>CM028131.1:113052500-113666250 GCA_016271365.2 Neoceratodus forsteri
GTGCAGCCTTGACAGTCAGTCGGCGGCGGCGGGCGGCAGGCGGGTGGGATGCTGTCGCCCACCGGCTGCGGGGTGGGGGAGGCGGGAGGAGGGTTCGTGGGTGGGTGGGGGGACACTAGACACTCAGGGAGATGTTTGGGGGGGGGGGTTGTGCTGTGACATTCTGCCTGAGAAGCTACTCCTACATCTCTCTCGATCCCCCTAGAATCAGAACACGCTTTGGCAGATCTTCTATGAGCCATGCCCTTCCTGTCCATTGGAACAATCTCCCAAAAACCCTCAAACTATCACATATTGTTAAAATGGCCACCTTTAAAACTCTGCTCGCACGTTCTATTAAAGATACTTGTAACTGCTTTCCTTAACCACCTTCATGTCTTGAGTCTTGTATGCTTGCACTCTATCCCAGCTGTTATCTAGTATGACTTGTTGCTGTTACTTCCTTCTCTTCCCTGCCATCTACCTCTTCCGTCTAACCCCCTTATGCTCTTGCTGACCTGCTTCCACCTCTTAACTTAATAGCAATCTTATTTCTTGCTTAGGTGTACTATGTGTCGTTGTTTTATTGTGCTGTTTGAATTTGATATGATTCTGTCCTGTGCTGTAACGCATTGCTGACTTATGTTCTCCTTGGCCCAGGTCCACCCTGTAAATGAGTTCTCTCAATGGTGATTGATTGATTCCATGGCTAGAGTCGACCATTCAGTTGCTCACAAAGGGGGTGGGGTCCTCTTATATTACAAGGACTCTTTTACTGGTACCCTCTCTGGCCAGTCTGTCGCTAAATCCCACTTTGAATGGCTTTTCTTTGAACTAATCTTTAAGACAAGGAAGCTTTTCATCGGTTGTTGCTATAATCCAAGTACTGCTCTATTGGACTAGCTCACCGCACCAGTTTTGGATCCCCCCCCCCCGGCGGGACACCATTATTCTTGGTGACATTAACATAAATTGGCATGTAAACACAAATTCTGACTCCTATAACCTTCTTAAGTGCTACAGCCTCACCTACAAGGCTCAATAGCCTTTCCCCAAACCACTCCATTATTGACTGGATGATGACAGAGAAGACAGGATAACCCATGCTGGGATACTATCTGATTCCATCAGCGACCATTCACCTACCTTCTGTACCTCGTCAACACCCCCCCCCCCCTCCTAAGTACCTCACCTTCCGAGACTACTCTAAATATGACCCCTCTCAACTCCGTAGTGACATCTTAGCCATCAACTGGGATCCATTCTGCATCATGAAAGATGTCACAGATGCACTACATTTCTTCCTCACTGCCCTCACCAACATCCAGGAAAACATTTCCCTATAACTACTAGGTGAGTCCATGGAGGAGACAACCGCTGGCTCACAAAGGACCTCCTAAGGCTAATGAAGAAGCGTGATGCCAAGTGGTCAGCCTTTAAAGCCTTCCCCTCCCCTCAGATCTGGAATGAGTATAGATACTACATAACCAATGTAAAATTATTGTAAACGCTAGCAAGGCTACATACTTTCGTAATCTCCAAGCTCATAGCCTTGGCAACCATAGCCACTTCTGGTCTACTGCCCGTTGCACTAATTACCCCGGGGGGAAAAGTCCCCTCTTCAACTCTCCAGTTCCACTGGCCCATTGTCAGGCCCAGTCAATGTTGCTGATGCTCTAAACCACAAATTTACAAACCTGGAAGAATAATTTCGCAAATTACCCTCCCACAATCCTAGCCCCTCCACCCCAGACCAAGGTGCCCTGCTATCCCCCATTCCTCTTCAAGACTGTCTCCCCTAGATGTACTTTTTAAACTACTTTGAAGTCTCCCCAATAAGGGTAGCGCTGGTAGCGACAGCCTCTTCCCTCGCTTCCTCAAAATAGTGACCCTAGAAATTGCTAAACCTCTCACAGAAATCCTTTAACCTTTCACTTGCCATGGCCACATTCCCCCGATATAAAAACAGGCAAGGGTTATCCCTGTTTTCAAGTCCGGTGACCCCACAATTATGGATAATTAGTGCCCCATATCCATTCTCTCCCCCTCAACAAATTACTTAACAAAACTGTCCACCATCAGATTACCGAATATGCTACAAAATATTACCTTCTGTCTCTCCAACAATGGATTCAGAAAAGGGCACAGCACCACCACTGTACTGGCCTGCTTCTCCATGCCCTCTGTAAAATGGATGAAGGGTTGCTAACAGGATTTGTCTTTGTGGACTTCTCCAAGGCATTTGACTTGGTGAACCCCAGCATTCTCCTTAACAAACTCCGCTGCCTTGGACTGTCCCCTGACACCACATACTGGTTTCTCAACTACCTCTCTGAATGCGTCCAGTTGGTCAGCATGGGTGAAGCTACCTCTTCTGTCCTACCTGTCTCCACTGGTGTCCCCCAGGGATCTATCCTTGGGCCCATTCTCTTCTCCCTGTTCATAAATTCTCTCCCCCATGACAGCCTCACCTGCCACTTCCTGCTATGTGCAAACAACCTTATCCTCTACTTAAGTGATAAATCCCTGTCAAATCTTTCCTCATCCCTTACTACCAACTACCTCCAAGCCCAATAACAGTAAAATAAAAATTATTTAGTATAACTGTTTACAAAGGCAGTAAAAACAGAGAAAACAAAGTCCTTCTTCTAAGGGTATTTCTAATTCCAAGTTTCAGTCTGTCCCTCACTCTCTCTCTAGCAAAAGCATTGCTGCTCTTTTTAAAAGTCTTTGCCTAGGAACTCGTTAAGGACATACTGCTTTTTGCAAAATGTTCTTGTCAGTTTCTTTGTAGGTGCAACAAATAGAACAATGTCCCAAGCTAGCGTCCTGCTGGGCATCTCTGCAAAGAGTCTGCAAACAATCCTGAGAAGAGCTCAGATTGCATCTCGGGTTAACCCCTTGAGCTCCAAATAGCTTTTTGCAATCATTTCAACAGTATAACTATACAGTTTCAAGCAAAGGGATCCTAGTACTACTTACAGTTTCACACAAAGATTCACATATATTTTATGACTGCAGATATGCATGGGGGAAGAAAACACAGAAACAGGAAGTGAAGGCAGAGAGATGGCGAAGGGCGGAGAATCGCGAGGCCGTCAGAGTGATCAGTTCCTAGGTCTCACAAGAACATTTGTTTGCGCAATCAGACAGACAAGAGGCAGAAAAGGAGAGGACAGAACAGTTCCTTGCATTTAACTGTTTCTGTATAACAAATGAGACAGGGCTTTATTCAACCCTGTCACATTAGGCTGCTAGCTCCACCTCCATCTAATGGATTACTGATGTCAGAGTGAATGTAACGAGATGTATGTAGTCAGGGTTTTGTGGTTTGATGGCGAATGCACTGTTTGGAGACCTTGGTTTAAATCGAAATTCTGACCTAAAGTGAAATGAATAGGATAGCTATGGTAAAGTCCATGGAGGGCATTGACTCACTTTACAGAACTGCCTCTCCAAGCATGCCCTTGATTAAAAGGGCACAGGGACTGAATTATCCTTTCAGCGCTGCGATGAGGGTCCCTCTAGATTAGCCCTGTAGTGCATTTCTGGAGCAGTATGGAAAGGTCTGCTCCGCACCCATCTGCACTGTAACTAGTGAGAGTCCAGTTTCCATTGTTGTCAGTTCCACACCTGTAATGGAACTGTACCACAGTGTGGGCAAGCCTGCTCTGCACCCAGCTGCTCTGTAACTAGAGAGAGAGCTTCAGTTTCCAGTGCTGTCAGTTCTACACCTATAATAACATCCAGTTTGGCCCTGTGAATGTAGGTGTTCCCCAGGGTTCTATCCTTGGTCCCCTGCTTTCTCCATCTTTATTAACTGTCTTCCCTCTTCATCTGCCTCCTGTCCCTCCATCATGTATGCAGACAACATTGCCCTTTACTTACGCTCCTCTTCTACAAGTCACATCAGTGCACACTGAAATCGTGAATTTCGTGACCTCCAGAGCTGACTTGTAGAAACAAGCTTCCTCAACTCCTCTAAAATCCAGGCAATGCTCTTCTGTTCCAAGAAGAAGCTTAAGTCCTGTACGGATTCCCTTGCTATCTTCTGTGTGGATGACTCCAAACTAACCTTGGTTCAAGCGTTTAACTATCTGGGCAAAAATAAGACTGCCCAGTAAATATAAGCTGTTATCTTTATAATGATCTAGCCCCCTTACTCACCTATACACTTTATGTCCGCAGTATCATGTGGAGCCACACAGTGCCTTAAATTTAAGCCCTCAAAAAGATTTAAAACTCTGCCAGTAAGAATCCCCAGCCTTACTTAAATGTTTGTTGATAAGGCTATAGCTGCAAGAGTTGTTCTGTTTAAGCCATGCTAGACAGTGCTACTAGGGGCACACAAGCGCATTGGAGTCACATGTGTGACTTGAAGACATCACCGCTGGACATCAGGAAGGCGTGTGTTCCTAAACTGAAACTCGGTGTTCATGCGAAAAACTGCCACTGGAGGGTGGGTGCGCTTGTCAGGTGTGCAACAAACAGTGCAGCTTTGTGGAAGCTGGCTTCCAGCCAGTAGCTGCAAGGCTGGCTCTCAAGGACTGCAAGGAAAAGGGCACGAAAATGGCATTGCTGTCCTTGGGAAGATAAAACACACACACACGCACACGCACACGCACACACACACACACACACACACACACGTGCCTAATATAAAATGAAAACAGGCACAAACATAGAAACATAGAATTTGACAGCAGATAAGGACCACCCACCTTTTCAGTCTGCCCATTTCTCCCTACCTACAGTATTACTGCAGACCATACCCGATCTACAGCTTTTTCTCCCTCCCTTTCCGCTATGATCCCTTTGTGCTTTTCCCATGCATTCTTGAACCCCACTACTGTCTTCACCCCCACCACTTCCCCTAGAAGGCTGTTCCAGGAATCCACCACTGTTTCTGTAAGAAGTACTTCTCACATCTCTCCTGAATCTACCCTCCCTCCAGCTTCATAGCATGCCCCCTTGTTACTGAACACCTTTTCTTCTAAAAATGCTTCCCTCCTGTACTTTATTTACCCCTGTGAGGCATTTAAAGGTCTCTAGTAGAAACATAGAAACAGAAGTTGATGGCAGATAAGGACTGCAAGGCCCATTCAGTCTGCCCATTTTTTCTACCTTATGAATGTGTCATAGGCCTATTAAGCCCCCCTCTCCCTCCTCTGTTCCAGGGTACACATACTGAGGTCCTAAGGGATAAAGTGAGGAAGTATTTCTTCACAGAAAGGGTGGTGGATGCATGGAACAGCCTTCCAGCGGAGGTGGTGGAGGATAACTTGGCAGGGGAATTCAAAAATGCATAGGATAGGCACAGGGGAACCCTAGTGACAGGAAAGAGAATAAAGCTGGAGATCAAATAGGGTCTGTGGTTTTTGCAGCAGGTAGGGAAAATGGGCAGACTGGGTGGGTTTAGCAGTCCTTCTCTGTCGTCAATTTCTGTGTTTTTATATCCTTTAGTCTTTCCTCCTAGGACTTGTGATGTAGACCCTGCACCATTTTAGTTGACCGCCTTCATTCTGTCTGTGTCCTTATGGAGATGTGGTCTCCAGAACTGGATACAGTACTCTAGGTGGGGGTCTTACCAGCAATCTATACAGAGGCAACACCACCTCCCTCTTTTTGCTGGTCATACCCTTCCTCATCCCACATAGCCTTCCTGACTGCTTTGTCACACTGTCTGGCCACCTTTAGCTCATCCAATATGATTACCTCCCAAGTCTCTCTTTCCTGCTTAGTGGTCGTCAGTACCACTCCACCCATTTTGTACTCTGCCTCTGAGTTTCCATGCCCTAAGTGCATTAATTTGCACTTTTTCGCATTGAAATCCAGCTGCCATACCCTTGACCACTCCTCAGGTTTTCTCAGGTCTCTGCTCATCCATTCTATCCCCACCAGAAAGTGTCCACCAATTGCAGATTTTGCTGCTGTCTGAAAAGAGGCAGGCCTTCCATTCCAGCTCCTCTGCAATGCCACCTATAAAGACATTAAAGAGGACTGGCTCCAGCACTGATCCCTGAGGCATCCTCTTAGTTACCCTCCCTTCACTGGAGTGAAGACCATTTACTACCACCCTCTCTACCACCTATCCCCTAACCAATTTCTTGTTTTTTCCTGTATTCTGTTTTTGCCCCCCTCCCCGGGCAATGGCAAGGAAAGCTCCCTTCTGCTGGCTACCACCCCCCCTGCCATCCATCATTTCCCCAGGATCCCAGCGGCGAGGGCACCCCCATGGACCCCCCCCCATTGCGGGTCAGGAGAGGGAGGTCCCCCTCCTCCCATGCACATTATCCAGTTTCCCTACCCCAGGCTACCTGGTGACGTGGCGGGTGGAGGTGTGACCCATGGGTGTCATACACCCTTGAGGTGCCTGTCCTTTTCCCTCCTGTTTTTCTCCCTTAACTCTTCCTAGTGCTTCTGCAGACTCAGTTGAGCATGCGTGCTGGAACTGGCGGCCCAGCTCCATCCGCTCTGGCCTAGTGCCTGGCTCCCCATTTGCGCAGCACTACCACTGAGCCTCTACTTAGCAGCCAAGCTCCCGGGAAGACCTACCTCCCCAATCCAGTAGAGGAGAGGAGAGCTACCTGATGATTACCCGATCCTTCTCCCAGCCCTCCCCCCGGCAACTTGAACTTGTCCCTGAACTCGGGTCGCCGGTGTGGGAGAAGTAAGGCGTTGGGCACCTCAGCCCTCTATGCCACTGGGCCAGCCCCTAACCAATTTCTTATCCTGTTTGCCACCTTTGGACCCAGTCCTAGGCTGCCCATCTCACTTACTGAAATCCAGGTCCACTACTCCACCCTGATCTAAATCCTTTGTCACCCAGTCAAATAAATCTATCGGATTTGTTTGACATGACCTCCACCTTGTGAAACGATGCTGCTTCAGGTCTTGTAACCCACTGGATTCAAGATACTCCATAATCCTTCCCTTCAGCAGTAATTCCATTAACTTTCTCACCACCGAAGTCAGACTGACTGGATTATAATTGCCATCCTCCTCCCTGCTACCACTTTTGTATGGTGGTACTACATCTGCCGTCCTCCAGTCCTCTGAACCACTCCTGTTTCCAATGAGCTGTTAAATAGAAGTGTCAGAGGTGCAGCCAGTATTACCCTGAGCTCCCTCAATACCTGTGTATGCACCGCATCTGGCCCCATTGCCTTGTTCACCTTCAGATTAGTGAGTCCCTTCAAGACTCTCCCCTCCAGAAATGGCTAGTGGCCCTCCAAAGCGTCTGTTACTTTTTTGTGGCCCCTTCCTTTCTCTTTTCTTTGTGAACACTGAACAAAGTATTTGTTCAGGATGTCTGCCTTTTCCTGGTCCCTCTCTGCACAGTCTCCGCCTTCCCATTTTAACTTTGCAGTCCCACCCCTGGTCTTTTCTCTTTTCACTTACATACCTAAAAAATGTCTTGTCCCCTTTCATTACCTGCTGGGCTATCTCTCTTCTTTTTTGGGTTATAGGAAGGTTTTTATTATTTTAAGGTATTCGTGTTAGTGGTTAGTTCTGAGGATGTGTAGAAGTCATGGACCTCTCTATATTACGTACGCTGCGTCCCAGCTATGTGACCTCCATCTCTTTACTGACCTCCCTATTCCAGCTACAGTGACAATACACTGCAGGGAGGTGGGTATTACGAGGGAGCATGTAGGTTGGTGGCGAGGTGCAGTGGGCATAGTGGAGGTGAGAGGCATTGGGGTGGTTAGGAACAGGAAATGCCCTGGGGCTAAATGGAACCATGAGAGAGGCCAGATGTGTTATATGTTACGCGGCTCTACTGTACTGCAAAGACTGCAGTTCCATTTTCTCAGATTGTATCTGTGTAGTATATGAACCAGTGCCTTCATGCAACAGAGAAATTATCTTAGCCAGATATGCCCCTAGAGTTAAATATTTATAATAATCACATGGCTTTTCTTTCATAGCTTCCCTCTTTAATATCGCTTTTATTTCTAGCATGCTTCTACCATTCTATCACACTATCATATCGATAGACCGATTTCATAAAATACTCTCAGTTTTGGGGGACTCAGAGTTTATTATTCAGCTTCCAAACTCCTCCATTGTCCTGTAAGCCCGGACCAGAGTGTCCACCCACTAATAGATTATCTGGATGTTCTACCGGAATTAAATTTACGGCATTTGCTTCAAGATTAGCTGAGCTAAATAAAAAGTCAATCCAGGTAGCCAAATTATTCTCATAATATGTATACCCTTTTGAATTTTTAAATTCCCTATAAACATCTTGGAGCCCAGTATCTTTCATCATTTTAATCAGGAAATTTGAATCACATAGCATTTTGTTTGTAGTAGCACCATGGTCACCTACCAATACCACACAATTAAAGTCCCCACCACAAATTACTTTATTGAAGGTGTGTAAGTAAGGTTGAATGAGCTAAAGTAAGTCCACACTCACTTTCTTCGTTTGTGGGGTGTAAACAGTAATTAATCTGCGTTCCTTTTAATTAATCATTATGTCCATCATTATAGCTCTGCCTGGTAAAATATCAAGCATTCTTGTAAACTGAATATTATTACCTTTAAACAGTACTCCTTAGCCTTCACACTGATCCTTTCCAAAAGACCAAAATGAAGGTCCCCAATATCATAATTTTTGCACTTGTGTGATATCATTAAAGTTATTCAGTCTTGTTTCTTGTAGAAAACAAATATCAGAGGGTAAATTCTTTAAAATAGAAAAAGAGAGGAGCTGTCTTTTCAAATTCTTAATACTGTACTATTAACATTCCGTGTAGCAATATGAATTGAGTTGTGTGTCATTTGGAGAAGAACGGTTTGAAGTATGTACTAGCCGTGAAGTTGCAGTTGACTTAGCCAGATGTTTGACATTTCTAGTCTTCATACCAAGTCAACTTTTTTTTTTCTCGATGAAGAGCTTAAGGAGTTATCCTCCATCTCGGAGGAAGTCATTCTCTGAGATGACTTACTAGATGACGCCTCAGTCAATGCCCACATCTGAGTCCCCTCTATCTGATGTTAGGCATCAAATTAGTTTTCCAAAAAGATCCTGGAATCAAGGGATCCTTTTCTGTGCATCTTAAGTTTCAGGTGTTGACTGTACCTTGACCTTATTCTTGTCACCAGAGTCATTCTGGGAGGGGGCATAATCTCTTCCTCTGTGCTGGTTGGAACTAGGATTTCCTGTTGACTATCCATATTTTGTACACCCATCTGTTCTGGATCTTGTCGCTGTGCATAATCCATTATCTCCACTTCTAGGACGTCCACTTGTTTAGAAGTGTCTTCTGCTATATCTGTGGTGCCATCTTTCACTTGTCCTTGTCTTGTTCCTCAGTAGAGCAGACATCAGATGGAGCAACTGTTTGGTGGGCTTGAATTTCAGGTGCGTCATCTAGTCTTGGAGATGCTAACCTGAGATGATCTGCCTCCTTCTGAGCAGCTACCCACTGCCCTTTGGTTATGCTTGCCTTTTGCACAGAAGTCAGAATTTCATCCTGATTAGGCTGGTCATCTCTATTATACTGTATGTTGCCCACCTACAGTTTTGAAAGTAATGTTCACTGTATTACTTCGAGGGAGGCTCTTGCAGCAGGCAATCACGGGAATAGCAATATGAATTGAGTTGTGTGTCATTTGGAGAGGAACGGTTTGAAGTATGTACTAGCCGCGAAGTTGCAGTTGACTTAGCCAGATGTTTGACATTTCTAGTCTTCATACCCAGTCAACTTTTTTTTTTCTCGATGAAGAGCTTAAGGAGTTATCCTCCATCTCGGAGGAAGTCATTCTCTGAGATGACTTACTAGATGACGCCTGAGTCAATGCCCACATCTGAGTCCCCTCTATCTGATGTTAGGCATCAAATTAGTTTTCCAAAAAGATGCTGGAATCAAGGGATCCTTTTCTGTGCATCTTAAGTTTCAGTTGTTGACTGTGCCTTGACCTTATTCTTGTCACCAGAGTATTCTGGGAGGGGGCATAATCTCTTCCTCTGTGCTGGCTGGAACTAGGATTTCCTGTTGACTATCCATATTTTGTACACCCATCTGTTCTGGATCTTGTTGCTGTGCATAATCCATTATCTCCACTTCTAGGACGTCCACTTGTTTAGAAGTGTCTTCTGCTATATCTGTGGTGCCATCTTTCACTTGTCCTTGTCTTGTTCCTCAGTAGAGCAGACATCAGATGGAGCAACTGTTTGGTGGGCTTGAATTTCAGGTGCGTCATCTAGTCTTGGAGATGCTAACCTGAGATGATCTGCCTCCTTCTGAGCAGCTACCTGCTGCCCTTTGGTTATGCTTGCCTTTTGCACAGAAGTCAGAATTTCATCCTGATTAGGCTGGTAATCTCTATTATACTGTATGTTGCCCACCTACAGTTTTGAAAGTAATGTTCACTGCATTACTTCGAGGGAGGCTCTTGCAGCAGGCCATCACGGGAAGAATTAAACTGCCAGGCGCCAGGACCACACGGAAACCTTTCTAGTTAGCAGTGTACCACGTGGGACCACCCACCACTGACATCACTCCGCTGACATTGGTCTATCCTATAAATGCAGGTGGTCCCCAAGCCCTTCTCAGTTCTTTCTCGCCATCGATCTGTGCACGTCGGACCACTGACACCGCAGCAGCTACAGTCGACTGCCATTTCCCGACGCTTTATGCCTTTTTTAGTTTCCTTTTTCTTTAGTAATAACATAGATTTTTCTATGTTACCGGATTCAGGTTTATGTCTTCTCAAACTGCCTTGTCTTCTGACCACTCCACGAAGTGTGAGTGCGACAAAGATTCCAGACAAGGATGGACATTCTGTTTGCACCCTCTTGCTAGGCCCCAGCCACAACATGGAGGCCTGTTAGTTTTGTCAGAAATTTAGCCAGGCCACACAGAGATGTCACCTGAAAATTCCGGAGAGGCATCTCCTCAAGCAGAAGCTCGCTGCAATGGAACAGGAGCTGCTGGCCAGGAGCTCTTCAGCTTCATCAGCACAGTCTTCCATGGCTTTGTCCTCTTCTCTACCCTGGAAAAAAAGTAGCAGGAAGCACAAATACCAAGATAAGGACTGGGAGCGGGCCTGGTCTGCTTCCTGCTTGTGGTCTTCTCACAAACCTTCGACTCTGGCTGGGTCTTCCTCCCATGAGAGGTCGACCTCCTCGGCGCCACCAGCCCTTATTCCTGCTGGGCTACCGGTGGTCCCGCCGCCCGCTCTTATCTCGGTGGCAGGCGGTGGCTTCTTGTGGCACGGGACTTCATCTCCTGCTCCCCAGCCCCTGACGCTCAGGATCCTGACCTCTGCGGGCGCTCAGTCAGGTGGCTCAGCCGGTGGTGGTTCTTCGGGTACCAGTTCCTCTGCTGATCCCTCCCCCGACTGTGGCGCTGCCTGCCTTCCCCTCCATGGGGCCAGCGCCAGTCCTTATAGGCAGCAGCTGCTGCAGGCTACCAGTGCCTCTCCACATCTGGTCTAGCTTCAGCCTTCATCTGGGAGGTCTCTGTTGCCCTCAGCGCTGGTCTCTCCTCTCTTGGTGCCCATGGACACCCCTCCCAGGCACCCGTGACTCACACCCGCTGGGCCATTGCCGGTGTTGCCTCAGCCTAACCCAGTGCCAGCTCCCCCTCCGGTGCCTGCGGGACCTATGCCGGGGTACCGGATGTCGGCCCTGACTGGACCAATGCCATCCTAGCCCTATCTGGTGCTGGCCTATCCATATCCTTCGGTATATAATTATCCTCCACCGATGCATTATAATGCCCTGTTCAGTTCTTGGTGGACTCTTATGCAGAAGCAGAACCTCACCCCCGCTGGCCCACCGCTGGCATTATCCTGACGCCCGCCCACTGTCCCGGTCTTTTCTGGTTCCTGTCCGGCCTGGTCCCAGTGACCCTCGAGTGTCATTTTCCAGATCCGATGCTGACTTGGGTGACTGCTTGGACCAACAACCGCCCCAAAAGTGAGCCGGATGAGGAGGATGAAGAGGACCCTGATTATTCAGAGTCTTCCTCCCTTGAGAGGTCTCATCTGAAGATGAGGAGCCCCCTAAGGCATTCCACAAATCCCCTCCTGATATGCCTTTTTTCCCGGACATCATGAGGCACATTCAGACAGTCATGGGTTGGGAGACTGAGGAGCAAGACCCAAAGTGACATTGGTTGGCTATTTACCTGTGCCTGCCTGATGCTCTCCCGTTGGTGGGCCCTTCCTTGATTGACTCATATGAGGATGTAACTAGGGTGGCCTGGAATCACCCTTCTTCTGCTCTGGTGGTGCCCAAGAAGGCTGACTGCCTTTACCATGCCCCCACCGGTAAACCCTTTTTGTTGGGGGCAACCTAAGGTTGACTCAGTGGTTATCAATGCAACCCATGACCGCACCAAGAAACCTAAGCACCTTAGTGCTCTGCCCCTGTCAAGGAGTCCAGACAGCTGGACCACCTAAGTAATTGGGTCTATGCCTTTTCTATCCTGGCCATTAGGGCCATTAACTATTTGACCCACATGGTTCGGTACCAGAATGTCCTGTGTGACCAGGCCAGGGACTTGGTTCAGACCTTACCCGACGATCCAGCTAAGAAACAGCTGGCCCAGACTCTCGAGACAGGCTCGGACATTGGGAATTGCATCCTGCGGGCTGCCTGTGACTCGGTTGATGCCTTGGGCAGAGAGGCAGCCGCGGTCACAGGTCACAAGCGCCACTCTTGGCTCCAGGTATCTTGCTTTGCTTCTGATATGCAGTCCAGCATTTTGGACTCCCCTTTCAGGATTCCATCCTTTTTGGAGGTGATGTTTGGAGCTTGATCTCCTCCCTTCAGGAATCGGGCCGGCCCTAAGGTCTGTCCACTCCTTGTACCATACACAGCTTAAGTCTAGCCAGCAGCCACCCTTCCGATGCTCTTTTTGCAGACAGTTCCGCCCTCCTGCCAAAGGCCAGAGTAGGCGCAAGCAGGCATTGGCTTCTACCGCACCCGCTACTAGGGCTCCTTGGGCGACCGCCCCAGATTTCCCTGTGCCCACTCCTACTTTCTGACTCCTTGCCAGATTACCCCCCCTCCAGTAGAAACTCTGTTAGAGGTGGTCGGGGTTGCTTCTCATTTCACTTCGACAGGTGGTGAGGGATCACCTCGGACAGCTGGGTACTGCAGCCCAGAGTATGGCCACACTCTGGAACTCCTTGAGTGGCCTCACAAAAAACCCTTCAGGCAACCCTTTCTACCCCCCAGCTAATCTGCATCTCGTCTGGAAGGAAATTCAAGCTCTGTTACAAAAAAGAGCCATAGAGCCCGTCTCTCAAGCTCAGTGGGGCAGGGTGTTCTACTCCCACTTCTTCCTGGTCCTCAAAAAGACCAGGGACCTCAGGCCCATCCTGGACCTGAGCAACCTGAATCTGTTCATAGAATACAAATGCTTTCGGATGGGCACCCTTCAGGGTCTGCTGCCCCTCCTGCACCAAGGGAGACGAGCCTTGTTCTTTGGACATGCAGGATGCCTACTGCATATCAAACTTTTCCCTTCCTGCAGATGCTTCTTCTCTTTTCATTTCCGGGGTGCCCATTTTCAGTTCCGGGCTCTCCCCTTTGGCCTGTCCTCAACCCCCAGGGTTTTCACCAAGTGTCTGGCGGTAGTGGCAGCTGCCCTGAGGAGGCAGGGTTTTTATGTCTTTCCCTACCTGGATGATTGGCTTCTAGTGGCCCCATCCTGGGAGCACCTTCTCCGGACCCTGGAGCATACCTTCAGCCTCTTCCAGGCCCTGGGCATCACAATCAACAGGCCAAAGTCCTGCCTGACTCCCTGCCAATGGCTTCAGTACATAGGGGCTGTTCTGGACACATCCTAGGGCATGACTTTCTTGCTCAGGGACAGGGTGGACCATCTGATGGACCAGGCTCATCTGGTCTCCTCCAGTCATCTAGTTCCAGCCAGGGTATTTCTGTGTCTTCTGGGCCATATGACAGCAGCCATTGAAACTGTGCCTCTCGCCCAGCTACATATGAGGATTCCTGAATGGACATTGTGGGTCCAGTTGGACCAGCACATGGATGACCATGACCAGCTGGTCCTAATCTCTGACTCTGTCCAATGGGTCCTGTTCTGGTGGTTGGAGCCAACAGACCTGTTTTGGGGACTCCCCTTTGCTATCCTCACCCCTTGCCAGATTCTGACAACAGATGCCTTGGGTCTTGACTGGGGAACCCACTTGGGAGCTCACCAGACTCAGTGCAGTTGGACAGATGTGGAACAGGGCCTCCATATCAATGTCCTGGAGAAGCAGGCCACCCTCTATGCCTTTCAGGCCTTCCAGACTTGTCTTCTTCCCAGTCTGCTCTTAGTGCAGATGGACAGCATGTGCGTGGTTTATTACATAAACAAGCAGGGGAGGATGCATTCCTCCCCTTTGTGCAGGGAGGCGATGAGGGTTTGGTATGGGGCCATTGAGCACAGTCTGGAGCTCTTCGCTGTCCATGTTTCAGGCGTCCATGATTCAGCCACTCCCGCTCCAGGGCTCACGAGTGGGAACTTCTGACCTTAGTAGATGAAGACCTCTTCGACTGATGGGGGCATCCAGGGCTAGACCTTTTTGCGTCCCCACTCAACGCAAAACCGCCGCTTTTTTGCTAGCTCGATCCCGGGCCTGGAGGTTTCTGTTGAGATGCATTGTCCTTCTCCTGGAAGGGGAGGTTTCTCTATGCCTTCACTCCCTTCCTGCTACATCAGCAGGTACTGCTGAAGCTTCAGATGGAGGGGGCCAGAATGATCCTCATAGTTCCCTTCTGGTCTTGTCAAATCTGGTTCCCCTTGCCGCAACAGCTGGTGGTGGAACCTCCAGTGCCCTTGCCCCTGTGCACCAGCTTGCTCTCCCAGGAGCGGAGAACCCTGGTCCATCCAGATCTCAGATCTCTACATCTCCATGCGTGGCTCCTAAGGACATAGCCATCGCCTGGTTTGGAGTCTCCCCAAGGGTCACAGACGTCCTGGAGGCTGTCCACATGCCCATCACCAGGACTACCTGTGCTATGAAATGGAAGCACTTTTCCTTTTGGGCTGCTTCCCACTGGTTGCAGCCTTTCACCTGCTTCGTGGATCAGATGTTGGAATATCTGCTGTCCCTCTCTGATTCCAGATTGAGGTACTCCTCCATCAAGGCACATCTTTCTGGCATCTCTGCGTACCATGTACCTATTGCGGACAGAGCTGTGGCTTAGCTTGATGTGTCCTTGCACCTTCCTGTGAGGCATTCTGCATCTCAAGCCACCCATTCAGGACCCGGTCCCTCCTTAGGACCTCAATTTTATTTTAAAGAAACTCACATTGCTTCCCTTTGAACCGGTTGCGAGATGCACTTTCTGTCATGGAAAGCACTCTTTTTAGTTGCTGTTACTTCTGCTTGAAGAATTTCAAAGTTTCAGGCTGTCATGTATAAGGAGCCTTATTTGTTTTTTCACAAAGACAGAGTGTCTTTGCGTACCAGTCCTAAGTTTCTTCCCAAGGTGGTGTCGGAGTTTACTTTGACTCAATCCATCCACCTTGCTGTTTATTTTCCAGAGTATTCTAATCAGGGGGAGGCTTTGCTCCATACTTTAGATGTCTCACTTGTATACTCGCCAGCCTCTTCTCCTTCCTGGTCACCAGTGCTCACCATCATAGACTGACAGACAGCAAACTCCCCCCTACTGGCAAGAGCATGGGAGCTTCCCCATTGTCGTGGCCAACATTCCTCCATCAGTAAAGCAGGTCCGTGTAATCCGTCACCCAAGACACAAGTTAGTGTGCCTTTCCTGGTCAAAAATTACAAATAATAAAAAAAAAAACTTCCACTGCAGCTTTCCTGTACCTGAGAACGCCCCCAACGTGGTCTAACCATTCATGATGCCATAGGAGGAGAGGAGACTATTGCATCATGATTGGCTGCATTTTTTTTGGGGGTTGGGGGGGGGGCCTAATGTTCAGGAAGTATGCAGTCAGAGTAGATCAAGGGATTGACCCAAAATGAGATTGGATATAATTACACCATTAGCATGCATTTCAGTTCTTCTGAGAAAGGATGTAGATTAAACAACAGCCCGCAGCATTAATGAATTTAGGTGAGCAAACATAAAATGTGGGATTTCAGCTAGAAATACTATGATGCAAAAAGGGTTGATGGAGTCCCTTTAAACATTGGTTCCGGTCCTGCCTGATGATCCAGCATTTTATTTTAGTAGGCACCCTCTCTTTAAAGGGTCAGTGGGTGCATTCATCCGTGAAGCCAGGGAAGAATGTCCTTTGGGTAGTTGTCCTGCAGTATCTTTGATGGGGTTTATCATTTTTCATTTTCAGACTGGGAGTACTGTTTGTTTTCCATTTGGTGCTGTTTACAAAAGAAAGCATGCCAGAGCACTTGCTTGAAATGAAGTTTAGTTTTTCGAGTCCTGCACTTCCTTACAAGTAGCCAAGCTATCCTTTCACTCTCAGTTTGAGAATGAAGCTGTGTAGGTCTGGTACCCACTGAGTCCTCTAGTCATTGAACATGGCTTAGGTGATGTTGACCAGATGACACAGCAGTAGCATTGATGCTTGCAACGCTGGTGACCTGGGGTTGGGAATGAGTGACGGCGAGCATGGAAAGGTCTCAGCATTCGAATAGATGTTAACCTCCTTTGGGGACAGTTGAAGACCTCAGTCCGTCATGCAGGCACCCCCTGGTGATCCACAGGGCTTGGGGAAGTGGCACTGGTGGACTCAACCAAAGAGAAAATATGACCTGCACAGACAGCCCCTGTGCAGGCCCATTGTGTGCTCTGGGAATGGCTTGTTGCACCGCCATCTTGTGGGAGGAGTGGAAACCAGCAACAAAAATACCGGTGGTTGGCAGGATAAAGCTTGCACCTGGTAGGCCCTGCCCTGTTAACCAGGCTTCTACCTCTAGCTGGGTTTGGTCACCAGAGAGGGGACTGCACCGCTTCCAACTGACATCCCCCACAATGGGGGTGGATTACCATCATGACTTCTAGAGGTAAGGGGTGCGCTCAGGGGAAGATAAGTGATGGAGCTGGGAGGTGCAGGCAGAAGTGGGTAGTGGAAGGTGTAGGAGACATATTATTAGGTCAAGAAAAAAACATTCTAGGGACATGGATATGTTGTTCATCCACACTCATTGGCAGTATCCTTGCCGCTTTAAATCTTGCCGGAAGGTCTTCAAGCTTGCTCCTCCCACCCACCCGGGTGGTATAACTCTCGGCTCCGCCCCATGACGCCTGATCTTCCTTACCGCTTGGAAGCTCAGGTTCCCTCCTTAACGCTCTGCGTTTGCGACTGGTTCCTATTTCTCCGTTTGCGGATTTAAAAATAATATTTTGCAAAAAGACTTCAGTCTTCGATCCCTCGCGGCTGCGATGGACAAATCGACTCCCGGATTTCGGAGATGCCCATGCGGGCAGAAGATGTCTCGGACGGATCCACACTCCACGTGTGTCTACTGCTTAGGCCTTGAGCACGACCCGCAGGCTTGCGACCTGTGCTCATCTTTCTCGGCCTACGTCCTCGAAGACCGTGCTGCCCGATTGCAACTGGGCCGTCCCGAGAAGCGTTTCCCTCCGGTGAAGTCCAAGGAGGCCCGTTTGGCGGTGTCCGCGGCGGCGGGCTCGGCGGATCAGCTCGAGCGGATGGTCGCCCTCGAAGAGGAGGCGGCGCGGGCCGTATCTTCCTCGGCCGCGGCATTTATCCCGCTCTCTCTGGGTTCTTCCTACACGGCTTCCTTTAAGGAGCTTTGTCTGTCCCTCTCCACTAAAGGAGAAGGGCCTGCGTCTGCTGGACCTTTTTCTCGGTCCAAAAAGAGGGACAAGGGTAAGTCCCTCCGTCGACGCTCTTGGGAGCGGGAAAGGTCCCTCTCCCCGGGCCGTCGACCGTCGGCTTCGGTCGACCGCTCGGCTTCGGCCACTGGCCTCACGGTGTCCCCGTCAGGTCAGTTGACCGAGACTCCCACTGATGAAGTCGAGATTTTTCTCGACCCATTGGACGGGCTGTCGCCTTTAGCAGCCGAGATTCCCCTCTCCCCGGTTCCCCCGGGAGGAGTTGAGGATCCCGTGGGCTCGCCTGTGCCTCCGGTTCCGGAGCCCTCGGATGGACCTTCCGAGCCGAAGGGAGTGCCGGTTCTGGCCGACACCTCCTCGCACCGACCCCGGAAATTCCGGGACTCTCGGTCTCGGTCTCGGACCTCTTCGCGGTCCAGCCGTTCCCACCGTCATAGGCGGTCTCGGTCTCGGCACCGCGGTAAGCGGCGTCGCCGCTCGTCCTCGTCCTCCTCCTCGGATGAGGGGAGGCTTCGGCGTAAATTACGTCGAGGGTACGAGGACCTTATGTTGCAACAGCTCCTCCTGGCCGGGAATAAGCCGACTCCGGCGCCTTCCCCGGCCATTAAGTGGCTGTCACCGGAACGGCCGACACAACCCCTCGACTTGTCCGAGGAGCCTACACCCAGGCCGGTTGTTCGGCCAAAACCAGCTGCTCCACCGATTCCGGTGGAACCTCCGCCTCCACAGCCACCAATTGGGGCTCCGACCAAGGATTCTCGGTCGGCTAAGGGTTTACCCCATCGGCTGTCAGTTACCCTCACTCCCGACCGACCTCGGCAGGTGAAGGGTGGCTCAGGCCAGAGGCAGCTCTTTGAGGACTCTTCCGAGTCCGAAGACGATTCCTCCTTCTTCTCCAAGCGACTGGACTTGGAGTCTTCAGGAGGTCAGCCAATGGACGATAGCCCGTCGTCCTTCCTAGGACTGCTTCGGCTCATCTCGGAGTCTACCGGGATGGAGCTCGAACCCGTTTCCAAACGGGCCAGGTATCCCCTCACGGAGATTCTGGACCGAGGGGATTCTCCGACGGAGGCCTTTCCGGTGGCCGAGGCCATAGTGGGTCCGGCACTGGAACTTTGGCAGCGCCCTGCTTCCTGCCCTGCGCCTTCGGCCAGGATGGCCAGGAAGTATGCGGTCCCTACCGGTTCCTTGTCCGGTTTTTCGGAACACCCCTCTGCTGAGGGGTTGGTTACCGACAGCGTTTTCGTGCGCCCGGCTAGCGCCAGGGATGTGGACAAACCTCCTGACAAGGAGTCCAAGAAATTGGACTATGTCGGGCGAAAAGTCACGCTCGTCCTCTCGGCCTTCGTCAGGCCAGTTCGGCCGTCCTCATGGCACATTTTCTCATGCCCTGTTGGGCTCCCTGGATGAGGTCATCCTCATCTTCCCGCCCGATCTGCAGACTACGGTTAAGCAGGTGCGGGACCAGGCAGGGCAGTGGCCAAACAGCAGCTCCAGACTGCTTTGGATGTAGGGGACTCATGTGCCAGATCGGTGGCGCCGCAGTGGCTATCGTCGGCGGAGCTTGGCTGAGGATATCCACCTTTACTGGATACCCAGCACAAGTTGGCGGATGTTCCTTTTGGGGACTGACCTCTTGCCCTGGGGTGGAAGGTCACCTGCAGAGGATCGAGAAGTCCAGTGCTACCTTGGACTCGGTCTCTTCCGCTCAGAAGGACAAAGGCTGCAAACCACAGCCTAAGCCCTTCGTCCTTCTGTGCCCCGGCCGGCCCAGCAACGTCAGGGCCAGCAGGCTCGGCCTTGGCATCCCAAACCCAAGCCGCCCGGCTTCCTCTAACAGGGGCAGGGAGGAAGGGCCCAGGAGGTCCCTCGGCCGGTCCCTCCTCCAAGCCTGCCCAGTGACGGGCTGGGGGTGTCGCCCCATCCCGTCACCCTTACCCTAGGTCCCCATTAGAGGGCGGCTCCGGCACTTCCGTTCCTTGGTCATGTTACCACGGACAGGTGGGTCTTGGAGGTGGTGGAAGAGGCCTGCCTCTGGAATTCGAGCAGGCACCACCCTTCAGAGCCGTCGCCCCTCGGGGGGCTTCGGGATCCCCAGCCTCACTGGCGGCTCGTCGAGCCGACATCACTCTCCTCCTCCAGAAGGAGGTGGTAAGAGAGGTGGTGGACCCTCCTTCAGACCCAGGGTTTGTGTCCAGGTACTTCCTGGTTCCGAAACGGACGGGGGGCTGGCGCCCCATTCTCGACCTACACGACCTAAACAAGTTCCTAAGGTCTCGAACCTTCAGGATGGTCACTCTGGCTCAGATTATACCATCCTTGGAACGCGGCGTGTGGTTCTGCTCTCTGGACTTGCAGGACGCGTTTTTTCACGTCCCTATCCGTCCGTCTCACCAGAGATTCCTTCGCTTCCGGGCGGAAGGATCCCTCTTCGAGTTCCAAGCCATGCCCTTCGGCTTGTCTCCAGCTCCCAGGGTCTTCACCAAATGCATGGCAGTGGTGACAGCATTCCTCTTGGCGCCGGGTCGGGTGTACCCTTACCTGGACGACTGGCTGATAGCAGCTCCCTCCAGGAAGGAGGCGGAGTGGTCCAGAGATCTGGCCCTCCAGGTCTGCTCTCAACTGGGCCTCCTTATCAACGAGGCCAAGTCGGAACTCGAGCCGAAGCAGGTGATTTTATTCATCGGGGCGCAGCTCGACTCTCTTCGAGCCAGAGCGCGGCTCCCGGCGGACAGGGCCGAGGTTCTTTCCTCCTTTGCCCGATCATTTCTGGTTGGGCAATTGCTCCCTGCCCGGGACTTCCTGCGCCTCCTGGGTCTCATGGCGGCCTGTACCAGCGTGGTCCGTTGGGCCCGCTGGAACATGCGTCCCCTTCAGTGGGGACTGGCCAGCCAGTGGTCACAACGCTGCGATCCCTTGGACCAGCTTGTGTCGGTGACACAGGGGATGTGGAACGCTCTCCAGTGGTGGACCGTTCCAGATCATTTGCAGGAGGGCATCCCGTTCGTCCGCCCCGAGCCGACGGTCTCTCTATCGACCGATGCCTCTCTGATGGGTTGGGGTGCCCATCTGGGGGAACACCGGGCTCATGGCCTCTGGTCCCCGCGGGAGTCCCGATGCCACATCAACCTGCTGGAGCTCCGAGCGGTCCGCCTAGCTCTCACCGCCTTTGCTCCGTTCCTCCGGGGTCAAGTGGTCCGAGTCCAGACGGACAATACCACGACCATGTACTATCTAAACCGCCAGGGCGGGACGCGCTCCATGCTTCTATGCAAGGAGGCTCTCCGCATTTGGTCACTCGTGCGCAGCCTGGAGGCGGATCTCCTAGCCATTCACGTGGCAGGAGCCTCCAACACCCTGGCCGATGCCCTGAGCCGGATAGGGGCTGCATCCCACGAGTGGTCTCTCCTGCGGAGGTAGTACAGCATCTGTTCTCCCTTTGGGGCACACCTCAGGTGGACCTGTTTGCCTCCATGGAGAGCAGCAAGCTGAGTCTTCCATGCCGCCCCCCTCAGCAGGGCTCGCTGCAGGGGATGCCTTCTCGAGGGCAATGGACCCGGGCCTCTTTACGCCTTTTCCCCATTTCCCTTGATCCACAAGGTGCTTCTCAAGGCGAGGAGGGACAAGGCGCAGGTGATTCTGATAGCCCGGACTGGCCTCGCCAGTTCTGGTACCCAGATCTCCTCAGTCTCAGCTCCAGGACTCCGGCAGCTTCCAGCTCGCCGGACCTGCTCTCAGTCAATCAGGGAAGGTGTTCCATCCGGACCTTCAATCCCTGCACCTGGACGGCCTGGTTCCTGGCGGCTAGAGTTCCAGGCCTTGGGTCTTTCCGACGAGGTCCTCAATGTAGTTGAGGCGTCCCGTAGAGTCGACCAGAAAATGCTATGCCTTCAAATGGAAAAGGTTTTCCATTTGGTGTCAGGAACAAGGGCTTGGACCCTTCCTCCTGTTCCTTGGCAAGCATCTTGGACTATTTATGGTCCCTTTCTAGTCAAGGGCTTAGGTCGACGACCCTAAGGGTGCACCTGGCAGCCATCTCTGCTTACGGGCGCGGGCGGGAAGCAGTCAGTGGCGCAGGAGAAGGTGGTCTGGCGCTTTTCAAGGCCTTGATCACATTTCCTCAGTCGGGAACCCCCACCTCCGTGGGATCTACTGCTGGTACTGGCAATGCTCATGGGCAAGCCATTCGAACCTATGCACAGGTGTGCTCTCTCTCACCTGTCGTGGAAGACCGCCTTCTTGGTGGCTATCCGTCAGCCAGAAGGATGGGAGAGCTCCAGGCGCCATCGAGTCTCCTTACCTGGTCTTCCACAGGGACAAGGTTGTCCCTCGCCCCACCGAAATTCCTTCCGAAGGTGGTGTCGAGTTTCACCTTAACCAGGTGTTGACTCTGCGGTGTTCTACCCCAATCACACCTCGGAGGCCGAATATAGGCTCCATACTCTGGACCCTAGAAGGGCGCTCGCTTATTATAAGGAGCGCACGGCTGAAATTCGGGGAGAGGTTCGCCAGCTGTTTGTCACCTACGCTGAAGCCGCATCTGGCAGACCTGCAGCCAAGCTGTGGACGATAAGCAGGTGGGTAACCTCCTGCATAGATCTCTGCTATAAGCTGGCGGGCATGGAGCTCCCAGAGGGATAAGAGCTCATTCTACTCGCCTATACTGCTGCAACGGTGGCTGCTTCCAGGGACGTCCCTATCCAGGAAATCTGCAGGGCTGCTACCTGGAAGTCAGCAAACACCTTCATTACCCACTACCACATCGACCTTGAGTCACGCCGGGATGCTGGTTTTGGGGCCTCGGTTCTCCAGTCTCTTTCCCAAGTAAGTATTGGGGGTGTGCGTCTTGCCTCCCTCCTCCCGGAGAACTGCTAGGAGTCTGCCAATGAGTGTGGATGAACAACATATCCATGTCCCTAGAAATACAGGTTACTCACCTGTAACAGGAGTTCTAGGAATGGTATATGTTGTTCATCCACACGACCCACCCGACCTCCCCGGCTTCGACGCACAACCTGAGCTTCTCTCCAGCGGCCAGATCTGGCGCCATGGGGCTGGAGCCGAGTGTTACCACCCGGTGGGTGGAGGAGCCAGCTTGAAGACCTTCCGGCAAGATTTAAAGCGGCAAGGATACCTGCCAATGAGTGTGGATGAACAACATATACCATTCCTAGAACTCCTGTTACAGGTGAGTAACCTGTATTTGCGTATGCACCTTTTAAAGGAGAATTTTGGTACAGTTGTGGATTTAAGAGTGGATCTTACACATGCGATGAAGCAATGGTCGCTAATATCAGAGAAAAAGACACCAGCATGGGAGAATAAATGGGGTTTGTTAACTAAAATGATATCCAAGAGAGTACTGTTATTAGGGTTGAGCTTGTTAAGACGAGTAGATTCGTTTATTAGCTCTGACAACCCAAGGGAATCACAGAACATTTTAAGTGGGGTGGATGCACTAGAGAGCAAGTCTAAGTTGAAGTCCCCATGTATGATGCACTCTGAAGATGCCAAACCCAGGATGTTTTCGAGATGTTTTAACAACTGTAGTCTAGTTGTTGGGGGTCTGTAGCATCCTATTATACATAATGAGACACTGGTGGCAATTTCAATCTTTAATGACACGCTTTCGAATTCTTTTGGGACAGAGGTTGTCAATTATGGAGGCAGGGAATTTATCCTTGATGTAAATAGCTACCTCACCACCTCTGGTTTGCCTGTCGGCTCTGAACAAAGAGTAGGAGGGGATGTTAACTTCGTTGTTACTGGTTGCCGGTCGGAGCCAGGACTCCGTAATCACCAGAACATCTGGAGCAGTGTGACATACCCAGGCCTGAACAGAAGTGATTTTTTTAATAGGCTATATACATTGACATACAAGAATGTAAGCCCCTTGAGGCTTTGTAGCTCTGCTTGCATGGGAGCCCTGGTCAAGGGCTGAGCTGATCCAGGGGCTTGTGAAGCAGGCAGGCTGGTGTTGTGCCACAGCCAGTTGAGGAGCGCCATGCCGCTGCCTTTCCGTGGTGTGGGAGCCCTGGTCAAGGGCTGAGCTGTAAGAGGGAATGAGGGAACTGATTAACTGAGCTAAAAATGTTCTGCTACTGAGGATGATGGACCTCGGTGCACCTGGTGCACTCAAGCATCTAAGTGTCTCCTGACGAAAGCTGAGCAGCTCATTCAGGGGGTATATCCCCTCCATACACCTTGCCTTGGGGGGGAACCATGGCAGAATGGAGGATGATGATTCTGTGGAACAGGTAAGGCACCTGGTGGGACCCCATGAGGTAACTAGAGGGAGTTAAGTAGCAGAGAATAGGAAGGCATAAAATAGTGACTATAAAAATAAATATGATCATTTTTTTTTCAGTTCATACTTTTCAAACAACATGAAGTCTTGCTATATTCTGACATATGCAGTGAGTCCCAACCTTCAAACTGCTCCGGAGGTGAAAGAGTTAACTTTCCATGCCAGGCATGGAACGCTGAGCTCGAGCTCGGTTGAAACTCTGTCTGTTGTTCTTCAAACTAAAACCGTCAGATTCTTTACTCCGCCTCACTGAACAGTCGCTCCGGAGATTTCTCCTTCTGCTCGGTTCATTTTGTCGGTTAAAGTATTGTTTTTCTTGGTTTTCGACCGAATTTAAACCGTAACCGGTCAGTTCAGGCTCTGTCTGTGGTATTGTGAGTACTAGATAGGTTTTACATTAATTCTCTTCTGTGTGGAACTTCTAAACGGTTTATCGGTTCGGTTTGAACCGATCAGGTTGTTTA
This sequence comes from Neoceratodus forsteri, assembly GCA_016271365.2. Lineage (NCBI taxonomy): Eukaryota > Metazoa > Chordata > Ceratodontiformes > Ceratodontidae > Neoceratodus > Neoceratodus forsteri. The sequence continues at coordinate 113,077,018 of CM028131.1, forward strand.
AAATATCTTAATCTGTGATTTAGAGTGTGGTTACCGGTTCTTATCGGTTCTAAAAAAAACAGATTTTATTACGTTTTTTTCCACGACCTGTGACACGGTTGGGAACCGATAAGAGGGTCTTACCTGGCTGATTGCCATAAACAGGTAAGTTTGGATAGGACTGGCACTATGTCTGAGAAACCCAAAAGAAAAACCGGGCCCACTGGGTTTCAACACTGCAGTGTGTGTGGGGAAGTCTTTGCCAAGGCTGATCCCCACACCACCTGTGTTTATTGTCTGAGGTTTGACCACCTCAATGCAGACTGCCAGATTTCTAAAAATTTTCCTTCAGCTACCCTGGAAAAGAGAGTCGGTGGGCTCAGGGAAAGGGAGGCCAAAAAGTCCGCTGAACTGGATGGCCAGCCCGGTTCGGTTCCAACTGAACCAGAGGGAGTGCCCTCTGACCAGGGCGAGACCTCTTCGGGCAAAAGGAGATCCAACTCTGAGGGGTCGGTTCCAGCAAAAAGGACTAGAAAATCAGCTGGTGTGGAGCCAAAACTTTCCTCTCCAACCACTGAAGAAATAGCCAAAGTGATTAAAATTGTCTAGTCGCTTTCCCCGGTTCCGATCGAACTGGCACCGTCAGGTAAGCGTCCGGTTCGGCCGGTTCCACCGGTTCAAGAGTATGATTTAGAGGGATATTATGAACCAGAGGAGGGGGAAGAGGAGTATGAGGAGAGTGAGTGTGGATTTGAAAGTCTGGATGTGCCCATTGACCCGGACATCTCCCCAGACAGACATTCAGGAGTGTCTCCTCCTAGGCTTTCTGAGTCCCCTTCTCATTTTATGTTTTATAAAAAAGTGGCTGAAACCCTCCAGCTCCCTATGGAGGAAGCTGTGGATGATCAAGAAGAGCCTGACTATGTGGAAATGATGGATATCCCAGAGTCTAGGAGACTGTCTATTCCCTTGCATAAATCTTTTGGGAAACAGACATTTAAAATTCTAAAAACTCCTCACACTATACCTCCTGTGGATGGACAAGAGGTACACATTGTCAGGCTCTGATACAGAGTTCCTTACACAACAATGCAGCCATGTTGGGGTAGTGCAGGCTGCAGCCTGTGACAAGGCAAATATTCCCTTGGCTTCACACCCCCCGGACAAGGACTCCAGGAGGATTGATGCCATGGCAAAGAAACAGTACATGGCAGCATCCTTGGGACTCAGACAGGCAAATTATATGGCTTATGTTGCTAGATATCAGAAATCTAGATGGGACACTGTTATGGCTCTAGCAAAACAGGTCCCTGGCCAGCTTGCCAAGGAGCTGGAGCAGGTGGCGGCTGATGGTATTGAGGCATCCAAGGTGCAATTCCATGCTGCAGTGGACTCTAATGATGTGTCATCAAGAGTCATGGCTACAGCTGTGGCACTTTGCAGAATGGCTTGGCTCAGTTGTACTAGCCTGTCACAGGATACCCAGACTAAGGCCATGGATTTTCCTGTTGTGGGTAATTCCCTGTTTGGGGAGCAGACAGAGAATTACATGAAGAAAATGGATGAGTATAGGACCACCTATAGGAGTGCACAGGCCAAGGAACGGCAGGCCACTCCTCAAAGGCAGCTTCCCAGGGGCAGGGCCAGGCCTTTTCATAGGCCTTTTTACCAAGCTCAGGCCTCCTTTTCTGCTTATGCCCAGAGGGGGTTCTTTAGAGGGAGTGGCAGACGGGGTACAAGCAGGCCTGCTTCCACCCCTCAGCCCAAAGCCCCTGCCAAGCAGGCACCCTGATGGGGTTGCCAGGGCCGATTCTCAGCTACCTGTAGGGGGCAGGCTGGCTTACTTCGTCCAGGACTGGGAGTCTCTAACATCAGACAAGTGGGTCCTGAAAGTAGTAAGCCAAGGACTGGTTCTCAGCTTCAAAAAATTTCCAAAGCTGAGAGCCAGATCTCTTCCACCTGCAAATCCCTCAGAGGCAGTTGCCTTAGAGGCAGAGGTCTCTTCCCTCCTGGCTGTCAGAGCTGTGGAAAGGTTCCACCCTACACCAGGGCAAAGGATTGTACTCCAGGTACTTCCTTACCCCAAAAGACAGGAGAATGGCAGCCATCCTGGATCTCAGATACTTAAACAAGCACCTTTTAAAACCAAAATTCAAAATGGTGACTCTGGGAAATATTCTACCCTCTCTAAGGCCAGGGGACTGGCTAGTGTCCCTGGACCTCAAGGATGCCTACTTCGATATTCCCATCAGAAGCTCCCATCGAAAGTACCTCGGTTCGAGCTGCCCTCAGGCCATTACCAGTTCAGAGCAATGCCCTTTGGCCTCACTTCTGCTCCAAGGGTATTCACAAAATGCCTGTCAGTAGTAGTTGCTTCTCTAAGAAGGCAGAAAATTGCCATTTTCCCTTACCTGGACGACTGGCTCATAGTAGGCCAGTCCCCAGACCAAGTCAAGTTACACCTACAGATAACCCAGCAACTGCTCACCTCTCTAGGTTTCCTTCTGAATCTTTCAAAGTCAGTCCTAGAGCCTGTCCAGCTCCTCACCTTCATAGGCGCAGAGCTGAACACAGAGAAAGCCAGAGCCTTCCTTCCTTTGGACAGGGCAAGAACCCTGGTCTCTCTGGCCTCCTCATTCACCCTGCAGGTGTCTCGACCAGCAAGGCATTTTCTACAGCTCCTGGGGCACATGGCTGCTTCTACAGCAGTAGTGCAGGGAACAAGGTTTCAGATGAGGGATATTCAGTTCCATTTGAGAGCCTTTTGGTCTCAAAGGAAAGACCCTCTAACCAAATTGATCCCAATGACTCGAACCTGATCCAGGCCCTACAGTGGTGGCAGGATCAGAGCAATCTGAGACAAGGGGTTCCTTTGTCACTCAGTCTCACTCCTTAATCCCTACAGATGCATCCCTCTTGGAGTGGGAGCTCAAATGGCACCTCACTACCCAGGGGTTGTGGTCCCCTCAGGAATCTCTGCTCCCACATCAACCTGTTGGAACTCAGAGCAGTTTTTCTAGCACTTCAAGTTTTTTCCAAATCTGTTCAGAACAAAGTTGTACAGGTCAGAACAGACAACACCACCACAAAGTGGTACATCAACAAGCAAGGGGGCACTCGGTCTACGGCCTTGTGCACCGAAGCAATGAAGCTGTGGTCTCTGGCTTACTCCCTGAACACCTCCCTGATGGCAGTTCACCTCCCAGGCAAGAACAGTGTCCTGGCAGATGCTGTCAGCAGGATTTCCCAAAGCCATCACGAATGGTCACTGGACCCCCTGGTCTTGGAGGTGATAGTCTCCAGATGGGGCACCCCGCAGATAGATCTTTTTGCAGCCCCAATCACCAACTTCCCCTTTTTTGCTGCAGGCCCCCAGTGTTGGGCTCAGTCCCTCTGGATGCTTTAGTTCTCAATTGGGAAGGGAAGTTTCTCTATGTTTTCCCCCCTTTCCTCTCCTGTTCAAAGTGCTAGTCAAAATCAGATCTCAACCCTGCAAGATGATCCTGATTGCTCCAGATTGGGCCAGACAACCCTGGTATCCACTCCTACTGTCCTTAGCAGTCCATCTTCCCCTGTGTCTCCCCAGGAATTACAACCTGTTAACCTGTGCTCAGGGGAGGATTTGGTACCCGAACCTCAAATCTCTCAATCTCAAGGCCTGGCTCTTGAAGAGTTAGAGTTTGCTGATTTACACCTCTCCCAAGGTGTAATGGATATCCTGAAGGCTTCTAGAAAACCTTCTACCAGGGCTACTTATAATTCCAAATGGAAAAGGTTTTCCATATGGTGCTCTGGAAAGCATATTTCCCCAGAATCTGCTGATTTACCCACAGTCCTGGATTATATGGTCCACTTAAATACCTTGGGGCTGAGGCCAGCTACCCTAAAAGTGCATCTGGCAGCTGTGTCTGCTTTTATTTCAGCAGGTAAGCCCTCTTCTCTTTCAGCTCACCCTGTATTCTCCAAGTTTTTCAAGGGATTGCTTCACACCAACCCTCCATTCAGGGACCCTGCCCCCGCCTGGGATCTTAATGTTTGCATTGCTCAGCTTATGCAGTCCCCCTTTGAGCCTTTGTCTTCAGCAGAGCTTAAGTACTTGACTTGGAAGACTGTGTTTCTGGTAGCCTTCACTTCTGCCAGACGCATAAGTGAATTACAAGCTTTGTCAGTGGAGCATGATTTTATCTCCTTTCATAGAGATAAGGTGGTCCTCAGGACTAACAGGAAATTCTTGCCTAAGGTGGTTCGGTTCCACCTTAATCAATCTATTTCTCTTCCAGTTTACTTCACTGACCATTCTCTCTATAGAGAGGAGACTGCACAGCTTAGATGAGAGAGCCTTTAGTTACTACATAGAGCGTACCAAGGGTCACAGGTTTGACTCCCTCAACTGTTCCTCACTTATGGTGAGGTTGGTAAAGAGAACCTGCCACTAAAAGATCCATTGCCAGGTGGATTGTCTCTTGTATCCAATTTTGCTATGGAAAACTGGGTAAGGTTCCTCCTCAGGCCTGAGGGCTCACTCTACCAGAGGTACAGCTGCTTCCTGGCTGCTGCCAGGGACATCCTATTCTAGAAATATGTCAAGCAGCTACCTGGAAAACAGTTCACACTTTTACCAAGCATTACTCCTGGACATCCAGGCTAGGAGTGATGCTCGGTTTAACACAGCTGTGCTTCAGAGCCTATTTCCTAAGTAGGTTCTGTCCTCTCCATGGAGGTACTGCTTTGTGGTCTGCATATGTCAGAATATAGCAAGACTTCTGTTGTTTGAAGAAAAATTACTCACCTTAGTAATGTTGTTTCTCCTAATGAGTCTTGCTATATTCTGACCTCCCCTGCCTGCCCCTCTCAGAACCTCTGTTTTTTGGGATGGGGTGGGCAGTGCAGTATGGCATAGTAGGTGCCACCTTGTTGTTTTCACCCTCCTTTCTTGGGGTGACTTGGTGTTATGTTTTCATTTTTGGGTCTCCTGACTTGAGTCTGTGTTTTGGGACCAAAAAATGTGTTCTTATGTTTAGTAGCCAGTTAGCTAGTGTAGGTTTACAGCTTCCACACAGGACCTCAGTGAGTTTAGCTCATAAAGATCTGACGGTTTGAGTTTGAAGAACAACAGACAGAGTTTCAGCCAAGCTCGAGCTCAGCGTTCCATGCCTGGCATGGAAAGTTAACTCTTTCACCTCCGGAGCAGTTTGAAGGTTGGGACTCACTGCATATGTCAGAATATAGCAAGACTCCATTAGAAGAAACAACATTACTAAGGTGAGTAATTTTTTCTTCTTCCCCTTCTAACAACACCACATATATTTGCTGGCTGCTGAGCCACTGTCTGACTTCACCACCAGCTGGTCTGAACTTCCTCAGTTGCCAGTGATCTCTGGAGCATGCCCCCTCCTGCGATGCTGAGGTCTCTGATGGGAGCTGCGTGTGATACTGGGACCGATAGCTGGAAAATGACCTTCATTTATGGCATGTAGATTGATTTTCTTTTCCCCATGAAAGTGCCTCCCACCTCCCAACATGCGTCACTGCTACTCATGCACTAGCCTGTGGGACGGGATCTAACATAGTGTTGCTGTGCCTGTCCAGGGCCAGCACAGCCTTCCTCTGCAACATTCCCAGAGTCTTGCTGGCCTTGAGTGTGGAAGGCTGAACCAAGGTTGACCATGATTCTCTCTGCATGGCAGTGCAGTGCTTTATTAGCCAGCACCTCCAGACTGGTATCCGACTGTTAATGTTATTTGATTTTTTGATTTTCGAGAAAATTGAGCTGTTTGCTGCAGTGCCGACCTCCCTCCCCCACCCCACCCCCGTAGAACCAGTGGAAGGCCCAAGGCAGATGCATTAGTCACAACTGCCAGTGAGTCACAGTGCCAGTGCAGCCAACATAGACATACACACACACACACACACACACACACACACACACACACACACACACACACACACACAATGATGACCAAACCAGTGTTTAGATTTTTGGCAGTTGCCTAGGCTGGGCCACTCAATGAGTTGGCCAGGATTTGATAAATTTAAGTCAGTGATAGGTTCCATTTTAATATTTATTTAGAGGCCTCATGGTCAGTTAACATTAATGTTTTGCAAATTATACTGCAAAGCCACTAGAGGGCAACAACAGCTTTTCGGCATGATGTCTCGAGGATTAACTGGTCTGGTGTTTATCTTTCCCATAATGTTGAGTCTGCACTAAGTAGCTTCCTTAATGAATTCCTGGCCGTCCAGAACAAGCATGCCCCCATAGAAACATAGAAGTTGACGGCAGATAAGGACTGCAAGGCCCATCCACTCTGCCCATTTATTTTTCTACCTTATGAATGTGCCATCGGCCTTTGTTCTGTCAATGGCCTATCTAGTCATACTCATCTGTATTGCTCCCTTATGCCTATCCCATGCCTGTTTGAAGCCCTGCACTGTATTCCTATTCACCACTTCCTGAGGTAGGCCGTTCCATGCATCCACCACCCTTTCTGTGAAAAGGAACTTCCTCACATTACCCCTTAATCGGCCTCCCTCTAATCTCATGCTATGTCCTCTTGTCCTGCTATTTTTCTTATATTGAAACATGATAGATTTTCACCTTTTTAACGCCCTTAAGGTGTTTGAATGTTTCGATCATATGACCTCGCTCCCTCTTTTGCTCTAGGGTATACATATTGATCTCCATTAATCTGTCCTCATGTTTTCTGATGCAGTCCCTGCACCATTTTGGTTGCTCTTCTCTGGACTGCCTCCATTTGGTTAATGTCCTTGTGAAGGTGTGGCCTCCAGTACTGAACGCAGTACTCCAGATGGGGCCTAACCAGTGTCTTGTAAAGAGGGATTATTACCTCCGTCTTCTGTCTTGTGATGCTCCTGCTAATACACCCCAACATCCCCCTAGCCTTACCTACTGCTTTAGTGGTCTGCTTGGATGATTTCAGGTCATCAGTGATGATGATGCCCAAGTCTCTTTCTTCCCTTGTGACTGTCAGCAACTCCCCTCCCAGCCTATAAGTGGCTTCAGGGTTTTTCCTCCCTATATGCATGATCTTACACTTCTTTGCGTTAAACCCCAGTTCCACTCTTCTGACCACTTTGCCAGTTTATCCAGATCTCTTCTGATCTTGGTGTCTTCTGCAAACAGACCAACCTTACCCTCCAGTCCATCTTCAGTGTCACTGATGAAGATATTGAAGAGGACTGGTGCCAGGACTGATCCCTGAGGTACCCCGCTTGTGATTTGCATCTCTTCTGACTGTATACCATTTTCCATCACTCTCTGTCTTCTGCCCGTCAACCAGTTTGCCACCCAGTTGACCAACTTCTGACCCACCCCAAGCCTACCCAGCTTATTAATCAATCTTCTATGTAGAACAGTATCAAAAGCTTTGCTGAAGTCAAGGTAGGCGACATCAACTGCTCCCCCTTGGTCCACCACTCCGGTTACTCAGTCAAAGAAATATGAGATTAGTTTGATAGGACCTTCCTTTTGTAAACCCATGCTGTCTTGGATCCTGTGCTCCTATGGATTCCAGGTGTTGCACTATCCTTTCCTTAAGGAGTGCCTCCATAATCTTGCCCATTACTGAGGTAAGATTGACTGGTCTGTAGTTCCCTGCCTCCTCCCTGCTACCACTGTTTTGGAGCCGGATCACATGAGCCCTTCTCCAGTCTTCTGGGACCTCTCCTGTGCTCAGAGATTCACTAAACAGTTCTGATAATGGCTCTGCTAGTTCCACCCTGAGCTCCTTTAGTACCCTGGGATGTATGCCATCAGGTCCCCTTGCCTTGTCCACCCTGAGCCTATCGAGCTCTTGTAGGACCCTTTCTTTTGTGAGGGGACTAGTGCACACCTCCCTCCTCCCTGTGTCCATGGTGCTGAGCTGTGGGCCCTGCCCTACCTTCTCTTCAGTAAATACTGGGCAGAAGTATCTATTTAGGATAGATGCTTTTACATGGTCCTCCTCCTCACATGCCCCCTCTTCCCCTTTGATCTTATCAATACCCCCTCTGGACATTCTCCTTTCACTAATGTGCCTATAGAAAGTCTTGTCACCTTCTTTTACTGTTTGTGCTAGTGTTTCCTCGGTTTGGGCCTTTGCCTGCCTTACTGCCTTCCCTGCTTCCCTAAGGGAAGTTTGGTATGCCTCCCTATCTTCATCCTGCTTCATTTCCTTATATTTCCTGAAGGCCAGCCTTTTGGCTCTGACCTTTTCTGCTACTGTTTTTGAGAACCAAAGTGGTTTCCTTCTTCTTCTTTTGTACTTCCTTTTCTCTCTAACACAGTGGGGTGTTGCTTCAAGTATTGCATCCTTAATGCTTGCCCAATTTGCCTGTACCCCCTCACCTGTATTTATTTTTGCCAGGGCTAGCTTAACTCTGTTGGCCATCTTATCAAAGTTAGCTCCTCTGAAGTCCCATATTTTTGCCTTGGAATGGGATGATTTCGTTCTAGTGGCCAAATTGAGCCATGCCATGTGATGGTCACTGGCCACCAGGAGACCTTCTACCTGGAGACCTGTGATCCTTTCCCTGTTAGTCAGTACTAGATCTAGGATAGCCCTGTCTCTTGTGGGTTGTTGTACCAGTTGTTTGAGGCCCTTCCCCTGTAGGGAATCCACCATATGTCTAGTTCTGACAGACGTTCCTGCTGGTATTGACCAATCTGTATCTGGCATGTTGAAGTCTCCCATTATCAGAACCTCCCCTTTAGCTGTCATGTTTTGTATATCTTCTAACAGTAATGTGTCTATGTCCTCCCCCTGGTTTGGCGGCCTGTACACAACCCCACTTCGTATGGCTGTCCCATTTCCTGTTTCCAGGGTGACCCACAGTACTTCTGGCTCCTTATGTGTATTCTGAATTTCTGTGTCGGCACTACAAGTTGACTATGCTACCTACAGAACTCTACGTAACTCCCGTAAACAACAGGTCAGAACAGCAAAGAGTACCTGTTGTAAAGACTTGCTGCTAGGCTCTGCTGGGGAACCTAGGAAATTCTGGGTCCACGTCAAGACCTTTCTCGATGCTTCCCAGTCAACTGCCACTAGTGACATGGTATTAAATGGAGTACATTGGAATGACTCCAACACCATAGCTAATTCCTTCAATCGAATGTTCTCCGACCTGTCTCAGTATAACTTTGCCTTCCCATCACCTCAGGCAGTGCCTCTGCTTTTCACATCAACACAGTCCACTATCTCCAGCTATCCTTCTTGACAAATGTCTAAAAATCCCCCGTTCCACTTCAAGGCAATCTCAAGGACTGATATCTTAAAACTATTATGGACTGTCTCTGACAGCAATAGCTCTGGATCAGATATACTTGAACCTTGGCTCCTGAAACTAGCAGCACCATACATAGCCTCCCCTCTGGCTAAAATGTTCACGTTGTCTCTCTCCAATAGCCACGTTATTGACCTCTGGAAGATTGCTCGTGTAACACCTGTCTTTAAAAAAAGGTGATCCTAAGGAGATTACTAACTACAGGCCTATAGCCATCCTATCGGTCCTAAGTAAAATTCTGGAAAAACTTGTTGCAAATCAAACCATTGACTACCTCACAAAGTACATCCTTCTCTCTGATACCCAACATGGTTTCTGTAAAGGTCATAGTACCTCCACAGCTCTTCTCAAATTCACTACCGATGTGCTTACCAATATGGACGCCGGCCAGCTGACAGGGGCGGTTTTTATAGACCTTACAAAGGCCTTTGATCTTATTGGTCACCCCTTGCTCCTCTCCACTCTTTGCAGTCTGAGCTTTTAACCCTCAGTTGTTGCTTGGTATGGAAGCTATCTATCAACTAGAACTCAGATTGTAAAATTCAACTCTTCCTTATCTGATGGTGCTACCATCAATACTGGGGTCCCCCAGGGCTCTATTCTGGGACCTCTACTTTTTTCATTTTTTATCAATAAAATAGCCAAGGTTTTTCTTTTATGCTCATCTGTTCTCTATGGGGATGATCTTGTACTCTGTTCAAGCTCTGATAAGGTCACCAGCATAAATGCATCCCTTTCCTCAGATTTCACGAATGTCCAAAATTGACTTTCTGCGCATAAGCTTGTACTTAATGCTAAGAAAACCCAAGCAATGTTACTTGGATCTGTCCCTATACTTAGGACATGTCAAACTCCCCTGTTGGTGCAAGACCGCAGTGGAGCACAAATAGAATGCATTACATCTTTTAAGTACCTGGGAATTTTTCTGGACCAGTCCCTGGAATTCAGCCTACATATACAATCCAGCTGCAAAGCAGCGAATGCTAAACTGGGGGTCGCTTACAAGTCCAGTTTCATGCTAACACCCTCTTCTAAACTTGCTATTGCCAGAGGCATATTACTTCCTGCTCTCACCTACGGCACACCGACCTTTGCTGCCGCTCACAAAACCATCCTTCATAAGTGGGATGTCACTAACAACAATATCTGTCGGTACGCCTCCTCGTCATCTCGGCTTAAGCACCACTGCCAAGTCATGAATTTGCCCTTGCCTTGTTTCGCTGCCTATTTGAACCTTTATAGTTGTGATTAATTTGACCAATATTTCTTTGCTGCTTTGTTGTGTTATTTCCCCCCTGACTGTGTGGGTTTTTATGCCCAAACTTCTATGTGAAGTTCATTGATTGTTATTGTCCTGGCTGCATGTATTCATTACTACTGACTGTTTTGACCTATACTATTGTAATTTCACTATACTCATGCTGTGTACCTGTCTTTGATTGTTGTACTCTCCCAGGTCGTGCCTGAAAATAGTGGTGATAGAAGGTTCAGAAGACCTGTAGGATCTGGTCCCTCTGCAAGTGAGAATGGGCAGTGGTCGGGTGCTTGACAGAGTCTACTTTGAAGAGGCAACTGGGCAGTGCAGGTGGTGGGCAAGAAGATGGGTGGCACAAGGCCCTCCATCGTAATATCTTCAGTGGAGATGTCTTAAGTGCCATCTCTGCCTTGTATGCATGTGTTTCCTGTGCCTCAGGTTTCAGTTTAAGAATGTCCACCTCCTGCACCGCCATATAACCCTGTTGATACAGTAGTTGTTTCTCAGCTTACTCAGTATTGTCGCCAGTCTAACCTCCCTCTGCTTTTAAAGTTGCATGGAGTGGGCTAAAAGGTGGCCTTGGAGGACCACCTTAAGCATGTCCCGCAGTATTAGAGGGGTGGGAACAGTTGCAGCTTGATCACACAGGATCTGTGCGATCCATTCTTTCACACAGTCCTTAAATTCTTGGTGGTTTAAATAGGGAGGTATTTAATCTCTAGAACAAAAGTTCCCTATGGACACCCAGGTCCAAGGTAAGATGGACAGGAGAGTGATCTAGTAGGACCATGGGTAGGATCACATTCCTTAACCATATGGAAATACTCCTTGGAGATATATAAGTGATCCAATCATGCGTAGGATTTGTTGGGTGTGGAATAATGTATATACTGGCATGTTTACGGATGTAGGGCTCTCCAGACATCCACCTATGCTACCTAGTCTGTGAAACAGCGACAGAATCTTTGTGCAAAAGTTTACTGAGCTGGTGTGGAGTTCGAGGTATCTAGAGTTGTATGTGAAACTAAGTTATAATCCCCCCATGGCCATGTGCAGTATCTCCTTTGTGAAAGAGAGGATTTTATTGAATAATAGTGTGGCTTAAGAAGTATCTGCCCCCGTGGGGAGGTACAAGCTAGTCAGGGTAGCTGTTTCCCATACAGCGTGCCATGCACCAGTGCTAGCCTGCTGTGCCTGTCCATAAAACCTTTTATAGGTACATTAGGGAGCAAAGAAAGACTAAGGCAGGGATACTGAGGCTGAGCAAAGAGGAAGGTGGTTGGGCAGAGAGCGACACTGAAAAAGCAGGGATACTTAACGAATACTTCTGCTCAGTATTCACAATGGAAAAGCAGGGGGAAATACTTAATCTGGTCAATAGAAGCACTCTGGATAGGGGGGTTGATATTAGTCCTTTCACAGAAGAAAGGGTTCTGAAAGAACTCTTAAAACTGAAGGTGGATAAAGCAATGGGGCCTGATGGGATTCACCCCAGAATTCTAAAAGAACTAAGGGAAGAAATAGTAACACCACTGACTGCCCTTTTTAACAAATCATGGGAGGATGGTGTGGTACCTGAGGACTGGAGGAGGGCAGATGTGATTCCCTTTCACAGAAGTGGGAGCAAGACAGAGGCAGGAAACTACAGACCTGTCATTTTGACCTCAGTGGTAGGGAAAATGATGGAATCACTTCTGAAGGAAACAATTGTTGAGTACCTAGAGGCCAGTGGGGCACAGGACCCAAGGCAGCATGGATTCACAGCGGAAAGGTCATGTCAGACAAATGTAATTGATTTCTTTGACTGGGTGACCAAAGCAGCAGACCAGGGAGGGGCTGTGGACATGGCCTACCTAGACTTTAGCAAGGCATTTGACACAGTCCCGGACAAAAGATTAATAAACAAATTAGCCAGCCTGGGAGTGGGTTCCAGGGTGGTAGCCTGGGTAAAACACTGGTTGGACAGCTGGACACAGAGGGTAATAGTAAATGGAGTCCACAGTGAAGAAAGGAGGGTTACTAGTGGGGTACCGCAGGGTTCAGTACTGGGGCCGGTCATTTTTAATGTCTTTATAAGTGACATTGCAGAGGGACTGGAAGGGAAAGTATGTCTCTTTGCAGATGACACAAAGATCTCAACAAGGTTGATACACAAGGTGGGGTGGAAAGGATGAAAAGGGACTTGGCAAGGTTGGAGGAATGATCAAATGTATGCAGCTTAGATTCAATGCAAAGAAGTGCAAAGTAATGCACCTGGAAAACAAAACCCAGGGAAGAGTACACAATGGGGGTGAGATACTGACAACAACAAAAATGGAAAGGACCTGGGGATAGCCATATCAGGCGACCTAAAGGTGGGGCCAGCAATGAGAAGGCAGTAAGGAGGGTTGGGGAATACTGGGATGCATAGGGAGAGGCATCACCAGTAGAAAACAGGAAGTTGTTGGCCCTCTGTACAGACAGTTGGCAAGACCACATCTGGAGTACTGTGTACAGTTCTGGAGACCCCATCTCCGCAAAGACATAGACAGGGTGGAGGCTGTCCAGAGGAGGGCAACCAAAATGATACAGGGTCTGCATCAGAAGACATATGAAGAAAGTTTGAAGGAACTAAAGATGTATAGCCTCGAGGAAAGGAGGGAGAGGGGGGACATGATAGAAACTTTCAAATACCTCAAGGGAATCAACAGTGTTCAAGAGGGTAGCATCCTTCAGAAAAAGAGATGTGCAAAAACAAGGGGGCACAATTTGAAGATAGAGGGGGGACGGCTCAGAGGTAATGTGAGGAAGTATTTCTTCACAGAGAGGGTTGTGGATACATGTAACAACCTTCCTGAGGAGGTCGTAGAGTCAAAAACAGTGGGGGAATTTAAGAATGCATGGGACAGACATAAGGCAATTCTAGTGAGGGGTAGGAGGAACTAGGCTGTTGGTTAACTAGGATCTGCAGCTTATCCGTTAGGTAGGGAAATGAACAGACTAGGTGGGCCAAGCGGTCCTTATCTGCCATCAATTTCTATGTTTCTATGTTTCATGTGGTCTGCCTTTGTAACCAAGGGAAGCATTTTGGCAGTAAGTAGACCGGTAACAGCTTCTTGTGCCAGTGACCCACAGGACTTTGTTTAGTGACCCACAGGACTTTGTTTTTATGTATTGGGCATTTTCTTTGTAACCAACACTTACAACCAGTATCAGATTGTGTTTGTCTTTTTTTCCAGGAAGGGAACACTCCGCTCCATCTTGCAGCCTCCAAGAAGTACGAATGTATATCTCGCCTTCTACTGGAACGGGCAAATGTAGAACTGAAAAACCAGGTAATCATGATCTCCTGGAAGATGAGGCCAGATAAGCCACTGTTCTGTGTTTCTTCAACATTGGTTTGTTTTCATACCGTAATGTGTCTTAGTTAATGCGTCACCTTTTAAAAAAAATTTATATTTTATTTCTCTGCTACCTGACCAGCCCGATTTAAGCCCTCTGAATCCCTCATTTTGCTTAACATATGCATTTCAGCCTGGCAGATTGAAGTGCCCTGGAACGCGTGTACGGAATTTGGAACGTAATTCAAACTGAGCCCACTGTCACTGCGTTCTGCAGCCTAACGGCAAATCTCTTTCTCTGCCAGCACAAGCAAATTGCCCTGAAGAGCTCTGTTAAGCAGCTCGACGAGTAAATCACTCCATAATCAAGTGTAATTATTTTGCTTCGTCTCTGCACTAGTAGTTATTTGGATAGTTTTAAAGATTCCTTTTCTTTATTTTGTTATGTTGTAGGGCTGGGTTATAGTTTGTGGGTCTTGTAGTATAAAGCATGCCATTCTGCTTCTGTCTGGGGCAGTTGTACTTAAAGAGCAGTTAGGCCTTCTTTACAGCTTTAGCAAATATAATAGACACAGTCTAGCTCTGCTAATTTTGTCCTCCTATGTTGGGCATTTTGGTCCCGATCCCACTTGCCAGGAGCCGAGACGCAAGCTGTGTGTTCCTTGCGGGCTTCAGCTAAAAAAAAAAGGGTTATTGCATTTTGCTCTCTGCAGGGTTTTGGGTCTGTCCATCTGCCTGACTTTGGCTGTTTGCAGTATTTTTAATTGTCAGCTCTACGTTCTGGAAACGAGACACAGGTCGCGTCTTGCGAAAGGCATTTGCGTTCCCATTGCTACAGTATAAGTGTTTCCTGGTGCTACAGTTTTAAAAAAAAAAGTGTATTTTAACTGTGGTTGTTCCGAACTGCGTCCCTGCAACCTGTGAGGATTTTTTCCTCACTCTTCCACTTCCCTTTGTGGCATGCCATGCAAGGTGCACTCTGGTCAGGACAGGACACTTGGTTTTCTGTTGGTCCCAGTTAATGGCTGTTTACTGTGAACAGTAGTGTTGCCCAGTAAATTAAACGAAAAGTTAGACGGTTGTGGCCCCTGCTGGGTGAGCACATACTGCTTGCTGTCAGTTCTGCCCTCCAACATTCCATGCCGAAATTAACATACTATGTGCATGCTTCTAAGGTAATATGGCATGTAGTAGTACCTTTTGTTTCTGTTGGGTGTCTTCCCTAAGCTCACAGGAATGTCATGTCTGTCTAACTGTTGGTTTGTCTGGCAGACGCTGTCTTACACAGGACCTTTAAATCTTCTCTGCTGTGTATATGGGTTAATTACTTATTTGTGTATTTATTTATTTATTTATTAGTGGCTTGACAGCCTATCACACTTTGTGTCTAGTTGTCTTTCTTAATAATAATAATATCTTTATTTCTAAAGTGCGATTCACAGTGTACCAAAGCTCTGTACAATCTATACAATATCAATTAAAATTAATACAAATTCTAAAAAATCTTACATCCAGTCAATAAAATTGAAATCACAGGTTACAGTAGTCCAACAGGATTTAAATAGTTCCTCCAAAAGCGAGTCCAAATAAGTAAGTTTTTAATGCAATTTTGAAGCTCTCCACTGTCAGACACTCTCGTATCCGACGAAGCAGAGAATTCCACAGGGTGGTGGCTCTAAGTAAAAACACCCATGATCCAGAAGTTTTTAATCATACCCTGGGAATCTCCAGCAATCCCTCGTCAGCTGAGCGGAGCGGGCAGTAATGGTGTAGGAGATCTTGCAGGTAGCTCAGACCCTGTCCATGTAGGGGTTTATAGGTCAGCAAACCAACCTTGAAGGTGATCTGCCACCGAACTGGCAGCCAGTGCAGTTTGTGCAGCACAGGTGTAATATGACTGGATCAAGATAATCCAGACAACTACCTGTATGCCGTGTTCTGCACCAGCTGCAGGCGGAAGCACTAGGTAAAGGGAGTTACAGTAGTCCAGATGTGAGGTCACAAAGGTGTGGATCAGAGTTGGAAGGTCTCCAGACGGAACTAGGTGCTTAATCTGGGCAATATTCCTCAGGTGGTAAAAAGAGGACTTGACCACAGCCGACACCTCAGAACGGAGAGTCAGCCCATCATCAAGTATCGCCTCCTGATTCCGCTCCCATTCGGAAGTCAACAACTGGGCACACCCAAGCCAAACCCTGAGGGACCTCTCACCTCTGACCCCTCTATCCGGCGACCAGGATCCACCACCTCCTCGGTCTTGTTGGAATTCAGTTTCAACCTGCTGGTATTTATCCAGTCCTGGATTTCCGTGAGGCAGTTGTTAAACACCAAGAGCGCACTATCCTGGCTGGGCACAAGGGACAAGTAGAGCTGGGTATCATCTGCATAGCAGTGAAAACCCAGCCCATACCACCTCACAATGTCTCCTAACGGCAGCATGTACACCGCAAACAGCACAGAACCCTGCGACACCCCACATGGCAGAGGGAATGACTCAGAGGAACAAGTCCCTGATACCACTCTCTGTGACCTGCTAGTGAAGAAAGAATGAAACCATCTGAGGACTGTACCAGACAGGTCACAGATGACTCACAGACATTCCAGCAGCACTCCATGGTCCACGGTGTCAGAAGCTGAAGAAAGATGATCTCTCGCAATCAGGAGATCTAAGTACCCAAACCAGAGTGGTGTCTGTGCTGTGCCTCTTATGAGAAGCTCCCAGGTCACCCCTGAAAACAGGCACTTGTGCCTAGTGGGCCTTACCCAGTTAACAAAGAATAAATAAATCCAGACTGGAGAGGATTGTAGATATCATGGATGGTAAGATGGCTCTCCAGCTGCAGTGCAATGACTTTCTCTCTAATCTTTCCCACAAAGGGGAGGTTAGAGACCAGTGTGTAGTTGGTGGGGCAGTCTGGGTCAAGCAAAGATTTCTTGAGAAAGGGGAGTTACTACTGCTTCCTTCAGGGAGTTCGGAAACTCACCCGACTCCAGTGAACACCAGACTATCTCCGCTAGGACAGGGACGATGACATCAACACACCCTATTAAAAGGCGGGCTGAACCCGGGTCCAAACTACAGCAAGTCGGACACATACTTTGGAGAATCCGCATGACATCTGCAATCTCTGGCCGATCAAACTCCATCCAACAGAACCGGGGAGTAGCGACACCACATCAACCACCGCCACCCCCCATAGAGCGAGCTAAGCGGATCTCAGACCTGATGTCAGCAACCTTATCAGCAAACAAGCGAGCGAACTCCTCACACTTATCTTTTTTTTTTGCAATTCACTGTATTTTTACCTTGCCGCCTGCCGCCCTCCAATCAGCTCGGTCACGGCTCGCGGCTTCTGCTTCCCAAATTAGCCACCCCACGATACCCCGTGGCTTGCCCCCCCACCGGCCCGAAGGGCCGCATGATACAGGGCCAGATGCCCGCTGGCTAAAGCAGTTGAGGTCGGGGGTCTTGGCCTGGGAGCACATCGAAGCCGCGGGCGGGCTTCATCCATGGCGGCCGGCAGCTCGTTTTCCCCAGTTTCCCCCACCCCTGAGGGCGATCGTGCAGTGGCGCTAGCGTCCGTCCGCCCTCTCCCAGCCCCTTAAGTAAGCTCGGCAGCAGCATGGGTGTCCACCAGCCTCTGGGAGGCCCCCATCGCTCAGGTTGCTAGCCAACCCTCCCCGGAGAAGGAGAGCAGTCCGTCAGACTCAATCCTTCTCCCGACTGACTTCCCTCCGATGACCCAGGTCCGTTCCCGAACCAGTCGCTTACGGCGTCATAATGAAATCCACCACTGCGCCAGCCGGCTACCTCACACTTATCTTGAGAAAATGCTCTTCCAACTTGCAGACAGGCTGGATTGCATAGTCTGTCCACAGTTAAAAAGAGCTGAGCTGGTCAATTCTGAGCTGCAGCAATCTCCCTGTACAGGAATTCTGCCATCTTATGGGAGATTGCCAGCTGATACTCTCTATAATGTTTCATAAGTCTAAGTCTGTCGGCATCCCAGCCAGCTGTCTGCCAGCATCGCTCTAACCTTCGCCCTACTCTCCTCAGCTCCCTCAAGGCTCTGTCAAACCAAGGGTGAGAGGGCGAACACGGAGAATGATCCTGCACCCCACACCTGCGACCACGGTACACTCAAAGGACCTGACCCCTTTAACTGGCACATCTACAAGGCCCAATTCCGATTTAAAACAGATTGCTACACCCCCCATGCCTGTGAACCAGTCTCGCACAGTATATCACCGAGAACCCGGCCAGAATCGCTGCCACCAGGGTGGGACCAGCATTCACATCCAGCCAGGTCTCGGTGATGCATGTCAGATCTGATGACCCAACAAGATCGGCTATAATAGCCATCTTGTTTTTCATTGTTCTGGCATTGGACAACACCGTGCGAGTCGGATGAGACACTGGGGCCGGCCAAGTGACTAGCCCATTTACCATGGAGCCCTTGGGTAAGGGCACCAGACAAGGTAAGCCTCGTTATGGATTCCATTTCGCCTCAGGGTGTCTCCTGGTCCTCACTACCCCAATCCGGCCGCTCAGCTCTCCCCCCCCACCCCGGTCCAGGACTCCCCGTCTTCTACCCACTATCCCCAAAGCCCTCCAGTGACTATAAACTGCTGCGGGCAGTTAAAAGGGCAGAGGTCCCGGAGCTCGGAGGGAAAGTAGCGCCTGACAGAGAGAGCAGCCTGCATACACATGCTAACTGAAGTCAGAACACTAAACCCTGATAATTCCAAGAAACACTATTCACCCAAATCAAACTATCAAAAAACTCACAATTAAATTAACCAAAATATAAATAAAACCCCAACCACAGTCAACCCCTATTAAAATAATCCCCATGCTAAACTTAATAACACTCCTCCAAATCAAACAAAAAGAAGAAAAACAGAAATATATATAGCGATGCAAATTCAAAAAGTAGTCCAGCTGCTAAAATGCTTCACTGAGGCTCTCATTACCAGCAAGCAAAGTTTTTAAATGTCCAATAGAACACACCGGGCTCTAACTTTGGCCTTTTGATTTTAAGTGCAGTATGTGCCACAAAACTTTTTTAGAAGGTCCTCTCCCCACCTTTGTCCAAAAAAAAACTAGAAGACAGAAGTGGAATAATCAAATTTGCCACCACTCGGAACAGTACATTATACACCGTCCAAAACTCTGGCAACGCATCCAGCTTAAAGTCTCCATTGATGATCAGACCTTGACCAGATGGCCAGGGCAGGGAAGAAGCAGTCCCCCTGAAGGACTGGGCCCCCAAATGGAAGCTCACCAGCCACCAATTAGGGGACACCCAAGGAACTGAGGCTCTATTGCCCTCCGACCACAGCCTCATGGTACCCCACCTGGAAGACCGCCCAAGCCCTGCCACCAGGTTAGCTCTCCAGGTCCAGTCACCTCCAAATCCAACCAGGCCACCATGGTCACAGAGATCTTGACTGGCCAAACTAATGCCCACAGATGGGGTGGAGAAGCTAACGCTACCACTGGACTGTCGGAGTCTAGGGCCTGACTCCCCGGTCGTCCACCATCAGCCACACAGCCCAAACCCCTTCATTACTGAAGCCTCGGCCCTCCAACAAAAGACTCCGACAGCAAAGCCCCAACCAGCCAAGGCGGCATACAGCCCCCTTCCGCGAGCTCAGTGGCCGCAGTCTGAAACCTTTAGGCCCTCCAATTACGGCGTTCCCAGCTCAGTCAGTTCAACAAAGCAGATTAAGGTGGACAGTAACAAAAGAATGCGGGCACTCACGACGTCCTGCAGTCTTCCATCACTATCTCCCAAGTCCTCATTTGTCAATGCCGACACTCTTCATAACCGATAAGTCCTTGCAAGTAGTGTCCACCAGATGTTAAAATAAGATGGGAATATGGAAAACCCATCCACTCCCACATCTGTCTTCAAAAAGGAACTACTAGCGGCTAAAACTAGCCGCAGAATCCACCACACAGAGGGCACACTGTAGCGGTTTGAGTGCCTTCTGAAACAGAAGAATTTGGAAATGAAGCAGATCCCCGGAAGGTCCTGCAGTGTTGCTGAAAACTATTTGTCTCAACTCCGGGCCTAGAAGTGCAGCCTGCCACACTGCAACTGGTCCAAGGACCCGAGACCACCGATAAAAATGATTGATTACCGGGGGGAAAAAAACAAATACAAAAAAACAGGTTAAAAATGAAACCCAAATAAATGCTTTATCTCTAAATTACCTTACTTCTTCATCCCTTACTAATCTTGGGAAAAGAATTAACTTAAAACAAGTTTTAAACAAAAAATAAATAAAACACCAGAGAGCTAGCATTCTGGCTGGCTCACAGCAGCCGCCACCACTGTTCTTCAGCTGAAGACATTTACTGTGAATTCCCAAAAAGTGAAAAAAGAAAAAAAAATGTCTCTGCCTCTCCTGCTGGAAAGTGAAAGGAGATGCCAGTAGGCAAACTAAATACTGTATAAACAGAAAAGTGCCACTGCCCCTTCTGCTGAAAAGCAAAAGGAGACTCCAGTGGTCAAATTATACAATATATAAAAATAAAAAAACAAGAAGGCCTTTGACCCTCCTGCTGAAAGACAAAGGAGATGCCAGTGGACAAAATAAACACCTAAATAAACAGATGTCACTGCTCCTCCTGTTGAAGAGCAAAAGGATAGGGCACAGTAAAAGAAATGCCCTCTTAGGAGGACACAAGAAAAAAATTAGTCACCATAGTAATGTTGTTTCTAGGGACATGGATATGTTGTTCATCCACACTTATTGGCAGGTTCCTTGCCGCTTTAAATCTTGCCGGAAGGTCTTCAAGCTGGCTCCTCCCACCCACCCGGGTGGTAAAACTCTCGACTCCGCCCCATGACGCCAGATCTTCCTTACCGTTTGGAAGCTCAGGTTCCCTCCTTATCGCTCTGCGATTAAGACTGGTTCCTAACTCTTCAAACTTCAAAAAGTTCGTCTAGATTTCTAAAAAGACTTTGGTCGTCTTCTCCTCGCGGCTGTGATGGATAAATCGACTCCCGGTTCGAGGAATGCTCTGCGGGCAGAAAATGTCGAGCGGACCGCACTCCCGTGCGTCTACTGTTTAGGCCTTGAGCACGACCCGCGGGCTTCATGTATCTATGCCTTCCTTTCGCCTATGTCCTGAGGATCGTGCTGCCCGTCTGCAGCTGGGCATCGAAAAGATTCCCACGGTCAAGTCGAAAGGAGGCCCGATTGGCGTGTCGCGGCTGCGGGCTCTCGCGGAACAGCTCGAGCAGATGATCGCCCTCGAAGAGAGGTGGTGCAGGCCGCTCCATCTTCGGCCGCGGCCTTCGTCCCGCTCTCTCTCGGCGCCTCTTACTCAGCTTCTTTCAAGGAGCTCTGTCTGACCCTCTCGACTAGAGGCGAGGGTCCAACCTCTTCTGGATCATTTTCTCGGTCAAAAAGAGCAAGGGTAAGTCCCATCGTCGACGCTCTTGGGAGCGGGAAAGATCTCCCTCCCCTGGTCGACAGTCGACTTCGGTCGACCCCTCAGCTTCGGCCTCTGGCTTCACGGTGCCCCGTCAGGCCAGGTGACGAGACACCAGCGGCAGCGGTGGATTTTTCTCGACCCGTTAGGCACGGTTGTCGGCTGGAGAAGCTGATAATCCCCTCTCCCGGTTCCCCGGTGGGAGTTGAGGATCCGTCGGCTTGACTGTGCCTCGGTTCGGGCCGTCGGTGGAATCTTCCGAGCCGAAGGGTGTGCCGATCCTCGGCACCCCACCTCACCGACCTCGGCCTAGCCGAGATTCTCGGTCTCGGACCTCATTGCGGTCCAGCCGATCCCGCCGTCATAGGCGGTCTCGGTCTCGGCACCACGGTCAGCGGCGCCACCGCTCTTCCTCTTCTTCCTCCTCCTCGGACGAGGGGAGGCTTCGGCTCAAGCTGCGCCGTAAATACGAGGAACTTATGTGGCAACAGCTACTTTTGGCTGGGAATAAGCCGACCCAGTCGTCTTCACCGGCCATTAAGTGGCTGTCACCGGAGCGGCCGAAACAACCCCTCGCGGTGGTCGAGGAGCCTGTTCCCAGGCCGGTTGCTCGGCCTATTCCAACTGCCCCACCGATTTTGGTGGAACCTCTGCCTCCTCAGCCATTAGTCGGGGCTCCGACCAAAAATTCTCGGTCGGCTCACTGCCCCATAGGCTGTCGGTCACTCTCACTCCCGATAAACCTCGGCAGGTGAAGGGTGTCTCAGGCTCGAGGAAGCTCTTCGAAGACTCTTCCGAGTCCGAAGATGACTCCTCCCTGTTCTCCAAGCGCTTGGACTTGGAGTCCTCAGGAGGGCAGTCAGTGGACGATAGCCCTTTGTCCTTTCTAGGGCTACTTCGGCTCATCTCGGAGTCCACTGGGATGAAGCTCGAACACGTTTCTAAATGGGCCAGATATCCCCTCACGGAGATTCTGGACCGAGGGGATTCTCCTACGGAGGCCTTTCCGGTGGCCGAAGCCATTGTTGATCCGGCCTTGGAACTATGGCAGCGTCCTGCTTCCTGCCCTGCGCCTTCGGCCAGGATGGCCAGGAAGTATGCGGTCCCTACCGGTTCCCTGTCCGGTTTTTCGGAACACCCCTCTGCTGAGGGGCTGGTTACCGATAGCGTTTTCGGCCGAGACGCTGAGGATGTTGACAAACCTCCGACAAGGAATCAAAAGTGGATTATGCGGGTGGAAAGTCTCGCTGCGTCCTCTCTCGGCCTTCGTCAGGCCAGTTCGGCCGTCCTTATGGCACATTTTTCTCATGCCCTGTTGGGCTCCCTGGATGAGGTTGTTCCCCATCTCCCCGCAGACCTGCAGACTACGGTCAGGCAGGTGCGGGACCAGGGCAGGGCAGTAGCGAAGCAGCAGCTCCAGACTGCTCTTGACATTGGAGACTCATGTGCCAGATCAGTGGCGACTGCAGTGGCCATGCGTCGGCGGGCTTGGCTGAGGATATCCACTTTCACCTCGGATACCCAGCACAAGTTGGCGGATGTTCCCTTTTTGGGGACTGACCTCTTCGGCCCTGGGGTGGAAGGTCACCTGCAGAGGATCGAAAAGTCCAATACTACTTTGGACTCGGTCTCTTCCGCGCAGAAGGACAAAGGCCGTAAGCCTCAGCCTAAACCTTTTCATCCTTCTGTGCCCGCGTGGCCTCCGGCCCAACAGCGTCAGGGCCAGCAGGCTCGGCCTTGGTACCCCAAACCCAAGCCATCGGCTTCCTCCAATAGGAAGCAGGGAGGAAAAGGCCCAGGAGGTCCCTCGGCCGGTCCCTCCTCTAAGCCTGCTCAGTGACGGGCTGAGGGGTGTCGCCCCCATCCCCGTCACCTCAACCCTGGTTCCCCCCATGGGGGGACGGCTCCGGCATTTCCTTTCCGCCTGGTCCACTGTTACCACGGACAAGTGGGTACTGGAGGTGGTGGGAAGAGGCCTGCCTCTAGAGTTCGAGCAGGCCCCGCCCTACAGAGCCGTCGCCCCTCGGGGGGCTTTGGGGTCCCCAGCCTCACTGGCGGCTCGTCGAGCCGACATCGCTCTCCTCCTCCAGAAGGAGGTGATAAGAGAGGTGGAGGACCCTCCCTCACAACTGGGGTTCGTGTCCAGGTATTTCCTGGTCCCGAAACGGAAGGGGGGCTGGCGCCCCATTCTTGACCTACACGACCTAAACAAGTTCCTAAGGTCTCGAACCTTCAGAATGGTCACTCTGGCTCAGATAATACCATCTCTGGAACACGGCGTGTGGTTCTGCTCTCTGGACTTTCAGGACGCGTTCTTTCACGTCCCTGTCCGTCGCATCGGAGATTCCTCTGCTTCCGAGCGGAGGGATCCCTCTTCGAGTTCCAAGCCATGCCTTTCGGCTTGTCTCTAGCTCCCAGGGTCTTCACCAAACGCATGGCAGTGGTGACAGCGTTCCTGTGGCGCCGAGGGGTCCGAGTGTACCCTTACCTGGATGATTGGCTGATAGCAGCCCCCACCAGACAGGAGGTGGAGCGGTCCAGAGATCTGGCCCTCCAGGTTTGCTCTCAGGTCAGCCTTCTTATCAACGAGGCCAAATCGAACTCGAGCCAAAGCAGGTGATCCTGTTCATCGGGCAGAGCTCGACTCTTCTGAGCCAGAGCACGGCTCCTGGTGGACAGGGCCGAGGTTCTTACCTCCTTTGCCCAATCATTTCTGGTTGGGCAATCGCGCCCTGCCCGGGACTTCCTGCGCCTCCTGGGTCTCAGGGCGGCCTGTACCAGCGTGGTCCGTTGGGCACGCTGGCACATGCGCCCCCTTCAGTGGGGACTGGCCAGCCAGTGGTCACAACGCTGCGATCCATTGGACCAGCTAGTGATAGTGACCCAGGAGATGTGGAACGCTCTCCAGTGGTGGACCGTTCCATCTCATCTGCAGGAGGGCATCCCGTTTATCCGCCCGAGCCGACGGTCTCTATCGACCGATGCCTCTCTGATGGGTTGGGGTGCCCATCTGGGAACACCAGTGCCGGCCTCTGGCCCCTCTGGGGTGATCGATGCCACATCAACCTGCTGGAGCTCGAGGCGGTCCACCTAGCTCTCACCGCCTTTGCTCCGTTTTCCGGGGTCAAGTGGTCTGAGTCCAGACGGACAATACCCGACCATGTACTACCCTAAACTGCCAGGGCGGGGACGCGCTCCTGCTTCTATGCAGGAAGCTCTCCGCATTTGGTCACTCATCTGCGCAGCCTGGAGGCGGATCTCCCTAGCCATTCATGTGGCAGGAGCCTCCAACACCCTGGCCGATGCCCTGAGCGGATAGGGGCTGCATCTCACAGTGGTCTCTCCTGCGGAGAGTACAAGATCTGTTCTCCCTCTGGGGCACACCTCAGGTGGACCTGTTTGCCTCAGGAGAGCAGCGAGCTGAGGCTGTTTCATGCCGCCCCCCTCAGCAGGGCTCGCTGCGGGGATGCCTTCTTGAGGCTGTGGACCCTGGGCCTCTTCTCGCCTTTCCCCATTTCCCTTGATTCACAAGGTGCTTCTCAGGTGAGGGAGGGACAGGCGCAGGTGATTCTGATAGCCCCAGACTGGCCCGCCAGTTCTGGTACCCAGATCTCCTCAGCCTCAGCTCCAGGCTCCCGAGGCAGCTTCCAGCTCGCCCGGACCTGCTCTCAGTCAATCAGGGAAGGTGTTCCATCCGGATCTTCAATCCCTGCACCTGACGGCCTGGTTCCTGAGCGGCTAGAGTTCCAGGCCTTGGGTCTTTCCGACGAGGTCCTCAACGTCGTTGAGGCGTCCCGTAAGGAGTCGACCAGAAAATGCTACGCCTTCAAATGGAAAAGATTTTCCATTTGGTGTCGGGGCAAGGGTTTGAACCCTTACTCCTGTTCTGTGGCCAGCATTTTGGACTATCTATGGTCCCTAACTAGTCAAGAGCTTAGGTCGATGACCCTAAAGGTGCACCTGGCAGCCATCTCTGCTTACCGGGCGCGGGCCAGGGAGCAGTCGGTGGTGCAGGAGAAGGTGGTCGGGCGCTTTTTCAAAGGCCTTGATCACATTTCCCCTCCAGTGCGGGAACCCCCACCTCCGTGGGATTTACTGCTGGTACTGGCAAAGCTCATGGGCAAGCCATTCGAACCAATGCACAGGTGTGATATCTCCCACCTGTCATGGAAGACCGCCTTCTTGGTGGCTATCCGTCAGCCAGAAGGATGGGAGAACTCCAGGTGCTTAGCATTGAGTCTCCTTACCTGGTCTTCCACAGGGACAAGTTGTCCCTGCCCCCACGAAATTCCTTCGAAGGTGGTGTGGGAGTTTCACCTTAACCAGGTGTTGACTCTGCCGGTGTTCTACCCCAATCACACCTCGGAGGCCGAATATAGGCTCCATACTTTGGACCCTAGAAGGCTACGCTTATTATAAGGAGCACGGCTGAAAGTCGGGGAGGGTTACGCCAGCTGTTTGTCACCCTCACTGACCGCACCTGGCAGACCTGCAGCCAAGCGGACGATAAGCAGATGGGTCACCTCCTGCATAGATCTCTGCTATAAGTTGGCGGGCATGGAGCCTCCCAGAGGATAAGAGCTCATTCTTCCGCCATACTGCTGCTCGGTGGCTGCTTCCAGGGACGTCCCTTTCCAGGAAATCTGCAGGGCTGCTACCAGGAAGTCAGCACACACCTTACTACCCATTACCACATCGACCTTGAGTCACGCCGGGATGCTGGTTTTGGGGCCTCAGTTCTCAGTCCTTATTTCCCAAGTAAGTATTGGGGGTGTCATGCCTCCCTCCTCCCGGAGAACTGCTAGAGTCTGCCAATAAGTGTGGATGAACAACATATCCATGTCCCTAGAAGTACAGGTTACTCACCTGTAACAGGAGTTCTAGGAATGGTATATGTTGTTCATCCACAACCCCCCGACCTCCCCGTCTTCGACGCACAACCTGAGCTTCCAGCGGGCCAGATCTGGCGTCATGGGACGGAGCCGAGAGTTTTACCACCCGGATGGGTGGGAGGAGCCAGCTTGAAGACCTTCCGGCAAGATTTAAACCGGCAAGGAACCTGCCAATAAGTGCAGATGAACAACATAAACCATTCCTAGAACTCCTGTTACAGGTGAGTAACCTGTATTTCTTCTAATGGAGTCTTGCTGTATTCTGACAATAAGCAGTTAGGCCCAGCACTTGAACTGCCCCGGAGAGGAAAGAGTTAACTCTATGCAGCAGCATAGAACGTTGAGCTCGAGCTTGGTTTTCAAACCTCTGTCTCTGGTACTTACCAGTGTAACTGTCAGATTCTTACGAGCAAACTAACTAACTAGTATAAAATATGGAAATTGTTAGAGATATATATAGCCAAAAGGCAACAATTTGGGTCCAAAAAAGACTCAAGTCGAGAACCCAAGGAAAAAAGGTAGTTACAATGTTTGATATGTGTGTATATATATGTGTGTGTATATATATATATATATATATATATAGTATAACAGAAACAATAAACAACCACCCCACCATTAAGAGGGAAGGCACAGGGTACACCCCCGAGGTGCAACACTGTACCTGCCAGCCCACTTCCCAAAACTAGGTTCTGAGAGGGGAGGCAGGGAGGGAGGTCAGAATACAGCAAGACTCCATTAGAAGAAACAATATTACTATGGTGAGTAATTTTTTCTTGAAACAACATGAAGTCTTGCTGTATTCTGTTACAGTATCTGAACTACCAAGTAGTTCCCCCAGGAGAGGAATGCAGAACCTATTTTGGGAATAGGCTGTGCAGTACTGCTGTGCCAAACCTAGCATCACTCCTAGCCTGGATGTCTAGAGGTAATGCTTGGTGAATGTATGGGCTGTTTTCAGGTGGCTGCTTTACAGATTTCTAGCAAGGGTATATCTCTGGCCGCAGCCAGAGTAGCAGCTGTACCCCTAGTCGAGTGAGCCCTCAGGCCTGGAGGGCGTGTTTTGCCCAATCTGTCATAGCAGAATTATATACAAGAAACAATCCACCTGGCAATAGTTCTCTTAGTAGCAGGCTTACCTTTCCCCACTTCCCCATAAGTGAGAAACAATTGAAGACAGTCCTGCCTGTGTGCCTTAGTGTGCTCTAAGCAGTAGCTAAGAGCTGTTTTAACATCCAAACTGTGTAATCTTCTTTTACCTGAAGAAGAGTGGTCAGTGAAAAACACAAGAAGAGAGATGAACTGGTTCAGATGAATGTCTGATACCACTTTGGGTAAGAACCTCCTATTGGTTCTTAGGACCACCTTATCCCTATGGAAGGAGATAAAGTCAGGTTCGACTGACAGGGCCTGTAGTTCACTAATCTGCCTGTCAGAAGAAATGGCTACCAGGAACACAGTTTTCCAGGTCAAGTAATTCAGCTCGGCTGAAGCCAGAGGTTCAAAGGGTGGCTGCATAAGCTGGGCAATGCAGACATTGAGATCCCAAACTGGAGTAGGCTCTCGAATGGGGGGATTAATATGAACCAGACCTTTGAAAATCTTACTGAAAACAGGATGAGATGCCAGGGAAGAACCCTTCCCTGCTGAAAGGAATGCAGAGAGAGCTGCTAAGTGAACCTTCAGAGTTGCAGGCCTAATGCCTAGATCATTAAGATGAACCAGATAATCTAAAGCTGTGGCAATGTCTGCAGAATCAGGCACTAAGCCCTTCTGAGAACGCCAAATGCTGAACCTCTTCCATTTGGAATTTAAGTCTTTCCAGTGGAAGGTTTCCTGGAGACCTTCAAAATATCTAGAACTCCCTGAGAAAGGTGCAGACCTGCATATTCTAACTCTTCAAGAGCCAGGCCTTGAGGTTGAGAGACTAAAGATTGGGGTACTAGATCCTTCCCTGGGAGGAGGTTAGGAGATTGTATCTCTTGGGAAGAGACAGTGGGTGTGACACTGCCAGAGACAGCAGCAGAGGATACCAAGGCTGTCTGGTCCAATCTGGAGCCACTAGTATCACTGTGCAGGGTTGAGATCTGATTTTGATTAGGACTCTGAACAACAGAGGGAAGGGAGGGAAGGCATAGAGAAACCTGCCCTTCCAATCCAGAATGAGAGCATCCAGAGGAACAGTCCCCAGGACTGGAGGTCTGCAACAAAACAGAGGAAGTTGGTAATTGTCCGGGACTGCAAAGAGATCTATCTCTGGAGTGCCCCCCCTGGAGAAGATGACCTGTAGAATATGAGGGTCCAGGGGCCATTCATGATGCCCCTGGGAGATTCTGCTCAGAGCATCTGCTAGTACATTGTCCTTTCCTGGAAGGTGAACTGCTTTGAGGGAAGTCTGAAGAGAATAGGCTAGAGACCACAGTTTCATGGCTTCTGTGCACAAGGCCATGGACCAAGTGCCTCCCTGCTTGTTGATGTACAAAATTGTGGTGGTGTTGTCTGTTCTGACTTGGACCACCTTGCCCCTGACTGACTCCGAGAAGACTTGAAGGGCCAGGAAAATTGCCCTGAGTTCAAGGAGATTGATATAAAGGGGAGACTCTTGTGGAGACCAGACCCCTTGTGCTGTAAGGGCTCCCAAATGGGCTCCCCAACCTAGGAGAGAAGCATCTGTAGTTAGTACTCCTGAGGGGACTTGAGAGAGAAATGGAACTCCTTGTCTAAGGTTGTCCTGGTCCAGCCACCACTGGAGAGCTTGGACAAGAGCCTGAGTCACTGGAATCAATTTGGTGAGAGAGTGTCTTTTCTGAGACCTAAAGGACCTTAGGTGGAACTGAATGTCCCTCATCTGAAATCTGGCTCCCTGTACGACTGCAGTGGAAGCTGCCATGTGGCCCAGGAGTTGGAGAAAATGTCTTGCTGGACGAGAGACCAGAGGTCGAAAAGAGGAGGCAAGATCCGTTAAGGCCTTTACCCTTGCCAGGGGGAAGAAAGCCTTTGCTTGGACAGTATCCAATTCTGTTCCTATGAAAGTAAGGCGTTGTACTGGTTCGAGGACAGATTTTGGGAGATTGAGGAGAAAACCCAGAGAACTGAGCAAGTCTTGAGTGGTTTGCAGAGCTGACTTGACCTGGTCTGATGACTGACCTACAATTAGACAGTCATCCAGATATGGGAAAATGGAAATACCTTATCTTCTGAGGTAAGCCCTGCTACTGCATGGCACTTTGTGAACACCCTTGGAGCTGATGTTAGGCCAAATGGCATGGCTCTGAACTGGTAGTGGCCTGAAGGCAACTCGAACCTGAGGTACTTTCTGTGGGAGCACCTGATAGGAATATGGAAGTAGGCGTCCTTGAGGTCCAGGGATGCGAGCCAATCCCCTGGCCTTAGAGAGGGAAGAATTATTCTCAGAGTCACCATTTTGAATTTTGGTTTTGAGATGTGTTTGTTCAAATACCTTAGGTCTAGGATGGGTCTCCACTACCCTGTCTTTTTGGGGGTAAAGAAGTACCTGGAGTACAGGCCTCTGCCCCTGTGCTGAGTAGGAACCTTCTGTACAGCTCTGAGAGCCAGAAGAGAGGAAACCTCTGCCTCTAGGGCAAGGGTCTCTGAGATGGATGCAGGTAGAAAAGACCTGGCCTCAGTTTTGAAACTTTTGAAGCTGAGGGCCTGTCACAACTTACTACTTCAGGACCCACTCGTCTGAGGTAACAGACTTCCAGGCCTGAAGTAGTAAGCCAGCCTACCTCCTACTGGGATGGGGGAGTCGACCCGGGCTGACACATCAGGGTGTCTGCTTGGCAGGAGCCTTGGGCTGGGAACAGGATGCAGCCCTGCTCATCCCCTTCCTGCCTCTCCCTCAAAAGAACCCCTCTGTGGGAAAGGAGAATAAGCCTTGGCTTGGTAAAAAGGCCTGTGGAATGGCCTGCCCCTGCCCCTAGACTGCTGCTTCTGAGGAGTGGCTTTCATGTAAGCCTCTGTCTGCTCCCCAAAAAGAGAGTTACCCACTACAGGGAAATCCACAGCCTTGGCCTAGGTATCACGTGAAAGGCTAGTACATCTGAGCAAAGCATATCTTCTGAGAGACACAGATGTATCCGTGACTGTAGTTGCCACATCATTGGAGTCCACAGCAGCATGAAATTGCACTTTGGATGCCTCAATTCCATCAGCTACCACCTCCTCCAGCTATTTGTCTAGCTGGGGGGAGGACTGTTTAGCCAGTTCCAGAACAGTATCCCACCTGGACGTCTGGTACCTGGCTGTGTAGGCCATATAGTTTGCTTGCTTAAGTCCCAAAGAGGATACCAAATACTGTTTCTAGGGACATGGATATGTTGTTCATCCACACTGTCTGGTAGGTTCCTTGCCACTTTAAATCTTGCCGGAAGGTCTTCAATGGCTCCTCCCACCCACCCGGGTGGTAAAACTCAGTTCTAGGGACATGGATATGTTCATTCCACACTTATTGGCAGGTATCCTTGCCTTTAAATCTTGCCGGAAGGTCTTCAAGCTGGCTCCTCCCACCCACCCGGGTGGTAAAACTCTCGGCTCCGCCCCATGACGCCAGATCTTTCTTACCGCTTGGAAGCTCAGGTTCCCTCCTTAGCGCTCTGCGTATAAGACTGGTTCCTATTTCTTCGGTTCTCCCGAAATTTCTTCTAAGGTTTTCAAGACTTCGGTCAGCTATTTCCCTCGCGGCTGCGATGGACACATCGACTCCCGGTTTTCAGAGGTGCCCATGCTGAATAAGAAGATGTCTCGGGCGGATCCACTTCACATCGTCTACTGTTTGGGCCTTGAGCACGACCGCGGAGCTTCGCGACCTGTGCTCTTCCTTTTCGACCCTACGTCACTGAAGACCGCACCGACCGTTTGCAACTTGGGCGCCCCGAGAAATATTATCCTCCGGTAAAGTCGAAGGAGGCCCATTTGGCGGTTTCTGCGGCGGGGCTCAGCAGATCAGCTTGAGCAGATGATCGCCCTTGAGGAGGAGGCGGCGCAGGCCGCATCTTTATCTTCCTCGGCCGTGGCATTTATCCCGCTCTCCTTGGGATCCTCCTATTCAGCTTCTTTCAAGGAGCTCTGTCTGTCTCTCTCCACCAAGGGAGGGGGAGAGAGACCATTCTCTTCAAGGCCTTCCTCTGGGTCCAGAAGAAGGACCACAAAGTAGAATCCCTCCGTCGGCGGCTCTTGGGAGGCGGGAGGTCCTCTCACCCGAGTAGTCGACCATCGACTTGGTCGATCCTTGGCTAGGCCACTGGCCTCATGGTGTCCCCGTCAGGTCAGTTGACCCGAGACTCCCGTCAGCGCAGTCGAGATTGTTCTCGATCCGTCGGATGGGCTGTCGACCGGTGAAGCCGAAAACCCTCACTCCCCGGTTCCCAGCGGTGGTTGAGGTTTCCGTGGACTTACCGTGCCTCCGGTCCCGGGTCCACGGTTGAGCCCTCCGGGCCGAGGGGAAAGCAGGTTTCCCCCGGCCTACCTCTGAACCCTCCTTGGAAAAGCCGAGGTTCGCGGTCTCGGTCTCGGACTTCTTCTCGGTCCGGCCAATCCCGCCGTCATAGCCGGTCTGGCACGTGGCAAAGCGGCGTCACCGCTTCGTCCTCCTCCTCGGACGAGGGCTTTACAGCATAAGTTAAATCGATGATCGAGACCTCATGTGGCAACAGCTTCTTCTGTCTGGGAGCAAGCCGGACGTCGCCTTCCCGGCTATCAAGTGGCTGTCACGGGCGGCGAAGCATCCCCTCGCCTTAGCAGTGCCTGCTTCAGGCCTGTTGCTCGGGGCAAACCGGCTGCCCCACGATTCGGTGGAACCTCCGCCCTCACAACCGTTGTTTGGGGCCCAACCAAAATTCTCGGTTGGCCAGGGTCTCCCCATAGGCTGTCTGTCACCTCACTCCCGATCGCCTCAGCAGGTGGAGGGTGGCTCAGACAAAGCAGCTCTTTGCGGACTCCTCTGGAGTCCGACGTTGATTCCCCTGTTTTCCAGGCGGGTGGCTTGAGTCCTCAGGAGGTCAGTCGCTGGACAATAGCCCTTCGTCCTTCATGGGTTTGCTAGGCTCATCTCGGGAGTCCACGGGATGCAGCCTGAACCCGTATCAAGCGGGCCAAGTATCCCCACGGAGATATTGGACCGAGGATTCTCTGACGAGGCCTTTCGGTGGCGAGGCCATTGTGAGCCCGGCCTTGGAGCTCAGGCAGTGTCCTGCTTCCTGTCCTGCGCCGGCGGGGATGGCGAGGAAGTATCACGATTCCCTACTGGCTCCCTGTCCGGTTTCTCGGAACACCCCTCAGCCAAGGGGTTGGTTACCGACAGCGTCTTCCGGCATGCCGGAAACGCCAGGGACGTAGACAAGCCTACCAACAAGGAGTTCAAGAAGTTGGACTACGCTGTGCGAAAAGTCTACGCTGCGTTCTCCCTTGGCCTTCATCAGGCCAGCTCGGCCGTGCTGATGGCACTTTTCTCTCACGCCCTTTTGGGTTCCCTGGACGAGGTAGTCCCTCATCTCCCGGCTGACCTGCAGACCACGGTTAAGTAGGTGCGGGACCAGGGCAGGGCAGTGGCCAAGTAGCAACTTCAGACTGCTTTGGACATTGGTGACTCATGCGCCAGGTCAGTCGCGGCCGCAGTGGCTATGCGCCGTCGGGCATGGCTGAGGATATCCACCTTCACAGCGGATACCCAGCATAAGTTGGCGGATGTCCCCTTCCTGGGGACTGACCTCTTCGGCCCCGGAGTGGAAGGTCACCTCCAGAGGATCGAAAAGTCCAATGCCACTCTGGACTCAGTCTCATCCGCCCAGAGGGACAAGGGCCGCAGACCGCAACCCAAGCCCTTTCGTCCATCTGCGCCCGCGGCACGTCCGGCCCAGCAGCATCAGGGCCAGCAGGCTTGCGCTTGGCATCCCAAACCCAAGACCGTGGCTTCCTCCTCCAGGAAGCAAGGAGGTAAAGGCCCAGGTGGTCCCTCGGCCGGTCCCTCCTCCAAGCCTGCTCAGTGGCGGGTTGAGGTGCCCTCTTAACCTCGTCACACCTGACTCCCCACGGAGGCGGCCGCCACTTTCTTTCCGCCTGGTCCGCTATCACCACAGACTGGTGGGTGTTGGAAGTGGTGGGGAAGGATGCCTCTGGAGTTCGAGCAGGCCCCGCCCTTCAGAGCCGTCGCCCCCCAGGGGGCCTCGGGGTCCGCAGCCTCACTGTCGGCTCGCTGAGCCGACATCGCTCTGCTCCTCGAGAAGGAGGTGATCAGACAGGTGTGGCGGACCCTCCCTCAGACCCAGGGTTTGTGTCCAGGTACTTCCTGGTTCCAAAACGGATGGGGGGCTGGCGCCCCATTCTTGACCTGCATGACCTAAACAAGTTCCTAAGGTCTCGGACCTTCAGGATGGTTACTCTGGCTCAGATAATACCATCCTTGGAACGCTGCATGTGGTTCTGCTCTCTGGACCTGCAGGACGCGTTTGTTCACGTCGTATCCGTCCGTCTCACAGAGATTCCTTAAGCTTTCGGCGGAAGGATCCCTTCACGAGTTCGAGCCACTGCCCGCCAGCCTGTCTCTCTTGCTCCCAGAGTCTTCACCAAATGCATGGCAGTGGTGACAGCATTCCTAATGGTGCCGGTCCAGGGTGTACCCTTACCTGGACGATTGGCTGATACGGCCCCCTCAGACAAGAGGTGGGGCCCGGTCCAGAGATCTGGCCCTCCAGGTTGCTCTCAGATCGGCCTCCTCATCAATGAGGCCAAGTCGGAACTCGAACCGAAGCAGGTGATTCTCTTCATCGGGGCAGAGCTCGACTCTCTTCGAGCCAGAGCACGGCTCCTGGCGGACAGGGCCGAGGTTCTTTCCTCCTTTGCCCGATCATTTCTGGTTGGGCAGTCACGCCCTGCCCTGGACTTCCTGCGCCTCCTGGGTCCCATGGCGGCCTGCACCAGCGTGGTCCATTGGGCCCGCTGGAATATGCGTCTTCTTCAGTGGGGACTGGCCAGTCAGTGGTCACAACGCTGCAATCCTTTGGACCAGCTAGTGACGGTGACCCAGGGGATGTGGAACGCTCTCCGGTGGTGGATCGTTCCAGTTCATTTGCAGGAGGGCATCCCGTTCGTCCGCCCGAGCCGACGGTCTCTCTATCGACCGATGCCTCTCTGATGGGTTGGGGTGCCCATCTGGGGGAACACCGGGCTCATGGCCTTTGGTCCCCGCGGGAGTCTCGATGCCACATCAACCTGCTGGAGCTCCGGGCGGTCCACCTAGCTCTCACCGCCTTTGCTCCGTTTCTCCGGGGTCAAGTGGTCCGAGTCCAGACGGACAACACCACGACCATATTTATGCAAGGAAGTTCTCCGCATTTGGTCACTCGTGCGCAGCCTGGAGGCAGATCTCCTAGCCATTCATGTGGCAGGAGCCTCCAACATCCTGGCCGATGCCCTAAGCTGGATAGGGGCTGCCTCCCACGAGTGGTCTCTCCTGCCGGAGGTAGTACAGCATCTGTTCTCCCATTGGGGCACACCTCAGGTGGACCTGTTTGCCTCCAGGAGGCACGCGAAGCTGAGGCTGTTCCATGCCCGCCCCCCTCAGCAGGACTCGCTGCAGGGGGATGCCTTCTCGAGGCCGTGGACCCCGGGCCTCTTCTCGCCTTTCCTCTCTTTCCCGCTGATTCACAAGGTGCTTCTCAAAGCAAGGAGGAAAAGGCGCAGGTGATTCTGATAGCCCCAGACTGGCCTGCCAGTTCTGGTACCAGATCTCCTCAGCCTCAGCTCCAGGCTCGAGGCAGCTTCCAGCTCGCCCGGACCTGCTTTCAGTCAGTCAGGGAAGGTGTTCCATCCGGACCTTCAATCCCTGCACCTGACGGCCTGGTTCCTGATGGCTAGGTTCCAGGCCTTGGGTCTTTCAAGAGGTCCTCAGTGTAGTTGAGGCGTCCCGTAAGGAGTCGACCAGGAAATGCTATGCCTTCAAATGGAAGAGGTTTTCTATTTGGTGTCAGGGCAATGGCCTGGACCCTTCCTCCTGTTCCTTGCAAGCATCTTGGACTATTTATGGTCCCTTTCTCAGCAAGGGCTTAGGTCGACGACCCCAAGGGTGCACCTGGCAGCCATCTCTGCTTACCGGGCGCGGGCCGGGAAGCAGTCGATGTGGCGCAGGAGAAGGTGGTCTGGCGCTTTTCAAAGGCCTTGATCACATTCCCCTCAGTGCGAGAACCTCCACCTCCGTGGGATCTCACTGCTGGTACTGAAAGCTCCATGGGCAAGCCATTCGAACCAATGCACAGGTGTGCTCTCTCTCACCTGTGTGGAGACTGCCTTCTTGGTGGCTATCCGTCAGCCAGAAGGATGGGAGAGCTCCAGGTGCTTTCCATCTAGTCTCCTTACCTGGTCTTCCACAGGGACAAGGTTGTCCTCGCCCCACCGAAATTCCTTCAGGCCGTGGTGGCGAGTTTCACCTTAACCAGGTGTTGACTCTGCGGTGTTCTACCCCAGTCACACCTCGGAGGCCGAATACAGGCTCCATACTTTGGACCCTAGAAGCGCTCACCTATTATAAGAGCGCACAGCTGAAATCGGGGAAAGGTTAGCCAGCTGTTTGTCACGTGCGCTGAAGCCACATCTGGCAGACCTGCAGCCAAGCGGACGATAAGCAGGTGGGTCACCTCCTGCATAGATCTCTGCTATAAGTTGGCGGGCATGGAGCCTCCCAGAGGGATAAGAGCTCATTCTATCTGCCATACTGCTGCATCGGTGGCTGCTTCCAGGGACGTCGCTATCCAGGAAATCTGCAGGGCTGCTACCTGGAAGTCAGCACACACCTTCATCACCCATTACCACATCGACCTTGAGTCACGCCGGGATGCTGGTTTTGGGGCCTCGGTTCTCCAGTCTCTATTCCCTAAGTAGGGGGTGTGCGTCTTGCCTCCCTCCTCCCGGAGAACTGCTAGGAGTCTGCCAATAAGTGTGGATGAACAACATATCCATGTCCCTAGAATACAGGTTACTCACCTGTAACAGGAGTTCTAGGAATGGTATATGTTGTTCATCACACGACCACCGACCTCCCGGGTTGATGCATAACCTGAGCTTCCAGCGGGCCAGATCTGGCGTCATGGGGCGGAGCCGAGGGTTTTACCACCCGGGTGGGTGGGAGGAGCCAGCTTGAAGACCTTCCGGCAAGATTTAAAGCGGCAAGGATACCTGCCAATAAGTGTGGATGAACAACCTGTACCATTCCTAGAACTCCTGTTACAGGTGAGTAACCTGTATTTTTCTGATGTCCTCTCCTACCTCTGGTCACTCATCGAAGTGTGCTTGTGGGAAGCAGATCCCTTTCAAGGACCCTCACTTGGCTTGCGTCCGGTGCCTAGGCCCAGACCACGACACCTGGGCCTGCTCCTTCTGCCAGGGGTTTAATAGCAGAACCCGGATCCGCCGACAGAAGGCCCTTCAGGCCTTTTTACTGGAAGAAAAACTCAAGACCATGTCTTCCAAGAGGACTTCGTCCAAGAAAGCCACAAGCGGAGAAAGCGTAGGAAAGCCCTTCAGATCCCTTCAAGGCCTCAGACTCGCGTAGCTCGGTTCCAGTCCGACCGCTCTCCCTCCCGGGCCAGCTCTCTGCCTCCCCCTGCTGCGGTCAAGAAGTCCTCTTCTCAGGCCAATTCTGCCAGGCCTTCCTCGTCCTCCAGGGCTCTGGTTAAGTCTGGGGATCGCCACCATCACCATAAGTCAGGTTCCCGCCTTTTTGAACCCGACGTCAGGTTGGCTTCTTTGCCTCCTCGCAAGACCTTGGAGCTTACCTCCTTGAAGCGGCCGCAGGACCTGACGCCGGTACGTCCGTCGTCGTCCTCCTCTCGCCATAGATCCCCAGAGCTACCGTCGGCCAGACAACTGTCGCCGGCCAGGCCAACGCCTCATCGGACGCCGGTAGGGGGACCGACGCCCGTCCCTGTTGAGAAGAGGACTCCGACGCCTCCGACCGACGCCGGTCAGGAGACCATCACCGAGGAGGAACTGACTCAGCCCAAGGACCAGATGGGCGATCCTGGTCCTGTTGAAATGCCCAGGGAACTCTCGCCATTACCCGAGCCCCCTGTGGAACCGACGCTGGGACCCGACGACCGTCCACCGGTGCCCGGACCATCGTCGGGCCTTTCCATGGTAGAAGTGAATGAGCTGTTCACTTACTGGTGGGATACTATAAAGAAGGACATGTTTCCCACTCCACCTCCTCTTCCTCCTACACCGATTACTCCTCCGGTTCCTGCGCCCCCCTCCCAATCGGGGTCGGCAGGCCGACTACCTCCTCCCCGGGAGCTCTCACCTCCAAGGGGGAGACCAGACAAAAGGAGACCTCCGTCCAAATCCTCTTCCAGGTCACCCAGCCCTAAGAGTCCCAGAAGATGCCGACGATCGCCTTCGACGGAGGACACGGGATCTGAGTTCTCAACGTCCAGATTCCCATCTCCCCTCTCCATCCCTTCTCCGGATCCCCATGAGATGCCTAAGTCTGCTCCGGACGACCCTTCATTCTCGGATATTATGAGACATATCCAAGAGAACATGGGATGGGATGTGGAAGAGCTAGACCCCGAACGGCTGCGCCTTGCGAAATATCTTCGGCAGAAGGACCCCAAGCCTGT
Source organism: Neoceratodus forsteri (assembly GCA_016271365.2). NCBI lineage: Eukaryota > Metazoa > Chordata > Ceratodontiformes > Ceratodontidae > Neoceratodus > Neoceratodus forsteri. Next base: position 113,114,826 of record CM028131.1, read on the forward strand.
GGTGGTGCCACCCTTGGTAGACACTTTCGTGGACGTCACCAAGGCAGCGTGGAAGCGTCCACATTCGCTCCCGGCGATGCCAAAGAAAGCTGACCGCCAGGCCAAGGTCTGAAGGAAGACCAGTACTTGACTCAGCAACCTCAGGCCGACTCTCTGGTCATAACAGCCTCACATGACGGTCCCAGAGACCACAACATCTGAGCACCCTGCCACCGGACCCAGAGTCCAAACAGCTGGAGGCGCTATGGGTGAAGCGCCGATGCTTCCGCTACCTGCGCCATCAGATCCCTAATTACTCGCACATGGTACAGTTCCAAAACGCCTTGTGGAACAGGGTCTAGATGCGGCTGAGAAACTGCGGAAGGTGAGCAGAAGGAGGAGATGCTTCAGCTCCTTTAATGAGGTTGGATGTAGGAACCCAAAGTACTTCTGAGCGTATGATTCCCGGACTCCTTGGCCCGAGCAGCAGCTTCAGGCGTATGCATCCGGAGACACTCTTGGCTGCGTCCCGGTTTTACCCGGATGTCCAGAAAAATATCATGGACGCTCCATTCGAGGGAAAAGTCTTGTTTGGTAAGCCATCAGAGAAGATCATTACCAAACTCCAAGAAGCCGGGAAGGCGGTGAGGTCGGTCCAGGCCATGTACCGACCCAAGCTTAGTTCCTTTCGTAGGAACCAAAGCCAATTTCAGGGACGGACGCAGAGACAGTCTCGCCCCGCCCTGCAACAGAGGGGCTCCGGCTTTCGCAGAGCCCAGGGAAAACAACCCGCAGGCCGTAGCCAGCGTACTTCCAAGCCGGTACAGCCAACGGGACCCTCAGCCGCCACAGCCTGACTCCTTCCCGGCCCCCGCGCCTCAGGATCAACGGGAAATCATGTTCGGGGGTTGCATTGCGAACTTTCTGCTGGAATGGCAGGACTAAACCACCGACAGGTGGGTCCTTCAGTTAGTGGGAAAAGGCCACTTTATAGTATTCGCAGAAAAGCCACCCTCGAGGTCTCCTTTGCTCTCCTGGTACCTGGGTCAGCACAAGCCCCTGATCTGGCAAGAAATACTCGCGCTCTTGCAAAAGGGAGCGATAGAGTACGTCCCGGAGAACCAGAGAGGACAAGGATACTATTCTCACTTCTTCCTGGTTCCAAAGAAAACAGGGGACCTCCGTCCGATTCTGGACCTCAGCGACCTCAATGTGTCGGTCGCCTACAAGAGATTCCGCATGGTGACTCTTCCGGGTCTTATTCCCATGCTAAAACAAGACGCCTTTTTAGCGTCTCTAGACATGCAGGATGCGTACCTGCACATCCTCATAGCTCAGGTGCACAAGAGGTTCCTGCGCTTGGAGTTTCTCGACCACTACCTTCAGTTCCGAGCCCTTCCATTCGGACTGTCATCCACACCCAGGGTCTTTACCAAATGCATGGCAGTCATGGCAGCGTCTCTATGTAATCATATTCACAAGCCACAGTAAAGAAGAATGGGGTGACATTTAGGCCTCATAACCCCAATGACACATCCTGTCAGCTGTCAATCTTGGGATGATGGGCGGGTCCACGAGGGGGATGGGGCAACCCTGAAGGTCTCATTTCCTGACTTTTTGTGTTTTAACCCTAAATGATGCATTAACAAAGTTTTTTGCATAGAATTTCCTTACTTTTTGAGAAAGAATAGAAAAGTAGAAAGTTGCACAAGTTAGTGGGAGCGCAGCCCTTTGGGCCCCGTGCTCCCAACAACTTGCAAATTCCTGCCTAAGATAAGAGTTCAGGTACTGAATATCATATGTATTGCTGTCAAGCCATATAGTTGGGAGTGTGGGGCCCACCACCTTGAAAGAAAGCAAAGTGTCAATCATCAGAGTGACATAATTCAACACCTGTTTACATGTCAGACACCTAACCACTACAAATTACCTCCATGGCAGTAATGCTAGGCACCTTATAAATGTGAAGCCAGTACCTCAATGCAAAATGCCATATGCAAAACATAAAGTGTGTCACGCAATATGGGTGCAGCAAATGAATTTTCCAACACCTAAACACCATAATTCACATGGACAGCACATCCCCTCAACGCGCTCCAGATTTCAATGTAAAAGACCAAACTGTTTCCGAGATATAAAATGTGAAAGTTTCAGGTTTTGATTCATCACACTGGCAGAATTCCACACCTATTAACATTTTACACACCTAACGACTGAAAAGTACATCTATGACAGTAAGGCTAGCTACCCTAGTAATTTAAAGCCACTACCACAATGGAAAACGCTGTCCACAAAACGTAAACTGCATCACGAAATATTTCCGCAAAAATGTATTGTCTGACACCTGAGTACTATAATTCACATCTACAGGACATGCCGTCAGCACCATCCGAATTTCAAGTTAAAAGACCAAACCGTTTCCGAGATATTTCATTTGAAAAATTGTTAAAATTGTGCTCTATGGTCCCTCACAGTGTGGCCATCTAGTCCCTCTCTCACGATCAAAGAATCTCACGATCAAAGAATTTGCAGGCTCACGATCAAAGAATAAAAAATGTTAAAACAATTTTTAGAGAAAAATACATGAAACCACAGCCATGACTCAACAGAACAAAGGTCCCTGAACAGATCCCACCCTAGTTTGCCTTTAGAAGTGACCCCTGTGCTGAGAACATTTAATTTTTCATGTGGCCATCTAGTCACGCCCTCGTGATCAAAGATCGCGGTCAAAGAATTTTACATATCCTGCCTGAAATGTGTTTTCGTACGTCCGGCGCAGAATTGCACAGTCGCTGTGCGAAATCAGATTTCGGGCAGTTTGAGGAAATGGCGATGACACTGTTCATGAGCAGAGGTCCTAAAATGCCTATGTTGAAAATTTGGTGCCGAAAGTCCAGAAAATGACTGTGCTGGAAGCGTACGTTGCGCAGTTTCCACGCAGCCTTTTAACTTCATACATTTGCAATATTTTCATGCCACATTTTCATCACTGGCATTTGTGCACACCTCCTTATCAACAGTACAGCTGCCATTTTTCACAGCCTGCCCAAAACGCGTTCCCGCATATGTGGCACACAATGGCGTGCTTGCTGTGGAAATCACCTTTGGAACACATTAACAAAATCACAGCCACTGTTCATGAGGGAGGTCCCAAAATACCAATGTTGAAAATGTGCCTAAAAACTCCCACAAATAATTGGGTTGCGGACGTCTGCTGCGGTTGTATGCATGTTCATTGCTTCACCAATATTTCATATTGCCACTCCAGATTTTCAGCGTTGCCATTTTTACGCCTCCTCATGAACAATACAGTTGTCATTCTCCACATCCTGCCCAAAACTGTGTTTTCGTCCCTCTGACACCAAATGTCACAGCCGATGTGCAAAACCACCTTTCAGCTAACAAAGTGATTGTGCCGCTTTTAATGAGGTGGCCTGACTAGCAGCCCATGTTGAACATGTAGAGTGAAACTACCACTACACGCCTACGTTGTTAGGGTTTCCAACTGCAGCACCCCACCCGGTACGTCAGAGCTGTGACTTGGGATCATCGGATGTAATGCACATGCCATTCCACCCCACCACGCCCACCCTGCAGCCAGTGATAGGCATTGTGGTGTGTCCTGCACTGTTCGGCCACAAACTTCACCCCACGCTCCTATACTGCACCCACGTCAGCATATTTCCTTATGGAATGGGGTAAGTATAATGCCCAAAGACCCCAAAGCACAGCACTTGTCAGTGTCTACAGGCTAGGGTGAGGTACAATGGCATGAGCATTATACCTGATGACCCAAAGGCACACCCCACTGCCCGTCGCTCTCTACAGGATGGGGGTGGGGTTGGAGGCCCTTCAATACTTCACTGCCATTCCTATTATGCGCCTCTAGCTCCGCCACTGCCAATGCCAATGCCAGCGCGACAACATTCGGCATTGACAAATGCTTGTTTTCTTTTGCATTCTATCTTCCTTGACTACCAGTCGACACTCTCGCTTGTTTTAGCTTAATTGATGGTTACCACAGTGTTGCTTATGATTTTTACTGTTTTGCCCTCCCATATTTTCTGTTGTTATATTTGTCTTGCAGAATCAGTTGTATCTACTTGTATTTATTTGTTCCACTGTATTGCTATTTTATATGTACCTACTGTTTATTTGATTGTTATGTCATTTGTTAAAAATGTTTTGTTTCTGTGTTCTCCCGGGTCGTGCCTGAAAATAGTCATTGCTATGGCTAGTGCACCCTACCCAGTCAACAAAAACAAAATAAATAAATAAATAAACTTCTGTGTTTCTATGCCATTGTTCTCCCCCTGCCTAAGGGTGGTGGTGATTCTTCCGTACCTGCAAATTATTGACACATTGCTCTCCTTCCTTCCCTTGCTAAGCTGCAAGAACACCTGGTACTATCGCAACTCTCTTCCTACCTGTCTGATACTGACTTTTTCACTCCATTCCAATCTGGCTTCTGGAAGAACAACTCCACCACCTCCTCCCTGATTAGGCTCACTGACTCAGTCCTCTCAGGGATGGACAGTGGCCAAGTCGCATCCACCATCTTTGTCAACCATGCTAAGGCTTTCGACACCGTCTCCCACACCCTTCTGCTGAACTCCCTCTCCGCGGCAGGCTTAACCACTCCTGTTATAAACTGGTTCAGAGCCTAACTGGTAGGTAGGATCCAGTCTGTCAAGATAGCTGATGCCTTCTCCCCCTCCCCTTTCCCCATCAGCACTGGCATCCAACAGGGATCCGTGTTGGGTCCCATCTTATTCTCTATATTTCTAAATAACCTTCCCTCAGCCTGCTCATCTACCTCCATCCACATCTACGCTGATGACATGGTCATCTTCCCCTTCAGCCAGTCCCCTGATGATGTAGCTACCAGACTCCAGCATGACTTTGATAAAGTTCAGCGCTGGTTTAGCTCACATCAACTCTCCCTTAATGCCAAAAAGACCTTCGGCACTAGGCAGAGGCTCTCTAAGCTCCCCTTCCTGCCTTTCTTCCTTTCCCTTGATGGGACACTCCTTGGGGACACCTCATCCTTTAGGTACCTTGAGGTGTGGCTTGACTAACACCTCAACTTCTCTGGTCATGTGGACGCCATTCTGAAAAAGTTGCAGCCCAAGTTAGGTACTTTATACAGGAACCACAGCTGCCTCCAGCTACAGGCCCCACGTGAACTTGTCCAGAAAATGATACTACCTATCTTCGACTACTGTGAGGTAGTCTTCCTTATTCAGATTGGACACCCTTTTTAATTCCCTTCTGTCGTTTCGCTCTTGACTCCCCTCCCCCCACCCATCACTGTAATCTTTACCACTCTCTAGCTTTCTCCTCACTTGAAAATCGATGGCACTTACACTGTGCCAAATTTGTGTCTAAATTTTGGTTTAGCTCACTACCCCCTTATCTTATCTCCTCACTCTCCATTCTCTCCCCTCCTACCCACTCCCTCAGATCTTCCTTTTTTTACTATAGCTGTTTGATCCCTGTTGCCCCTGCCTGCCAACTGGCAATGGGGGACACACAGGTATTTTTTTTGCAGGTTTTCTCCCCAATCCCCTGCTCCGAGGTCCCGGTACATGACCATCGGCCGTGCAAGTGTGTGGAGGCACGTCACGCACCCCGTGGCACCAGCTCAGCCCCTTCCACCTCCCGTAATTGTTTTCTGACCCCTCTCCGCCTTTGCTACCCACTGGACCTCCAACCGGTGGGAGCGGAACTACTGGTTGGTGCCAACCCACCCTCACCACCCTCGGGAGAGAAGAGCTGCTCATCAGCATGCACCATCCTGCTTTGCCCTTCACCCCCCCCCCACTCCGGCACCCCCGATGACCCAAGGTTGTTCCCGAACCCAGGTCGCTGGTGTAGCGCAGGGAGTGGCGTCCAGTCCCTCAACCCTGAGCGCCACCAGGTCGGCACACTCCTTCAGATTTTCTGACTCCCGTTTAATGGTTTCCCCCCGCCGGTCGACTGTGGTTGGTCAGCTGGCTTTCTCTCATCGCTTTCCCAAATTATGGAATGCTCTTACTCCTCAGATTCGGCACTCATTCCCCCCAACTCCATCTCCTCTGCACTGCATAACTTCCTCATGGTAAATTGTACTTCTAGTGTATGGTAGAACGCTATAATCACTAAAAATCCATAATTTACTAGTGTCGTTGTACCATCGACGTGACGTAATTTAGCTGTTGTACCATCGTCGGTATGTCACATCGATGGTACAACAGCTCTGCCCACGTTTGCACATGTGCAAGTCGCACTTCTGTTCGTCGTTAAAATGGCTGCGGCACTTCAGCATCGGCACTGAAGGATGTCCTAATTTAAAAGTAAGTGCCATTTTAGTTCAATTCTTAGCTGGCATATAGCAGAGCCCAATTATTCAATTAAAAATGCGGACCCAGAGTAAGATGAGTGTTGTCAATGACAGGGGCTCGGTGGGGGGTTCACCCGACATCTGGCGTGACCCGAAAAAATCCACAAATTGTTTTTTTTTACCATGCCCATACACTAGGAAGACAGGTGTAAGGCAACAGTGAACAACAACTGTGCCGTTTCACTTCTTGAGGTGTAATGACACTAGAAACCCTTGAGCCGCTTAGTTTCAACGTTGTCATGACAACCTCTCGAAGTAAACAACACTGTTGTTGTTCACTGTTGCCCATACACTATCCTCTATGTGACTAATCCCTGTTATCCCCTTTTCCTCCCCACTTCTGAACAGCCCCTTGCTATTCCCTTGTGAACCCCCTTCCCAAACTGATACCCTCCTCTCCTAACTTCAGTGCTTGCTCCATACCCTCCTCTCATACCTCCTTGCCTACTCCTACCCTCCCCTTCTACCCCCCTTCCTCTATCTATATTCACCTACTAATAGTTCAATGTTTTAAAGTGACCCATCAGTTAGTATGTAATTCAGCACTTAGTTTGTTATCCGACCCCCTGAACTGCATAAATGTCAGTACTACATATGTTTTTATTTATTTCGATTAGGATTAATACCTTTGAGTCAAAGACTCATTTTCAGAGGTTCCAAGTCAGGGACAAACAGAGCAATACAGATACAATACAATACAATATAGATAGCAGTGAAAAAACATGGTAGGCATCATGAAAGCATTAAAAATTCACGAGGTTGAAGACTTGCTAGTTTCAGGTACATCTTAACAATAGAATAAATTACATTACATCAGATTGTTGCAGGGTAGGGATACACTGGGAATAGTGAACATGTCAGTAATATGGCTGTGTTCTGTTTGGGGGATGATAGGGGAAGGGGTAAGCAGCCAGATTGGCATTGTCAAAATAACTAGAGGTGGTGTGGGTTGGGAGTAAAGAGGAGAGGAAAGGTGGTGTAGGATGGTGGTAAGTCGAAAGACGGGGGGATGGGGGGAAGGGAAGAGGTGAAAGGCAGGGGATAAGGCAGGAGGAATCTGTTGAATTATTTACTTGCACAGTTACAGGTGGTTACATTCTTAAGGTGGGACCGTAGCCCCCTTTTGAACAGACTCAGCTTTGTGTTTCCTGTCAGCATGTCAGGTAGCTCATTAAACCATTTGGGGCCCTTAAAAGTAATGGATTTTTGTGCCACAGATGTGCGCTTGAAAGAGACTTGAAGTCCTCCTTTTGTCGCATTTCTTGTTTGTTTAGTATGCACAGCCTTCTTGAACAGACTGCTTATGGATTCTGGCATGAGGCCTAGTTGCGCTTTTTTTATGATCAGACATGTTTGGTGTTGGGCTTTTAGGTAGAGAGTGAGCCAGCCCGTCTCAGAGTAGAGTGCACAGGTGTGAGTCCATCGATCTGCCCCAAGTGTCAGACAACAAGCCCTGTTAATGAGTGTTTGTATCCTGATTAGGGCAGTGTCTGATCCTGCGATGTATATTGGTAACCCATAATCAACGGATGATAATACTGTGCTGCCTGTGGCTAATTTGAGGGCCGCAGGTGTCATCGAGTGCTTGTTTCTATGGAGGATGCCCAGTTTCATGTTGGTGGTTTTGACAAATTGATCAACGTGGTGGGAGAAATTGAGAGTGTCATCAAGGTAAACACCCAGATATTTAAACGAGGAGACTTGTTCAAGTGTGTCACCATTTAGGTTCAGAATTCGAAGGGGGCAAAAATTCCTTTTGTTCTGTGGTACCGAGAACAGCATGCTTTTGGTTTTTTTTTTTATGGTTTAGTAGCAGTTTATATTGACAGAACCAAGTTTCAAGTTTGTGGAAACTATCGAGTAGGCCTTCCTCGATGGTCAAGTGGTCCCTTCCTGGGACCGATATAACGGCATCTTCTGCATATAGTACGATGCTAGCCGGGCAGGCTTCAGGAAGGCAGTTAATGAACAGGTTGATAAGGAGCGGTCCAAGTATAGACCCTTGCAGTACTCCAAGGGCCATTATCTTAGGGTCAGAGAGTGAGTCGCCGATTCTAACGCGTTGAGTTCTTTGTGTTAGATAGCTACAAAACCAGGTGACTGTATCAGGGGCCAGTCCCATAGAGAGCAGTGTGTTTCGTAATAGCTGGTGATTAACTGAGTTAAATGCTTTTGTAAGATCAATGAAAACTGACCCCACCGCCATCCCTTGGTCAAGGGCATTGTAGAGCTGAGTGGTGTAGTCCACCAGTGCGGTGATGGTAGACTGTTTTTTGCGGAAACCATGCTGATTGCTGCAGAGTAATTGGTGACTGTCGAGGAAGTCAGTAAATTGTTCAGAGACTATTCTCTCTAGAGCTTTGGAGAGGGGTGGGAGGATGGATATTGGTCTGTAGTTGGCGGTGAGTGTTTTATCTCCAGATTTGAAAACTGGTGTAACCAGGGCAGATTTCCAGGCATCTGGGAACACACCCGATCTTAGGGAGGCATTAAAAACCTTAGAGATTGGGGCTGCTAGTACATCAAGTGTTATGGCAACCAACTTCATATCTATCTGATCACTCCCCATTCTGGTCTTTCCGAGGACCCTCTTTACATGCTTGATGGTCTCAGAGATTGAGATTTGCCTAAAATAGAAGAGTGGCAGCCCATCCCTCTCTGATGAGGGTATGGTGTTTCCGTGAGGCTGGTTATTCATTGGGTTTAGGAACTCTCTGGGAAGCACCCCTGATAGATCAGTGAACATGGCATTGAACTTGCTGGCAATCAGTAGGGGTTCCTGGATAGACCCATCGCCAGTGGTGAGTAGGTCCAGTGATGCCCTGGAGGTCCTTCCAGTAAGGGATGTTAGTGTGTTCCAGAACCCTTTAGAGGACCCCCAGTTTTTGTTGAGGAGGTCCTTGAAATAGCTTGCTATCGCTGAGCGAATGAGCCTAGTACAGGAGTTCCTTACAGCCTTGTATGCATATATACTTCTTATGTATACCATTGTTTCTGTATTAACAAGCTATGTGGACTATGTCATGTTATCTCTGCAAAAATGTTTTTGCTGGGTGTATGTACTCTTCTCCTCTCTCCTGTCCCTCAGGATGCACCATGAGATGAGCAACTTGTTGCTCAGTGTGCCCTTCCTGGTGAAGCATTTCAATAAATGATCTATTGACTATGTCCCAGGGCAGAAGAACCTTTCCTAACCTCAAGTCTCTGCGCCGTAAGGCTTGATTCTTGAGGAGTCTGAGTACTCCGATTTTCTTTCTCGGACCAGATTCTCCATGTCCTTAAAGTGTCCAGAAAACCTGCTACTAGGAAACATGGTTCCAGACTGAGAAGGATTTTTTCCTATGGTGTGTCCCTCAGTAGATCATCCCCTCCAGGCAGATCTGCCCACACTTTTTGACTACCCCTGCACCTGCAAACCTTAGGCCTTAGCTGTGCCACCCTAATCAGCAGACAAGCAGAAAACAGTGGCTTCTCACCCCATTTTCAAGCATCTCTTTAAAGGCCTCTTGCCTCTGTATTCCTCTACTGGGGAACCTGTCCCTGCATTGGTTCTGAACATCTGTATAGGTGAGCTCAGGCAGCTTCACTTTGAGCCTATGGCCACTGCAGACTTGAACTATTTTACTTGTGTAACCCCCCTGCAAATGGGGGTTCCCAAAAGACTTGCAGGAGCTTGCTTGAATGCTCCAAGCCTGAATGGTGTTTGGCGTTTAAGCCATTTATCAGTGAGTGTTTTTAGAACCTCTGGTACTGTCTCTTTAAGAGCTGTCTGCTTGCAGACATAATTAGTTTGTATGGGGGACTGTGTGTTTCTTTGATTGAGTACCACTCAAGCTGCTGCCAATTCACTCCATTTTTGCAGTCACTAGAGTGCAAAGGAACCTATCTGAAAGATGTAACTGTTTGCCAGAAATCATGTAGAGTAATAATGAAAATACAGTTTGTCTAACCTGCTTTCTTTGCAGTCAGAACTGTGTCTGCCTAGTTCCCCATTCTGGTTTTGAACTGCTGACTGGACCAATCAGTGTGGGGTAAGCTAGCTCTAAAATGGTGCCTTGGACGAATCAGAACTTGGACTCATAATCTGAGCCAGCCACAAGAGGATTGCATGGGCAGTGACTCTGGGAGATGTAGTTTAGACTTAGGCGCCTTTTTGGACCAAAGCAGCAGTCTATTGTGAGTGACAGCCAATCCAGTCAAGAACTGGGAGGAACTCAAAGGAAGTGCCGGTTTGTCTGTTGGAGTTTCAGTTTAGATCTGGGAGTGAAGGGAAAGAAACCTGTGCTCCTTCAGTACAGTTTCAGTCAAAAACGCAAGGTCCAGAGTCCGGTCTGCAGCTTGTGTAACTGCTTAGTAGGACTGAATCCGCCCTGTGAAAAGAATCAAAGGATCTCTGAAGAGTAGAAACCAGGCTCACCCTGTAGAAGACTGAGAAATTGTTGAATTGCACTCGGTCTGTCAGGAACTGAATCTGCTGTGTGTTCTCCGGTATTGTGCAGTAATTGCGATCGGGATAGAGAAGCAGCCTGCCTGGTATAGTACTTTCTTTTTACCATATAAATGTGTGAAGAGTCCGAGCTCAAAAGTAGCCCTGTTGACGTTGAAGGACCCTATCTTGTTTGGAGGTCGTGAGTACTAATTCAGGGTCGCCCCTGTTGAATTGCCACATTAAATCCAAATGGAATCACTGTACTGCTGACTGTTTAAGCTAATTTTCTTTTCACTGTGTGAAAGGGCCTCACTAGCTGCCACGGTTTGGACTAGCCACTAGGGCTTGGGTACCCAGGACAGTAACTGGTTAGGATAGGCCTGTGCACAGAGCCATAGGTAGATAGTAAAGTGATAAGCTAATTAACCTGATTTCCCTGTCCTGTTATATCCCCTAAATAAATCAGAGCTGCTTGTTTCAGCAAAGTTATACTGCCTGAGGTATTTGTCTATGTTAAAGTACTGTACTGTGATTGTTGCACTGTATCTTATTTCACAGGAGGTCCCAGTGCCGGAACCAGACCTGGGGAAAGTGTATACTGTGAAGTAATTCTGATATATTGTGTGGGCCACTAGTGGGAAGAAAGGGGTTGCAGTGTCCCAGAGGGCTGTGACCAAGTTAGTTTAACTATTGCAAACCCTGACCTCTGGGTGGAGGCACCCGCCATTGGATCCAGGCCCCTCAACCTGTTAGTGGCAAATCAGGCAGGGGTAGTAGCCCCTGGGATAACGCCATCTAGGGGTTACACTTGGATGACAGTCTTCCTGGTAGCCATCACTTCGACCAGGCTGGTAACCATCGCTTTGGCCAGAAGGGTGTGCGAACTGCAAGTCCTCTGCACTGACCCTAACTAAATCATCTGCCATAGGTATAAGGTGGTCCTTAGGACTAACATAAAATTCTTCCTAAGGTGGTGTCTGAGTGTCGTCTGAGCCAGTCCATCACTTTGTGTGTACTTTTCACAGTAAAGGACAGGTGAACTGAGGCTGTACAGCCCGGACGTCAAGAGATCACTGGGATACTACCAGCAACATACTAGAAACCATAGGTCTTTCTCATTCTTAGTTGTTTTCTTACATATGATGATAGTGTGAAAAGAGCAATCCAGCTTCAGAGAGGACTGTTGCCTGTTGGATCATCCGTTGCATTCATCTCTGTTACTCTAAAGTTGGCAAACATCCACCTCAGTGTCTCAGGGCACACTCCTCTTATGGCACTGCTGCCTCTGGGGCAGCAGTTCGGAATATTCCCTGTGGAAAATGGTGCATAACTTTACAAGTCACTATTGTCTGGTTGTACAATCCAGAAGAGATGCCAGGTTTGGCAATGCTGTACTGCAGAACCCTTTTCCCCCAGTGGTTTCTGTACCCAGCCTCCAAAGGTACTGCTTTGTAGTCTGCATACAGTATGTTAAGCATAATGAGGGATTCCTGGGGCTTGAAGAAAACATTTCTTACCATAGTAATGTTGTTTCTTCCAGGGGATCCCTCATTCTGCTTAAATACCTACCCTATATCCCCTTCCAAAACCAGGAAAAGGTTCCACAATAATCATTTTGTACTCCTCTTTAATTGCTTGAGTCCCAATTATTGTTCATTTACGTATCACAAACATTCGTTCTGCTGACTTTTTGGCTGTGCCGTATTGGGTCCTCTGGGCCATCCTTTAATACTGTTTTAACTATATACAAGTTAGTAGACTGGAATGGTCCCCTTGGGTTAGGCTACTAAAGGATCTGCCATTAGGCTGCATAATGCAGCGACACCTAGTGGGCTGAGTTTGAATTACATTCCACATTCAATACACGTGTTTCGGAGCACTTCAACCTGCCAGGGTGAAATTCATATATTAAGTATAATGAGGGATCCCCTGGAAGAAACAGCATTACTATGGTAAGTAATATTTTCTTCACAGCTGTCCATTGATGTTGTTGCCGACCCTATAGCTGTTCCACCCACCAATCCTCCCACTCAGCACCCCCCCACAAGCATAATACTGATACTGGGGGTGCCCAGTCCCCCAGTGTCGCTGTTACTCTCTCTTGTTGCCGCACTGTAACTGTTGCCCACCTGACCCTCCCCCTCAGAACCCACCACCCCACACCCCTCACACTCATAACACTGACACTGGGGGTGCCCAATCCCCCAGTGTCGTGACCTGATATAAAGAAAAACTTCCCATTGATGTCTGTTACGACCGTTACTGTCCCCCTACCTGACCCTCCCACTGAGCACCCACCACCTCACCCCTTCCCAAGCCCTAACTTACCCACCAGGGGTCCAATGACATAATCTTCTGTGGGCCGCAAACACGTGTTCACTCTTAAAAGCTGGACCACAAACTGAGGAAACAGATATGCGGTTCAGTGTATTTCAATGAGGTTTTGAACTTAGTGGCATAACTTGGCCATCTTTGCCCCCAAATTCTCAACATGCCTTTTTTGGGACCCCGTCCCAAAAGGTGATTTTTGTGGTCCCTGCGCGAAATCACCTTTTGGGCAGGAGCTGAAAATTTTCGCTGCCCTTGTTCATGAGGTGGGGTCATAAGAAGGCTATGTTGAAAATCTGGTGTCAAATTATTAAAAAACAACAAAGTTATGAGCCTACATTAAATTTTGCGAACACGGGCTTGTAACTTTAATTTTCAATATTTTTTCCCTATGTTTACAACATAGCCATTTCTTTACAACACCTCATGAATGTGACAGCTGTCATTTTTCAAATCCTGGCCAAAATGTGTTTTTATATTCCGATAGGTGATTTTGCAGTCCGTGCACAAAATCACCACCTTTCGGACAGGAGTTCATAATTTTTTGTGGCCTTGTTCGTGAGGTGGGTCATAAGAAGGTTATGCCATTGTACATGAGGCGAGGTCATAAGAAGTTTTTGTTGAAAATGTGGCTTGCAGATATTAAAAAAAAAAAAAAAAAGTTATGAGTCTAAGTTGAATTTTGCAAACGCAGGCTCGTAACTTTGGTAAGTTTCAATATTTTTTTTTATTTTAAAATCTTTTATTGAGGTAGGACATACAGAGGTCAGCGGACATATTACAGTCATTTTGCATTTTCCTTTTCCAACATTAAGGAATCCGCCATACAGTACATATCATTTTATCTGTCTTGTGACCAGCAGCCTTTATCTTGCCTTGGCCTACTGTCTGGCCCACCAATTTTTTTCCCCCCCTTTCTATGTAATTCCCCCTAACTAATTACACCCTAAATACGTAGCAGTAACATGAGAAAACATCCAGAATACAAAAACACAGCCATCCAGAGATCCATACCTCCCCCTTTCTTCTGTAATGGCAAATTACATGTGTTTCATGGGTTCCGTGGGCTCCCCCCCCCCACTGCATCCATCCTCGTCCTTGACCTTGTCGGTTCTCCGCCTCAAAGATGTAATTATGTATCTTACCTAGAAGCTGAGTCCACATTCCATCCCCACCTACCTTATACTTCATCAGCAGTTTCTCACCCCCGTTGTCGAAGAACCCGCCAGGCCCCTTCCATGTGCTTTGCCACTAGGAGATAACCATAAATCCTATAATTCAAGTTATGCCCTGTCTTAACACCATGGCTTCCTCCATTGGAAGAGAATTGATGAACACCCCCACTTGTTCAAAAAAAGTTCCTCTTTTCCATATCTTTGATATGTTAAACTCTCTAGAGCCAGGTTATTAATGACCAGTGTTTTCCATTGTTCAAGGGTTGGCTTAGCATGTGATACCCATGTGTTCTGGATACAGTGCCGGGCCAGCGTTAGTAAGACCCTCATCGTTCTTGGGTAAGCTTACCATTCCTCCCCCTTCACATCCTCCACTCCAAACAGTAAGGAGACTACAGAGTCCCTCACCCTCACCTGCGTGATCCCTGACACTTCCTCTGCAATCTCCGCCCAGAAGGGTCGCAACTCCCCACACTCCCAAAAATAGTGCAGATATGTACCCCAAGCCACATGACATCTCCCACATATTGGTGAGATCACTGGGTGGAATTTGTTCACCACCACCGGTGAGCAGTACAGTCTGTGCAAAAATCTGAACTGTGATTCTTTAAACTTATTGAATAGCAATAGTCCCATATGAGACTGGACGACCAGCCTCCAGTTCTCTTCTGAGATCTGCATGCCCAAGTCCCTTTCCCACAACTTGTTAACCTTGATAGTCCTGTCTGGGAATACATCCCTATCTTGGTGTACTGCCCGGGCTATCAGGCCCTTGGGGTTCACCCGTGCTAGCCATATCAAGTCCTCCAAGTGTTACAATTGCCTTATATCAGATTCCTGGCCCTTCCTGGCTGTACTGTAGGCCCGGACCTGGTAATAGTGATACTTGTGCGTGGCTGGAATCCCATATTGATTCCTTAATTCCTCCATGGACTTGAATCCCCTACTGCGCCATAGATCCCTTATGCAATGTATTCCATTATGATCCCATATCTCAAATCCCCCTCCTAATCCTGGCAGGAAGGCGGGGTTGCCCACTACCGGGACGAGCCCTGACATCTCTTTCTCTGCTTTCCTCCTCTTGAGGGCCTGTTGCCAAGCCTCCAGAGTCCAGTCCACCAATATATTTCTACTGTGTTCCCTATGATACCTTCTCGGTCCCCCTGGGTCTAAATCCGCCATCAGGCGCACATGTGCGTCTTCCCCTTCCTGGTCTACCCAACTTGCCTCCTTTCCATGGTGTACCCAGTCCAGAATATATCTGGACTACATGGGATCATGCCCTTTTAGGTCTGGGAAGTTCAGCCCCCATCCCACCCTTCAGCCTCTGCAAGCTCATCATGGGTCATTTGTTCTGCCAAATAAACCTACTAAATTCTCTATCCATACCTTTATAATTCCCATTAGTCAGGCCCATTGGTAACATTTGCATCAGGTATAAGACTCTGGGTAATACATTAATTTTCAGGAGATTAATGTGCCTCAGCCAAGAAATAGGGAGTGTCCTCCACCTTTCCATGTCTGCCTTAAGAGTCTGCAGGAGCGGTCCATAATTAATTCAATAGAGACCTGCCAGATCCCTACCCACTTTGATGCCTAAATATGTGAAATGAGTCCTAATCACCTTAAAGTCCCACGTATCCCTATCCCCTGCTCCCCTCCCCCAATCTGCCCACCTGGAACATCTCTGACTTATTTAAGTTAAGCTTATAACCTGAGAACTCCTGTATTGTTGCCAAAAGGGCTGGTATAGTGGTCTCTTGACGTGTGGTGAAGTTCAGCAAATCGTCCGCATACAGAGTCAGTTTGTGGTGAATACCCGACCTCCCCCCCCCACTCCTTGTATTTGCTTATCCTCCCTAATCCGAATAGCCAGCAGTTCCATCGCCAGGGCAAAGAGAAGAGGGGACAACAGACATCCCTGTCTTCTCCCTCTGTGTAATTCAGACATGTCGGAGCGTCCCCCATTAATCAGGACCTGTGCTTTTGGGTTCATATACAGCAACCTGTCCATATTAATATAGTCCACCCCAGCTCAAACCTATTTAATACCTCGAAGAGGTATGGCCATTCTGTTCAGTCAAAGGCTTTTTCAGTATCCATGGATAGCACCACCACTTGTCCTGGACGCTGGCTACCCCAATGGATGACATTTAGGAGCCGCCTCATGTTATGATACGACTGACGCCTCAGAACAAATCCCATCTGGTCTGCATGGACCAGCAGATGCAGGAGCAATTCCAATGTCCTAGCCAAGACTTTTGCATAGATTTTAAGATCACAGTTCAAAAGTGATATTGGGTGGTATGATCCACATTCTTCTGAACATTTTCCGGGCTTAGGGAGCACACACATCATGGCTTGCAGGCATGAGGGAGCCAACCCGCCCCCCTCCCCAGCCTCTTCCCACATCCCGGCCATGGGCCCTACCAAGTCCCCCTTAAGTTCCTTATAGTATTCCATAACAAAACCATTGGAGCCCCCCGCCTCATGGAGGCAATAGCGCTGGCTAGTTCTGCTCCCATGATTTTGCCCCCTAGTTGTTCCCATTGGGCCTCCAAGAGTTCTGGCAGATTAACCTTGCCTAAGATCTTTTCCATTTGGCCCACTGAGTTACCACATTCTGACTTGTACAGATTTGTATAGAAAATGGCAAAAAAACCCTGTATTTTATCACTCTGGGTGGTCGGATAGCCACTCCCATCTCTTATTGCAGTAATCATTGCCATGCCTCTTCTCCCTTGTGCCAAGCGGGCTAAAATTGCCCCCGGTTTATTACCCATTCATACAACCGCTGCCTGGCATAGAACAGGGATGTGCTAGCCTCCCCTATGAGCAGTAGATTGAGTGCCCCCCTCAGTGCAAGCATTTCTCCCTTCAGTTGGTTGGTGGGTGTGGAGATCATTTTTAACTCGGCATCTTTTAGTTGCTGCTCCAAAGTCTTTCTCCTGTTCTTCCTGTCTTTCTTGTATCTGTTCACATAGCCTATTATCACTCCCTGCATGTACGCCTTCCCAGCCTCCCAGTACACTACTTGTGTTGGTGCCGTGGCCTCATTGGTTTCCCTGTAAAATCCCCATTGCTGCTTCAGAAATTCCCTGAACTTCTCTGAGGCCATTAAATAAGTAGGGAAACGCCATCCTGGGCAGGACCCCTTTTGCCCCTCCGCAGATCTGTTCAGCACCACCATTGCATGGTCAGACACATATATGGGGCCATGGGCTACATCCCGAACCCCAGCGTATCTTTCTATAGTGACCTATATGTAATCCAGCCTGGACAAGGTTCCATGAGGGTTCAAATAAAATGTATATTCTAGGGACGTGGATATGTTGTTCAATCCACACTTACTGGCACATTCCTTGCCGCTTTAAATCTTGCCAGAAGGTCTTCAAGCTGGCTTCTCCCACCCACCCGGGTGGTAAAACTCTCGGCTCCGCCCCATGACTCCAGATCTTCCTTACCGCTGGGAAGCTCAGGTTCCATCCTTTGCGCTCTGTGTTTTAGGCCTGGATCCAAACTCTTGGTTAACATGAAACTAATTTTAAAATTTACAAGACTTCGGTCTTTATCCTCCTTCGCGGCTGCGATGGACAAATCGACTCCCGGACTTCGTTGGTGCCCCTGTGCGCAGAAGATGTCCCGGACCGATCCGCACTCCACGTGTGTTTACTGCTGGGGCTTAGCCACGATTCGCAGGCCTGTGACTTATGCAAGTCCTTTTCAGCTACGGTCTTAGAGGATCGCGCTGCCAGATTACAACTTGGGTGCCCCGAGAAACGTTATCCTCTGGTCAAGTCAAAGGTGGCCCGTTGGGCGGTGTCCGTGGCTGCGAGCTCGGCTGAACAGCTCGAACAGATTATCGCCCTCAAGCGGCCAGGCTGCAGCATCTTCATCCTCGATCACGGCATTTATCCCACTCTCCTTGGGCTCCTCCTAGACGGCTTCGTTTAAGGAGCTTTGCCAATTCCCCTCCACCAAGGGAGAAGGACCTTCGGGACATTCCTCTTGGTCCAAAAAGAAGGACTCTAAGGGTAAGTCCCACCGTCGACATTCGTGGGAGCGGGAGAAATCCCCTTCCACGGATAGTCGACACTCGACTTCGGTCGAGGTTTCGGCTAAGGCTGCTGGCTTCACGGTGACCCCGTCAGGTCAGCTGGCGGAGACACCCGTCGACGCGGTTGAGATTTTTCTTGACCTGTCGGACGGTCTGTCAACTGGAGAAGCCAACAACCCTTCTTCACCGGTTCCCCAAGTGGAAACTGAGGACTTTCCTGTGCCTCTTCCAGGTCCAGCCAATCCCGCTGACATCGGCGGTCTCGGGCTCGGTACCATGCAAAGCGGTGGAGCCGCTCATCCGCGTCATCCTCTTCAGAGGATAGGCTCCAGCGCAAATTGCGTTGGTGCTACGAGGATCTAATGTGGCAGCAGCTCCTTTTGTCCGGGAATAAGCCGATTCCATCACCTTCCCCGGCCATTAAGTGACTGTCACCGGGGCGGCTGAAACAACCCCTCGTAGTAGTTGAGGAGCTGAAGCTGGCACCGGTTGTTTGGCCGAAACCGGCTGCGCCACCCATTGTGGTGGAACCTCCACCTCCACAACCTAAAACTGGGTCCCCGACCAAGGATTCTCAGTCGGGTCAGGGCTTGCCCCACCGGTTGTCGGTCACCCTCACTCCCGATCGACCTCGGCAGGTGGAGGGTGGCTCAGGCACTCGGCAGCTGTTCTCAGACTCCTCGGAGTCTGACAATGACTCCTCCTTGTTCTCCAGGCTGCTTGGCCTGGAGTCCACTAGGGGTCAGTCAGTGGACGAGAGCCCATCCTCATTTCTTGGAATGCTTCGACTCATCTCAGAGTCCACTGGGATGAAGCTCGAACTCGTTTCAAAACGGGCCAAGTATCCCCTCATGGAGATACTGAACCGAGGGGATTCCCCTACAGAGGCCGTCCCGGTAGCCAAAGCCATTGTTGGCCCGGCCCTGGAGCTATGGCAGCGGCCAGCTTCTTGTCCAGCACCTTTGGCCAGGATGGCTCGGAAGTATGCTGTTCCATCCGGTTCACTCTCCGGTTTCTCGGAGCACCCCTCTGCGGAGGGGCTAGTGACCAACAGCATTTTCCGGCATTCCAGGAATGCTTGAGATGTGGACAAGCCTCCCGACAAGGAGTCCAAGAAATTTTACTACTCCGGGCGGAAAGTTTATGCTACTTCCTCCCTAGACCTTCGTTAGGCCAGCTCGGCCGTTCTGATGGCACACTTTTCACACACCCTTTTGGGCTCCCTGGATGAGGTGATTCCTCATCTCGCGGCTGACCTCCAAACTACGGTCAAGCAGGTGTGGGATCAGGGAAGGGTGGTGGCCAAACAGCAGCTTCAGGCCTCCCTGGACATTGCTGACTCGTGTGCCCAGTCAGTATCGGCCGCAGTGGCCATGTGCCACAGAGCTTGGCTGTGGATCTCCACCTTTACGGCAGATACCCAGTACAAGCTGGCAGACGTTCGCTTCCTGGGTACTGACTTGTTCGGTCCCGGGGTGGAGGGTCATCTTCAACGGATCGAGAAGTCCAGCGCCACATTTGACTTGGTCACGTCTGCCCAGAAGGACAAAGGCCGCCAGCAGCAGTGTAAGCCCTTTCGTCCTTCAGCCCGTGCGGCTCGTTCGGCCCAACAACACCAGCATCAGGGCCAGCAGGCTCGCACTCGGCACCCCAAAGCCAAGCCTGCTGCTTCCTCCAGCAGGACTCCGGGAGGAAAAGGTCCAGGTGGCTCCTTGGCTGGCCCTTCCTCCAAGCCTGCACAGTGACGGATTGAGGGGTGTTACCCTCAACCTCGTCACTCCTCCCCATGTTCCCCCTGTAGGGGGATGGCTCCGCCACTTCCTTTCCGCCTGGTCCGCTGTCACCATGGACCGCTGGGTGTTGGAAGTGGTAGGCAGGGGTCTGCCTCTGGAATTTGAGGAGTCCCCATCCTATCGAGCCGTTGCCCCACGGGGGGCTACGGGGTCCACAGCATCTCTGTCGACTCGTCGAGCCGACATTGCCCTGATCCTCCAGAAGGACTTGATCAGGGAGGTGGCGAATCCTCCTCCAAACCCAGGGTTTGTGTCCAGGTACTTCCTGGTCTCAAAATGGACGGGGGGCTCGCGCCCCATTCTAGACCTACATGACCTGAACAAGTTCCTAAGGTCTCATACCTTCTGGATGGTCACTCAGTTCATCCCATCCTTGGAACGAGGCATGCGGTTCTGTTCTCTGGACCTCCTGGATGCGTTCTTTCACGTCCCAATCCATCCATCTCACCAGTGATTCCTCCACTTCAGGGCAGAGGGATCCCTTTACGAGTTCCGGGCCATGCCCTTCGGCCTCTCTCCAGCTCCCAGGGTCTTCACCAAATGCATGGCAGTGGTGACAGCATTCCTGCGGTGCCGAAGGGTCTGGGTGTACCCTTACCTGGACGACTGGCTGATTGCAGCCCTCTCCAGGTTGGATGTGGAGTGGTCTAAAGATCTGGCCCTGAAGGTCGGCTCTCAGATTAGCCTCCTCATCAACGAGGCCAAATCAGAACTCGTGCCAATGCAGGTGATTCAGTTCACTGGGGCAGAGCTCAACTCTCCTCGAGCCAGAGCACGGCTCCCGGCAGACAGGGCCGAGGTCCTTTCCTCCTTTGCCCAATCATTTCTGGTTGGGCAATCGCGCCCTGCCCGGGACTTCCTGCACCTCCTGGGCCTCATGGCGGCCTGCACCAGCGTGGTCCGTTGGGCCCGCTGGTACATGCGTCCCCTTCAATGGGGGGCTGGCCAGCCAGTGGTCACAGCACTTCGATCCACTGGATCAGCTAGTGACAGTGACCCAGGGGATGTGGAACGCTCTCTAGTGGTGGTCCGTTCCAGCACATCTGCAGGAGGTCATCCCATTTGTCTGCCCCAAGCCGACGGTCTCTCTGTCGACCGATGCCTCTATGATGGGTTGGGGTGCCCATCTGGGGGGAGCATAGAGCGCACGGCCTCTGGTCCCCTTGGGAGTCCCGATGCCATATCAACCTGCTGGAGCTTCGAGCAGTTCATCTAGCCCTCGCCACCTTCGCTCCGTTTCTACGGGGTCAAGTGGTTCAGGTCCAGATGGACAATACCACGACCATGTACTACCAAACCGCCAGGGCGGGACGTGCTCCATGCCTTTGTGCAGGGAAGCTCTCCGCATTTGGTCACTCGTGCGCAGCCTGGAGGCGGATCTCCTCATCATTCATGTGGCAGGAGCCTCCAACACCCTGGCCGATGCCCTAAGCCGGATAGGGGTTGCGTCTCATGAGTGGTCTTTCCTGCTGGAGGTAGTACAAGATCTCTTCTTCCACTGGGGCACACCTCAGGCGGACCTGTTTGCCTCCAGGGAGAATGCAAAGCTGAGACTGTTTCATGCCCGGCCCCCTCAGCAGGGCTCGCTGCAGGGGGATGCCTTCTCGAGGCCGTGGATCCCGGGCCTCTTCTACACCTTTCCCCCATTTGTCTTGATCCACAAGGTGCTTCTCAAGGTGAGGAGGGACAAGGCGCAGGTGATTCTGGTAGCCCCAGACTGGCCCCACCAGTTCTGGTATCCTGATCTCCTCAGTCTCAGCTCCAGGCTCCCGAGGTGGCTTCCAGCCCGCCCGGACCTGATCTCAGTCAATCAGGGGAAGGTATTCCATCTGGACCTTCAGTCCCTGCACCTGACGGCCTGGTTCCTGAGCGGCTAGAGTTCCTGGCCTTAGGTCTTTCCAACGAGGTCCTCAATGTCGTTGAGGCGTCCCATAAGGGGTCGACCAGAAAATGCTACGCCTTCAAATGGAAGAGATTCTCCATCTGGTGTCAGGGCAAGGGCTTGGACCCTTCCTCCTGTTCCTTGGCAAGCATTCTGGACTACTTGTGGTCCCTTTCTCAGCAAGGGCTTCGGTCAACGACCCTTAAGGTGCATCTGGCAGCCATCTCTGCTTACCAGGTGCGGGCCGGGAAGCAGTAGGTGGCGCAGGAGAAGGTGGTCGGGTGCTTTTTCAAAGGCCTTGATCACATATCCCCTCCAGTGCGAGAACCTCCACCTCCGTGGGATCTACTGCTGGTATTGGCTAAACTCATGGGCAAGCCATTCGAACCGATGCACAGGTGTGACATCTCTCACCTGTCATGGAACACCGCCTTCTTGGTAGCTATCACGTCAGCCAGAAGGATGGGAGAGCTCCAGGCGCTTTCCATCGAGTCTCCTTATCTGGTCTTCCACAGGTACAAGGTTGTCCTGTGCCCCCACCCACAATTCCTTCCGAAGGTGGTGTCGGAGTTTCATCTTAACCAGGTGTTGACTCTGCCGGTGTTCTACCCCAATCACACCTCGGAGGCTGAATATAGGCTCCATACTTTGGACCCTAGAAGAGCGCTTGCTTATTATAAGGAGCGGACGGCTGAAGTTCGGGGAGAGGTTCGCCAGGTGTTTGTCACCTACGCTGAAGCCGCTTCTGGCAGACCTGCATCCAAGCGGACGATAGACAGGTGGGTCACCTTCTGCATAGATCTCTGCTATAGGTTGGCGGGCATGGAGCCTCCCAGAGGGATAAGAGCTCATTCTTCCCACCATACCGCTGCATCGGTGGCTGCTTCCAGGGATGTCCCTATCCAGGAAACCTGCAGGGCTGCTACCTGGAAGTCAGCACACACATTCATCACCCACTACCACATCGACCTTGAGTCACGCCGGGATGCTGGTTTTGGGGCCTCGATTCTCCAGTCTTTATTTCCCAAGTAGGGTTTGTGCGCCTTGCCTCCCTCCTCCCGGAGAACTGCTAGAGTCTGCCAGACAGTGTGGATGAACAACATATCCATGTCCCTAGAAATACATGTTACTCACCTGTAACAGGAGTTCTAGGAATGGTATATGTTGTTCATCCCGACCATCGACCTCCCGGTTTGACGCACAACCTGGCTTCCAGCGGGCCAGATCTGGCGTCATGGTGCGGAGCCGAGAGTTTTACCACCCGGATGGATGGGAGGAGCCAGCTTGAAGACCTTCCAGCAAGATTTAAAGCGGCAAGGAACCTGCCAGACAGTGTGGATGAACAACATATACCATTCCTAGAACTCCTGTTACAGGTGAGTAACCTGTATTTCCCTAGCCCCAGGGTTTGCCACCCTCCATACATCTATGAGGTCCAAATCCACCACCCCTTGTTTCCATTGATTCATAGTCCTTTCATGTCGACTTCTTCCCTTGGAGTGGTCAAGGCTGGGCTCCGTTACACAATTCAGATCCCACTCCCAAACAGAGGTTGGGGAACTGTTCCCTCACCAGAACATCCAACAGTTCTTTATAAAATTCCACATCAAACACTGAAGGGGCATACACACTTCCGTATGTATTACACTCTTGTCCCACCTTGCCTTGTACGACGATACACCTGCCCTCCTCTGGGTCCGCTACCACTCATTCCACCTCTATCCTATAGTTTTTATGGAATAACACCGCCACCCCACGTTTGTGTGAGTTGTAGGGTGCAGCGTAACAGGCTCCGACCCATCCTCCTACCAGTTTCCTATGCTCATCCTGGCTCAAGTTTGTCTCCAGAAGCAGTGCCACCTGTGCGTGTTTATTTTTAATGGCCTGGAGCACTTTCTTGCGCTTGATGGGGTTATGGAAGCCCTGAATGTTCCACAAAATAATCACCTCAGTTTTAGCCATTTTTAAGCCCATGGGTTGCCCTGCCCTCCCAATCTTGCAGGAGGCTATGCCCCCCTTCTATTTGCAGGACCATACACATACTATTTTAACAGTACATTTCTGGATTCAATCATATATAGTACCCCACCCCCAACACCACTACCTGCAACCAGCAAGGCACAGACTTGGAACAGTAAACAGACATAAAAAAGAACCAAGCTATAACTATTGTATATCGCTCGTGTAAATTGTCTATAGCGATCTACCCTCCTTCCCTTCTGTAACATCATCCTCTTATGTCCCAGACATCCCTCCAGGACCTGAAGAATATAGTAATATCCACCACCTCCCCACATTGTCACAAGCAGAATTAAGTACAGGCACATCCCCCCCAACAAACCCCCCACCACCACAATCAAAGACTGATCTATTTGAATGGCCCCAATCAGTTGCAGGTGTGACCACCTCCAGCTCCCTCCCCACCCCCGTCCATGGACCTCTGTCGGTACCTCCCCCCCAGGCTGGCTCTTTTCTAAGTTCCTGGACCCCGCCACCGGGGGCTCCTACTTACCCCTGCCCTAGAGTAGCCAGGCGATCAGTGTCCATCCCCACGTTTGTCGAGCGTCCTGGGCTGTACTGGATCCTTGCTCGTTCCGGTGATGGACACTGCCTGTTGGTAAAAAAGGGTTAGAGCACATTACAGCTTCACACTGTGCATTACCCCCTCACGTCTGTCATTTTCTGTGCTACCACCCCTCTACCTTTCCCGGGGTCCCATTCCCCTTACCCTCCCCATGCGATAATGCTATTGGTCCCTGAGTTCTGTCATTCCCATCTGATAATTTGAGGCAAGGCAATTCCCCTGCACATCCATTTACCTGTAGCCCCGAATCCTGCATTGCCCCTGTAATGCCATCCTCTGTTGACTAAGATAGCTCTCTCCACCAGGAAAAGGCAGACAGGGGCACCCACAGCCTCCATAGATCAGAAACCAGCAAGAAAAAAATAGCACAAAAAACATTTTGCATAAAAAAGACAGGACTGTTCATGCCAGTAGAGTCCATGTCCCTGTCTGAATTGTTGCACCCGGCGTCATTGTGTACTCTGGCCTTCCGCCTCATGGCATGCCTCCACCAGGCAACTGTTCCATTAATTGATCACCCCGTCGGCAGGTACGAGCCTTCCCCTTACTCTCCGGATTTCAAATTGAGTCAGGGACAGATGAACTGAATTCCATCCCCCCCCCCCAATGATTCTCAGCTCACTGCATCCCCACTCTCCTTCGACTTACTAGCTGGTCGTTACAAGGCATACAGGAGCACAAGTTTAAGTTTCCCATCATGGCAGGTCCCAGTCCAGGTGCAATCCATGGAGTGGCACCCCGCTATATGACAATTGCTGACCTGGAAAAATATACCTTTCTAGGGACATGGATATGTTGTTCATCCACACTTATTGGCAGGTATCCTTGCCGCTTTAAATCTTGCCGGAAGGTCTTCAAGCTGGCTCCTCCCACCCACCCGGGTGGTATAACTCTCGGCTCCGCCCCATGACGCCAGATCTTCCTTACCACTTGGAAGCTCAGGTTCCCTCCTTAACGCTCTGCGTTTGAGACTGGTTCCTATTTCTCCGTTTTGCGAATTTGAAAGTTTTTTGCTAAAAAGACTTCAGTCTTCGATCCCTCGCGGCTGCGATGGACAAATCGACTCCCGGTTTTCGGAGATGCCCCTGCAGAATCAGAAGATGTCTCGGACGGATCACACTCCACGATGTGTCTACTGTTTAGGCCTTGAAGCACGACCCACGGGACTGCGACTTGTGCTCTTCAACACCCTAAGCCCTCGTCCTCGAAGACCGTGCTGCCCGGTGCATCCTGGGCCGTCGAGCGTTTTCCTCCGGTGAAGTCTAAGGAGGCCCGGTCGGTGTCCATGGCGGTGGGCTCGGCGCGGATCAGCTCGAGCAGATGATAGCCCTCGAAGAGGAGGCGGAGCGGGCCGTATCTTCCTCGGCCGCGGCATTTATCCCGCTCTCTCTGGGTTCTTCCTACACAGCTTCCTTTAAGGAGCTTTGTCTGTCCCTCTCCACTAAGGGAGAAGGGCCAACGTCTGCTGGACCTTTTTCTCGGTCCAAAAAGAAGGACAAGGGTAAATCCCTCCGTCGACGCTTTTGGGAGCGGGAAAGGTCCCTCTCCCCGAGTCGTCGACCGTCGACTTCGGTTGACCGCTCGGCTTCGGCCACTGGTCTCACGGTGTCCCCGTCAGGTCAGTTGACTGAGACTCCCGTCGACGCAGTCGAGATTTTTCTCGATCCGTTGGACGGGTTGTCGCCTATAGAAACCGAGACTCCTCTCCCCAGTTCCCCGAAGTTGAGATCCGTGGGCTTGCCTGTGCCTCGGTTCCGGAGCCCCGGATGAACCCTCGAGCCGAGGAGTGCGGTTCCTGCCGACACTTCCCCGCACTGACCTCGGAAAAGCCGAGGCTCTCGGTCTCGGTCTCGGACCTCTTCGCGGTCCAGCCGATCCCGCCGTCATAGGCGGTCTCGGTCTCGGCACCGCGGTAAGCGTCATCGCCGCTCGTCCTCGTCCTCCTCCTCGGACGAGGGGAGGCTTCGGCGTAAGTTATGTTGACGGTATGAGGACCTCATGTGGCAACAGCTCCTCCTGACCGGGAATAAGCCGATGCAGTCGCCTTCCCCGGCCATTAAGTGGCTGTCACGGATGGCGAGCACAACCCCTCGACTTACCCGAGGAGCCTGTACCCAGGCCGGTTGTTCGGCCAAAACCAGCTGCTCCACCGATTCCGGTGGAACCTCCGCCTCCACAGCCACTATTTGGGGCTCCGACCAGGGATTCTCGGTCGGCTAAGGGTCTACCCCATAGGCTGTCTGTTACCCTCACTCCCGACCGGCCTCGGCAGATAGAGGGTGGCTCAGGCCAGAGGCAGCTCTTCGAGGACTCGTCGAGTCCGAGGATAATTCCTCCTTTTTCTCCAAGCGACTGGACTTGGAGTCCTCAGGAGGACAGTCAATGGACGATAGCCCGTCGTCCTTCCTAGGACTGCTTCGGCTCATCTCGGAGTCCACCGGGATGAAGCTCGAACCCGTTTCCAAACGGGCCAGGTATCCCCTCACGGAGATTCTGGACCGAGGGGATTCTCCAACGGAGGCCTTTCCGGTGGCCGAGGCCATAGTGGGTCCGGCCTTGGAGCTTTGGCAGCGCCCTGCTTCCTGTCCTGCGCCTTCGGCCAGGATGGCCAGGAAGTATGCGGTCCCCTACGGTTCCCTGTCCGGTTTTTCGGAGCACCCCTCTGCTGAGGGGTTGGTTACCGACAGCGTTTTCCGGCGCGCCGGCAACGCCAGGGATGTGGACAAACCTCCCGACAAGGAGTCCAAGAAATTGGATTATGTCGGGCGAAAAGTCTATGCTGCGTCCTCTCTCGGCCTTCGTCAGGCCAGTTCGGCCCGTCCTCATAGCACATTTTCTCATGCCCTGTTAGGCTCCTGGATGAGTCATCCTTCATCTTCCGCGGATCTGCAGACTATGGTCAAGCAGGTGCGGGACCAGGAGTAGGAGCAGTGGCCAAACAGCAGCTCCAGACTGCTTTAGATATTAGGGACTTATGTGCCAGGTCGGTGGCGGCCATGAGTGGTTATCGTCGGCGAGGCTTGGCTGAGATATCCACCTTTACTTGTATACCCAGCACAAGTTGGCGGATGTTCCTTTTTGGGGACTGCCCTCTTGACCCTGGGGTGGAAGGTCACCTAGAGAATCGAGGAGTCAATGCTACCTTGGACTCGGTCTCTTCCGCTCAGAAGGACAAGGGCCATGAGCCACAGCCTCGAAGCCTTTTTGTCCTTCTGCTCCCAGCGCCTTGTCCAACAGCGTCAGGGCCAGCAGGCTCGACCTTGGCATCCCAAACCCAAGCCGCGGCTTCCTCTAACAGGAGGCAGGAGGAAAAGGCCCAGGAGGTCCCTCGGCGGTCCCTCCTCTAAGCCTGCCCAGTGATGGGTTGAGGGTGTAGCTTCCATCCCGTCACCTCACCCCTGGTTCCCCATTAGAAGGCAGCTCCAGCGCTTCCTTTCTGCCTGGTCCGTTATTACCTCGGACAGGTGGGTTCTGGAGGTGGTGGGAAAAGGCCTGCCTCTGGAATTCGAGCAGGCCCCACCCTTCAGAGCCGTCGCACCTCGGGGGGCCTCGGGGTCCGTAGCCTCACTGTCGGCTCGTCAAGCCGACATCGCTCTCCTCCTCCGAAAGGAGGTGATCAGGGTAGTAGCGGACCCACCTCAGACCCAGGGTTTGTGTCCAGGTACTTCCTGGTTCCGAAACGGACGGGGGGCTGGCGCCCCATTCTCGACCTACGACCTAAACAAGTTCCTAAGGTCTCGAACCTTCAGGATGGTCACTCTGGCTCAGATAATACCATCCTTGGGCTAGGAGTGTGGTTCTGCTCTGGACTTGCAGGGCCGCATTTTTCACGTCCCTATCCGTCCGTCTCACCCAGAGATTCCTTCGCTTCCGGCGGAAGGATCCCTTTTCGAGTTCGAGCCCTTGCCCTTGACTTGTCCAGCTCCCAGGGTCTTCACCAAATGCATGGCAGTGGTGACAGCATTCCCTCGCAGGTGCCAAGGGTCCGGGTGTACCCTTACCTGGACGACTGGCTGATAGCAGCTCCCTCAGGCAGGAGGTGGGCGGTCCAGAGATCTGGCCCTCAGGTCTACTCTCAACTGGGCCTCCTTATCAGCGAGGCCAAGTCAGACTTCGAGCAGAGCAGGTGATTCTGTTCATCGGCGCAGCTCGACTCTCTTGAGCCAGCGCGGCTCCCGGCGGACAGGGCCGAGGTTCTTTCCTCCTTTGCCCAATCATTTCTGGTTGGGCAATTGCATCCTGCCGGGACTTCCTCGCCTCCTGGGTCTCATGGCGGCCCTGCACCAGCGTGGTCCGCTGGGCCGCTGGAACATCGTCCCTTCAATGGGGACTGGCCAGTCAGTGGTCTAGCGCTGCGATCCTTTGGACCAGCTTGTGCCGGTGACACAGGGGATGTAGGCAGCTCTCCAGTGGTGGATCGTTCAGGTCATTTGCAGGAGGGCATCCCGTTCGTCCGCCCGAGCGGTCTCTCTATCGACCGATGTCTCTCTGATGGGTTGGGGTGCCCATCTGGAGAACACGGGCTCCACGGCCTCTGGTCCCAGCGGGAGTCCCAATGCCACATCAACCTGCTGGAGCTCCGGTGGTCCGCCTAGCTCTCACCGCCTTTGCTCCGTTCCTCCGGGGTCAAGTGGTCCGAGTCAGGCGGACAACACCACGACCATGTACTATCTAAACTGCCAGGGGCGGAGAGCTCCATGCTGTATGCAAGAGCTCTCCGCATTTGGTCCTTTCGTGCGCAGCCTGGAGGCGGATCTGCTAGCCATTCATGTGGCAGGAGCCTCCAACACCTAACCCGATGCCCTAAGCCAGATAGGGGCTGCATCCCACAGTGGTCTCTCCTGCGGAGGTAGTACAGCATCTGTTCTCCCATTAGGGCACACCTCAGGTGGACCTGTTTGCCTCAGGAGAGGCATAGAAGCTGAGGCTGTTCCATGCCCGCCCCCCTCAGCAGGGCTCGCTGCAGGGGGATGCCTTCTCGAGGCAGTGGACCCCGGGCCTCTTCTACGCCTTTCCCCCATTTCCCTTGATCCACAAGGTGCTTCTCAAGGCGAGGAGGGACAAGGCGCAGGTGATTCTGATAGCCCCAGACTGGCCTCGCCAGTTCTGGTACCCAGATCTCCTCAGCCTCAGCTCCAGGCTCCCGAGGCAGCTTCCAGCTCGCCCGGACCTGCTTTCTGTCAATCAGGGGAAGGTGTTCCATCCGGACCTTCAATCCCTGCACCTGACGGCCTGGTTCCTGGAGCTAGAGTTCCAGGCCTTGGGTCTTTCGGCGAGGTCCTCAATGTAGTTGAGGCGTCCCATAAGAGTCGACCAGAAAATGCTATGCCTTCAAATGGAAAAGGTTTTCCATTTGGTGTCAGACAAGGGCTTGGACCCTTCCTCCTGTTCCTTGGCAAGCATCTTGGACTATTTATGGTCCTTTCTAATCAAGGGCTTAGGTCGTGACCCTAAGGGTGCACCTGGCAGCCATCTCTGCTTACGGCGGCGGGCGGGCAGTCGGTGCGCAGGAGAAGGTGGTCTGGTGCTTTTCAAGGCCTTGATCACATTTCCCCTCCGGTCTGAGATCCTCCACCTCAGTGGGATCTACTGCTGGTACTGGCAAGCTCATGGGCAAGCCATTAGAACCTGTGCACAGGTGTGCTCTCTCCCCTGTCGTGGAAGACCGCCTTCTTGGTGGCTATCACGTCAGCCAGAAGGATGGGAGAGCTCCAGGCGCTTCCATCGAGTCTCCTTACCTGGTCTTCCACAGGGACAAGGTTGTCCTCGCCCCCCACCGAAATTCCTTCCGAAGGTGTTGTCGGAGTTTCACCTTAACCAGGTGTTGACTCTGCGGTGTTCTACCCCAATCACTCGGAGGCCGAATATAGGCTCCATACTTTGGACCCTAGAAGAGGCTCGCCTGTTACAAAGAAGCGCACGGCTGAAATTCGGGGGCAGTTCCGCCAGCTGTTTGTCACCTACGCTGGGCCGTGATCTGGCAGACCTGCAGCCAAGCGGACGATAAGCAGGTGGGTCACCTCCTGCATAGATCTCTGCTATAAGTTGGTGGGCATGGAGCCTCCCAGAGGATAAGAGCTCATTCTACCCGCCATACTGCTGCATCGGTGGCTGCTTCAGGGACGTCCCTATCCAGGAAATCTGCAGGGCTGCTACCTGAAGTCAGCACACCTTCATTACCCATTACCACATCGACCTTGAGTCACGCCGGGATGCTGGTTTTGGGGCCTCGGTTCTCCAGTCTCTCTTTCCCAAGTAAGTATTGGGGGTGTGCGTCTTGTCTCCCTCCTCCCGGAGAACTGCTAGGAGTCTGCCAGACAGTGTGGATGAACAACATATCCATGTCCCTAGAAATACAGGTTACTCACCTGTAACAGGAGTTCTAGGAATGGTATATGTTGTTCATCCACACGACCCACCCAATCTCCCCGGCTTCGACGCACAACCTGAGCTTCCAGAGGGCCAGATCTGGCGTCATGGGGCAGAGCCGAGAGTTGTACCACCCGGGTGGGTGGGAGGAGCCAGCTTGAAGACCTTCCGGCAAGATTTAAAGCGGCAAGGATACCTGCCAATAAGTGTGGATGAACAACATATACCATTCCTAGAACTCCTGTTACAGGTGAGTAACCTGTATTTAATAACTGGCTGTGCCTCTCTAATGCCCCCAAAAAAGCAATCTGACTCATACAGCAAAGGTCCATTGAAAACATGCAGGTTTTAAGTGGACTTGCCCCCCGTCCCTCACCCCAGCCACTAGACAAAGCATGCCAGTCACTTATCTGAAGTTCTTGATGGGCCTGGTGCAGTGTCCCTTCTCCGATTGGGCTCCAGGTTGTTCAGAAAGTGCTGTACCCAGTCTACGTCGTGGAAGGTATATGTTGCAGCTTCCTTGCGGATCTTCATGGTGGCCGGGTACAGGAATTGGAAATCAATTTTAGCAGCGCATAGTGCATCCAAAACCGGGTTGATGAGCCTTCTCCTATGCAATAGCTGTGAAAAATCCTGATGTAGGAACAGCCTTGCTCCCTGGTACAGGACCTCCTTACATTTTTTGAAGGCAAACCAAATAGCTTGCCTGTCCCCAAAATGATGCAGTGGAAGATAATCTGTGTGGCGGCTCCCGTGCTGCCAGTTTGGCCTTCAGGCCCCTATGCCACCCTCTCGATTTTAAAGCGTCCTCCTTTTGGCTTCAGACCCAGTAAACCGGGAAGCACCCTGCTGCAGAAGTCCTCTGGAGAATTCCCTTCCTTTCCTTCAGGGAGCCCTCGAATCCAGAGGTTGTTCCGGCACTGGTAGTTTTCCTGATAATCCAGCTGTTCCCGGAGCTCCCCCAGTTCCCTCCTAAGGTCCCCGACTGCATCCGGAAGGTGTTCCGTGCGGTCCTCAAGCTGGGAGATACGGGTTACGGACTCCGAGATTTTGGCCGCTTGCCCCGTGAGCTGCTCAGATAGCTCTGAGATTTTCGTGGTGATTATGTCCAGTTTGGAAGAGACCACCACCAGCACTTGGGCCATTAAGTTTCGGCCTACCACCTCCATTTCGGTCACTGATAGCGTGATGACATTCGGGCCTTCTATTGTACTTGGAGGTGCAGCCTTCTTGCTAGATTTCACCACATTCCGTGATGATTTCCCCATATTGGAGACCAAATATTCATCCATTATCCTCTCGGATTGCTGCTGGTAGGTTTGTTTTAGACCAAATACCACCTTTTGAACCACTTTTAATCAATGTAAAGACCTGTAGTGAGAGAGCTGTGCAGAGACGTTACCAGTCCGTTAGCTGCTCATTAGCGCCCCCTCAATATTTTTAACTCAGATTTTCAACATAGCCATTTCTTTACAGCACCTCCTGAATGTAACAGCTGTCATTTTTCAAATCCTGTCCAAACTGTGTTTTTGCATTTCAAAAGGTGGTTTAGCAGTCCCTGCGTGAAATTACCTTTCAGACAGGAGCTGAACATTATCTCTACACTTGTTCTTGGGGTGAGGTCATAAGAAGGCTATGCTGACCATCTGGGCAAAACTAGTAAAAGATAACACAATTATGATGAGCCTGCATTAAAATTTACAAGTGCAAGCTCCTAACTTTGCTAATACATAACCCACACAGTGCACCACAACGCATCTAGTATTCCAGGGTTTCTGTACCAGAGGTGAACATCTGGCACTGACAAATGCGTCTCATCTACTTGCAAGGGACTTCACCCTTTAGCAGGGAAAATCTTGTGGTTAGTGGGAACCCTGCATGTAATGGAGGCAGTCACTGAGTTACGATTTGCATCTGATTGGACGGTTCTGTTCCCTCAAGCCAGAATAACACAAAGTGTGTGGCTGTGGATGTATACCTCTGGAAGATACAGTTATAGGGAAGTAACAGTCTGAATGGTTTTATTTTTTTTCCAGGAGGGAAATACATGTCTTCACCTGGCTGCCAAGAGCTGTTCTCTGCCTATCTGTAAGGTGCTGGTTCAGAAAGGAGCTTCCATGTACACCAAAAACAAGGTATGAGGTGGGAGTGGGAGTGGATTGCCTGTCTGCTTGTTGCTGATTTCACTGTTGACTGCATTACAGATGGGGTTTTTCACCATACATTTAGGAAGCGTGCATACCTGGCAGCTAAAGGCTAAATGTTTCCTAGTTCTCAGACTCCGGTGGGGGGCTTGACACCACTGCAGGTATTTCAATAATAATGGCATACCAGGTCTGTCTCATTATGATCCAACATGTGAACTCTTGTTCCGTCAGTCAGCATTCAGATGTGCACTCCACATGAGGGACCGTTCCCAGTAACAGTAATTAGAAACTATAGGCTGGTTGCATCATAGAGCATGGCAGTTTGGGTTCAAAGCCAAGAAATGGAAGATCATGCACGTAAGGCATAGGAACCCAGAAGCTGAATAGGATGAGGGGGAGGTAGTGACAGTCACCAAACAGGAAAGAGACCTTTAGGTTATCATATCTGAAGACCTCAAAGTGGCAGGACAGTGTGACAAAGCAGTGGGTAGGGCCAGTGGGATGCTAGGATGCATAGGGAGGGGTATCTTGAGCACTAAGAGGGAGGTGGTGTTGCAACTGCATTGCTCGCTGGTGAGATCCCACTTGGAGTACTGTGTTCAGTTTTGGAAACAGCACCTCAGAGGGGACGTAGACAGGCTAAAGGCAGTCCAGAGGAGGGCAACTAAAATGGTGTAGTGGTTGCATGAGAAGCCCTACTAGGAGAGATTGAAAGATCTCATCATACGCATCATGGAAGAGAGGTGCTCGAGAGTGGTGACATGACAAGAGTCCTACAAGTACCTCACAGGGGTGAAAAGGGTGCAGGAAGGGAAGTCTTTTTCAAATGAGAAAGAGCATCAGACTCCAGGGGCATGAGATGAAACTTGCGGGGTGGTAGTCAAGAGAGATGTGAGGAAATAGATCTTCATTGTAAGGGTGGTAGGTGCTTGTAACAGACTGCCAGTGGAAGTGGAGGAGACAGAAACAGTGGGGGGCTTCAAGCATGTGTGGGAAAGACATAAGAGTTTAATAGAAAACAGAGGGTCGTGGATCACTGGAGACCAGTTAGGGTCTGCAGGGAATAGGGTGGGCACAGCGGTTCTTTTTGTCTGACAAATTCTGTTTCTACATAATCATCAGCTCTCGTTTGCATTCCACATGAGGAACCACTCACAGTACAGTACAGTACAGTAATTAGAAATAAAAACTTGTTAGATAACTGTGCTGCAGTGAGTAAGCTTTGTCACATTAAGAGTGAAAATATAGGTTACTGCTGAGTGGATATTTTTAAATTCATTTTGGTGTCATACTGTGCTGTTAAAAATGTGGTTATGTGTAGTATGTTTCAGTTACTACCTGTGTTCCTTCCACTTATCCAGTGTCTTGCAGTCTGCACTGAGTATGTGTGACGTCCTTGGGAAACTTTTGTCTGGAACCTCAGTAACTCCTCCTTTTTCCTTGAGTCCCCATTCCTCCTGCTCCTTATCTTTATTTTCACTGAAAGGTGAGGTGCTTCTCTCCAGGGATCTGCCATTTGGATATTTGTGACCATGTAGATTGCCATGTTTGTCAGCATCTTTGTCTCTAGTGACCATAATTGCTCTGGCTCTAGGAAGTTCCCACCATTTGTGTAACACCATAGACTGTTATTCAGTCCCCACTGCCCCAGTCTTGTCCAGAGGAGGACATGGATGCATCCCTGTTCCTGAGCAGGGTGTTAGCTTAACCTTGGACTAATCTCCTTGCCCGGGAAACTGAGTCTGAAGCCTTAAAACCTGACTCCCCAGTAAACATGGGGCCCCCTCCAGGAGTGTGGAGTTGGAGGAAAGTTACCCTTTGAGACTCCATCATTTATAGTGAGAACCAGCTTCAGTGTTCCCTAAGGTTGCACCTGAGATGTTGGTCCTACCAGTGGACCCAGGTTCATAGACCACATGTTGAGGGTGTTCATGTTTCCCAGCCCATGTGAACTGCTGGTCCATATGGTATGCTCTTGGTGGTGTCTGTGTGTGTGTCTCTCTCTCTCTCCCTTAACCAACCCCATTGGCACTGGCGGTACTTGAAAAGTTTGTTGAGCTTGAGCTTGGCTCCCCTGAAGAAGACTCTGTAACAGTTGATACGTAGAGGCTGCTGGTTGGTAGTTCTCGATGTGGCACCATCAAAACAATACTTAGCTTATAGTAACTGGTGTGCATGCTGTTTTTTATCTTCTGTGCATTACCAATATGCCCACTAATAGTATATGGAGTTTTGTCCATTTCCTAAACTTTTATTTGATTCTTGATATTTGAGTGATGTCACTTGATGTTTGGGTGCTGTCACAATCTTGGGAAAACACAGTGAAAACAGTTACAAGAACATATCCTGCACTGGGAGAGGGTTTGACAGTAGGAATCAGGAGGGACTGTTACCTCTGTATAGGTCACTGGTAAGGCCACACTTGGAGTACTGTGCCCAGTTCTGGAGTCCCCACCTTAAAATGGACCGGGACAGGCTAGAGACAGTACAGTGCAGGGTAACCAAGATGATTCGGGTCCAGGAAGGCAGATCCGCTAAAGGCGCTGAAAATGTAGTCACCGGAAACTTGGGGGGGGGGGGCGGTGTATCATAGTGACCTTCAAGTTTCTGAAAGGAGTAAACAAGGTGAACTGTGGAGAGCTATAGAGCTATTTACAAGGAACAGAGAAGATGGGATAAGGGGTCATGAGTGGAGGTTAATGGGGAATGGTTTAAAAAGGACATGTAGAAGTAGTATTTTACAGAAAGAGTGGTTGAGCCATGGAATGGACTGCCAGCAGAGGTGGTGGGTGCCAGAATCGTAAATGGATTCAAACATGACTGGGATAGAGCTAAGGATATAGTAGCTACTCAATGGAATGAGCAGTGGAAACACAGACAGGGGGGGGATAGTGTAAGCATAGACCCCACAGAGGCAGTGGGTCCCGGGGTATGACAGGGTAATATGGGCAGACTAGATGGACTGTCAGTCTTTTTCTGCCTTCAATGTCTATGTTTCTGTGCTCTACCAGTGATAAGGTGTTGAAGTTAACTGATGGTCACCAGGGTATTTCACACCTTTGCTGGTGCCTGCTTTGTTATTTCAAATTAGCAGACATGCTGTAAAGACTAATGGGCAAAGTGACATCATCTCATATACTAATGCAGCGCTGAAGAACATAGGGATTTCACTTATCAGTTATCAGCAAATGGATGCACTCATGGGGCTACTGTTGGCAGTAAAAACAAACCACTCAAACATTTCAAATCCCTAACTACTACAGAAATAGAGCTGACTATTGACAAACACATAACATTTGCTGTAGGTGTTGGTTTAGTTCCCCTTTAAAGGAGAGATGCAGTCAGAATTTGCAAAAAACCGGACTTCCGGTTCCGGTATGCTCGAATAGCCAGCCACCCAATGAGCTCTCTTCACTCTATAACAATTAAATCGCCTCCCGACCACTAAACTACTACAGAAAAAAAATACAACAACTAGATCTATAAAGATCTCATCTAAACAGCAGGAGGCAATCTTTATTAGTTCCTCTGCAAAAAAATGGCAAAAT
Source organism: Neoceratodus forsteri (assembly GCA_016271365.2). Taxonomy (NCBI): domain Eukaryota; kingdom Metazoa; phylum Chordata; order Ceratodontiformes; family Ceratodontidae; genus Neoceratodus; species Neoceratodus forsteri. The sequence goes on from CM028131.1 coordinate 113,151,499, forward strand.
CTTACTGCAATCGCTTCTTGCCCATAGCGGACCACGAGGAGACTGACGATCCAGGGCCTTCAGATAGTGAGCAACCTAGGGGTGGTTGCGAGCAGGATGGAGGAAAGGCAACTCCAGCAGCGGCAACTAGATCTGGGGGCCAAGGAAAAGGAATTGACCAACAAGCCAAGGAGAATATTTTAAGAGCCATCTTGGACTTTCGGGGGGAGATGAGAGATGCCATAGGGGAGCTAAGTTCAGACATCTCTACGCTCCAAACCCGTATGGAAGAGGTCGAGCATCAGATTTCTCTCAATTCCACTAATCTGGACAATTTAGAAGGCTCTATCAAAAAAAATCCTTACTGAACAGCTCCACATAGTGCTCCGCCAGGAAGACGCTGAAAACAGAAGTAGGCGGAAAAAACATTAGGGTACACGGGCTCCCGGAGGGGGAGGAGGAAGAGGACCCGGTGGCCTTTGCGGATCATCTTCTGCGATCTCTCCTCGACTTGGATCCTTCCTTCCAGCTCGACTTGGAGCGAGCACACAGAGCACTGTGTCCCAAACCCTCTTAACACGACGCCAGGCTCAGGTCATTCGTAATTAAATTTCAGGCATTCCAGACCAAGGATCAGCTACTGAGGAAGGCCTGGCAAAAGGACCGCACAATGCATGGCTCATAACGCCGTATCCTCGATAACAATTATACCCCCCATACACAACAACCGTAAATGAATACGCCCCCGTTTCCACTCCTTCGTGCTCAGAACATCAAATTCCGGACCCCATACCCAGCAAGGCTACAGGTTCATGTCACATCGGGCCAAGTAACTTACAATACGGCACAAGAGGCAATTGAAGACTTAACATCGAAGGGTGTATTGAGGGACCGTATTCCAGCCTCTCATTTCCCGCAACGCAACTGCCAGACTGAAGCTGAAGAACGAATTCTCAGTGACCCTCTTCTTTTGAAAATGTTGGAGAGCGTGAGTACAGTGACTGGGTTTTGTTTTTTCTTTCCCTTGACGGATCCCCCCCCCTTCTGTGGTGATTGACCTGGGCGTGGGACCTGGGGTGGGGATAAGCCTTGATTGTCCTCAGTAGTCTCCGAATTTGCTCCTAGCTCCGAGGTATAATGATGGGGAGGCACATTACCCTCTGTTATAATCCCACCTATCCTAGATCTTGGGAGCCCCTGAAACATACGATGGCAGAGCTTTTCCTCAGGCTGTATGTCCAGTCTTAGGCCCACGGAGATCAATCTGGTGGAAGGGCTCCCCCCCCTTCTTCTCTTTACCCCCTTTCCTAATGGGTGTGTAGGGTTCTTCCGGGCTGGGGACGCACCCAAGTGTGGGGGTCTAAAAGAGGGTCAAGGATATCCAGTCTAGTATGGATTCTCCTAAGATCTGTTACTGATAACAAAGATGATATCTGAGGGAAGGCAGACTGTACAAGAGAAAGAATTACGGAGCCCCCCCATTGACTTCCCCAAGAGATGGATAAACAACTTATGGATGCTCTAAGACCAGGATTCAGGAACTCTTTGTTTGAATAAATATATAATACATTTTTTTCTCCTTCTCTCTCCCTACCCCCTGTTTATTCCCTTCCCCCTTCCTTCCCCTTTACGGGTTGTAATGATACTGACCAAATTGCATCTATTATGTACTTCTCAGAGACAGTTTACCAGCCGGAAATACGCAGAATGCCAGGGGATACCTGAGATCCATGTGGTACAAAGGGGGGGATTTTGGCCCTCCCCCGCCCTCTCCCTCCCTTCCTCCCTGGTTTAACTTTAAAACATGAAGCAGAGCACTATAACCTTCTGACTTCTCCCCCTTTTTTTTCTTTCCTCACTAGCCCTTACATCCTAGAACTGTTACCAGGCTAATAGGATGCTCGCTCCCATCCTTCACACAAGATATATTAGAGGTGACTCTACAGATTTATCCCTGAGTGGGGAGTTCACTTATGGGCAATGATAGCCCAGAGTCGAGTTCATACCGAACCACAGATGGGACTTTCCCTCTTTTGGGATTTAGTCCTTTGGGGAATTCCATTGATCCTAGGGTGGGCTCCCCCCCCCTTGGAGACTATGGGATCCCTTTCTCCCACCATACCCTCTTATCGAGGTACTGTTGGGATCTTTCCGGGGTGTTCCAGAGTAGATGCCCCATCCTTGGAAGTCACTAAGGTTACAAGTTTGTTGGAGACCTGAAGAGTTTTAGAGACCTCCTATGGTTACAGTTATGTTTTACAATTGTTTCTTTCTAGGGACATGGATATGTTGTTCATCCACACTCATTGGCAGTATCCTTGCCGCTTTAAATCTTGCCGGAAGGTCTTCAAGCTTGCTCCTCCCACCCACCCGGGTGGTATAACTCTCGGCTCCGCCCCATGACGCTAGATCTTCCTTACCGCTTGGAAGCTCAGGTTCCCTCCTTAACGCTCTGCGTTTGCAACTGGTTCCTATTTCTCCGTTTGCGGATTTAAAATAAAATTTTGCAAAAGACTTCAGTCTTGATCCCTCATGACTGCGATGGACAAATCGACTCGGATTTGGAGATGCCCATGCGGGCAGAAGATGTCGAGCGGATCCACACTCCACGTGTGTCTACTGCTTAGGCCTTGGCTGCGACCCGCGGGCTTGCGACCTGTGCTCATCTTTCTCGACCTCGTCCTCGAAGACGTGCTGCCCGGTGCAGCACTGGGCCGTCCGAAGCGTTCCCTCGGTGAAGTCAAGGAGGCCGGTTGGCGGTGTCCAGCGGCTGGTGAGCATTTCGGCGGATCAGCTCGAGGCGGATGGTAAGCCCCTCGAAGAGGAGGCGTGGCGCGGGCCGTATCTTCCTCGGCGCGGCATTTATCCGCTCTCTGGGTTCTTCCTACCACGGCTTCCTTTAGAGCTTTGTCTGTCCCTCTCCACTAAAGGAGAGAGGGCCTCGTCTGCTGGACCTTATTCTCGGTCAAAAGAGGGACAGGGTAGAATCCCTCCGTCGGCGCTCTTGGGGCGGGAAAGGTCCCCTCCCGGGCACGTCGACCGTCGGCCGATCGACAGCTCGGCTTGACCACTGGCCTCACGGTGTCCCCGTCAGGTCAGTTGAGCCGAGACTCCCACTGATGAAGTCGAGATTTTTCTCGACCCATTGAGCAGACTGTGCCTTTAGCAGCGAGATTCCCCTCTCCCGGTTCCCCGGGAGAGTTGAGATCCGATGGGCTCGCCTGTCCTCGGTTCCGGAGCCCTCGGATGGACCTTCGAGCGAAGGAGTGCGGTTCCGGCCGACACCTCCCGCACCGACCCGGAATTCCGGGACTCTCGGTCTCGGTCTCGGACCTCTTGGCGGTCCAGCCGATCCACCGTCATAAGCGGTCTCGGTCTCGGCTTTCGCAGTAAAGCGGCGTCGCCCGTATCCTCGTCCTCCTCCTCGGATGAGGGGTTTTAGGCGTAAGTCGTCGGCGGTACAAGGACCTTATGTTGCAACAGCTCCTCCTGGCCAGGAATAAGCCGACTCCGGCGCCTTCCCGGCCATTAAGTGGCTGTCACGGGAGCCCGGACAACCCCTCGACTTGTCCGAGGCCTATACCAGGCCGGTTGTTCGTGAAACCAGCTGCTCCACGATTCGGTGGAACCTCCGCCTCCACAGCCACCAATTGGGCTCCGACCAAGGATTCTCGGTCGGCTAAGGGTTTTACCCATCGGCTGTCAGTTACCCTCACTCCCGACCGACCTCGGCAGGTGAAGGGTGGCTCAGGCCAGAGAGCAGCTCTTCGAGGACTCTTCCGAGTCGAAGATGATTCCTCCTTCTTCTCCAGCGACTGGACTTGGAGTCTTCAGGAGGTCAGTCAATGGACGATAACCGTCGTCCTTCCTAGGACTGCTTCGGCTCATCTGAGGTCTACCGGGATGGGCTCGAACCCGTTCCAACGGGCCAGGTATCCCCTCACGGAGATTCTGGACCGAGGATTCTCCGGCAGGCCTTTCGGTGGCGAGGCCATAGTGGGTCCGGCACTGGAACTTTGCAGCGCCCTGCTTCCTGCCCTGCGCCTTGGCCAGGATGGCCAGGAAGTATCGCGGTCAGGTTCCTTGTCGGTTTTTGGAACACCCCTCTGCTGAGGGGTTGGTTACCGACAGTGTTTTCGGTAGCGCCCGCTGGCAGGGGTATGGACAAACCTCTGACAAGGAGTCCAGGAGTGGACTATGTCGGGCGAAGAGTCGTACGTCCTCTCTCGGCCTTCGTCAGGCCAGTTGGCCGTCCTCATGGCACATTTTTCTCATGCCCTGTTGGGCTCCCTGGATGAGGTCATCCCTCATCTTCCGCCGATCTGCAGACTACGGTTAAGCAGAGTGCGGGACCAGGACAGGGCAGTGGCCAAACCAGCAGCTCCAGACTGCTTTGGATGTGGGGACTCATGTGTTGCCAGATCGGTGGCGGCCGCAGTGGCTATCGTCGGCGGGCTGGCTGAGGATATCCACCTTTACTCGGATACCCAGCACAGAGTTGGCGGATGTTCCCTTTTGAGGACTGACCTCTTGACCCTGGGGTGGAAGGTCACCTGCAGAGGATCGAGAAGTCAATGCCACCTTGGACTCGGTCTCTTCCGCTCAGAGGACAAAGCATGAAACCACAGCCTAAGCCCTTTCGTCCTTCTGTGCCCCTGGCCTTGACCCAACAGCGTCAGGGCCAGCAGGCTCGACCTTGGCATCCCAAACCAAGCACGGCTTCCTCTAACAGGAGGCAGGGAGGAAGGGCCCAGGAGGTCCCTCGGCGGTCCCTCCTCCAAGCCTGCCAGTATCGGGCTGAAGGTGCTCGCCCCCATCCCGTCACCTTACCCTGGGTCCCCGTGGAAGACGGCTCCAACACTTCGTTCCGCCTGGTCCGCTGTTACCACGGACAGGTGGGTCTTAGAGGTGGTGGGAAGAGGCCTGTCTCTGGAATTGAGCAGGCACCACCCTTCAGAGCCGTCGCCCTCGGGAGCACCGATCCCAGCCTCACTGGCGGCTCGTCGAGCCGACATCACTCTCCTCCTCCAGAAGGAGGTGGTAAGAGGTGGTGGACCCTCCTTCAGACCCAGGGTTTGTGTCCAGGTACTTCCTGGTTCCGAAGCAGGCCGAGGCTGGCGCCCCATTCTCATCACCACGACCTAAACAAGTTCCTAAGGTCTCGAACCTTCAGGATGGTCACTCTGGCTCAGATAATACCATCCTTGGAGCAGCGGCGTGTGGTCTGCTCTCTCTAGACTTGCAGGGCGTTTTTCACGTCCCTATCCGTCCGTCTCACCAGAGATTCCTTCGCTTCGGCGGAAGGATCTCTTCTGATTCAAGCCATGCCCTTGGCTTGTCTCCAGCTCCCAGGGTCTTCACCAAATGCATGGCAGTGGTGACAGCATTCCTCTCTTGGCGCCGAGGGTCGGTGTACCCTTACCTGGATGACTGGCTGATAGCAGCTCCCTCCAGGAAGGAGGCGGGTGGTCAGAGATCTGGCCCTCCAGGTCTGCTCTCAACTGGGCCTCCTTATCCAACGAGGCCAAGTCGGAACTCGAGCGAAGCAGGTGATTTTATTCATCGGGCGCAGCTCGACTCTCTTGAGCCAGGCGCGGCTCCCGGCGGACAGGGCGAGGTTCTTTCCTCCTTTGCCCGATCATTTCTGGTTGAGCAATTGCACCTGCCGGGACTTCCTCGCCTCCTGGGTCTCATGGCGGCCTGTACCAGGCGTGGTCTGTTGGGCCCGCTGGAACATCGTCCCTTCAGTGGGGACTGGCCAGCCAGTGGTCTGGCGCTGCGATCCCTTGGACCAGCTTGTGCCGGTGACACAGGGGATGTGGACGCTCTCCAGTGGTGGACCGTTCCAGATCATTTGCAGGAGGGCATCCCGTTACGTCCGCCCGGGCAGGCGGTCTCTCTGTCGACCGATGCCTCTCTGATGGGTTGGGGTGCCCATCTGGGGAACACCGGGCTCATGGCCTCTGGTCCCTTGGTCCGATGCCACATCAACCTGCTGGAGCTCAGGCGGTCCGCCTAGCTCTCCCGCCTTTGCTCCGTTCCTCCGAGGTCAAGTGGTCCGAGTCAGGACGGACAATACCACGACCATGTACTATCTAAACCGCCAGGGCGGGACGGCTCCATGCTTCTGTGCAAGGAAGCTCCGCATTTGGTCACTCGTCACGCAGCCTGGAGGTGGATCTCCTAGCCATTCACGTGGCAGGAGCCTCCAACACCCTGGCCGATGCCCTGAGCCGGATAGGGGCTGCATCCCACGAGTGGTCTCTCCTGCCGGAGGTAGTACAGCATCTGTTCTCCCTTTGGGGCACACCTCGGGTGGACCTGTTTGCCTCCATGGAGAACGCGAAGCTGAGTCTGTTCCATGCCCGCCCCCCTCAGCAGGGCTCGCTGCAGGGGGATGCCTTCTCGAGGCAGTGGACCCCGGGCCTCTTTTCGCCTTTCCCCATTTCCCTTGATCCACAAGGTGCTTCTCCAAAGGAGGAGGGACAAGGCGCAGGTGATTCTGATAGCCCCAGACTGGCCCTCGCCAGTTCTGGTACCAGATCTCCTCAGTCTCAGCTCCAGGACTCCTGGCAGCTTCCAGCTCGCCCGGACCTGCTCTCAGTCAATCAGGGGAAGGTGTTCCATCCGGACCTTCAATCCCTGCACCTGGCGGCCTGGTTCCTGGGCTAGAGTTCCAGGCTTTGGGTCTTTCCGGCGAGGTCCTCAATGTAGTTAGGCGTCCGTGAAGTCGACCAGAAAATGCTATACCTTCAAATGGAAAGGTTTTCCATTTGGTGTCAGAGCAAGGGCTTGGACCCTTCCTCCTGTTCCTTGGCAAGCATCTTGGACTATTTATGGTCCCTTTCTAGTCAGGGGCTTGGAGTCGGCGACCCTAAGGGTACCTGGCAGCCATCTCTGCTTACAGTATGGGCAGGAAGCAGTCGATGCTTTTCAGGAGAAGGTGGTCTGGCTTTTCAAAGGCCTTGATCACATTCCCCTCAGTCGGGAACCCCCACCTCCGTGGGATCTACTGCTGGTACTGGCAAAGCTCATGGGCAAGCCATTAGAACCTATGCGAGTGTCTCTCTCACCTGTCGTGGAAGACCGCCTTCTTGGTGGCTATCCGTCAGCCAGAAGGATGGAGAGCTCCAGGCGCTTTCCATCGGAGGTCTCCTTACCTGGTCTTCCACAGGGACAAGGTTGTCCTCGCCCCACCGAAATTCCTTCCGAAGGTGGTGTGAGTTTCACCTTAACCAGGTGTTGACTCTGCGGTGTTCTACCCCAATCACCCTCGGAGGCCGAATAGGCTCCATACTCTGGACCCTAGAAGAGGCTAAACATTATAAGGGCAGGCTGGAAATTCGAGGAGAGGTTAGCCAGCTGTTTGTCACCTACGCTGAAGCCGCATCTGGCAGACCTGCAGCCAAGTGGACGATAAGCAGGTGGGTAACCTCCTGCATAGATCTCTGCTATAAGTTAGCGGGCATGGAGCCTCCCAGAGGATAAGAGCTCATTCTACCCGCCATACTGCTGCAGCAGTGGCTGCTTCCAGGGGCGTCCCTATCCAGGAAATCTGCAGGGCTGCTACCCTGGAAGTCAGCAAACACCTTCATTACCCACTACCACATCGACCTTGAGTCACGCCGGGATGCTGGTTTTGGGGCCTCGGTTCTCCAGTCTCTCTTTCCCAAGTAAGTATATGGGGGTGTGCGTCTTGTCTCCCTCCTCCCGGAGAACTGCTAGGAGTCTGCCAATGAGTGTGGATGAACAACATATCCATGTCCCTAAAATACAGGTTACTCACCTGTAACGGAGTTCTAGGAATGATATATTGTTCATCCTACCTTCGACCTCCCGGCTTGACGCACACCTGGCTTCAGCGGGCTAGATCTGGCGTCATGGGGCGGGCCGAGGAGTTATACCACCGGGTGGGTGGGAGGAGCAAGCTTGAAGACCTTCCGGCAAGATTTAAAGCGGCAAGGATACTGCCAATGAGTGTGGATGAACAACATATACCATTCCTAGAACTCCTGTTACAGGTGAGTAACCTGTATTTCTCGAGCCAGGGTTCGGCTCAATGGGTTTATTCTTAAAGTTACAAAAACTAGAACAAGACAAATGGGAAAAAAACACATACACATCGGGTAATGCAAAACTTTATTGGAATAGGAGACGGTGTTGCTCTGAGAGACCACAAGTCCCATTCAATTTCTGTGCAAGTGGGCCGGCCTCAAGGAATGATCCCTTCCCTTTCCCCTCTTTTCTTCCACCTGCAGAGACAGAAACCAAAGCAAAAAAAATGGCAGTAAATCCAGTCAGAATATATTCAGTGAATATTAAGGACTCCCAGCCCCATAAAGAGAGAGCAGAATGATACAGTCCCTCAGGAGGCAGGCGGCGATGTATTTGCCTTACAGGAGACCCACCTCCCAGATGTAGAACACGAGAAATTAAAGTGGGAGACAGATGCAGGTTTACGCCTCTTCCACCCCAGTGGGTACAGGAGAGAGGCTACTCTGCTTCCCTCGACCCCCTGGGAACTAGAAAGAAATAGTGCGGATATAGGAGACGATTTATAATTCTCAACGGCACCTTATACTCTCAGGGAAGTTACCTGGTTAATGCATATCCCCCCAAGTCTTCTAGGGCTGTGATTAGTTTTTCTCAAAAAGGTAATAGATAACCTCCGAAGTGTCCTGATAATGGGAGGGGATTTCGGTCTGGCTCTATCTCTACAACTAGATGCCTCATCCCCTAGAGCTTATCGAACAACTGCTGCGGTGAAATACTTAAGGGGAGTATTGTCCCATTTCGATGTCTGGAGAAAACTATACCCAGCAAATTCAGGGTACACATATTTCGACCCACATTTCCAAACATACTCCTGTTTAAGACTATTTTTTTATCTCTTGCGAGCATTTCCCACTGATACAAGACATAGCTTTAGACTCCTGGATGCTTTCTGACCATCACCCAATGATCATTAAAATCAATCTGGGAAAATCTAAAACTTCAAAACTATGGCTTTTTAATCCAATCCTACTTAAAGACCCGGACTGTATCGCACTAATGAAAACAAAAATTCCCCAAATACTACATGAAAATGCCTTTCGGGAAATTTCGGACCCCATTCTATGGGATACCTTAAAAGCGGTCCTCAAAGGGGAAACAATAGCTTTTACTCTGAGAAAGAAACGGAAACTGGATGCCTCCTATAATTATCTACTCAGACAATTACATTCTTATACTAACATACTAAAATGGCAGCAGAATAGGCCTAATGGTCTTTCGCGTCTGCTCGTTTGGTCAGCCCTCACCCTGGGAGCTGACCTTGCTGCCCCCCTCGCCTTCTCTGGCTTCTCCCTTCCCAGTCCCGGATATTCTTGCTGCATTGGATTTGCTTCCAGAACCTTCCCTGTACCTGTCCCACCCCTCTTGAACCCCTCCCCGTCTCTGCCTCCACCAGCCCCTAGGCAGCGCATTCCATGAGCTCCACCACCCTCTCAGTGAAGCAGCACCTCCTCCTTTCTCCCCTGAATCTTCCCCCCTCCAGCTTCCGCCCATGCCCTCTAGTGGCCCCCTCCTCCTTCCTTTGAAGCACCCTGACTGCTCCTCCCCTATTTACCCCCTTCATGTACCTGAAGACCTCTATCATGTCCCCCCGGTCCCTTCTCTTCCAATGTGTACATATTTAGCTCTTCGTGCCTCTCCTCGAGTCTCTTATCAATTACTCTATAGAGAGGGAGACGGAACACTCCAAAAGAAAATCAGATTAATTAAACAGGACATACAAAAAATAATGGATCTTAGGATACTGCAAACTTTAACCTTCTTAAAGTTATCGAACTACCAGGGGGGCATCAGGGGTACACAGATGTTAGCTTATAAACTTAGAGCGCGTAAATGAGCTGCAACTGTTCTTAAAATAAAACACCCGATTACAAAACATCTCTCACATGATGATGAGCATATACGATCATCTTTCTTACACTACTAACAATCTTTATACACGTCCCCCCCCCACTCTTCTCAGGTTAATGATAGGAAAGCCTTTCTCTCACAACTATCTCTCCCTACATTAACAGAAACCCAACATTCCCAGCTAGAGGCACCGATCAGACCAGATGAAATCCTTAGCCATATTAAGGCCCTTAAACCAGCTAAATGTCCTGGACCAGACAGCTACACGGCAGATAGTGCGACGAAGATCTCTGATTCCCTTCTTCCCACTCTTTGAATACATATGGAGCTGTAGCGGGGCAAACCCCTCCTTCTTGACGTAATATTGGCCCCCATCCTAAACTTAACAAGGATGCAACCGATACTTCTCCATACCGCCCAATCTCAATTCTAAACACGGACTATAAAATCTTCAGCACAATCTGGGCCTCGAGAATGGAAAAACTCTTGCCAACTCTTGTTCATCCCGACCAATCTGGGTTTATTAAAAACCGTAGCACTACGGATAATATTAGACGTACTATGCTTCTTTTGGAACATATTCATACCAGGAAAATCCCTCTAGCATTACTCAGTCTTGATGCAGAGAAGGCTTTTGATAGGGTTTTGTGGGGTTTCCTTTGGGAGACTTTAAGGACTTTTTCTTTCCCAGATTCATTTCTCATATGGCTACAGAATCTCTATGCAATCCTTAAGGCCTATATCCATATCAGTGGAAACTTTTCTTCTCCATTTTCCCTTTGTCAGGGCACTAGACAGGGTTGCCCTCTCTTTCTGGCCTTATTCGCTCTATATATTGAACCTTTAGCGGCTTCCCTTCATTTAGACCCAAGGATAGAGGGGGTCCCCTTGGGACAAAACGCTTATAAAATCTCCCTATTTGTGGTTGATATTTTATTAACCCTCCTTTCCCCAGAATGCTGTATCCCCGCAGCATGGGAAATCCTTATCCAATATGAGCGTTTAGCAAACTTTAAATTAAACTTATCAAAAACAGAAGCATTAATGTTTTACTATTCCCCCTTCCACCACTCTCAGGAGTCTTCTCTCTTTGAGATGGCGACGCACTAAAATTAAATACCTGGGTATACATATTCCTCTCAATTCGATTCATTTAGAAATGGTAAACTATGAACCTATTTCCATGCAGATTCAGGAGGACTTGAACAGATGGGGGCGCCTGAAACTACACTTTTTTCAACGTATAGAAACTATACATATGAATATACTGCCAAGGCTTTTATATTTGTTTCAAAACATTCCAATTTTCCCTTCAGACTTCTATTTCAGGTCCTGGAATAAAACCATATCCTCCTTTATTTGGGAGGGTCGGAAACCCCGGATTAGATGTACAGTTTTGACGTTACCTCTGGACCGGGGAGGGGTTAATCTCCTTAACTTAAAACATTATGCACTGGCTGCTTTCTTAAAAATATTCTTCATTTGGCTCTCCCCATCTTCCAATCTGCTCTGGAAAGACATTGAATTCCTCCTCAATGACTTATATGATATAGAAAAAATAGTATTTGTTTCTCGGGAGCGAACTCCTCCTCTCCGCAATTTTTCTCAATTCACAGCCCACGTCTTAAAGACTTGGCAAACAATAAAACAGGTAAAGTCCCTACAACAAACAATATTTTCATTCACTTTAATTTCTGCTGACAAATTATTTTTACCAGCTACACTTGATTCTACTTTCAAAGACTGGAGAAGGCTGGACCTGAATTTTTTCAGGCAGTTTCTTAACACTAAGGGGGTGATTCCCTTTAATGATTTACAAACACAATACACTATCCCCCAAAGAGACTTTTTTTGTTATGTCCAAGTGAAGAATTATATTCTTAGTCAAAAAGAAATTCCGGCTTATTTACCTTCCCCTCTTCCAACTTTATGGAAATATTAATAAGAGACACCCTGGGAGGTAACCTATGGGATAAACTAATCAGCCACCTCTACAGCATAATAAGGGAAGTGGTAGGGGACTCATCCTTATCAGTACTTGAGGCCTGGAACAGAGACTTACAACTGGAAATCCCTTTCGAGATTTGGACTAATTCCACTTTAAAAGCAATTAAAATTACCGCCTCAAACACGTGGCGGGAATTCGCATGGAAATCCCGCTCCCGATTTTTCCGATCCCCAGCCATCCTAGTAAAATACCTCCTGCCTTCTTTTGGATTCTGCTGGAGAGGTTGCAGTTGCAGCCTGGCAGATTTGGGACATATTTTTTGGTTCTGTCCCAGGTTGACACCTTTCTGGTGTGCCCTACAGGGAAAAGTATCAGGGTACCTTGGAGAAAATATTGAATTAACAGCAGAAATAGCACTCCTCTCTATTTACCCCCAACCCATAGACCACATTGGGACAAAACGTTACTCCCTCTTTTTATTTTAGCAGCTAGAAAAAACATCACCCGTCGATGGATGACCTCTGCGTTACCTTTAACTGAAGACTGGTATAAAATAGTGAAAGAAATTTACTCCTCTGAACATCTAGTAGCTAAACTACATGATAGGCTCCCACAATTTGAAATAAAATGGTGTAGGTGGGTACTCCTTGCCTCAGAATCTGACCCGGAATTTGTCCCATGATTGGAATGGCTCCCTTCAATCAGGGAAATCGTACGCTTACCTCTAGAAGGGTACTGGTGCCTGGGACGGATTGAGAGGAGGATGAGGGAGGAAAATTAAAAAGTAGAATGAATATGCTGTATATTATCAATCTCAGTAACGCTTATTACCTGTTTGAAATGTATTTTGTAATCATGCTAATCAGTGTCATATGTAACAGACAATCCTAACTCACGAATCTGTGTCTTGTTCAACAATAAAAATGTTTAAAAAAAAAAAAAATTTGCAAAAAACATGTGTTGTGCAGAGTGTTTTTTTAATCTATTTTATTTTATTGAAAGTGTCGGAATTACAAACCTTTGAGTCAGAGACTCCTTTACAAAGGCTCCATGTCATAAGAACAGAAGGTACAGTGATGAGGTGCGACTACATAATCACAAGCAGTAAAAGACAGTGCAGAAGCAATTTCCAGTAAAATATACAAGAGGACAAAGTACGAAGAAATACACTATCACCCAGGGAAACTGGGAACTTGGCTAAAAAAAATGGTTAACAGAGGCAAGAAGACAATTAACAGTGTGTATTAACAGGTGGTATATAATGGATGATAACCACAGCTAGAACAAACATAAGTGCAATAATTAGATTCAAAACTTGGTACCCTGAATAAAAATCTTATCTTAGAGGAGACAGTTATGTAGAGGGGATACTTTAGTAAGCAGGGATTACAGAGGTGTGGGGGGACTGAAAGAAACAGAGGGAGGCAAAGGAGAAGGAAGCAGGTGGGACAGGGAAAAGGGGGGAGGACAGGCAGAGGAGGGGAGTTAGAGATTGGGGGAGAGAGAGGTAATTTGAAGGGAGCAGCTAGTACTGGCACTGTCATAGTAGATTACGAAACCGAGTGTTTTGATTTGTATGTGTAGTCTTGGTGTGTCCTTCACTTTGTTTGCTGTTAGGATTTTTTCTAAATTTACCTGCTAGTTTTGTGGTACCCTGGGGATCTCTGTTCACAGTTTTAATGGCTTTTCTTTTACCTATAATGCCTCCTGTCCTATGTGACAGTGATTCGTCCAGCACCGTAGATTCAGCCATTACTGGTTTAGAGTCAGTTTAAAAGATGCAGAGCTGTGATTTTAAGTAACTGTTCTTATCCAGTGAGCACTGAATGGTACATTTACAGTTTAGCAAACCTTGAGGGCCGGCTGAGGGGTTATTCTGTAAGAAAACAGCTAGAGTCTTTACTAATTATAGCACTAATGACCTGGAGTGATTTGTGTGCTTTTTATGGCTGTATATAGTTTGACGAAATGAAAAGCTTTAAAAGCAAAACATAAGAGGGGGAAAGCTATGGAGCCTGGCGACTTTGTCGTGGAAAATTGTAAAGAAATGAGAGATGTCCTGGTTGAACCACTGCTCAAGCTCATAGGGGAAGCTGGGGGGGTGCCCAAAACTTGCTGTGAGGCTTCTGTATGTGTGCTGTTGAAGTCGGGAGAAGATCCACAAGAATGCACCTTATACTGCCCCATTTCCTTCTTAAATTACCTGTAATTACCTGTAAACAAGCTTTCAGCTTAGTGTGCTACTCCTGGTTAAATAATTGGGAAAAAAAAAAAATTGTGATCTTAAAATAATAGCTAAGATCCTGGCCAGGCGTTTGAGCAGGTGCTCCCCACCCTTGTCCATCCAGATCAGAATAAATTTGTTCCAGGTAACATTTTTATGATAATATGTGTAAATTGTTGAATGTCATGCACTGGGGCTCTCAGCATCCTGAGTGACCACATGTCAAGAAAGCTTTTGACTGCACAGAATGGAGCTACCTGTTTGATACCCTGGTGTGCTTTGGGCTGGGAGATGAATTTGTGGGGCTGGTGTGGTTGTTATGTAAGATGCCGGTGGCATGGGTTTTAGTGAATGGGTATTGTCTGACAAGTTCCGGCTTTATAGTGATTCACAACAGGATGCCCCCGCTTTTGCACTTGCTATTGGGCCCTTACCATTAAAATAAGGAAAACAGGGATTAAAGGGGTGACAGGCAAATCAGGTGCCCAGTATAAACTTACATTGCATGCTGATGCTTGTTGTATATTATAGAGCCGCAGCAGTCGATGCCGGCCTTGCTTAAGGACATTGCAGACTTTGCTGCCTTTTCAGGTTACATGCTTAACTTACACAAATCAGAGATGCTTTGTACTGGCAGAGCCCAGGATGTGCGACCAGCAGGAGCCTGGGGGTTCAAGGAGGTTAGCAGCTTTTTCAAGTACTTGGAGATCAAAGTGGGTGGGGTCTGGGTAGCGTTTACCAATTAAACCACAAATCCCTGTTCACCACTATTCTTAATGAACTAGAGAGGTGGAGGGCATTTCCTATTTCATGGGTATGACACATTAACTTGTTAAAAATGAACACACTACCCAGATTGCTATACTTGATGCAGATACTCCCTTTGAGACCCGCTAAAGCAGACATTAGACGTCTGGAGCGAGGATTCATGGCATTTATATGGCAGGGAAAATGTCCCAGAATAACAGAATAAGCCTGCAAAGGTTGAAAATGGAGACATTTAGGGGTGCTTTAATTTCCCAGACCTCAAAGGATGTTATTTAGCAATCCAGCATCGGTACATCCAAGACTGGGTGAACCAGGGACCAGCAGCTAGTTGGCTGGACTTGGAAGAGGAGGGGTATCCCTGGTGCCTCTCTGCATATTTAATAAATGGGGGGGCATCTTTTATTGGCACTAGGGCAATGCTAACCCACTGTTCCCTATGTACTCGAGGAATGAGAGCAGGTTAAGAAATTATGGGGGCCGGCCCGGTGGCGCTGAGGGTTGAGGCACTGGACACCACACCTCGTGCCATGCTGACGACCCATGTTCAGGAACGAGCACAGGCCACCTAGGGTCGGCAGGGGAAGGAGAGGATTGAGTGTCTGGCGACTGCTCTTCTCTCTTGGGGAAGGGTGGGCATGTCATCTCACTCATTGGCTACCCCCCGGTGGAGGCTGGGGGGTAGTGCTGGAGTAATGGGAGACAAATGAACATGGCATCGTGATGCGGGTGTGCCTCCATGCACACATACTCATAGCCGCAAGGAGTGGGGACAAAGAAAAGGCCAAAAAACAGCTGCCGGCTCAGTGACGCCTCTCCAGCATCCAGTGCCGCCACCTCGAGAACCCCTGGGCCCACTCCAGATAAGTACTCCGGAGGAGGGGGGAGAACAGCTCTCCCCCCTTCTGCCCCAACATGGGGGGGTGTAATCCATGGGGGATACAGGGCTTCGGGGGTTGCTGAGGGGCAAGACGGTGACCAAAACTGGAGGAAGGACTGACACATGCAGGCAGGCTGAGGAGAAAAAATACCTATATGGAAAAAAGAAATTAAAGGGGGGGGGTAGAGGGGGGACCACACCCTGTTGGTCTCTGTGGCATTTAACCCGAACTTTCTACCCGGTATGGAAGATGTTGAGTTTGAGGAATGAGAGGAAAGAGAGGTGAAGTGCCTAGGACATCTGTTCACCAGTGGTGGGATGTGTTCATTTGCAGACCTGCAGGGGAAGCTGGGGCTCTCAAGCTCCCATCATTTCCAGTATTTATAAGTAAGGGCATTTGGCAGATGGCTACATAGATGCCCGGTGGAAACTTCACCCCTAATACAGATGGAACAGGTAGTACATGCTGCTAGGACAGCTGAAAAGGGGCTGATGCAGAACGTGGCCGGGTAACACAGACTATTCCTGATCTTTCGGGGAGGGTAAAGGTATAGATATCTCAGGATATAATTTGATTCACAAGGATCGGTTGAATAAATCTGGGGGGGGGAGTGGAACTATATGTTTCTAGTGATCTGTTGGTTACAGAGAATGGGGTAAACCTTGATAACAAGATTATCTGGGCTGATGTTCACCTTCCCATTGGCAAACTGACAGTGGGTGTACGTGGTAGACCACTAGGTCTGAGTAATGAGGAGCACATTAGCTTCTTAAAAGAGCTGAAGATCTGGAGGAACATGGTAACATAGTGGGTGGCTTTATCTGCATATTGATTGGGATAGGCTACAGGGCACCTCACATCATGAAATTACCCTAATTGAAATAATGCTAAGTAAGAACATGACACAAATTGTACAGGGTAACACTAGGGGACAGAATAAACTTGATTTGGTCTTCTGTAACTTCCTGGAGCAGCTAACAGAAGGACAAATACAGGAACCGTTGTCTAACTCAGATCATAATGTTGTACAGTGTACTTTTGACCTAACATGGGTTAAGGTATCAGGGACTACTGAAAATAAATGCTTTAACAAATCAGATTATGATAGCATGACTGCATACCTCACAGACTGGGACTGGAAGGCAGACTTGATGCATAAAGAATTAGGTACTCAGTGGAAAATTGTTAAGAATAAGATTGATTATTGTGTGACAAGGTATGTTCTGACTGTTCAGAAATACAATAAAAATGGGAGATTACCAACTTGGTTAAATAAAAATATTAAAAAAGCGATTAGTCAGTAAAAGAAGGCATACCACAAACATAAAAGTACCGTACAGAAGTACACTTAACTAAATATAAAAGCTTTGAATAACAAATGCAAGAGGCTTATTAGAAGGGCAAAGATTAATTTGGAACACAGATTGGCATGCTCAACAAAGGGTAACATTAAAAAATGGTATAATTACATTAGCTCATTAAAAAATAATTGGGCCTGTACTAGTAGATAATAAAATAATAATAATTTATATAGCGCCTAATAAGTGTATAGAGGAAAGACCTGATATGGCTAATACATTTAATGTCTACTTTTTATCTAAATTCCAGAACAAGGAAAATAGTAATCACTGTACTGAATTACTGAAACAAGACATAATGGGTATTGAGATATCTGAAACAGAAGTACTAAATTCCTTAAAAAATATTAAAATGAGTAAATCAATGGGTCTGGATCTGATGCACCCCCTGTTGTTAAACAATCTGGCCAGTGAATTGGTAGGCCCTTTGACGGTCCTGTTTAACAACTCACTGAGGATTGGACGAGTGTTGTCCGAATGGAAGGAGGCCATAGTGTCACCAATTTATGAAAGAGGCAGCAAAAATGATATCGCTAACTATAGGCTGATAAGCCTCACATCGGTGTCGGGGAAGATCCTTGAGAGTTTGATCAAAGATCGGCTAATCTCTCATATGGAGGAGCAAGGATTTGTTGACCCAACACAGCACGGGTTTAGTAAAGGGAGGTTATGCCTGTCCAACCTACTTGCATTTTTTGAACCAATAAGTGCTGCACTGGACAGAAATATAGGAGTT
This sequence comes from Neoceratodus forsteri, assembly GCA_016271365.2. NCBI lineage: Eukaryota > Metazoa > Chordata > Ceratodontiformes > Ceratodontidae > Neoceratodus > Neoceratodus forsteri. The sequence goes on from CM028131.1 coordinate 113,169,293, forward strand.
GATGTTATATATCATATGAAGGAGGAGATAAATGTCCTCAGAAATAAAATAACCCAGATGGAAGGGGAAGTAAGACATATACAATTACCCCACCCACTGACCACTTCAACTCTGGATTGTAGCCAGACGGCCGAGGGGAGCAGAAGAAATGGAAAGTGAAGACACTAGTTGGGCCACTATAGCAAAATTTCCCCAAAACAAAAGAAGGCGTGCGCTAGAAAGCAATGAGAATCCCTTTCACAACAAATACGCCCTTTTGGGCACTGAGGAAAATGAGTCATTGTCTGTTACAGGCCAAAGGGATGTTACCCCATCCAGCTCACCTACTATTATTGAAAAAGAGCAGAAAAATGTACTCGTTATAGGGGACTCAATATTAAGGAAAACTGACTCCATTATTTGCATACGTAACAAAGCAAACACAGTATTAAATTGTTTACCAGGTGTAAGGGTAAAGGATATCAAATAAAGACTCCCAAAATTACTGGATACAAAGAGTAACAGTCAGATTGTCATTATTCATGTAGGAATAAATAATGTGGGAAGAGATCATGAAGCTGGTCAAACCCCTATAGTTTCTGCACTGCTCCCTAAAGTAAATGTTGATGTAGAAAAAAAAACATACCATCTAAAGGATAAATGCCTGGTTAATAAACGAATGTACAGCAGCAAAAATACATTTTCTATACACTTGGGATACATTTTTTCAAAATAAAAGATTGTATGCAAAGGATGGTTTACATCTTAGCCCCCTTGTAACATCAACCCTAGCCACTCATACAGCCAATGAAGTACAGAAACTTTTAAAGTTTAAACTGACTTGGGGTGGGGTGGGGAGGAGGGAGGGTTGAACATAGTGCCAATCCACTTTAAGTAAATAGGCTAAATCTAACTGCACAGAACAAGACACATGAAAAAAGCAATCTAAAAAGTTCTACTTTTATAGGCATAGGTTTTGACTGACAACAGGAACTTCTTGTTTGGGAGCAGGTAGTGAGTGATCACAGAGCCACAAAAGACTCACCATCCTAGAGGGAAAGGAGTAGCTCTCCGTCCCCCTCCAGCTGCTGGAGGTCTGACTCTGAGCAAGTAACTGGTCTACTGAGAAATATAGGAACTTCTTGTCTCAGAACAGGAAGATCAGGAGCTTAAAGGGCACAGAGGCAGTAAGTAAGTAGGGAGGGAAAAAAAACAGAGGAAAGAGTAAATATTCCAAACAACAGTTAAGGGTCCAGAAATAAGACATGATGGGAGTGGTGCAGTGCAGTGGCTGTGGAGCAGCAGTCTTCCGGGAGAGGTTCTGGAGGATGCGGTGTCCCATCTGCAGGCACCTCTCTGGGCTGAGGGAGGAGGTTGCTCATCTCCAGGCTGAGTTGGCCAGGATTTGGAGGACCTCCTCTCCCACCCAAGGACCACCAGGACCACTGCCATTGCCTCAGAGGTTGCCAAGAAAGAGGAGCGGTTGGATCACAGTGGGCTCAGGGAAGGTGAGGGTGGTAGAACAGAAGCACATCCTTCCTCTCCACAATTCATATGCCATTCTGGCAAAGTGTGGCTCCTCTATGCAGGCACCCGCAGTGGAGACCAAGGAGGATGCTGGGAGCCTCCACAAAAGAGACTCACAGGAGGGTGGCATGGGACCCCACAGGAGAAGGAAACAACTCCTGGTGAGGGACTCCATTGTTAGGAGGTTAGAACTGGGGGAGGAAGGGGAGAGGGAGGTAAGGTGCCTGCCTGGCGCCATGGCTTGGAGGGACAGGGAGCAAATCCTCAGGATCGCTGGAGCAGCTGCACGGGGAGGCAGCTGGATGTCATTGTCCACCTAAGGACAAATGACCTTGGCTGAGAAAGGGAACAGAGCAGTGCAGGAAGAGTTTTTGGAGTTGGGGAGGGGCCTTAGACAAGTAGTATGCACGGTAACCTTCTTGGAGGTGATGCCTGTCTATGGCATGGATGAGGATAAGGTGCTCCACACCATGGGATTCCATCAGTGGTTGAAAAAAAAACTGGTGCAGAGCTCAGGGATTTGGCTTCATTGGGGACTGGGGGTCCACCTGGAGTGATGCAGGCCTATACTGGCATGATGGTCTGCATCTGTCTAGGAGGGGAACCAGGATCCTAGGTGATAGGTTTAAATGCTTCATTGGCAAGCATTTAAACTAGCCATGTGGGAAGGCACTGGAAAGGAGCAGGGAAATCCTAGCCCCCCCCCCCAAAATCAGGGTAGTAAATGAGGCAAACACCAAGATAAAGATGTTGATAGGGAGAAGGGCAGGGATAAATGGAGGAAAAGATAAAGGCAGTAAGGACAGGGATGGGGCAAAAAGGGGTAAGGCCATCGAGAAATGGAGGGAAATGAGTACTAACGCCCGTAGTCTGGGCAACAAGCTCCTTGAGCTTGTGGCCTTGATGGAAGAGGGATGCTTGGATATTGTAGCAGTCACAGAAACATGGTACACAGAGAACCATGACTGGGATGTTAACATACCAGGTTACACAACGTACAGGAGAGACAGGAAAGGTAGAAGAAGGGGAAGAATAGCTCTCTATGTAAAGGAAGGGATAAAAGCAACGGAACAAAAAAGTAAACAGGGAGGAGAGGAGGCACTGTGGGTCACCTCGGAGACTGGAAATGGCGCCACAATCGGCAGAGGGGTTATATACAGACCCCCATGTCTGGAAGAAGGATTGGACAAGGATATGATAGATGGCACCCTTAGGATGGCAGAGAAGAAACAATTACTCACCTTAGTAATTATGTTTCTTCTAATGGAGTCTTGCTGTATTTTGACTATTGCAGTTAGCCCCAGCACTCAAACTGCCCCGGAGAAAAGAGGGTTAATTTTCTATGCAGAGCATAGAACGTTGAGCTCGAGCTCGGTGCAAACCTCTGTCTGCTGCACCTAGAAGCAGAACCGTCAGATTCTTATGAGCTAATACTAACTACTATGTGGAAATTGCAAAAGTTTTACTAGCCAAATGGCAACCAAATATTTTGGATCCCAAAAAGACTCAAGTCAAGAAATCCAAAATTAAAAACCAGGTAGTGAACAACTTAAGACTGTTAAATTAATAATATAACCCACTCCCCCTTGCTAAAAGGAGGGAGTGCCCAAATGCACCCCTTGGGTGCAACACTGCACCTGCCAGTCCACTTCCCAAAAACAGGTTCTGAGTGGGGAGGCAGGAGGGAGGGAGGTAGAATGCAGCAAGACTCCATTAGAAGAAACATAATTACTAAGGTGAGTAATGTTTCTTCAAACCACATGAAGTCTTGCTGTATTCCGACTATTGCAGACTACCAAGCAGTACCTCCATGGAGGAGGGAATCAAACCTACCATGGGAATAAGCTGTGCAGTACTGCTGTACCAAACCGAGTATCACTCCTAGCCTGGATGTCCAGGGAGTAATGTTTGGTAAATGTATGGACTGTTTTCCAGGTGGCTGCTTTACATATCTCTATTTATTTATTTAAATTTTGGTAACCGGGTGAACCCACTGAGACCAGAGGTCCCTTTTTCAGGGGTGACCCGGGATTAGTTACATAAAGCAAGGTTTCACACATTGGACAACATATAGTGGTTGTGATTGTTATTTACATTGAAGTGACTGTAATTACAAATGGCATTGTGAATTATACATTTGGCGCAATACAATGGGGTAACTTTAGACACGGCAGATACCATCATAAAAATGAGCATGGAGTACCATAGTCAAGATTAAGACCTATGTAGGAAGGGGAATAAGTGGGGGCTAACTATTGCAGCCACAGAGGCTGAGTTCCAGGAGGTAAACTTTGAACCCCAGCTTGAAGCCTTGGAGATGGCTTGTTGACCAGGTTAGCTGGGAGATTGTTCCATTGGTACGGGGCTGAGTATTTAAAGGAACGCCTGCCAGAAATGGTGCTTACTCGTGAGATGGCCAGGGGACAGCCAGCTGAGGATCTTGTATCATGGCCGTGTGCCCTAGGGTTGAGCAGGCCACACAAGTGAGGAGGGGGGCCTGCGGTGGAGAATTTGTAGGTCAGGCAGATAGAGGAGTAGGCCAGTTTGTGACAAAGGGAGGGCCAATGGAGGTCTGCTAGGACCTCAGGCAGGCTTCCTGGGGGTCATTGTGCAAAGTGTGCCACCTGACGGTAGCACAGAGAGAGTACGTAGTTCCCCTTCTCTAAGGGACTGGAGGGGGGGTCCTGTAGAGGAGGATGCGGAGTAGGGTGCAATTGGCGATAGTTTGCCGAGCCTCATCAGAGAGTTAGTGTCCCAGGCAGTGAAGGAGTCCAATCCTCTGGTGGATGGTATTAGTTAAAGTGTCAATATGAGGTTTGTAGGACAGCTCCTGGTCAAGGAGGATTCCAAGGTATTTGGTCTTGTCAAGGACCTTGACTGTCTTCCCTTGAGTGTTTGGAGTTTAAGCAGGTCATATCTGATGGTGCCCAGACACCTGGTTCCAAACAGGACGGCTTTAGTTTTTCCTCATTCAGGACTAGGAAGTTGGTGGAGAACCAGGCTTTGAGTGCTGAGAGGCTAGCTTGAAGTTTGGCAGTGATAACACTAGGTAGTGGGTCACTGCAGTAGGCAACGGTGTCGTCTGCATAGAGGATGAGTTTGCTCGGCCCACAAACCCTCTCAATGTCATTGACAAAGAGGGTGAAGAGCAGGGGGCCCAGGATTGAGCCCTGGGGTACCCCAGAGACCACAGGTCAGATACTAGATTGGATTCCTTTCCAGATAACTTTGTGGCTTCGATTGAGCAGGTAGCTCTTAAACCAGGAGAGGGAGAGCCCATCTAGTCCAAAGAGGTGGAGTTTGGAGAGAAGTTTCTGGGGACATGGATATGTTGGTCATTCACACTGTCTGGCAGGTTTCTTGCCGCTTTAAATCTTGCTGGAAGATCTTCAAGCTGGCTCCTCCCACCCACCCGGGTGGTAAAACTCTCGGCTCCGCCCCATGATGCCAGATCTTCCTTACCGCTTGGAAGCTCAGGTTCCCTCCTTAACGCTCTGCGGGTAGACTGGATCCTAATTCTTCGGTTCGACCAAAACTTATTTTAAAATTTTCTAGACTTTGGTCATCTTTCTCCCTCGCGGCTGCGATGGACAAATCAACTCCCGGATTTTGGAGGTTCCCTAGTGGGCAGAAGATGTCCAGGATGGACCCGCACGCCACATGCGTCTACTGCCTTGGCCTAGAACACGACCAGCAGGCCTGTGAGTCATGCCGTTCGTTTTCGGCCAACGTTCTGGAGGACCATGCTGCCCGGTTACAGCTTGGGCGCCCTGAGAAGCGCTACCCACCGGTTAAGTCAAAGGAGGCCCATTGGGCGGTTACCCCGGCGGCTGGCTCTGCTGAGCAACTTGAGCAGATGATCGCCCTCGAGGAGGAGGAGGCTCAGGCCGCATCATCCTCTTCCTCGGTCGCGGCATTTATCCCGCTCTCACTGGGTACCTCATATTCAGCTTCCTTCAAGGAGCTTTGCCAATCCCTTTCCACGAAGGGAGGGGGCCATCGGGACATTCCACTCGGCCCAAAAAGAAGGACTCAAAGGGTAAGTCCCATCGTCGGCGTTCGTGGGAGCGGGAGAGGTCCCCTTCCCCGACTGTCGACTTTGGTCGAGGTTGCGGCTAAGGCCACTGGCTTCACGGCATCCCAGTCAGGCCATCCGGCCGAGACACCTGTCGACGCAGTCGAGATTTTTCTCGACCCGTCGGACGGGCTGTCGACTGGTGAGGCCGACAACCCTTCTTCACCAGTTCCCCTGGTGGAGACTGAGGACCTGCTTGCGCCCCCGGTGCCGCAGTCCCCGGTTAAGGCTTCTGAGCCGAGGGAAGAGCGGGTGTCCCCCGCCCCTTCCCAGACCCATCCTCGGAAACGCCGAAGATCTTAGTCTCGGTCTCGGACATCATCTCGGTCCAGCCGATCCCACTGACATCGGCGGTCTTGGCACCGAGGTAAGCAGCGCCGCCGCTCGTCCTCGTCTTTCTCCTCGGAAGAGGAAGACTTTGGCGCAAATTGCGTCGACGCTATGAAGACCTGATGTGGCAGCACTTACTTCTGTCAGGGAACAAGCCGACGCCATCGCCTTCCCCGGCCATCAAGTGGCTGTCACCTGAGCAGCCGAAACAACCCCTCGCTGCAGCCGAGGTGCCCAAGCCTGGGCCTGTTGTTCGGCCGAAACCAGCTGCCCCACTGATTGTGCTGGAACCTCCGCCTCCACAACCGAAATCGGGGGCGCCGACCAAGGACTCTCGGTCAGGTCAGGGCTTGCCCCACAGGTTGTCTGACACCCTCACTCCCAACCGTCCTCGGCAGGTGGAGGGTGGCTCAGGCCCCAGGCAGCTCTTCGCGGACTCCTCGGAGTCCGACGACTCCTCCCTGTTCTCCAGGTCCATTGCCCTGGAGTCCTCCAGGGGCGATTCGGTGGACGAAAGCCCATCGTCCTTGATGGGTTTGCTTCAGCTCATCTCGGAGTCCACTAAGATGCAGCTTGTGCCCGTATCCAAGTGGGCCAAGTATCCCCTGATGGAGATACTGGACCGAGGGGATTGACCCACGGAGGCCTTTCCGGTGGCTGAAGCCATTGTTGGCCCAGCCTTGGAGCTCTGGCAGCGGCCTGCTTCCTGTCCTGCGCCTTCGGCCAGGATGGCCAGGAAGTATGCGGTCCCTACTGGCTCTTTGCCTGGTTTTTCGGAACACCCCTCTGCCAAGGGATTGGTCACCAACAGCATTTTCTGGCGTTCCGGGAACGCTAGGGATGTGGACAAGTCCCCCCGACAAGGAGTCCAAAAAGCTGTACTATGCCGGGCGCAAGGTGTACGCTGCATCCTCCCTTGGCCTCCGCCAGGCCAGCTCGGCCGTGCTGATGGCACACTTCTCCCACGCCCTCATGGGCTCCCTGGATGAGGTGATCCCTCATCTCCCGGCCGACCTGTAGACCACGGTCTGGCAGGTGCGGGATCATGGTAGGGCAGTGGCTAAGCAGCAGCTCCAAATGGCTCTGGACATCGGAGACTCCTGTGCCAGATCAGTTGAGGCCGCAGTGGCCATATGCCGCAGAGCATGGCTGAGGATATCCACCTTCACGGCGGATATCCAGCACAAACTGGCGGATGTCCCCTTCTTGGGGACCGACCTCTTCTACCCTGGAGTGGAAGGTCACCTCCAGCGGATCGAAAAGTCCAGTGCCACTCTGGACTCTGTCACCTCCGCCCAGAAGGACATGGGCCACCGGAAGCAGCAGCAGCACAAGTCCTTTCGTCCTTCTGCGCCTGTGGCACGTCCGGCCCAACAGCACCAGCACCAGGGCCAGCAGGCTTGCGCTTGGCATCCCAAACCCAAGCCCGCAGCTTCCTCCAACAGGAAACAGGGAGGTAAGGCCCAGGAGGTCCCTCGCCGTCCCTCCTCTAAGCCTGCCCAGTGACGGGTTGAGGGTGTCGCCCAGCCCTCGCTCACTCCCCCCTGGGTTCCCCCTATGGGGGGACGGCTCCGCCACTTCCTTTCTGCCTGGTCCGCTATCACCATGGACCGTTGGGTGTTGGAGGTGGTAGGAAAGGGCCTGCCCCTGGAGTTCGAGCAGGCCCCGGCCTTCTGAGCCGTCGTCCCTCGGGGGGGGGTCTACATGGTCCGCAGCCTCTTTGTCGGCTCGTCGAGCTGATATTGCCATGCTCCTCGAAAAAGAGGTGATCAGGAAGGTGGCAGATCCTCCTCCAGACCCGGGGTTTGTGTCCAGGTACTTCCTGGTCCCAAGACGGACGGGAGGCTGGCGCCCCATACTCGACCTGCATGACCTGAACAGGTTCCTAAGGTCTCGGACCTTCAGGATGGTCACTCTGGCTCAGATAATCCCATCCTTGGAACGAGGCGTGTGGTTCTGTTCTCTGGACTTTCAGGACGTGTTCTTTCACGTCCCAATCCGTCCGTCCCACCAGAGATTCCTCCACTTCAGAGTGGAGGGATCTCTTGACGAGTTCTGGGCCATGCCCTTCGGCCTTTCCCTAGCTCCCAGGGTCTTCACCAAATGCTTGGCAGTGGTGACAGCATTCCTGCGGTGCTGAAGGGTATGGATGTACCCCTACCTGGATGACTGGCTGATTGCAGCCCCCTCCAGAGCAGAGGTGGAGTGGTCCAGAGATCTGGCCCTCCAGGTTTGCTCTCAGGTTGGCCTCCTCATCAATGAGGCCAAGTCAGAACTCATGCCAAAGCAGGTGATACAGTTCATCGGTGCAGAACTCGACTCTCTATGGGCCAGAGCACGGCTCCCGGTGAACAGAGCCAAGGTTCTTTCCTCCTTTGCCCAATCATTTCTGGTTGGGGAATTGCGCCCTGCCTGGGACTTCCTGGGCCTCATGGCGGCCTGCACCAGCGTGGTCCATTGGGCCCGCTGGTACATGCATCCCCTTCAATGGGGGTTGGCCAGCCAATGGTCACAGCACTTCGATCTGCTGGATCAGCTAGTGACAGTGACCCAAGGGATGTGGAACGCTCTCCAGTGGTGGACCGTTCCAGCACATGTGCAGGAGGGCATCCCGTTTGTCTGCCCCGAGCCGACGGTCTCTCTATCGACCGATGCCTCTCTGATGGGTTGAGGTGCCCATCTGGGGGAGCACAGAGCACACGGCCTCTGGTTCCCTCGGGAGTCCCGATGCCACATCAACCTGCTGGAGCTTCGAGCGGTTCGTCTAGCCCTCACCGCCTTTGCTCCGTTTCTACGGGGTCAAGTGGTTCAGTTCCAGACGGACAATACTATGACCATGTACTACCTAAACTGCCAGGGCTGGACGCACTCCATGCCTCTGTGCAGGGAAGCTCTCCACATTTGGTCACTCGTGCGCAGCCTGGAGGCGGATCTCCTTGCCATCCATGTGGCAGGAGCCTCCAACACTCTGGCCGATGCCCTGAGCCGGATAGGGGCTGCATCCCACGAGTGGTCTCTCCTGCCGGAGGTAGTACAAGATCTCTTCTCCCACTGGGGCACGCCTCAGGCAGACCTGTTTGCCTCCAGAGAGAATGCGAAATTAAGACTGTTTCATGCCCGCCCCCCTCAGCAGGGCTCACTGCAGGGGGATGCCTTCTTGAAGCCGTGGACCCCGGGCCTCTTCTATGCCTTTCCCCCATTTCCCTTGATCCACGAGGTGCTTCTCAAGGTGAGGAGGGACAAGGCGCAGGTGATTCTGGTAGCCCCAGACTGGCCCCGCCAGTTCTGGTATTCAGATCTCCTCTGTCTCAGCTCCAGGCTCCTGAAGCGGCTTCCAGCCTGCCCGGACCTGATCTCAGTCAATCAGGGGAAGGTATTCCATCCGGACCTTCAATCCCTGCACCTGACGGTCTGGTTCCTGAGCGGCTAGAGTTCCAGGCCTTGGGTCTTTCCGACGAGGTCCTCAACGTCGTTGAGGCGTCCTATAAGGAGTCGACCAGAAAATGCTCCGCCTTCAAATGGAAGAGATTCTCCATTTGGTGTCAGAGCAAGGGCCTGGACCCTCCTCCTGTTCCTTGGCAAGCATTCTGGACTACTTGTAGTCCCTTTCTCAGCAAGGACTTGATCGGCGACCCTTAAGGTGCACCTGGCAGCCATCTCTGCTTACCAGGCGCGGGCCGGGCAGTCTGTGGCGATGAAGAAGGTGGTCGGGCGCTAAAGGCCTTGATCACATATCCTCCGTGCAAGAACCTCCACCTCCGTGGGATCTCACTGCTGGTATTGGCTAGCTCATGGGCAAGCTATTCGAACCGATGCACAGGTGTGACATCTCTCGCCTGTTGTGGAAGACCGCCTTCTTGGTGGCTATCACGTCAGCCAGAAGGATGGGAGAGCTCCAGGTGCTTTCCATTGAGTCTTCTTATCTGGTCTTCCACAGGGACAAGGTTGTCCTGCGCCCCCAACCGAAATTCCTTCCGAAGGTGGTGTCGGAGTTTCACCTTAACCAGGTGTTGACTCTGCCGGTGTTCTACCCCAGTCACACCTTTGAGGCCGAATATAGGCTCCATACTTTGGACCCTAGAAGAGCGCTTGCTATTATAAGGAGCGGACGGAAGTTTGGGGGAGGCTTCAGCTGTTTGTCACCTACACCGAGCCGCACCTGGCAGACCTGCAGCCAAGCTGGACGACAGGCAGGTGGGTCACCTCCTGCATAGATCTCTGCTATAGGTTGGTGGGCATGGAGCCTCCCAGAGGATAAGAGCTCATTCTACCTGCCATACCGCTGCATGGTGGCTGCTTCCAGGGATGTCCCTATCCAGGAAATCTGCAGGCTGCTACCTGGAGGTCAGCACACCTTCATTACCCACTACCACATCGACCTTGAGTCACGCCGGGATGCTGGTTTTGGGACCTCGGTTCTCCAGTCCTTATTCCCTAAGTAGGGGGTGCACACCTTGCCTCCCTCCTCCTGGAGAACTGCTAGGAGTCTGCCAGACAGTGTGGATGAACAACATATCCACGTCCCTAGAAATACAGGTTACTCACCTGTAACAGGAGTTCTAGGAATGGTATATGTTATTCATCCACACGACCCACCCGACCTCCCCGGCTTCGACGCACAACCTGGCTTCCAGCGGGCTAGATCTGGCGTCATGGGGTGGAGCCGAGAGTTTTACCAGCTGGGTGGGTGGGAGGAGCCAGCTTAAAGACCTTCCGGCAAGATTTAAAGCGGCAAGGAACCTGCCAGACAGTGTGGATGAACAACATATACCATTCCTAGAACTCCTGTTACAGGTGAGTAACCTGTATTTATTGACTCATGTGCCCACCCACCATCCCCCATTCAGGCAGAGCCAAAGCCTCTGGACACTCTCACCCTGTGGGTACTAGCAGCCCCTTATTTTTTTATATATGGTGAGCATCTCCTATGCCATAGCCTTTTACAGAGGTTAGCTTTTGTTTTCGTTATCCAAAAGAAACGCTAAAAGAGAACTGGGCACCCTGGTGCCAACTCTCCAAAAAAAAAAAAAGGGGGTGAAGATCCTTTGTGGCCCTCTTGCCAACCAAAAAAATAATAATTAAAAAGACATGCTTTCTGTGGGTGAAGAAGGTAGCCTCTTCCCTCAGCTCTTTCTTTTTGTACTCCTTCTCCCTGTTCAGGGTATATCCCCTTTGTGTGTATATCCCTGTTAGTTGCTGAGTGCAACCTTTGCCTTTGGCACTATCCAATCTAACTTGACAGAACAGCTGCTCTGCATGTGGGGGGTGAAGTGTACTTTGTTCTGGATCAGTAAACCAGCTTCAGACTGGGTACATCCCTGTAGTTGCAGGGAGACACAGGTCATATTTCTGTCCATTTTCTAATCATTTGAATTTTGTGGTTGGCATACTCTTTGTTACTTCTTTCTGTGATTTTGGGCCTTAGCCCACTCCCCTAGGGGATTCCAGAGGAGAAGACCTCATTGTGACTCCCTTGTCCTGCTCAGTCCTGCAACTCCAGTGCTCATATTCCTTACTTGTAGAGATGTGTATATGGTGTACTTATCCACACTGTAGCAGAGTCCTTTTCCCCTTTAAATGTGGCTGGAAGGTCTTCAGGCTGGCTCTTCCCACCCATACATAGAAACATAGACTTTGACGGCAGATAAGGACCGCTTGGCCCACCTAGTCTGCCCATTTCCCTACCTACAGGATAAGCTGCAGATCCTAGTTAACCAACAGCCTATTTCTTCCTACCCCACACTAGACTTGCCTTATGTCTGTCCAATGCATTCTTGAATTCTCCCACAGTTTTAGACCCCACAACCTCTTCAGGATGGCTGTTCCATGCGTCCACCACCCTCTCTGTGAAAAAATACTTCCTCATATTGCCCCTGAGCCACCCCCTCCCATCTTCAAATTGTGTTCCCATGTTCTTGTACATCTCTTTTTCTGAAAGATGCTACCCTCCTGGACTTTGTTGATTCCACTGAGGTACTTAAAAGTTTCTATCATGTCTCCCCTCTCCCTCCTTTCCTCAAGGGTATACGTATTTAGCTCATTTAGTCTCTCCTCATATATGGCTTTTCTTGCAAACCCTGCACCATTTTAGTTGCCCTCCTCTGGACTGCCTCCATCCCGCCCATGTCCTTGCGGAGATGGGGTCTCCAGAACTTGACGCAGTACTCCAGATGGGGTCTCACCAACTGTCTCTACAGAGGGATAACAACTTCCTGTTTTCTGCTGGTGATGCCTCTCCCTATACATCCCATTCATATGGGTGGTATCCTCCTCAGCACCACCCCGTGATGTCAGATCTTCCTTTCTGCTGGAAGCATCAGGTTTGCTCCTTCACAACTTGGTACTTGGTGTAGGCCCTAAAAACAGTTACCGTGTCTTCAAGCTTTCTTCGTTTAAAAGATGGAACTGGGTGAACTGAAATTGGGTTCCGGCTTCAAACATCGCCCGAGTGGCCAACAGATGTCACACACTGATCTGCACACCTCATGTGTGTATTGCCTGGCTACGGAACACGACCCCCAGGCTTGTGACCTATGTTGTACCCTCCACCTTGGACGACTGTTACACCTGTCTTCTCCTGGGGTGTCGGATGAACAGGACCTGCCGGTTGGCTCCAAGGGGGCACGTAGGGTGGTTTCGCCTTTGGTGAGCTCGGCTGAACAACTTGCTGCCTTTGAAGAATCTGTGGCTCAGGCTGCTGTGGGCACGTCGTCTGCTTCTGCCCTTGTTCTAGTGGGTATTGGTGCCTTGTTTACTGGGATGTTTAAGGCCTTTTGTTAGTCCCTTCCAACCCTTGGGGAGGGCCCTTCCCATGGGTCGAAACCTGCGAAAAATCCTCAAAACGGTACTTCATATTGAGCCAGCCCAGTGGCTCTGAGGGTTGAGGCACTGGACGCCACACCTTGCGCATGCTGGAAACCATTGTTCAGGAATAGACTTGGGTTGCTCGGGGGTCTACAGGGGTGAGGAAGAACTGAGCGTCCGTCAGCAGCTGTCCATCTTTGGGGAGGGGGGGCAGTGCAGCATGCTGTAGACTGACACCCAGTGGTGGCTGGGTGTCAGCACAGGCATGTCACCCAGCAGAGGGGAGGACTTACGTGCAGGGCATATGGCTGCTTCTATGGAGGTTGGGGCCAGCCACCCCATCCATTGCACAGTGCATGGGTCCAGGGGAGAAAATGGAAAAGTGCTGAGAGCTGACGGGGTCCATGATGACCCGATACATCCCCCCCCCCCCGCAAGTTGCCACTCCGATGCCTGGATTTGTGTTCGGGAGTAAGCTGGCGCCCTCTCTGGCCTTGCTGTAGGGGCAATCCGTGGGGAATTAGGGAGCCTGGCTATGTGGGAGATGGTCAGGTCGGAGAACGATCTCCTCTAAGGGAGGCCAGAGCCACCCGTCAGCTCTACAGAGGAGCAATAAATTACTAATAAAAGAAAAGGGGGGACTCCAAATCTAAGAAGTGCTGCCATTGGTCATGGAACCGTGAGCGCTCTCGGGTCTTGGCTTCCTTCGCTTCTCCTTGCTCAACTGCTGTCGAGCTGTCTGCTTCAGCCGACATCTCTGTCCAGGCCATTGGTCCCATGGTGTCCCCGTCCTGCCCGTCGGCTGAGATGCGGATCGACCAGGCTGTTGAGATTTTTCTTGAGCTGGTCGACATATTGTCGCTGGACGAGGGGGATGACTTCCTCAACAGGAACCCCGGTCCTGCCTGTTACCTCACAAGGGGGAACGGATCAGCACGCTGAGTTGGATCCTTCACTCAGAAGTCCGACCTCTCAGGGCTTCCCAGGCATCCTTCACCTGACCCTGTCTTGCCTCACCCTCAGAAACACAAGTAGTCGAGGGCAAGGTCGAGAAGTTCCTGACACCGTCGGTCCGGCTGTTGCACTTGGGTAAGAGATGCCGTTGATACCCCTCCTCTTCTTCCTCTTCAGGGGAGGATCCGCTCTGCTGCAAGTTGCGACGAGATTATGAGGTGTTTGTCTGGTAACAGTTGCTGCTCGGTGCAGGCAGCGGGTCTCTGCTAGTGCTAAAGCCCACTCTGACGCTGCCGCTGCAGCCCTAGCCTGAACTGTCATCCCTGCTCGGCCGATGCCGGCTTCTCTGCTCATTTGGGTAGAGCCTCCACGGCCTAAGGAGGGGACCCCTCACAAGTCTGCTTGGCCTGCCACAGGGATTACCCATAGGCTGTTGGTTATGGTTACCCAGGCCGACGAACTCCACCGAGTCAGTGGGGATTCAGGGGCCCAGCCAGTATTCGAGAAATCTTCAGATTCCAACAACTCTTTGATGCACTCTCATCAGACCTCTGGCTATGACCATGAGTCCGGAAGGGAATCCTTGGCAGAGCAGGGCCATGCTCTGCCTGATCTCCGAGTCTACGAGGACCCCGCTGGAGCCAGTCCAGAAGCAGGCTCGGTATTCCCTCACAGAGATCCTTGACAGGGACAGCTCCCTGGGAGTCACCTTCCCAGTCGTGGAGACCATTCTTGGCCCTGCTCTTGAGCTGTGGTAACATCCAGCTTCCTGCTCCATCCTGTTGGCCCATATGGTCCGCAAGTCCCTACCGAGTCCCTGTCCTGGTTCGCCAACCACTCTTCAGAGGAAGGCTTGGTCGCTGACTTGTTTTTTTCACCGCTCAGGCAACATCAGGGATACGCCTCCCGACTGGGAGTCAGAAGAAGCTGGACCACTCTGGTAAGAAAGTCTATGCAGCCTGTTCCCTTGGCCTTCAGTAGGCGAGTGCTGCCCTTTGGATGGCCAGTTTCACCCATGGTTTGTTGAGTACTCCGAATCAAGTTATCCCTCGGCTGACCTGCAGACGCAGGTAAAGCTGGTTTGGGACCAAGGCTGCGCAGTCGCCAAACAGCTCCAAACGGCCCTGGACATTGGCGATTCCTGCACCAGGTCTGAGGCCACTGCAGTAGCTATGCGCCTCAGGGCTTGGCTGCAGATTTTGACCTTTATGGCCGATACCCTGCACAAGCTGGCAGATGTTCCCTTCTTAGGTGCCAGCCTGTTCACACCTAGGGTAGATGGCCACCTCACTCATATTGAGAAGTCCAGCGCTAACCTGGACTCTGTCACTTCCACCTACTGGAAGGTTAAAGAACCAAAGCAGAAGAAAAAGCCATTTCAGCCTCGGCCCTCCTTTGTCCCTGTGCTCCGTTCCACTCTGCCCCAAGGGGCGCAGCAGCAGCAGGCATGGCAGCTTTGACCGAAGTCTTCCTTCTAGAGCACCAGACAATTTGGTGGCCTGGGGCCTGCAGCCTCCTTGGCAGGCCCGGCCTCTGCCACCAAGCCTGCAAAGTGATGGGTTGAGGGTGCTCCTCTGTCCCCACCTGTCCTGCCAGCTCTGGGCCCTACTGTGGGGGGTCAGCTCTACCACTTTGCTTCCACCTGTTCCACTGTTACTTCAGGCAGGTGGGTGCTAGAGGTGGTCGGCTGCGGTCTGCCTCTGGAGTTCGAGGCTCCTCCTCCTAGTTGACCTGATGCTCCATGGGAGGGCACAGTGCCCGTGGACGTGTTGTCTGCCCTTCGGGAGGACATCAACTACTCTTCCAGAAGGAGGCAGTGGCCCATGTTCTGGATGCCGTACCAGGTCGGGCGTTTCTCTCCAGAGACTTTCTGGCTCCAAAATGGATGGGGGACTGGCGCACCATTTTGGATCTGAATGACCTCAATCAGTATCTTGGACTGCACAAGTTCCAAATCGTCTTTCTGAAACAGATCATTCCATCCCTGGAGCAGCACATGTGGTTCTGCTCCCTGGATCTCCAGGACATCTTCTTTCACATCCCCATCCATCCATCCCACCGGCGGTTTTTCTGGTTCTGCTCAGAAGAGACCCTGTATGACTTCCAGGCTATGCGGTTCGGCCTCTCCTCGGCTCCCAGGGTCTTCACCAAGTACATTGCAGTGGTGGCAGCCTTCCTGAGGTGCCATTTTGTCCTCGTATAACCATAGCTGGTTACTGGCTGATTGATGGGTCCTCCAGAGCAGAGGTGGAGCGGTCTAGGGACCTGGCCATCTGGACCTACTCAGCCCTAGGCCTCCTGATCAAGAAGACCAAGTTGGAACTCAGTCCATCAAAGGTAATACAGTTCATTGGGGCAGTTTGACTCCCTTCGGGCCAAGGCCGAACTCTCAGTGAACAGGGCAAAAGATCTTGCCTCCTTTGCCTGATTATTTCAGGTTTGACACTTCTACCCTGCTTGGGACTTCCTGCGTCTGCTGGGGGTACATGGCGGCTTGCAGCAGCGTGGTCTGGTGAGCCCACTAGAGGACTGCAATGGGAGCTGGCCTGACAGTGGTCTTAGGGCCTTGGTCACCTCGACCACCTGGTCATGGTGACCCAGATTATGTGGGATGCCAGCCAATGGTGGCTGATCCCGGGAACATCTGCACCATATTCCTTATGTATTGTTAGTGCATTGTGATCATGTATGCATATATATATACACACCTATGTATGGTTTTTCCCTTCTTGTACGTGACCTTGTTATACCCAGGTCCATCTTGCAAATGAGCCTTGCTCAGTAATGTTTGCCTGGATAAATAAAGATTTTGATTGATTGATTGAGTTCCCGTTTGTCCACCCAGAGCAGACAGTCACTCTCACAACGGATGCATCTCTGTTGGGATGGGGAGCCCACTTTGGGGAACACAGAGTCCATAGGCTCTGGACCCCAAGGAGTCCTGATGTCACATCTACCTGCTGGAGCTCCGTGCAGTGTGCCTGGGACTGACAGCATTCGCTCTGCATGTTCAGGGGTCAGGTCATCTAGGACCAGATGGACAACATGACAACCATGTACTGCCTCCACATATAGGGCGGGATGCATTCCCTCCTGTTGTGCTGGGAAGCTCTCCACATCTGGCATCTGGATCCTCATGTACAGCCTGGATGCTGACCTTGTGGCGATTCATGTGGCCGGCGTGTCCAAGCAGCTGGCAGATGCCCTCAGTCGAGTGGGCGAGGTGTCTCGTGAGTGTTTTTTTTTTTTTTTTTACCAGGAGGTTGTTGATCGCTAGTTCATCTTGTGGGGCACCTCTTTGCCTCCTGGGAGATTGTGAAGCTGAGGCTGTTTTGGACCCACCCCATCCGTGCAGGACACTGCTTGGGGATGCCTTTGTGAGTCCCTGGACCTCATATATGCTTTCCCTCCTTTTCCCCGATCCACAAGGTGTTGAGCAAGGTGCGGAAGGAAAATGCGCAAGTGATCCTGGTAACTCCAGACTGACCATGCCAGTTTTGGTAGCCTGATCCCCTCAGCCTCAGCAGCAGGCCTCCGTGGCATCTGCCTCTCCACCTGGACCTGCACTCGTGCTGTCAGGGGAAGGTCCTTCATCCATACCTTCAGTCCCTGCACCTGACAGCCTGGTTTCTGAATGGCTAGAGTTCCAGGCTTTGGGTCTCTCCAGTGAGGTCCTCCACATCGTCGAGGCCTCTTGGAAGGCGTCAACTCGCCAGTGCTACGCTTTCAAATGGAAGATTTTCCATTTAGTGTCAGGACAAGGAGCCAGATCCCTTGTGCTGCCTGGTGGTGAGCATTTTTGACTACCTTTGGTCCCTCTCTGTCGGGCCTCTGGTCGATGACCCTCAAGGTGCACCTAGCAGCCATCTCTGCATACTCGGCATGAGCTGGTATGCCAACGGTGGTGCAGGAGAAGGTGGCTGGGTGCTTTTTTCAAAGGCCTTGACCACATTTCCCCACCAGTGCATGAACCACCACCACCACCTTGGAACTTGTTGCTGGTGATGGCGATGCTCATGGGCAAGCCATTTGAACCGATGCACAGGAGTGAGATGTCATACCTGTTCTGGAAGACTGCCTTCTTGGTGTCCGTCACCTCCGCTAGAAGAATTGGTAAAGTCCAGGCACTTTCAGTGAAATCTCCTTACCTGGTCTTCCACAGGGACAAGGTCGTCCTCCGCCCCAACCTGAAGTTCCTCCTGAAGGTTGTGTCAGAGTTTCACCTTAACCAGGTGATGAATCTTCTGGTATACTTTACCAACCTAACCTCAAAGGCTGAGCACCGGCTCCATTCATTGGACCCGGGGCGGGGTCTCTGTTATTACAAAGAGTGCACAGCTCGAGTTCAGTGAGAGGTTTGGCCAGCTATTTGTCACCTACACTGAAGCTTTATCTGGCAGACTGGCAGGAAGGCAGATGATTAGCAGGTGGATAGTTTCCTGCATCAACCTCTGCTGTAGGTTGGCTGGTAAGGAGCCTCCCATAGGGCTTAGGGCTCATTCCACCAGACATACCGCTGCCTTGGTGGCTGTTTCCAGGGATGTTCCTATCCAGGAAATCTGCAGTGCTGTTACCTGGAAGTCAGCATGCACCTTCATCTGCCATTACCACATCGACTTTGAGTCACGTAAGGATGCTGCTTTTGGGGCTTTGGTTCTCCAGTCACTCTTCCCTTTCTAGAGGGTGTGCGCCTTGCCCCCTTCTCCCAGGAGAACTGCTATGAGTCTGCTACAGTGTGGATAAGTACACCATATCCACATCCCTACAAATGAGGGTCACCCACCTGTAACTATAGATCTCACTTCGAGTGGGAGCTCTTCTAGCAGGCTATCACAATAAGGACTATGCCACAGGCACTAGGACCCACCGGAAAACTTCTCAGCCAGCAGTACACAGCAGGGACTGCCCCCAATGTCTGCTCCACCCTGACGTCAGCCCTGGTATAAAAGGGGGCAGACCCAGCTCCACCTCAGTTCTTTTCCCGCTGCGTCCTGCGCACGTGAAGAATTCTTCTGTCTTGGCTTGCCAGTACCAGCTAAAAACTTTGGATTTTCATCCTTTTTTCTTCCATTTCTTCGACTTTTTCTACGTTTTTTCAGTCACGGACGTATGTCTTCACCGTCCTTGATCTCCTCGTTGGGACCCCACGTCAACAAGTGAGGTTGCGGCCGCCAGATACCATCTAAGGATGGCCACAAGAAGTGCGTCTTTTGCCTGGGGCCTGAGCGCAACACCGCGGCCTATTCTTCCTGCCAGAGATTCACCAGCCGGACTCGGATCTGCCGTCTGAAGGCCCTGAAAGTGTACCTTCTTGAAAAAAAATGGATCTGCACACCTCGGGGGAGAAGGTGAAAAAGAAGTACGAAACCAAGCGGTCCCACGAAAAAACCATAGTTGGTAATGGCACCGGTCCAGGTCCCGGTCTCGCTCCCGCTCGTGGCCTTCTCCCAAGAAAGCCCGTGGTTCAACGGACTCAGGTGAGCGTCCAAAATCTAAAGATCAGGCTAAGGCTGGGCCTTCGGGGGAGAGGCCAGCGAAGCCTAAGGTGACTCCGCTAAGGGTCACCGTTAAGTTCTCGGAGGCGCAAGCTTCGGCCCCGCCTTCCAAGGTCTCGGTGCCACCCATTAAGAGCGTGCCCTCGGAGTTGAAGGACACTCCAGCACCCCCCAGCGGTACCCCATCATCGGTCCCCTTACCGACGCTGGGTGATGGGGCGATGGATCTAGGCACAGTCGGCGAAGGGGCTGCGTCTCCATCCCCTAAGTCTTCCTTCCCCGGGGCTCTATGGGAAGCTGTCCTTCCAGGGCTGATGTTCGGGATGTTCCCTTTCCAGAGAAAGCGGCCTCCATCTTTACGAAGGCCGAGCTCCAGGATCTGTTTTCCTTCTGGTGGGGGCAGGTACAGAAGCAGACCCCCCCCCTCCCCGACGCCGGCCCCGTCACCGGTTCCGGACCCTTCGGGTGAACCACAGCCAGGAGGTGCTTCTTCGCCAAGGAAGACCCCCAAGAGTCTACCACCTACACCTCCTCTCAGGGCTTGTTCCCATTCATGGTCCGTAGACCGAAACCGGTGCTCTACCAGGTCTGGTAGCTGACGCCGGGTCAGGTCTCGCACCAGGAGCCGTTCCCACTCTGTTAGACAGGACCGCTCCCGACGTTGGTCCCCTGACCGATGTCAGTCTCCGCTCCGCCGTCGGTCTTCGGACCGTCGGTCGGTGAGTCACCGTCGTTCGAGTGAGGCTAGTCATAGGGATAAGTCCGGCTACTCGACACCCAGTAGCCCTTCCTCCTCTTCTTCCTCTCCCTTTTCGGGAATCGGGGGTTCCCTGGGAAAGACCAGCCCCGCTCGCCTCCTGACGATCCCACTTTCATGGACATCATGAGGCACATTCAGGCCTCCAATGAGTGCAATACGGAGGACCTGGATCCGTGAACACCGGTGATTGCTAGGCACCTGAGGCAGAAGGGTTTAAACCCTTGGTGGTGCCTCCTTGGTGGACACATTCCAGGACCTCACCCGATTACCTGGACGTTTTAGCCGGGTCCCGCAGTTCAGAAGAAATCGGACAGGCTGTACAGAGCCCCGAAGGATGAGCCATTTCTGGCCGAGCACCCTCAGGCGGACACTTCAGTAATCACGGCTGCTCATGATAAATCTAAGCAGCCCAAACACCTTAGCTAGCAGCCTGCCGATCCGGAGTCTCGTTATTTGGACCAGGTGGGCAAGAAGGTGTATTCTGCCTCCATCTGTTCAATTAGATCCCTGAAATTCCTGATGCATATGGTCCAGTACCAGAATGCGCTCTGGGAGCGGGGTCAAGAACTGGTTAATGCCTTGCCAGACTCTGAGAAGAAAACAGAGATTCTGGACGTCCTGAAATCGGGCTTGGACGTAGGCATACATGATTTGCGTGCCTCGTACGACACTGCAGATATGGCAGCCAGAGTGGCAGCATCAGGTGTCTGCCTCAGACGCCATGCCTGGTTGAGGGTCTCTGGTTTTCACCAGGATCTGCAGTCCAACATCCGGGACTTGCTGTTCCAGGGTACCGTTTTGTTTGGGCAGGAGATGGAGTCTCTAATCTCTCGCCTCCAAGAGTCAGGCAAATCCATCTGGTCTGTCCACCAAATGTACCATGGAGACCAGCGGAGACAGTGTAACTGGCCATTTCGTAAGCCCTCAGGTGGTCAAGCCCGTGGCAATCAACAGGGCCTGAGAGGTGGCTTTCGGAGGAGAGCCGGCAACCAGTAGCCTGGGGCTCCTCCGTGTGGTCCCCAAGTCCTCCCAGGCCTCTGCTCACACCTGGCTCCTCGCCTTAGATCTCTTTTCGACCCTCCTCCGGCAGGGTTCAGGGAGGTGGTAGGGGGTCGCCTCCCTGTACTTTCAGGATGGAGCTCGATCACTGCGGGCAAATGGGTCCTAGACGCCATAAGGAGAGGACACACACGAGTTCACGGAGACCTTTCCAGACACTCCACCAAGGTTCTCCAGATGTCTCTTCCTTCTTATATCCCTCTCAGTAGGAGAGAGATATAGGCCCCTTGCAAAAAAGTGGAGAACCAGTCCCCTGTGGCAGCGGGAAAGGGTATTATTCCACTTTTCTTGGTCCCAAAGACTCAGGACCTTCTTTCCATTCTGGCCTCAGCTCTCTTAATCTTTTATATAGAGTACAAAAGGTTCCGGATGGTGACCCTTCCAGGGCTTCTTCCTCTGCTGTCTAAGTGGACTGGTTTCTGCTCCCCTAGACATGCAAGATGCATACTGCATATCGGGTCTTTTCCTCACAGGAAGTTCCTGAGTTCCACTTCCGGGGGGCGATATCGGTTTTGAGTTCTTCGTTCAGCTCTCCTCCTCTCCTCGAGTCTTCACAAAATGTTGGCAGTAGTGGCTGTGGCTCTCGACAGGGGCATTATGTCTTCCTCACCTTGACGATTTGTTCGTGCCCCATCAAGGTCATGCCTGCTTCAAGCTCCTCGGAGACACCTATACACTCTTCCGAGGACTGGGGATCACCCTGAACCTGTCAGAGTCTTCCCCAGAACCCAGCCAAAGACTCATCTTTATTGGAGCAGTCCTGGATTCGGTCCAGGGCATGGCTTTTCTACCCCCAGAGAGGGGCAATCGCTTGAGGGAGATAGCCAGATCGGTCCTAGTAACTCCTCAGGTCCCAGCAAGGGCCTTCCTCAGACTTCTGGGGCACATGACTGGGGCCATTCCAGTTACTCCTCTGGCCTGCCTCGACATGAGAATTCCACAATGGATGCTCAGGGTGCGGTGGGATCAGTGCTCCGACGACCTTGACCACATGGCCAGGGTCACAGAGCCAGTAATGAGAATACTTCTTTGGTGGATGGATCCACTCAATTTTGGAAAAGGGGTCCTCTTCCATCCGGAGCCCCCGAATGAGACCCTTACAATGGACACCTCGGATTTGGGGTTGGGAGCGCACCTGGGGACCCACCAAACGCAGGGCATTTGGACCTCCGAGGAGCGCGAACTCCACATCAATGTCCTGGAGATGCGAGCGGTCCTCTATGTGCTCCACGCGTTTCAGGAGGACCTCATACCAGGCTCTCTTCTGGTTCAGACAGACAACATGGCGGTCGTCTTCTATACCAACAAGCAAGGGGGTGCTTATTCTTACCCCCTGTCCAGGGAGGCGATAAGAGTCTGTTATTGGGCACTAGAAGGGCACATCACTCTCTCCGGTGCACGTTCAGGTGACTCCAAACGACTTGGCCGACAGTCTCAGCAGCTCGTGTCCGTGCGCACGAGTGGGAGCTACTCGTCAGTAGTAGACCAGCTGTTCGACACATGGGGTCATCCAGGCTGGACCTGTTTGCGCCACCACTGCGAATCAAACTGCCAGTTTTCTGCTTGTGAGCGTTCGCGCCTGGTGTTTTCTGGCCAGGCGTGTTGTCCCTTTTTGTCGGGCAGGGAGGTTTATTTATGCCCGCCTCCCTTTCCTCCTCGGCCCAGAGTTCTGTTGGTTGCAGGCCAAGGGGGCTCAATGATTTCTGACTGTTCTCTGCCTGTGGCCTTGGCAGATTTGGCTCCCACTACTTCAGCGGCTATCCATGGAACCTCCAATCACTCTGCCAATATGCTCACAATTGCTGTCCCAGGATCACGGCTCACTGGTCCATCCTGATCTCCGATCCTTACACCTTCATGCTTGGCTCCTTCGGACATAGCAAAATACAAGTATGGGGTATCCCCAGAGGTGGCAGATGTTCTTGTGTCAGCGATAAAGCCCTTCATGCGCTCCACTTATGCTATGAAGTGGAAGCGGTTCTGCTTGTGGGCTTCATCTCACCATCTGGATCCCATTATCTGACCCATGAACTCAGCTCTACAGTATATTCTCTCCTTATATCAGCAAGGCTTGAGCTACTCCTCCATTAAGGTGCACATGTGGGCGATCTTGGCTTATCACGCCCTTTCGGGAGACAGGACCTTAGCCCAGTTGGATGTGGCCCGCACTTTTTTACGGGGGATTCTTCACATGAGACCTCCCATTCGGGATCCCATCCCACCCTGGGACCTCCTTTTTGTGTTGGAGAAGCTTACTCTTCCTCCTTTTGAACCTGCAGCAGATTGTGAGCTGCAATATCTTTCCTGGAAGGTGTGTTTTTTAGTTGCTATTACGTGAACTCGAAGAGTTTCCGAGCTTCAGGCTCTGATGTGTAAAGAGCCATATTTAATTTTCAACAGGGAAAGGGTTTCCCTGAGGATGAACCCTAAGTTTTTTCCAAAAGTGGTCTTGGAGTTGACCCTCAACCAGTCGGTTGACCTTCCAGTTTCTAGGGACATGGATATGTTGTTCATCCACACTGTCTGGCAGGTATCCTTGCCGCTTTAAATCTTGCCGGAAGGTCTTCAAGCTGGCTCCTCCCACCCACCCGGGTGGTAAAACTCTCGGCTCCGCCCCATGACGCCAGATCTTCCTTACCGCTTGGAAGCTCAGGTTCCCTCCTTAACGCTCTGTGTATAAGACTGGTTCCTAATTCTTGGTTTTCTGAATTTAAAGTTTTTTGCATTATAGACTTGGTCTTCTATCCTCTCAGCAGCTGCAATGGACCGTCGACTCGCAGTTTTCGGAGGTGCCTTGCGAGTGAGAGGATGTCTCGGGGCCCAGATCCACGCACCACGGTGTCTACTGTTTAGGCCCTTGAGCACGACCTGCATGGCTCGACCTGTGCTCTTCCTTCTCAGCCTATGTCTCGAAGACCGTGCTGCCCGTTTACAACTGGGGCGCCTTGAGAAACGCCTCCGTGAAGTCAAAGAGGCCTGGTTATGTTTCACAGGCGGGCTCGGGCGGATCAGTCAGAGCAGATGATCGCCTCAAGGAGGACGGCGCTGGCTGCATCTTTCCTCGACCGCTGGCATTTATCCCGCCTCCCTGGGTTCCTCTTACACAGCTTCCTTTAAGGAGTTTTGTCTGTCCTCTCCATTAGAGGAGAGGGACCAACGCCTGCTGGACCTTCTTCTCGGTCCAAGAAGAAAGACATGGGTAGTCCCTCCTGCTCACGCCTTGGGAGCAGGAAAGGTCCTCTCCCCGAGTTGTCGGCCATCGGCTTCGGTCGATCGTTCGGCTTCGGCCACTGGTCTCACGGTGTCCCCGTCAGGTCAGTTGACCGAGACTTCCGTCGACGCAGTCGAGATCTTTCTCGACCCGTTGGACGGGTTGTCGACCGGCGAAGCTGAAAATCCCCTCTCACTGGTTCCCCCGGTGGAAGTTGAGGATCCCGCGGGCTTGCCAGTGCCTCCGGTTCGGAGCCCTCGGTGAATCCTCGAGCGAGGAGGCGGTTCCACCCGTCCCCTCCGCGCACGTCCTCGGAAAGTCCGCGATCTCGGTCTCCGGACTTCTTCATGTCCAGCCGATCCCGCCCGTCATAGGCGGGCTCTCGTCTGCATCAAGGGCAGCGGCGCTGCCGCCGTCCTCTTCCTCCTCCTCGGATGAGGGGAGGCTTCGACGTAAGTTATGACGACGATACGAGGACCTCATGTGGCAACAGCTCCTTCTGACCAGGAACAAGCCGACGCCGTCGCCTTCCCCGGCCATTAAGTGGCTGTCACCGGAGCGGCCAACAACCCTTTGTCTTACCCGAGGGAGCCTGTTCCCAGGCCGGTTGTTCTGCCAAAACCAGCTGCTCCACCGATCCGTGGAACCTCAGCCTCCACAGCCGCTGTTTGGGGCTCCGACCAAGAACTCTCGGTCGGCTCAGGGTTCTGCCCCATAGGCTGTCCGGTCACCCTCACTCCCGATCGCCCTCCCAGCGGGTGGAGGTGGCTCAGATTGAGGCTCTTTGGACTCTTCTGAGTCAGCTGACAGTTCCTCCCTCTTCTCCCAGGCGGGAGTGGACTTTGGGTCCTCCTGGAGGTCAGTCGCTGGGCAGAGCAGCCCTTCGTCCTTCCTGGGTTTGCTCAGGCTCATCTCGGAGTCCACCAGGATGCAGCTCGAGCCTCATCTGCGGGCCAAGTATCCCTCATGGAGATATTGGACCGAGGGATTCCCACAGAGGCCTTTCCTGTGGCCGAGGCCATCAGGCCCGGCCTTGGAGCTCTGGCAGTGCCCTGCTTCCTGCCCTGCGCCCGGCCAGGATGGCCAGGAAGTATGCGGTCCCACCGTTCCCTGTCCGGTTTCGAACATCCTCAGCCAAGGGATTAGTTATCGACAGTGTTTTCCGCGGCCGGAAACGCTTAGGATCGGGACAAACCTCCGACAAGGAGTCCAAGAAATTGGACTATGCCGGGCGAAAAGTCTACGGTGCATCCTCCCTTGGCCTTCGTCAGGCCAGCTCAGCCGTGCTTATGGCACATTTCTCCCATGCCCTGTTGGGCTCCCTGGACGAGGTAGTCCCTCATCTCCCAGCTGACCTGCAGACCACGGTTACGCAGATGCGGGACCAGGGCAGGGCGGTGGCCAGCAGCAACTTCAGACTGCTCTGGACGTTGGAGACTCATGCGCCAGGTCAGTCATGTCGGCAGTAGCTATGCGCTGGGCATGGTGCTGCTGAGGATATCCACTCACAGCGGATACCAGGCACAAATTGGCGGATGTCCCCTTCCTGGGGACCACCTCCGGCCCTGGAGTGGAAGGCCACCCCAGAGGATCGAAAAGTCCAATGCCACTTTGGACTCGGGTCTCATCCGCTCAGAGGGACAAGGGCTCGCAGACCGCAACCCGAGCTCTTTCATCCGTCCGCACCATGGCACGCCTGGCCCAGCAGCATCAGGGCCAGCAGGCTCGTGCTTGGCATCCCAAACCCAAGCCCGCAGCTTCCTCCTCCAGGAAGCAGGGAGGTAAGACCCTGGAGGTCCTCGCGGGTCCTTCCTCCAAGCCTGCCCAGTGACGGGTTGAGGGGTGTCGCCAACCCCGCCACCTCACCCCAGGTGCCCCCGGGGCGGCTCCGCCACTTTCTTTCCGCCTGGTCCGTTATCACCACAGACCGTGGGTGTTGGAGGTGGTGAGAAAGGCCTGCCTCTGGAGTTCGAGCAGGTCCCACCCTTCAGAGCTTCGCACTCGGGGGCCTCGGGTCCGAGCCTCGCTGTCAGCTCCCGACCGACATCACTCTCCTCCTCCAGAAGGAGGTGATAGAGGTGTGGACCCCCTCAAACCCGGGGTTCGTGTCCAGGTACTTCCTGGTTCCAAATGGACGGGGCTTGGCCCATTCCCACTCCACACCCACTAAACAAGTTCCTAAGGTCTCGAACCTTCAGGATGGTCACTCTGGCTCAGATAATACCATCCTTGGAACACGGCATGGTTCTGCTTTCTGACCTGCAGGGACGCGTTCTTTCACGTCCCTATCCGTCTGCCTCATCAGAGGTTCCTTTGCTCGAGCGGAAGGATCCCTTTTGAGTTCCAAGCCATGCCCTTCGGCTTATCTCCAGCTCCCAGGGTCTTCACTAAATGCATGGCAGTGGTGACATTCTGCGGCACCGAGGGGTCCGGGTTTCCTCTTACCTGGATGATTGGCTGATAGCAGCCCCTCCAGACAGGGGTGGAGCGGTCCAGAGATCTGGCCTCCAGGTTTTTCCTCAGGTCGGCCTCCTCATCAACGAGGCCAAGTCGGAACCTCGAGTCAAGCAGGTGATTCTTTCATCGGGCAGGGCTCGACTCTCTTCTCGAGCCAGGCACGCTCCCGGCGGACAGGGTCGAGGTTCTTCCTCCTTGCCCAATCATTTCTGGTTGGGCACTACGCCTGCCCGGACTTTCTGCGCCCCTGGGTCTCCATGGCGGCCTGTACCAGCGTGGTCCGTGGGCCCGCTTGGAACGCGCATCCCTCAGTGGGGCTGGCCAGCCAGTGGTCCCAACCGCTGCATCCATTGGACCAGCTAGTGACAGTGACCCAGGGGATGTGGAACGCTCTCCAGTGGTGGACCATTCCAGTTCATCTGCAGAAGGGCATCCCGTTTGTCCGCCCCGAGCCGACGATCTCTCTGTCGACCGATGCCTCTCTGATGGGTTGGGGTGCCCATCTGGGGGAACACCGAGCGCACGGCCTCTGGTCTCCGAGGGAGTCCCGATGCCACATCAACCTGCTGGAGCTCTGAGCAGTCCACCTAGCTCTCACCGCCTTTGCTCCGTTTCTTTGGGGTCAAGTGGTCTGGGTCCAGACGGACAACACCATGACCATGTACTATCTAAGCCGCCAGGGCGGGATGCGCTCCATGCTTCTATGCAAGGAAGCTCTCCGCATCTGGTCACTCGTGCGCAGCCTGGAGGCGGATCTCCTAGCCATTCATGTGGCAGGAGCCTCCAACACCCTGGCCGATGCCCTAAGCTGGATAGGGGCTGCGTCCCACGAGTGGTCTCTCCTGCCGGAGGTAGTACAAGATCTATTCTCCCATTGGGGCACACCTCAGGTGGACCTGTTTGCCTCCAGGGAGAATGTGAAGCTGAGGCTGTTCCATGCCCGCCCCCCTCAGCAGGGATCGCTGCAGGGGGATGCCTTCTCGAGGCCGTGGATCCGGCTTTTTCTACGCCTTTCCCCTGCCCCTTGATGCACAAGGTGCTTCTCAAAGCAAGGAGGGACAAGGCGATGTGATTCTGATAGCCCCAGACTGGCCCCGCCAGTACTGGTACCCAGATCTCCTCAGCCTCAGCTCCAGGCTCCCGAGGCAGCTTCCAGCTCGCCTGACCTGCTGTCAGTCAATCAGGGAAGATATTCCATCCGGACCTTCAATCCCTGCACCTGACGGCCTGGTTCCTGAGCGGCTAGAGTTCCAGGCCTTGGGTGTTTCCGACGAGGTCCTCAACGTAGTTGAGGCGTCCCGTAAGGAGTCGACCAGAAAATGCTACGCCTTCAAATGGAAGAGATTTTCCATTTGGTGCCAGGGCAAGGGCCTGGACCCTTCCTCCTGTTCCTTGGCGAGCATATTGGACTACCTTTGGTCCTGTTCTCAGCAAGGGCTTAGGTCGACGACCCTTAAGGTGCACCTGGCAGCCATCTCTGCTTACCCGGACGGGCCGGGAAGCAGTCGATGGCGCAGGAGGTGGTCTGGCTCTTTTCAAAGGCCTTGATCACATTTCCCTCCGATGCTAGAACCTCCTCCGTGGAATCTACTGCTGGTACTGGCAAAGCTCATGGGCAAGCCATTCAACCAATGCACAGGTGTGAACTCTCTCACCTGTCGTGGAAGACCGCCTTCTTGGTGGCTATCACGTCAGCCAGAAGGATGGGAGAGCTCCAGGCGCTCTGCATCGAGTCTCCTTACCTGGTCTTCCACAGGGACAAGGTTGTCCTGCGCCCCCACCTGAAATTCCTTCCGAAGGTGGTGTCGGAGTTTCACCTTAATCAGGTGTTGACTCTGCCGGTGTTCTACCCCAATCACACCTCGGAGGCCGAATATAGGCTCCGTACTCTGGACCCTAGAAGGGCGCTCGCTTACTATAAGGAGCGCACGGCTGAAATTCGGGGAAAGGTTCGCCAGCTGTTTGTCACCTACGCTGAAGCCGCACTTGGCAGACCTGCAGCCAAGCGGACGATAGGCAGGTGGGTCACCTCCTGCATAGATCTCTGCTATAAGTTGGCGTGCATGGAGCCTCCCAGAGGGATAAGAGCTCATTCTACCCACCATACTGCTGCATCGGTGGCTGCTTCCAGGGACGTCCCTCTCCAGGAAATCTGCAGAGCTGCTACCTGGAAGTCAGCACACACCTTCATCACCCATTACCACATCGACCTTGAGTCACGCCGGGATGCTGGTTTTGGGGCCTTGGTTCTCCAGTCTCTATTCCCTAAGTAGGGGTGTTCGCTTGCCTCCCTCCTCCCAGAGAACTGCTAGAGTCTGCCAGACAGTGTGGATGAACAACATATCCATGTCCTAGAAATACAGGTTACTCACCTGTAACGGGAGTTCTAGGAATGGTATATGTTGTTCATCCACACGACCCACCCGACCTCCCCGGCTTCGACGCACAACCTGAGCTTCCAGCGGGCCAGATCTGGCGTCATGGGGCGGAGCCGAGAGTTTTACCACCCGGGTGGGTGGGAGGAACCAGCTTGAAGACCTTCCGGCAAGATTTAAAGCGACAAGGATACCTGCCAGACAGTGTGGATGAACAGCATATACCATTCCTAGAACTCCTGTTACAGGTGAGTAACCTGTATTTATTTCCCGTCTCTAACATGGGGGAAGCTCTCCTTCGTACTTTGGACATCCACAGGATGCTAAGGTTTTACCTTAAGTGAACGGCTTCTCACCGTCAATCGGAACAACTGTTTGTGGCATTCGCACCACAAGACTTTGGTAAACCGGTGTCCAAGCAGACCATTTCCAAACGGATTGTCCACTGTGTCTCTTTCTGCTATGAGAAGCACAACAAGCCCCTTCCGGGCCCGGTTAGGGGTCACTTCACCAGGGGAGTGTCTGCTTCCTTCGCCGCGCTGCGGAACGTCTCAATTAGGGACTTATGCGTAGTCGCTACCTGGAATTTGGTGCATACTTTCGTAAAGCACTACAGCTTGGACATTGCTTCCAGATGCCGTGCCGGCCTCGACCTGGCAGTCCTTCAGTCAATCAATCAATCACTTTATTTAACCAGGCATAAACACCATTGAGCAAGCTCATTTTCAAGGTGGTCCTGAACATTAAAACAATACAGTACACTTCATAAGATTACAGTTACAGTGGACAGCGGTGCGAAAACAAAAAAGGAAAAAACATTGTGAAGGTGCCGGTCAATATGGGCCTGTACATACCGGTCAACATAATTAGCATGCAAAGGTACATAATGATAAGCTTTACTGGAATGAGAAGAGACAACAATCCCATATAGTCTCCGCTAAGTAAGTGCTCATACCTAAATGATAATAAATAAGAAGGTATTAAGGAATAGGGTAGAAATTGGGGTGAAAAGAGTAGGCAGCCAAGAGGGAGGCCAGAATAGGTAAAAAGTAGAGAATAGGCAGGGCCATCTCGGATTAAGGGAACTAGGCTTGCAGATCCTAGGTTTCTGTTGTTAGGAATGTGGGGTGGATGAGATACATAAGAGTAGGATTTGAGAGTGGCACCCGGGGCTTAGGGGTCATAGGCATCTGAAACAGTTGCATGATTCCTTCAGATAATCTGTTAATAGAGCTTTGGATGTGAAAATGCTTGGAAGTGAGGATAGTTTTTATGAGTCTTGCATAGTGTTCCAAATTGATGGAAGTGAGAAGCTGATTGCTGCCGAGCCAGGGGTAGTTTTCACTCTAGGAATCTGTAAGCAAATTATGGAGAAGCGTCTCAGGCCATAGGAACCTTTAGCCCATTTGAAGAGGTTCGAAATGTATGCAGGGAGGTTATCAGATAATGCTCTAAAGAACCAGAGGAGAGCATTCCTTTTTCTCACGGTTGAGAGTGAGGTCCATCCTGAAACCTGGTATAGACGACAGTGATGTGTACCACGGGGTAGATTTAGGATAAGTCTTAAAGCCCGATGGTAAAGAGTGTCCAGTTTGTTTAGCATCGTTGATGGGCAATGACTGTAAAGGAAGTCAGCATAGTCCAGTATAGGTAGGAATGTAGTTTGTACTAGTCTCATTCTGGCTTCTAATGTAAGTAAGTGTTTAATGCGATAGAATCAACCTAATCGCTGTCTTAGTTTCTTCAAGGTTTCGTTTAAGTGGCACAGAAGGTTGAGCTTGTTATCCAGCCAGAACCCTAGGTATTTAAAGGTATCAACTACTTCAAGGGGTTCATTTAAGAGTGTTCGGATCTGCGTGATATGTGGACATCCAGAAGTAGACTTTGGTGAGAGAATCATTGCTTTAGTATTTTTGCCGTTGAGGAGGAGCTTATGAGTGATAAGGTTGTATTGGAGGGTGATGAAGTCTTTCTGTAAGTACTCATTTGCCCAATCCAAGGATGAATTTGTGGTAGAGAGTACAGTATCATCTGCGAATAAGTGCACATTGGCTGTGCCCAGCTGCAAGTCCATATTATTGATGTATATTGCAAAGAGGATAGGGCCCAGGATGGAGTCTTGTGGGACTCCTCGTAACAAGGATTTTTGTGGGGACAGACCTCCTATAGCTTTGACGTGTTGTAACCTATCGGTTAGGTAGCTGGTGAACCATTTAATGACAGAATTATCAAGTCCGATGTTACTTAGTGCAGTAAGCATGATGGTATGATCCACAGTATCGAAGGCCTTACTTAGGTCAAGGAAGAGGGCAAATATATGCTTCTTAGAGTCCAAGGCCATTTGCCAGTCTGTAGTTACTTTGGCAAGAGCCGATACTGTACTGTGTTTGGCTCTGAAGCCGGACTGAGCCGGGTTTAGCAACTTTTGTGAATACAAATGTTCTCTAAGTTGGACGTTGACAATTTTTTCAAGTAATTTAGAGAGGACGGATAGTATAGAAATAGGCCGGTAAATGTTCGGATCACTCGGATCCCCAGTCTTGAATAATGGTAGGATGTGGGCAGTTTTCCACGAGACAGATAGCTCACCTTGAATCAGAGAGGTGTTGAATAAGTGTGTAATGGGGGCGGTCAGCTAGGTATTGCCAAGTTTTAGGAAGTAAGGTTCAATATTATCTGCACCCGCACTTTTTTGTATCCAGAGAAAGGAGGAGGTCCTCGACTTGCTTGAATGTAATTGTGAGGAAGCTGAAGGAGGTGGGATGTGGTTGGTTATGGTTGTGGTTATCAGTGAAGTCAACAGTGTAGTCTCTTGCCGGGCTAAGTTTGCTGATAGGTGAGGTGTCAAAGGCAAGCCCTGCAGTGGCAAAGTGATCATTAAACTTCTCTAGTATATCAACTTTGTCTGTATAGGTGGTACCATCAGACACAATTTTGTTTGGAAGGGGTGTTGCAGTGGACTGACCTTCGACCTCTTTGAGGATGTTCCAAAATTTGGCAGAGTTGTTTTTATTGTCTTCTAGTTCTTTTTGGAAGTACCAAGCTTTTTCTGACCTAGTTAGCTCGGTACAAGCATTCCTAGTGGTACAGAATGCTAACCAATCAGCCTCCAGCTGGGATTTCCTCGCTTTTTTTCCACCAGTAGTTCCTATCCCTAAGTGCTTTCTTCAGGATGGGAGAGAACCAACCAGGAGTTTTATTTTTTGATTTGATCAGTCTTAGTGGGGCGTGTTTGTCTGTTTGCTTCAGTAAGAGGCTGTGAAAGATGTTAAATGCCTCGTTAAAGGTGGAGGCTAGATAGAAATCCTGCCAACGAATGTTGCTTAGATCTTTTAGTAAAGTGTACTGGCAGAACTTTTTCAGGCATCTTTTCAGTTTGAATTTGGAGGCTGTTTTTATTTGGGAGGGATGTCTGATGCAGGCAGTAGCGCAATGGTCGCTTATCGTTGAAGAGTATTCCAGTATGCGAGATATTGTGAGGTTTGTTTATTAGCATAAGGTCCAGGAGGGTGCTGTGCTCAGGGTTTTTTCTGTTAGGTCTGGTTATAGCAGTTGCCATTTTTATCAGACCATTAGCATCATATAGATCCTTCAGTTTCTTAGAGCTGTCATCATTCCAATTTAGATTGAAATCCCCCATTAGGATACACTCAGTATTAGCAGAGTCAAGAAGGTATTGAAGGTGTGGTAGAAGTGCCAAGCCACCAGACGGCGGTCGGTAGCATGCTACCATAAGGAGTGATTTCTCGGTGGAAAGTGATAATTTTAGAGTCAGGCATTCAAATTCCTTAGCCTTTGAGGTACAGTCAAGGACTGTGACTGTGAATTTGCTTTTGACATATATTGCGACCCCTCCCCCGCTAGTTGGTCTGTCACAGCAGTAGATGATATATCCGGGTACGTTGATATATTTGTCCGGGGCCAAGGGTGTGAGTCAGGGTTCAGTTATCATGAAGAAAGGGGTAAGGGGCAACAGACTTCTTGGAAAACATAAACTGAACTTACAAGCTCAAATGGGCAGACTGGGTGGGCCATAGGCCCTTATCTGCCGACACTGTCTATGTATCTGTGTATGTATCTATATAAATCAGGTGATGCATGTAGAGCCCAGGTCTGTATCGAGTCAGTCTTCTTTAGCAAACTACAGACATTGATATGGAGAAAGCTAATTCCTTTATATTGAGGGAGGTCCGTGGGGGCGTCCAGAGAAATAGGTGGGCCTGGGTTTAATTCAACGTTTCCCGAACAGAGTAGGAAAAGCAGTAGTAGTTTTTTAAGGTGATGTCTTAGCCTGCTAAATAGTCTTTTGTTACTCCTTCTAGTATACATTGGTTTAGCGGTGGCTGTGTTAAGCGCTGGATTGCTATTTGCGATGGATAAAACATAGAGAACTGATAAGGCCGATACCATCCATGGGAATTGCACGTGTTCTATAGTTATGGCCTGGTGGGAGGAGGGGCATGACCATAGAGGAGACGTCCCTGATGTAGGATGCCATGGTCTAATGTGGGAGGGTATATCTTGGTAGATGACAGAGGAGGGAAACTGGCCTTTGCCCGAGTTGCAAACCGAAATTTTGGGTAGAGCATAACTTAGTAATATAAGGCAACTATAGAGAAGGATAGGCGCAGATGGCATTCTTAACATGGAGATATTTGCTTTTACCAGTAATAAACACAGGATTTGCAACAGTTCCTTGAGAGTGTCATGTATTGGAATCGTGCAGAAGAATTAATAGGGCTGGTAATATCAGCTGCTTGGGGCAGGGATGTCAGAACCCTGGGCGTGGCTGATCGCATTTGGTCCAATAAGCAGGTTAGGGGTTGGCCTGGCGCTCAGAGTAAGAGCATTTAATAGAGGCCAGGGTTGGGGCGGGCGGTGTGGGAAGAAAATTCTTGTAGAGCGAGTGGTCAGAGGCGCCCCGAGCAAGAGGTAATGTTTGAAAAAAAAAAACCAGCCTCGGGGAGCAGAGTCTGTGGCAGCCAATCAAAGGCAGAGCCGTAAGATACAACAGCCAGTAGCTGGGGAGATGTTGTCCAATAGTGACTCCTCAGTGATTCACCGAGTCTGTGAGCAAATCCTACCCGCCAAGGAAGCTCCGCGTTGGGCAGGCTTGGGGCGCGTGGCCGGCTGGCTGGCTTCTCAGCCATGGCGCCTCAGGGCGAGTGAAGGCAGCCCGATCAGGGGCTCTGAGAGCTGGAAGAGAGAAGGGTTAGGCTTTACATGGCTGGGCAGAACAAAAGACTCTTGAGAGGCACAGCAGATAAATAGGGGTGGGGGTGTGATTTGGTAACCATGGAGGTAGACAGAGCGGGGGGTCAGAGATCAGACGGCAGTGCAATTGAATGCGGCGCCGCTTAGCCCTGGGCTGTGAGAAGAGAGGAAATAACTTTTTGAGTGTGGGGGGGAGGAGAGAGAGAGACAGAGAGAGACGAAGCAAATAGTTAGAGGAGGTTTAGGTTTACAGGACAAGAAAGAAAAGTTTAACAGCAGTTCTAGATAACTCAGATTTTACTTTGAGATACAGCTCTTGCAGCAGGTTACACCATTAGGACTGAAGCTGTCAGGCGCCAGGACCCCACGGAAATTTTCTAACTAGCAGTCTTCAGCGGGGACCGCCTCCGACGTTGGTCCCTCCCCCGATGTCAGGCGTAGTACATAAGGAGGTGGTCCCCCCACAATCCCCAGTTCTTTTCCCGCCATCGACATCGCAAGCATCGGCCTCTCTGTCACTTTCTAGCATGCGATGACTCAGAACTATGACGTTCTCTCTTTCTTATATGGATTTGGAATTCATCTGATGTCCTCTCCAAACACCTCTCTGGAAGGTCACCCATCGAAGTGTGCCTGCGGCAAACAGATCCCCTTCAAGGATCCTCACTCTGCCTGTGTGCGTTGTCTAGGCCCGGAACACACCAAGGCCTGCTCCTTTTGCCAGGGCTTCAACAGTCGCACCAGGATCCGCTGCCAGAAGGCCCTTCAAGCGTTTCTCTTGGAGGAGAAACTAAAGACCATGGATAGGGAACCTTCCTCCACGGGGGAGTCATCAGGGAAGACCCACAAACACCGGGAAAAACACCAGGAGAAGGAAAGACCCAGGTCCCTGGCGAGGGCCTCGGACTCCCGAAGCTCCGGCTCGTGGTCAGACCACTCTCCTTCCAGGGCTCAGTCTCAGCCTCCCCCAGTTCAGGTCAGATCCTCCAGCAGCTCCTCCTCTCTGCAGCCTCTCAAGACTTCCAGTCCGTCGGCTGCATCCACTCCTTCTAAGGCCTCGTCTAAGTCTGGGGAGCGCCACAAATCTTCCTCCCGCCGTTGGGACTCCGACGCCAGGTCAGTGTCCCAGCCTCCGCGTGGGTTGGACCCGGTTCCCCGTAAGACTAAGGAGCTGACGTCCCTAAAGCGGACACCAGACCTGACGTCAGCCAAGCATCACTGGCACTCCCAGGAGCCGGTGACAGCAAGACGCCCGTCGCCAGCCAGGCGTTTGCCTCCCAGGGCGTCGGCCAGGGGACAGACGTCGGCTACCCAGAGAGGAGGACTGCACCACCATTGCTGGCTGACGTCGGTCGGAAGGAATCATCGGAGGAGGATACCACTCAGCCCGAGGACCAGGAGGGTGACACCGGAGTCGTCGGACTCCCACGGGAACCTTCCCTGGTGCGGGAGACCCCCGGGCACCCGACCCCGGCTACAGGCCACCGGCGCCCGGCCCGTCGTCGGGCTTGA
The DNA here is from genome assembly GCA_016271365.2 of Neoceratodus forsteri. Taxonomy (NCBI): domain Eukaryota; kingdom Metazoa; phylum Chordata; order Ceratodontiformes; family Ceratodontidae; genus Neoceratodus; species Neoceratodus forsteri. The sequence continues at coordinate 113,205,045 of CM028131.1, forward strand.
ATGTGGTAGAGGGAAAGGAGCTCTTTACCTTCTGCTTGGACACCATCAGGAAGGATGTGGTCGCCACGCACCCTCCTCCTACTCCGGCTCCGCCTCCACCCACTCATTCACCGCCTACACCCCCTCCTCCGCCCAAGGGGCCGGTAGGATGGTTGCCAACCCCCAAGGAGCCAACACCTCCTCCTAGGGGCAGATCCTCAGATAGGAGAAGACCTCCCTCAAGATCCACTTCAGGGTCACCTAGCCCTAAGAGACTCAGACGACGCTGGTACACCACGTCTGCGGAGGATTCTAGATCTGACACTTCAGGGTGCTCCAGATCTTCTCCCATCAGTATTCCCTCCCCAGACCCACACGACCTTCCCAGGTCTCCTCCGGATGATCCCTCCTTTGTGGAGATCATGAGGCACATTCAGGAGAATATGGGGTGGGATGCTGAAGAGCTCGACCCCGAGAGACAGCGCCTTGCCCGCTACCTTCGGCAGAAAGACCCAAAGCCTGTGGTAGTGCCACCCTTGGTGGATACCTTTGCGGACGTCACCAAGGCTGTGTGGAAACGCCCGCATTCAACTCCGGCAGTGCCGAAGAAGGCTCACCGCCTATACAAGGCCCGAGGAAGGACCAGTGTCTGGTGAACCATCCTCTGGCCGATTCCCTGGTCATCACTGCCTCACATGACCGGTCTCAGAGACCTCAGCATTTGAGAACACAGCCACCAGACCCGGAATCCAAGCAATTGGATGTCCTGGGTAGGCGCACGTACACGGCTGCAACTTGCGCCATCAGGTCTTTGAATTACCTCACCCACATGGTTCAATTCCAGAATGCACTGTGGGAACAGGGACAGGACCTGGTTGAGAAGATGCCCGACGGTGGTCAAAAGGAGGAGCTTTTGACCCTCCTCCGTACGGGTTTGGATGTGGGGACCCAGGTGCTCAGAGCCGCATATGACTCTGCGGACTCTTCGGCCAGAGCTGCAGCCTCAGGCGTGTGTCTCCAGAGACACTCTTGGCTCCGTGTCTCCGGTTTTACCCCGGACGTTCAGAAGAACATCCTACACGTCCCTTACAACGGTGAAGTCCTTTTTGGTGAAGCCTCCGAGAGGGTGATCACCAAACTTTAGGACACAGGGAAGGCAGTTAGATATGTCCAGGCCATGTACAGATCTTGACCTAGTTCCTTTCATAGGAACCAGAGTCGCTTTTGTAGCCGGACACAAAGGCAACAATCACATTCCGGCCAACAGCAGAGGGGCTCTTTTACCCGAAAAGCCCAGGCCAAGTCATTCCCAGGCAGAGGCCAATGAGCCGCAAAGTCGACCCAGCCTGCTGGATCAAACGCTGCCACAGTATGACTCCTTCCTGGCCCCCGGCCCTCCTCAAGATCAACGGGAAATGAAGGTCGGGGGTCTCATCGCACGTCACCTGCCAGGGTGGTGGTCGATCACCACCGACAGGTGGGTGCTGCAACTGGTCGAAAAAGGCCACTATATAGAATTTGTAGGCAGCTCCCCTACAAGACCTCCCCTGCTTTCCCGCTACTCAGGTCAGCACGCCCTGCTCATACAGCGGGAAGTGCTCACGCTTCTGGACAAGGAAGCCTTAGAGCACGTTCCAGAGAACCAGGGAAGGCTAGGGTATTATTCTCACTTCTTCCTGGTTCCAAAGAAAACAGGGGACCTCCGTCCAATTCTGGACCTCAGCGACCTCAATCTGTCGGTCGTTTACAAACGTTTCCGCATGGTGACCCATCCGGGCCTAATTCCCGTGCTGAAACGGGACGCTTTTCTGGCATCTTTGGATTTGCCGGATGCCTACCTGCACATTCCCATTGCTCAAGCGCACAGGAGGTTCTGCGCTTCGAGTTTCAGAGCCGCCATTATCAGTTACGAGCTCTTCCCTTCGGACTGTCATTGGCACCTCGCGTTTTTATGAAGTGCATGGCGGTCGTAGCGGCGTCTCTGAGGAGACAAGGCCACAGCGTGTTCCCTTACCTGGACGACTGGCTTCTCATAGCTCCCTCCAAGGAGGCACTGATGACGGCCATTCACCGCACCCAGTCCCTTTTCCAATCACTGGGTATCCTCATCAATTACGAGAAGTCTCTCCTGGTACCATCCCAGAAACTGCAGTTCATCGGAGCAGTTCTGGACACCGTCAGAGGGAAAGCCTTTCTTCCCTCGGACAGAGCGGAACACATCAGATCCCTCATCAGGGACCTGTCAGTGAGGAAGACCATCCCGGCAAGACTGGTCCTTCGCCTGCTTGGACATATGGCTGCAGCCACTGCAACAGTCCCGATGGCACGACTCCACATGCGGGTAACCCAGTGGATGCTAAGGGTGCAATGGGACCAAAGGCAAGACCATCTGCAGCAGCCAATTCGAATCACGAATGCCGCGATTCAGGATTGGCAGTGGTGGCTAGATCCAGAGAATCTCTCCGCGGGGGTTCCCTTCACAGCGCCTTCTCCATCTGTGACTCTCTCCACAGACGCCTCAGGTCTCGGGTGGGGAGCACACCTAGATGGGGTGCGGTTTCAGGGCATATGGACAGCCCAGGAATCTCATCTCCACATCAACATTTTGGAGAAGAGGGCGCTACTTTACGCTCTGCAAGCCTTCCAGTCGGAGATTCCACCGGGTACTCTCCTGTTACAAACAGACAATACCGCGGTGATGTATTACCTCAACAAACAAGGAGGCACTCACTTCTACCCACTTTGCAGGGAGGCCATGAGAGTGTGGGAGTGGGTAGTGCAACACGGCGCAAACCTAATTGCAGTATACGTCCCAGGAGTGGACAATACCGTCGCAGACAGTCTGAGTCGCTCTCAGGCCAGAGTCCACGAGTGGGAACTTCTGCAAGGGGTGGCAGAGGAACTGTTTCACAGATGGGGCACTCCAGAGTTAGACCTTTTCGCTTCCCCATCCAACGCAAAACTGCCCAATTTTTGCTAGCTAGATCCAGGGTCTGGTGTTTTCTGCGAGACGCGTTGTCCCTCTCCTGGGCGGGCAGATTCCTCTATGCCTTCCCTCCTTTCCTGTTGATCCAGAGAGTTCTCTTAAAACTTTGCAGGGAGCAAGCGACGCTCATTTTGATAGCGCCTTTCTGGCCCAGACAAATTTGGTTCCCGCTTCTGCGTCAGCTATCCCGGGAACCTCCACTTCCTTTGCCAATCAGCTCCCATCTGCTGTCTCAGGAGGAGGGTTCATTAGTCCATCCAGACTTACGTTCCTTGAACCTGCACGCTTGGCTCCTAGAGACATAGCCATGTTGCGATACGGTGTCTTGCAAGAAATGGCAGATGTACTCTCTGCCGCCAGAAAACCGACAACCCACACAACGTACACCATGAAATGGCACAGATTTTGCTTGTGGGCTCAAGCGCGTGGTTTCTCGCCGTTAGAATGTCCTGAAAAGCTGGTTCTGGATTACCTGCTTTCCCTTTTTCATTCCGGATTGGCTTACTCCTTGATTAAGGTGCACCTTTGTGCAGATTTCGGCTTACCATGCCCCCATAGGCCATCGGATGGTGGCCCAATTGGACACTACTCGTGCCTTTTTAAGGGGAGTCCTCCACCTTAGACTGCCCATTAAGGACCCGATTCCTCCTTGGGACTTGCCCTTCGTCCTGGAGCAGCTTACGCTGCCACCTTTTGAACCAGCCGCGGATTGCGAGCCACGTTTTCTGTCGTGGAAAATGTTATTTTTAGTTGCGGTTACTTCGGGAAGAAGGATCTGCGAATGGCACGTACTAATGTGCAAAGAGCCTTATTTAGTTTTCCATCAGGACAGGGTTTCCCTGAGGACAGATCCAAAGTTTCTGCCTAAGGTGGTTTCAGCGCTCACCCTTAATTAGGATATTGACTTACCAGTGTATTTCCCAAGGTACACCAGCTGAAGAGAAGCCTTTCTGCACACCCTCGACATGCATCGGTGCCTCAGATATTATCTGACCAGAACCAAACAGTTTCGAAAGGCGGATCAACTGTTTGTTTCCTTTGCTGTGAGAATGAAAGGAGCTCCTGTTTCTAAACAGTCTCTCTGGAGGTGGCTCATCCAGTGCATCACTTTCTATTATGATAAGCGCAATAAGCCCTTACCGGGCGCGGTCAAGGGTCATTCCACGAGAGGGGTGGCCACTTCTTTTGCGGCGTTAAAGAACGTCTCCAGCCGGCCCGGTGGCACTGAGGGTTGAGGCGCTAGACGCCACACTGCTGATACACGCCGGGCGCCCGGTTCGGGAACGGACTCGGGTCGCCGGGGTCGGCGGGGGAGGGAGGATTGAGCGTCCCAACGGATGCTCTCCTCCCTCAGGGGGGGATTCTCAACCCTGAGAATGCCGGTGGGAGCACCGGCGCTCAGGGGGGTTGAGGCTCCGTTACCGGAGTCCGGGGAGGGGGGACGTCGTTAGGCGCTTGAGGGAGGCGTGCGTCAGCACGTCGCCCCTCTAGGACGTACGTCCTTGTGTGCTGGCGTCCCAGGGGGCGGGGGAAGTGGGCGAAAGTGGAAAATGGTAGTCCTCGGTGTCCCTAGATGAAGACTGCCCCATCCAGAGAGTCCACCTAGGACAGACCCCGCTGTGCAGGAGAAAGGAGAGGTAAGGGCACTTTAAGGGCAGATCCTGTAAAGGGGACTACGGGGATATGTGCAGTCGGAAGGAGGGGGACACGGGGACAGGAAGGAGAATAAAGAAATAAAGCAAAAAAAAAAAAAGAACGTCTCCACCTCAGCTATTTGCGCTGCAGCCACTTGGAGCTCTGTGCATACCTTTATCAGGCATTACAGCCTGGACATTACGCATCGAGGCGAAGAGCAGGGTTTGGCCTAGCCGTCCTTCAGGGACTTCTGTCCTAGGCTCGAGTTGTATGGAGACTTCTACCTTTCCTCCCCTGTGGCGAAGATTGCCACTATTGCTTGAAATCAGTCCTATGAGAACCTGCTGCAAGAGCTGTATCTCGAAGTAAGAAAGTACAGTTACGTAAGAACTCACTGCAACAGTAGGTCTTCAAGAACAGCTCTTGCAGTACCTCTCCGCCCACCATCCCCTTCTTGTGGAGGTAGGTTGTAGCCAAACATCCATCTTACGGGATGGGACGTTCTGATTTTAGTCTTGGCCATCTGGTGGCGGATCCTCGGTCTCTTCTTCTGATGTCATCCAGTGGCTGGGAGTCTCCGGCGGGAGAATTGGGGATTGTGGGGACCGCTCCTTATGTACTATAGATGTTGGATTGGGCGGGACTGACGCCGGAGATGTCTCGCTGAAGACTGCTAGCTAGAAAAGTTCCGTGGGGTCCTGGCGCCTGACAGCTTCAGTCCTAATGGTGTAATCTGCTGCAAGAGCTGTTCTCGAAGATCTACTGTTACGGTAAGTTCTTACGTAACTGTACTTTACTAAACAATCCCAAATAAATCAATTCATTGGTTCTATAAGTAGTCCTGTACATGCATAACAGTCAGCAAACACAATTTCAGATAAAATTCTTGTAGAGCGTAGAGCGAGCCGGCGGAGGCGCCCTGGGCAAGAGGTAATTTTTGAAAAATAAAAAAACAGCCTCGGGGAGCAGAGTCTGTGGCAGCCAATCAAAGGCAGAGCTGTAAGATACAACAGCCAATTGTTGGTGAGCCGGGGAGATGTTGTCCAGTAGTGGCTCCTCGGTGATTCACCGAGTCTGTGAGCAAGACTTACCTGCCAGGGAAGCTCCGTGTTGGGTGTGCAGCCATCTGGCTTCTCAGCTGCGGCGCCTCGGGGCGAGTGAAGGCAGCCCGATCAGGGGCTCTGAGAGCCGCCAAGGAAGCTCTGTGTTGGGCAGGCGTGGGGCACGCGACTAGCTGGCTTCACAGCCGCGGCGCCTCGGGACAATTGAAGGCAGCCCGATTAGGGGCTCTGAGAGCCGACAAGGAAGCTCTGCGTTGGGAGGCATGGGGCCCGCGGCTGGCTGTCTTCTCAGCCTTGGCGCCTCGGGGCAAGTGAAGACAGCCTGATCAGGGGCTCTGAGAGCCGCCAAGGAAGCTCCGCGTTGGGCAGGCGCGGGGCGCGTCTTGAATTTCTGTGTTCAGCTTCTCTATTCCACCTCCCGGGGTCGATTACCTGCTTGGCGAGGGACTGCTTGGGATTCAGTCCTTATTGTGATAGCCTGCTGCAAGAGCTCCCACTCGAAGTAAGATAGTACAGTTACGTAAGAACTTACCGTAACAGTAGATCTTCGAGAGGAGCTCTTGCAGCAGGCGTTACTTTCCCGCCCTCCATCCCCCTTTTGAGGTGTGCAGAGCATCATCTACGAGCTTCGCCTCATTCTCCTGTCAGGGCTCATTCGCGGGTCTTGGCGGGGGAACTGGGGTGGAGCTGGGTCCGCCCCCTTTTATACCGGGGCTGACGTCGAGGCGGAGCTGATGTCGGGGGCAGTCCCTGCTGGGTACTGCTGGCTGAGAAGTTTTCCAGTGGGTCCTAGTGCCTGCGGCATAGTCCTTATTGTGATAGCCTGCTGCAAGAGCTCCTCTCGAAGATCTATTGTTACGGTAAGTTCTTACTTAACTGTACTTTGTGGGAGTGGCATATGGTGTACTTCCACACTGTCGTCGAGGCACAGGTCAGGAAGCATAGGAAAACCAGGAGCAGTTTCAAAATTCACAAAGAGGGTTTTATTTTTCTCAATAACAGCAAAATAAAAAGTAAAAATTTGTTCAGTATAACTATTTACAAAGGCAGTACAAACAGAGAAAACGAAGTCCTTCTTCTGAGGGTATCTCAGTTCCAAGTTTCAGTCTCTCATTCTCCTTGTCTCTCTAGCAAAAGCATTGCTGCTCTTTTTATAAGTCTTTGTCTGGGAACTCGTTAAGAGAGCTTGCTTCTCACAGAATGTTCTTGTAAGTTTAAAGAATGTTCTTGTCAGTTTTGTTCCTTGCAGGTGCAGCAAAAAGAACATAATGACCCAGAACTGACCTCTTGTTTACAGTTCTGCAAAAGGCTTAAAAACTGCACCTCAGATTAACCCCTTGAATTACACATAGCTTTGCAATCATTTCAACGGTATTACTATACACAGTTTTAAACAAAGGGATGCCAGTATCAGTGACATTTCCACATAAAGATTCACATATATTTTTATACCCGCAGATGTACAAGGGGGAAGAAAAGAGAGATAGTGAGAGGCAGAGAATCACAAGAAAATTTGGTTGCGCAACCAGACAGACAGAAAAGGGAGAGAATAGAACAGACCCTTGCATTTAAACTCTTTCTGCATAATAAATGAGACAGGGCCTTATTCAGCCCTATCACACACTACACACCCAATCTCCCCTGGCAAGTGGCACACCTGTCTTGCTTCCAGCATGCAAGATCTGACGTCACAGGGCGGTGCGGATACCGAGGAGAATACCACCCTGGTGTGTGGAAGGAGCCAGGTTGACGACCTTCTGGCCAGATTTAAAGGGGAAAGGACTCTACTACAGTGTGAATGTACACCATATACCACTCCTAGAACTATGGTTATGGGTAAGTAACTCATTTTTTCCTTCTGTCTGTCATAGGAAAAACAAGGGTTATGAGTTTACTTTTGAGTTCACTCAGTTCTTATCTGGTAACAGAGTTATTCTTTTTTGGGAATCCAGATGTCATTTTTCCATTTTTGGCACATTTACCATCTCATTTGCAAAGGGGTCCCAATTATGGAATTTTCCCTTTTTTGTATCTGGCAGAGCCATTGCTCAGGGTTGCTGCCCTATCTTGTTACTTATCACAATCTACCTCTTGTCTGGCTAGTGGTATGAGGCTTTGGCTCTTTTACACCCACCTACTGTTTTGCCACCTACTAGTCCCAACCCTTGGGTACTATGTTGGTAGTCAGGTTTTATTTTGTTTCCTGTACCCTTTTCCTATTGGGCTAGAAAGTATACAGTCCTTTCTTTTATTTCTACCCACTTTGTTTCTCTCCTGGTGAACAGAACTGAGGTGCGTGTGGGAGCTGATGTTGGTTATTTGCTGGCCCCACTTGAGGTGTGCAGGCGCTGTCAGTTGGTAGCCAATGTTGGCTCCCTCCAGTAAAAAAAAACATTTGCTCCAGCAGGGTCCTAGAGCCTCCATCCCCAGATCTATTAGTGTGAATCAGTGGTGAAGATATTCTGGAAGATCAACAATTATGGTAAGTACGTAATTTTCATTTTTAGTATTAGCTTACGTAGAAGGGCCAGGTACAATGGCAGACAAGAATGGCATTGATTCACCCCAATGTGAAAATAAATCACTAATAAAGCTATGGGGGGTCATCACATCTGCTTGGCTGCTTCTCTTACGTACTACTGAGTAAAGGTGAGGGTTTCCAAAATAATGTTAATAGACACTCTCTAACCAAGGCAGGATTCACCCGTCACTGTCGGGTCTTGGTGTATCATAGAAACATAGATTTTGACAGCAGATAAGGACCGCCTGGCCCACCTAGTCTCCCCATTTCCCTACCTACTTAACTCCTGATCCTAAATGATCAGCAGCTTACCCTCTCTTTCCTACCACTAGGGTTGCCTTCTGTCTATCCCATGCATTCTTGAACTCACCAATCATTTTAGCCTGTACGACTTCCGCTGGGAGGTTGTTCTATGTATCCACCACCCTTTCTGTGAAAGAATACTTCTTCACATTTCCCCTGAGTCTCCCCCCCCACCCAGCCTCATATTGTGACCTCTTGTTCAAACAACATGAAGTCTTGCTATATTATGACATATGCAGTGAGTCCCAACCTTCGAACTGCTCCGGGTGAAAGAGTTAACTTCCATGCCAGGCATGGAATGCAAACTCGACTCGGTTGAAACTCTGTCTGTTGTTCTTCAAACTTAAACCGTCAGATTCTTTACTCCGCCTCACTGAACAGTCGCTCCGGAGATTTCTCCTTCTGCTCGGTCATTTTGTCGGTTGAAGTATTGTTTTTCTCGGTTTTTGACCAAATTTAAACCGCAACCGGTCGGTTCAGACTCTGTCTGTGGTATTTGTGAGTACTAGATAGGTTTACATTATTTCTCTTCTGTGTGGAACTTGTAAATGGTTTATCGGTTCGGTTTGAACCGATCAGGTTGTTTAAAATATCTTAATCTGTGATTTAGAGTGTGGTTACTGGTTCTTATCGGTTCTAAAAAAATTGGATTTTCTAGGGACATGGATATGTTGTTCATCCACACTCATTGGCAGTATCCTTGCCGCTTTAAATCTTGCCGGAAGGTCTTCAAGCTTGCTCCTCCACCCACCGGGTGGTATAACTCGGCTCCGCCCATGGCGCCAGATCTTCCTTGCGCTTGGAAGCTCAGGTTCCCTCCTTAACGCTCTGCGTTTCGACTAGTTCCTATTTCTCCGTTTTGCGGTTTAAAATAATATTTTGCAAAAGACTTCAGTCTTGATCCCTCTGACTCGATGGACAAATCGACTCAGTTTGGAGATGCCCATGCGGAGCAGAAGATGTCTCGGGACGGATCCACACTCACGTGTGTCTGCATTAGGCCTTGAGCACGACCCGCGAGCTTGGCCTGTGCTCATCTTTCACCAGCCTCGTCCTCGGGGAACCGTGCTGCCCGATTGCAACTGGGCCGTCCGAGCGTTCCCTCGGTGAAGTCCAAGGAGGCCCGGTTGGCGGTGTCGCGGCGGGGCGGCTTTCGGCCGGATCAGCTCGAGCGGATGGTCGCCCTCGAAGAGGAGGCGGCGCGGGCCGTATCTTCCTCGGCCGCGGCATTTATCCCGCTCTCTCTGGGTTCTTCCTACACGGCTTCCTTTAAGGAGCTTTGTCTGTCCCTCTCCACTAAAGGAGAAGGGCCTGCGTCTGCTGGACCTTTTCTCGGTCCAAAAAGAGGGACAAGGGTAAGTCCCTCCGTCGACGCTCTTGGGAGCGGGAAAGGTCCCTCTCCCCGGGCCGTCGACCGTCGGCTTCGGTCGACCGCTCGGCTTCGGCCACTGGCCTCACGGTGTCCCCGTCAGGTCAGTTGACCGAGACTCCCACTGATGAAGTCGAGATTTTCTCGACCCATTAGACGAGGCTGTCGCCTTTAGCAGCGATTCCCTCTCCCGGTTCCCGGGAGGAGTTGAGGATCCGTGGGCTCGCCTGTGCCTCCGGTTCCGGAGCCCTCGGATGGACCTTCCGAGCCGAAGGGAGTGTCGGTTCCGGCCGACACCTCCCCACGACCCCGGAAATTCCGGGACTCTCGGTCTCGGTCTCGGACCTCTTCGCGGTCCAGCCGTTCCCACCGTCATAGGCGGTCTCGGTCTCGGCACCGCGGTAAGCGGCGTCGCCGCTCGTCCTCGTCCTCCTCCTCGGATGAGGGGAGGCTTCGGCGTAAATTACGTCGACGGTACGAGGACCTTATGTTGCAACAGCTCCTCCTGGCCGGGAATAAGCCGACTCCGGCGCCTTCCCCGGCCATTAAGTGGCTGTCACGGGCAGACGGCCACAACCCTCGACTTGTCCGAGGCCTACACCCAGGCGGTTGTTCGGCCAAAACCAACTGCTCCACGATTCGGTGGAACCTCCGCCTCCACAGCCACCAATTGGGGCTCCGACCAGGATTCTCGAGTCGGCTGAGGGTTTACCCATCGGCTGTCAGTTACCCTCACTCCCGACCGACCGGCGGGTGAAGGGTGGCTCAGGCCAGAGGCAGCTCTTTGAGGACTCTTCCGAGTCGAGGCGATTCCTCCTTCTTCTCCAAGCGACTGGACTTGGAGTCTTCAGGAGGTCAGCCAATGGACGATAGCCCGTCGTCCTTCCTAGGACTGCTCGGCTCATCTGGAGTCTACGGGGATGGGCTCGAACCCGTTCAAAGCGGGCCAGGTATCCCTCACGGAGATTCTGGACGGGGATTCTCCGGCCGGAGGCCTTTCGGTGGCGAGGCCATAGTGGGTCGGCACTGGAACTTTGGCAGCGCCCTGCTTCCTGCCCTGCGCCTGACGCCAGGATGGCCAGGAAGTATCAGGTCCCCCGGTTCCTTGTCCGGTTTTGGAACACCCTCTGCTGAGGGGTTGGTTACCGACAAGCGTTTTCGGCGCCGGCTAGCGCCAGGTATTGGACAAACCTCCTGACAAGGAGTCCAAGAAATTGGACTATGTCGGGCGAAAAGTCTACGCTACGTCCTCTCTCGGCCCGATCAGGCCAGTTCGGCCGTCCTCATGGCACATTTTTCTCATGCCCTGTTGGGCTCCCTGGATGAGTCATCCCTCATCTTCCCCCGATCTGCAGACTACGGTTAAGCAGGTGCGGGACCAGGAGCAGGAGCAGTGGCCAAACAGCAGCTCCAGACTGCTTTGGATGTGGGGACTCATGTGCCAGATCGGTGGCGGCCGCAGTGGCTATCGTCGGGCTTGCTGAGGATATCCACCTTGCGCCGGATACCCAGCACAAGTTTAGGCGGATGTCCCTTTTGGGGACTGACCTCTTCGACCCTGGGGTGGAAGGTCACCTGCAGAGGATCGAGGTCAATGCCACCTTGGACTCGGTCTCTTCCTCATCCAGAAGGACAAAGGCCGCCAAACCACAGCCTAAGCCCTTTGGTCCTTCTGTGCCCCAGAGCGCCCCGTGCCCAGCGTCAGGGCCAGCAGGCTCGACCTTGGCATCCCAAACCCAAACCGCCGGCTTCCTCTAACAGGAGGCAGGAGGAAAGGGCCCAGGAGGTCCCTCGGCGGTCCCTCCTCCAAGCCTGCCCAGTGGCCAGGCTGAGGTGTCGCCCCCATCCCGTCACCTTACCCTAGGTCCCCCGTGGAGGCGGCTCCAGCACTTCCGTTCGCTTGGTCGCTGTTACCACGGACAGGTGGGTCTTGGAGGTGGTGGGAAGAGCCTGCCTCTGGAATTGAGCAGGCACCACCTTCAGGCCGTCGCCCCTGGGGGCTTCAGGATCCCCAGCCTCACTGGCGCTCGTCGAGCCGACATCACTCTCCTCCTCCAGAAGGAGGTGGTAAGAAGGTGGTGGACCCTCCTTCAGACCCAGGGTTTGTGTCCAGGTACTTCCTGGTTCGAGCAGACGGGGGCTGGCGCCCATTCTCGACCTACGACCTAAACAAGTTCCTAAGGTCTCGAACCTTCAGGATGGTCACTCTGGCTCAGATTATACCATCCTTGGAGCAGCGTGTGGTTCTGCTCTCTGGACTTGCAGGGACGCGTTTTCACGTCCCTATCCGTCCGTCTCACCAGAGATTCCTTCGCTTCCGGCGGAAGGATCCCTCTTGATTCAAGCCATGCCCTTGGCTTGTCTCCAGCTCCCAGGGTCTTCACCAAATGCATGGCAGTGGTGACAGCATTCCCTCGCGGCCGAGGTCCGGGTGTACCCTTACCTGGGCGACTGGCTGATAGCAGCTCCCTCCAGGAGGAGGCCGGAGTGGTCAGAGATCTGGCCTCAGGTCTGCTCTCAACTGGGCCTCCTTATCAAGCGAGGCCAAGTCGGAACTCGAGGCAGAAGCAGGTGATTTTATTCATCGGAAGCAGCTCGACTCTCTTGAGCAGAGCGCGCCCCGGCGGACAGGGCGAGTTCTTTCCTCCTTTGCCCGATCATTTCTGGTTGGGCACAGCCCCTGCCGGGACTTCCTCGCCTCCTGGGTCTCATGGCGGCCTGTACCAGGCGTGGTCCGTTGGGCCGCTGGAACATGCGTCCCCTTCAGTGGGGACTGGCCAGCCAGTGGTCCTGCGATCCTTGGACCAGCTTACCACCGTGTCGGTGACACAGGGATGTGGAATGCTCTCCAGTGGTGGACGTTCCAGATCATTTGCAGGAGGGCATCCCGTTCGTCCGCCCGAGCCGGTCTCTCTGTCGACCGATGCCTCTCTGATGGGTTGGGGTGCCCATCTGGGGAACACCGGGCTCATGGCCTCTGGTCCCAGCGGAGTCCCGATGCCACATCAACCTGCTGGAGCTCCGGCGGTCCGCCTAGCTCTCACCGCCTTTGCTCCGTTCCTCCGAGGTCAAGTGGTCCAGTCAGGCGGACAATACCACGACCATGTACTATCTAAACCGCCAGGCGGGGCCAGCGCTCCATGCTTCTATGCAAGGAAGCTCTCCGCATTGGTCACTCGTGCGCAGCCTGAGGCGGATCTCCTAGCCATTCACGTGGCAGGGCCTCAACACCCTGGCCGATGCCCTGAGCCGGACGGGGCTGCATCCACAGTGGTCTCTCCTGCCGGAGTAGTACAGCATCTGTTCTCCCTTTGGGGCACACCTCAGGTGGACCTGTTTGCCTCCATGGAGAGCAGCGAAGCTGAGTCTGTTCCATGCCCGCCCCCTCAGCAGGGCTCGCTGCAGGGGATGCCTTCTCGGGCAATGGACCCCGGGCCTCTTCGCCTTTCCCCATTTCCCTTGATCCACAAGGTGCTTCTCAAGGCGAGGAGGAGACAAGGCGCAGGTGATTCTGATAGCCCCAGACTGGCCTCGCCAGTTCTGGTACCAGATCTCCTCAGTCTCAGCTCCAGGACTCGCGGCAGCTTCCAGCTCGCCGGACCTGCTCTCAGTCAATCAGGGAAGGTGTTCCATCCGGACCTTCAATCCCTGCACCTAGCGGCCTGGTTCCTGGCTAGAGTTCCAGGCTTTGGGTCTTTCCGGCGAGTCCTCAATGTAGTTGAGGCGTCTACTAAGAGTCGACCAGAAAAATGCTATGCCTTCAAATGGAAAGGTTTTCCATTTGGTGTCAGAACAGGGCTTGGACCCTTCCTCCTGTTCCTTGGCAAGCATCTTGGACTATTTATGGTCCCTTTCTAGTCAAGGGCTTAGGTCGGTGACCCTAAGGGTGCACCTGGCAGCCATCTCTCTGCTTACAGGCGGGCTGGGAAGCAGTCGGTGGCGCAGGAGGAAGGTGGTCTGGCGCTTTTCAAAGGCCTTGATCACATTTCCCCTCAGTCTGGAACCCCCACCTCCGTGGATCTACTGCTGGTACTGGCAAAGCTCATGGGCAAGCCATTCGAACCTATGCACAGGTGTGCTCTCTCTCACCTGTCGTGGAAGACCGCCTTCTTGGTGGCTATCACGTCCAGCCAGAAGGATGGGAGGCTCCAGGCGCTTCCATCGAGTCTCCTACCTGGTCTTCCCACAGGGACAAGGTTGTCCTGCTACCCACCGAAATTCCTTCGAAGGTGGTGTCGGAGTTTCACCTTAACCAGGTGTTGACTCTGCGGTGTTCTACCCCAATCACACCTCCCGGAGGCGAATATAGGCTCCATACTCCTGGATCCTAGAGGCGCTCGCTTATTATAAGGAGGCGACACGGCTGATATTCGGGAGAGGTTGCCAGCTGTTTGTCACCTCGCTGAAGCCGCATCTGGCAGACCTGCAGCGCCAAGCGGACGATAAGCAGGTGGGTAACCTCCTGCATAGATCTCTGCTATAAGTTAGCGGGCATGGAGCCTCCCAGAGGATAAGAGCTCATTCTACCCGCCATACTGCTCTGTAGTGGCTGCTTCCAGGGGCGTCCCTATCCAGGAAATCTGCAGGGGCTGCTACCTGGAAGTCAGCAAACACCTTCATTACCCACTACCACATCGAGCCTTGAGTCACGCCCGGGATGCTGGTTTGGGGCCTCGGTTCTCAGTCTCTCTTTCCCAAGTAAGTATATGGGGTGTCGTCTTGCCTCCTCCTCCCGGAGAACTGCTAGGAGTCTGCCAATGAGTGTGGATGAACAACATATCCATGTCCCTAAAATACAGGTTACTCACCTGTAACAGGAGTTCTAGGAATGGTATGTTGTTCATCCACATTCCACCAACCTCCCGGCCCGGCTGCAACCTGGCTTCCAGCGGGCCAGATCTGGCGTCATAGGCGGGCCGAGTGCCACCACCGGGTGGGTGGGAGGAGCAAGCTTGAAGACCTTCGGCAAGATTTAAAAGCGGCAAGGATACTGCCAATGAGTGTGGATGAACAACATATACCATTCCTAGAACTCCTGTTACAGGTGAGTAACCTGTATTTATACACGTTTTTCCACGACCCGTGACACAGTTGGGAACCGATAAGAGGGTCTTACCTGGCGGATTGCCATAAATGGGTAAGTTTGGTTAGGACTGGCACTATGTCTGAGAAACCCAAAAGAAAAACCGGGCCCACTGGGTTTCAACACTGCAGTGTGTGTGGGGAAGTCTTTGCCAAGGCTGACCCCCACACCACCTGTGTTTATTGTCTGGGGTTTGACCACCTCAGTGCAGACTGCCAGATTTGTAAAAATTTTCCTGCAGCTACCCTGGAAAAGAGAGTTGGTAGGCTCAGGGAAAGGGAGGCCAAAAAGTCCGCTGAACCGGATGGCCAGCCCAGTTCGGTTCCAACCGAACGGAGGAGTGCCCTCTGACCAGGGCGAGACTTCCTCGGGCAAAAGGAGAACCGACTCTGAGGAGTCGGTTCCAGCAAAAAGGACTAGGAAATCAGCTGGTGTTGAGCCAAAACTTTCCTCTCCAACCGCTGAAGAAATAGCCAAAGCTATTAAAACTGTCCAGTTGCTTTCCCTGGTTCCGACCGAACCGGCACCATCAGGTAGGCGCCCGGTTCGGCCGGTTCCACCGGTTCAAGATTATGATTTAGAGGAATATTAAGAACCAGAGGAGGGGGAAGAGGAGTATGAGGAGAGTGAATGTGGATTTGAAAGTCTGGATGTGCCCATTGACCCAGACATCTCCCCAGACAGACCTTCAGGCTTTCTGAGTCCCCTTCTCATTTTATGTTTTATAAAAAAGTGGCTGAAACCCTCCAGCTCCCTATGGAGGAAGCTGTAGATGATCAAGAGGAGCCTGACTATGTGGAAATGATGGATATCCACAAGTCTAGGAGACTGTCTAGTCCTTGCATAAATCTTTGGGAAACAAATTAAAAATTCTAAAACTCCTCACACTATACCTCCTGTGGATAAGAGAATGGACAAAGAGGTACACATTGTCAGGCTCTGATACGGAGTTCCTTACACAACAATGCAGCCATGTTCGGGTGCAGGCTGCAGCCTGTGACAAGGCAAATATTCCTTAGCCCCGGACAAGGACTCCAGGAGGATTGATGCCATGGCAAAGAAACAGTACATGGCAGCATCCTTGGGACTCAGACAGGCAAATTATGCAAGCATTCGCCTGGCCAGCTTGCCAAGGCTGGAGCAGGTGGCTGCTGATGGTATTGAGGCAACCAAGGTGCAATTCCATGCTGCAGTGGACTCAAATTATGTGTCATCAAGAGTCATGGCTACATCTGTGGCACTTCACAGAATGGCTTGGCTCAGATGTACTAGCCTGTCACAGGATACCCAGACTAAGGCCATGGATTTTCCTGTTGTGGGTAATTCTCTGTTTGGGGGCAGACAGAGAAGTACATGAAGAAAAATGGATGAGTATAGGACCACCTATAGGGGTGCACAGGCCAAGGAAGGCAGGCCACTCCTCAAAGGCAGCTTCCCAGGGGCAGGGGCAGGCCTTTTCATAGGCCTTTTTACCAAGCCTGGGCCTCCTCTTCTGCTTATGCCCAGAGGGGGTTCTTTAGAGGGAGAGGCAGACGGGGTGGGTACAAGCAGACCTGCTTCCACCCCCTCAGCCCAAAGCCCCTGCCAAGTAGGCACCCTGATGGGGTTGCCAGGGACGATTCTCAGCTACCTGTAAGGGGCAGGCTGGCTTACTTTGTCCAGGACTGGGAGTCTCTGACATCAGACAAGTGGGTCCTGGAAGTAGTAAGCCAGGGACTGGTTCTCAGCTTCAGAAAGTTTCCAAAGATGAGAACCAGATCCTTTCCACCTGCAAATCCACCAGAGGCACTTGCCCTAGAGGCAGAGGTCTCTTCCCTCCTGGCTCTCAGAGCTGTGGAAAGGGTTCCACCCCTACACCTGGGCAAAGGATTGTACTCCAGGTACTTCCTTACCCCAAAAAAGACAGGAGAATGGCAGCCCATCCTGGATCTCAGATACTTAAACAAGCACCTTTTAAAACCAAAATTCAAAATGGTGACTCTGGGAATTATTCTACCCTCTCTAAGGCCAGGGGACTGGCTAGCGCCCGGACCTCAAGGATGCCTACTTCCATATTCTCATCAGAAGCTCCCATCGAAAGTACCTCAGGTTCGAGCTGCCCTCAGGCCATTACCAGTTCAGAGCAATGCCCTTTGGCCTCACCTCTGCTCCAAGGGTATTCACAAAATGCCTGGCAGTAGCAGTTGCTTCCCTAAGAAGGCAAAAAATTGCCATCTTCCCTTACCTGGACGGTTGGCTCATAGTAGGCCAGTCCCCAGATCAAGTCAAGTTACACCTACAGATAGGATCAGAGCAATCTGAGACAAGGGGTTCCTTTTGTCACTCAGTCTCACTCCTTAATCCTTACTAAAGATGCATCCCTCTTGGGGTGGGGAGCTCACATGGGTGACCTCACTACCCAAGGGTTGTGGTCCCCTCAGGAATCTCTGCTCCACATCAATCTGTTGGAACTCAGAGCAGTTTATCTAGCACTTCAAGCTTTTCCAAAATCTGTTCAGAACAAAGTTGTACACAGGTCAGAACGAGACCTTACCACCACAATGTGGTACATCCAACAAACAAGGGGCACTCGGTCTTAAGCCTTGTAGAAGCAATGAAGTTGTGGTCTCTGGCTTACTCCTGAACACCTCCCTTATGGCAGTTCACCTTCCAGGCAAGGACAGTGTCCTGGCAGATGCTCTCAGCAGGATTTTCCCAGGGCCATCACGAATGGTCACTGGACCCCCTGGTCTTGGAGGTGATATTTGCCAGATGGGGCACCCTGCAGATAGATCTTTTTGCAGCCCCAGACAATCACCAACTTCTCCTTTTTTGCTGCAGGCTCCCAGTGTTGGGCTCAGTCCCTCTGGGTGCCTTAGTTCTCAATTGGGAAGGGAAGTTTCTCTATGCTTCCCCCTTCCCTCTCCTGTTCAAAGTGTTAGTCAAAATCAGATCTCAGCCCTGCAAGATGATCCTGATTGCTCCAGATTGGGCCAGACAACCCTGGTATCCACTCCTACTGTCCTTAGCAGTCCATCTTCCCTGTGTCTTCCCAGGAATCACAACCTGTTAACCTGTACTCAGGGAGGTTTGGTACCAAACCTCAAATCCTCGCAATCTCAAGGCCTGGCTCTTGAAGAGTTAAGAGTTTGCTGATCCACACCTCTCCCAAGGTGTAATGGATATCCTGAAGGCTTCTGGAAACCTTCCACCAGGGCTACTTATAATTCCAAATGGAAAAGGTTTTCCATATGGTGCTCTGGAAAGCATATTTCCCCAGAATCTGCTGATTTACCCACAGTCCTGGATTATATGGTCCACTTAAATGCCTCGGGGCTGAGACCAGCTACCCTAAAAGTGCATTTGGCAGCTGTGTCTGCTTTTATTTCAGCAGGTAAGCCCTCTTCTCTTTCAGCTCATCCTGTATTCTCCCAAGTTTTTCAAGGGATTGCTTCACACCAACCCTCCATTCAGGGAGACCCTGCCCCTGCCTGGGGTCTTAATGTTTGCATTGCTCAGCTTATGCAACCCCCCTTT
The DNA here is from genome assembly GCA_016271365.2 of Neoceratodus forsteri. Taxonomy (NCBI): domain Eukaryota; kingdom Metazoa; phylum Chordata; order Ceratodontiformes; family Ceratodontidae; genus Neoceratodus; species Neoceratodus forsteri. Next base: position 113,223,498 of record CM028131.1, read on the forward strand.
GAGCCTTTGTCTTCAGCAGAGCTTAAGTACTTGACTTAGAAGACTGTGTTTCTGGTATCCATCACTTCTGCCAGATGCATAAGTGAATTACAAGCTTTGTCAGTGGAGCCTGATTTTATCTCCTTTCATAGAGATAAGGTGGTCCTCAGGACTAACAGGAAGTTCTTGCCTAAGGTGGTTTCAGATTTCCACCTTAATCAATCCATATCTCTTCCAGTGTACTTCACTGACCATTCAGGAGGCTGCACAGCTTAGACGTGAAGAGAGCCCTTAGTTACTACATAGGCGTGCCAGGGTCACAGGTTTGACTCCCTCAACTGTTTCTCACTTATGGTGAGGTTGGTAGGGAAACCTGCCACTAAAGATCCATTGCCAGGTGGATTGTCTCTTGTATCCAATTTTGCTATGAAAACTGGGTAAGATTCCTCCCTCAGGCCTGAGGGCTCACTCTACCAGAGGTACAGCTGCTTCCTGGCTGCTGCCAGGGACATCCTATTCTAGAGATATGTCAAGCAGCTACCTGGAGAAACAGTTCACACTTTTACCAAGCATTACTCCTTGGACATCCAGGCTAGGAGTGATGCTTAGTTTCTTTAACTGTGCTTCAGAGCCTATTTCCTAAGTAGATTCTGTCCCTCCTCCATGGAGGTACTGCTTGTAGTCTGCATATGTCATAATATAGCAAGACTTCATGTTGTTTGAAGAAAAATTACTCACCTTAGTAATGTTGTTTCTTCTAATATGAGTCTTGCTATATTATGACCCTTCCCCTGCCCCTCTCAGAACCTCTGTTTTTGGGATGTGGGTGGGCAATGCAGTGTTGGCACTTAGTAGGTGCCCACCTTGTTGTTTTCACCCCTCCTTTCTTGGGGTGACTTGGTGTTGTGTTTTTCATTTTTTGGGTCTCCTGACTTGAGTCTTTGTTTTGGGACCAAAAAATGTGTTCTTATGTTTAGTAGCCAGTTGGCTAGTGTAGGTTTACAGCTTCCACACAGGACCTCAGTGAGTTTAGCTCGTAAAGATCTGACGGTTTAAGTTTGAAGAACAGCAGACAGAGTTTCAACCGAGCTCGAGCTCAGCGTTCCATGCCTGGCATGGAAAGTTAACTCTTTCACCTCCGGAGCAGTTCGAAGGTTGGGACTCACTGCATATGTCATAATATAGCAAGACTCCATTAGAAGAAACAACATTACTAAGGTGAGTAATTTTTTCTTCTTGCACATCTCTTTTTTTGGAAGATGCTGCCCGCCTGGACCTTGTTGATACCCCGGAGGTACTTGAATGTCTCTGTCATATCCCCCCTCTCCCTCCTTTTCTCCAGGGTACACATATTGAGGTCTTTCATTCTTTCCTTATATGTTTTCTAGTGCAATCCTTTCACCATTTCTGTTGCCCTTCTCTGGACTGCTTCTGTTCTGTCAGTGTCCTTCCGGAGATGCGGTCTCCAGAACTGAACACAGTATTCCAGATGTGGCCTAATCAATTGTCTGTACAGTGGCATCACCACCCCGGTTTCTGCTGGTGATGCCCATCCCTATGCACCCCAGCATCCTTCCGGTCCTCCCCACTGTCTTTTCACATTGCTTGGCCACCTTCAGGTCGTCTGTTATGTTTACCCCCAGGTCCCTTTCCTCCCCCTCCCCCACCTCCTAGTGACACCCTTGCCAGCCACCCCTTCAGAGCACCAATGCCCCACACCTCCACTTGACCCCGCACCACCATTCCACCATTCTCCCAACCCTGCCTTGCAGCCTCACCTTCCAGGTAATCTGACCTATCACAGTGTCGGGAGGGGCCCTCTCCTCCGAGGGGGATGTGCCTTCAGGCAAACTTGTATCCCTGGTAAGCTGCCGCAGGGTTGGTCCGGGCTAGTCCGAGGCTTTGTGGTGGTGGAGGCCAGGCGCTCGTCATCCGGTCGGCAGGGAGATGGTTTCCACTTTTCCTTGTCCGCCCTCATGTATCGTGGCCATAAAGGAAGCAGCATCCTGGGGTGGGGATGTGCAGGGGTATGCGGTTTTATGCTTTGTCAAGCTTGTCCACCAGTAAGTCACAGGGCCAGGGCTTGTTCCCTCCCTCTCCGCGAGGGAAGCGTCCAGTGGATGCTTGTGAAACCCCTCCCTTCCGGTCTTTACTCCTGGTACCTGGGCTCGGGGCATGAACCCGGGTCACCAGCGTGCCAAGCGAACCCCTTTGCTCGGCGCCATGGAGCTGGCTGTCCCAGGTCCCCTTTCCAGTTTTGTTGTTGTTAGTATCTTGCCCCTTCCCCATTTTGTATTCCTCTCCAGAATTCCTGTGGCTCAAGTGCATGATATTGCACTTTTTTGCATTGACTTTATGCTGCCACTCTCTTGACCACTCTTCCAATTTTGCCTAGGTTTCTTCTCATTTTTTCCACCCTTCTGGAGTGTCTACCCTATTCCAGATCTTGGTGTCATCCACAAAGAGGCACACCTTCCCTTCCAGCCCCTCCGCAATATCACTAAAGAAGACATTGAAGAGGACCGGCTCCAGAACTGAACCCTGTGGCACCCCACTGGTCACCTCCTTCTCCTGGGATTGAACTCCGTTCACCCCCACCCTCTGTGTCCTGTTGCTTAGCCAATTTCTGACCCATTGTAACACCTTGGGACCGAGTCCCAGACTGCTTAACTTGTTTACTAGCATCCTGTGTGGGACAGTGTCAAATGCCTTACTAAAATCTAGGTAGGCCAAGTCCACCGCCCCTCCCTGATCCAACGCCTTGGCTACCCAGTCAAAAAAATCTATCAGATTTGTTCGACACGATCTCCCTGCTGTGAATCCATGTTGCCTCAGGTCTTGTACCCCACTAGCCTCCAGATATGCCACAATCCTTTCCTTTATGGATTCCATGATTTCCCCCACCACTGAGGTTAAGCTGACTGGCCTGTAATTTCCAGCCTCCACCTTGCTCCCACTTTTGTGTAGTGGTACCATATTTGCCATCCTCCAGTCCTTCAGCACCACTCCCTCATCCAGAGATTTGTTAAATAGGGTTCTCAGTGGTGCCCCTAGTACCTCCCTGAGTTCTTTCAGTATTCTGGGATGCATCCCATTTGGTCCCATTGCCTTGTCCACTTTTAGTTTTGAGAGTTCTTTAGGACTCTGTCCTCTGTGAATGGACTGGTGTCCACCTCCTCAGTGTGCCCCCCGATTTTGTTCCCCCTCCCCTTCCTTTGTAAATACTGAGCAGAAGTGTTTGTTTAGAATTTCTGTTTTTTCTGGGTCCCCCTCTGCACCCCCTCCCTTGTTCAACCTCACAATCCCTCCATTGGTTTTCTTCCTTTCCCTAATATACCTGAATAAGGTTTTGTCACCTTCTTTTACTGACTTTGCTAGCCTTTCTTCAGTTTGTGCCTTTGCGCACCTGCCTGCTTTCCCCACCTCTTTCTGTTTTGCCTGGTACACTTCCCTGTCTCCCTCCCTCTGTGTTTCCTCATACCTTCTGAACGCGTTTTTTTCCCGCAACCTTCCCTGCTATCTCTTTTGAAAATCATAGTGTATTTTTTCTTTCTTTTTACTCTGTTTATTAGCTTTACACAGAGGCCTGTTGTCTGTACTGTGACTCCTTTAAGTTTCTGCCACTGTTCCTCTACTCCTTTCCCTCACTCTTTGCCAGGATTTTCTGGAGGTGTTCCTCCATTTTTGCAAAGTCTGCCCTCTTTAAGTCCAGGATCTTTAATTTTGAGTATCTCGACTCTATTACTGTCTTCACCTTAAACCACACTGTATGGTGATCGCTGGTCCCTGGCTGGCTGCCCACTGATAAATCTGTTCTAGGATCGTGGATATGTTGTTCATTCACACTTATTGGCATGTCCCTTTCCCCTTTAAATCTTGCCGGAAGTCTTCATGCTGGCTCATCCCACCCACCCGGGTGGTATATACCTCAGCTCCGCCCCGTGATGTCAGATCTTCCTTTCCGCTGGAAGATACAGGTTGCTTCCCTTGTGCTCACACATTTCGTAGGCACTGGCTTTCAATACTTCGGTTTTACTGAAATTAAAACTCATCTGAGTTAGCGATCGCGCTTTTGCGTCCTCGATCATGGAAGAGAAATCTTCTCCAGGATTATGCCGGTGTCCTTGCGGCTAGAAGATGTTGCGCACCGATCCCCATCTCACGTGCGTCTACTGCCTAGGTGTCGGCCATGACACCTCATCCTGCAGCTTTAGCTCGGCCTTCCATCCCAACATTCTGGATGACCGCCTGGCACGTTTAAAATTGGGGTGACCGGAGAAAAGGAATCCTCCAGTGAAGTCCAAGGAGGCTAGGTGGGCGGACTCCACGGCCGCGGGTTCCGCTGAGCAACTGGAATGCATGAAGGCATTCGAAGAAGAAGCCGCCCGCGCTTTGGACAGTCAGAGCTTTTTCGTTCCTCTCAGCCTGGGCTCCACCTTCTCAGGTTCCTTCAAGGAGTTGTGCCAGTCTCTCCCCACCTGAGGAGAGGTACCCACAGGCTCGCGTTCCTCTCGATTTCGTAAAAGAGATAAGGAACCGAGCACGTCTTCGTCTTGGCGAAGACGCTCTTGGGACTGAGAAAGGTCTCAGTTCCAGGAGCATGCGGTCTCAATCTCTGTCGAGATCGCTTCCTCGGCCGCAGACTTCACGGACCTTCCGTCAGGCCAGCCGACCGAGGATGCGGCCGATGAAGTCGAGAGTGTCGTCGACCCGATGTCGCCAGCCCTGGTCAAGCGACTCCTTGTAAATGACTCCGGTCCTTGTTTTTCCCAATAAGGAGACCCAGTCTGCTGGTGTCCCCATCGAGGACCCGGTTCCGGACCCCTGGGTATCACCGGTCCCACCGGTGTCTCCCGAGCGACCGAGTCAGCCCATCTGATCTCGGTCGTGGTCTAGAACCCCCTCGTCCAGATGGCCGAGGAAGAGCCATAAGCACTCCAAAAAGAGGCGACGCCATCGGTTGTCCTTGTCCTCCTCTGATGAGGAGAGGCTCCGACGGAAACTCCGGCGCTACGAGGACCTCATGTGGCAACAGCCGATTTTGTCTGGGCACAAGCCGACGTCAACTTCTACCCTGGCTATTACTTGGCTCTCACCTCCTAGGCCGAAGCCGACCCCCTTGGAACTGAAGCCTTTGGTTCCTCTGCCCGCGGGGCTGGCCCGTCCTCCGGTTCGGCCTGTACTGGTCTCTCCACTGATAGTGATGGAGCTGCTGCCCAAGCAGCCTGTGGGAGGGCTCCTTCCAAGAGGACCCGACCAGATTCCGACTTCCCGACATAGGTGAGTCACAGTCACCCGGACCACCCTGGCGGGTGGGGGTGGCTTAGATGTAGGAGCATCGCCCGACTCTTGGACTCGGATGTCACCGGGCTCCACTCTTAACCTGGGGATGATGAGTCATCCGTTGGCACAGGGATGGAGTAAGGTCCTTCCTCCTTCCAAGGGATCCTTCGTCTCATCTCTGATTCCACAGGGATGCCCCTGGAACCCATCCAGACAAAGGCAGAATACCCTCTCACAGACATCCTCAAGAGAGGGGATACCTTGACAGAGGCCTTTCCTGTGGCCGAGGCCATTGTTGGTCCGGCACTCGAACTGTGGCAGCGTCCTGCCTCATGTCCAGCACCGTCTGCCCGCATGGCCTGCAAGTATGCGTTGTCCCTGGGGTCCCTGGCGGGGTTCACAGAGGACCCTTCGGCCGAGAGCCTGGTGACCGCCTCTGTGTTCTGCCGACACTGACCAACCTCCCGACAAGGAGTCCCAAGTATTTGGACCACTTGAGGCAGAAGGTCTATGCGGTGTCCTCTTTGGGCCTTCGTCAGGCAAGTTAGGCTGTCATCATGGCACACTTCTCCCATGCCCTTCTCGGGTCATTGGATGAAGTCTTCCCACATCTCCCCACGGACATGCAGACCACAGTCAGACAGGTCCAAGATCAGTGCCGTGCTGTCGGCAAACAGCAGCTCCAGATGTCCCTGGACATTGGGGATTCCTGTGCCCGCTCGATGGCTGCTGCAGTTGCCTCTTGCCGCAGGGCTTGGCTGAGGCTCTCCTCCTTCCTGGCGGATACTCAGCACAAGTTAGCTGCTGTGCCCTTCCTTGGAACCGACTTGTTCGGCCCAGGAGTGACTGGTCACCTACAGCGTATAGAGCAGTCCAGTGCCACCTTGGACGCCACTTCTGCCAAGAGTTCTTTGGGCAAGAACCAGCAGAAGAAAAAGAAGAAGCACTTTTGGCACTCTTCCCCTGCGGTTCAGCAGTCCTCCTTCCAGGGAGGATAGCATCATCAGCAGCAGGCTCAAGCTTGGTGCCCTCGTCACAAGCCCGGACTCCAACAGGCCCACAGAGGAGGCCAAGGCTCAGGTCCTGGAGCTTCCTCCTCCTCCAAGCCTGCTCAGTGACGGGGTGGGGGTTGCCACCCCTATTCCAGTCATGCCAGCTCTGGGTCTTCCCGTGGGGGGCCGGCTCCACCACTTCCTTTCCGCTTGGTCCGCTATCACTACGGACAGGTGGGTTCTCGAAGTGGTCGGTCAGGGACTGCCTCTAGAGTTCGAGCAGTACCCTCACAGCCGAGCCTGCACCCCTCGGGAAGAACGGATTTCCGCATGCACCCAGTCGGCTCTTCGAGACGACATTGCTCAGCTCCTCCTCAAGGAGGCAGTAGCTCTCGTGGCGGATCCATCTGTGGACCCGGCTTTGTCTCCCAAGTACTTCCTGGTGCCCAAGCGGACGGGGGGCTGGCACCCCATTCTAGATCTCCACGACCTGAATCAATATCTCCGGTCACACACCTTTCAGATGGTCACTCTGTCCCAGATCATACCATCCCTGGAGCGAAACATGTTCTGATGTTTTGTTCACTGGATCTGCAGGACGCGTTCTTTCACGTCCCAATCCGTCCATCCCACCAGCGGTTCCTCCGCTTCAGGGTCGAAGGGACCCTGTACGAGTTCCGAGCCATGCCGTTCAGCCTGTCATTGGCCCCACGGGTCTTCACCAAATGCATTACAGTGGTGGCGGCCCATCTCAGGCATCGGAGGGGGGTGTCAGAATTTACCCCTACCTTGATGACTGGCTCCTTGCAGGTTCCACTCAACAGAAGGTGGTGAGGTCCAGGGATCTGGCCCTCCAAACCTGCTCCCAATTTGGCCTCCTGATCAACGAGGCCAAGTTGGAACTCGTGCCTTCTCAGGTGATGTGCTTCATTGGGGCAGAGCTCAACTCTTGTCAAGCCAGAGCTCAGCTCCCGGCAGACAGAGCGAAGGCTCTCTCCTCCTTTGCCCTATCATTTCTGGTTGGGCACTTGCGCCCTGCCTGGGACTTTCTGCGCCTTCTGGGTTACATGGCAGCATGCACCTCAGTAGTCTCTTGGACCCGGTTGCACATGCGCCCCCTCCATTGGGAGCTGGCCACCCAGTGGACTCAGCGCCACGGTCACTTCGACCAACTGATTACTGTAAACCGGAAGATGTGGGATGCTCTCCAATGGTGGACCGCCCCAGACCGGCTGCAGGAAGGGATCCCATTTGTCCTCCCTGAGCCGACAGTCATCCTCAAGACCGATTCCTCTCTCATGGGCTGGGGAGCCTACATGGGGAACAACAGGGCCTCCGGACTCTGGACCCCCGAGGAGTCCCGATGCCACATCAGCCTATTGGAGCTCAGAGGAGTCAGACTGGCACTGTCAGTTTTCGCTCCTCAGCTCCGGGGTGTTGTGGTTCAAGTCCAGACGGACAATACCACGACCATGTACTACCTCAACAAACAGGGCCGCACGCACTCCCATCTGCTGTGCAAGGAGGCGCTCCACATCTGGACCCTCGTGAGCCGGTTGGAGGCGAATCTCCTAGCCATCCATGAGGCAGGAGCCTCAAACCAGCTGGCGGATGCTCTCAGCCGCTTAGGTCAGACATCCCACGAGTGGTTTCTCCATCCAGAGGTAGCTTACAGCCTGTTCTCCTGTTGGGGCAAACCAATGGTGGACCTGTTTCCCTTCAGGGAAAACACCAAGATGAGGCTGTATCATGCCCGCCCCCCCTCAGCAGGGCTCACTGCAGGGGGATGCCTTCTCGAGGCCGTGAACCACAGACCTCCTCTACATCTTCCCTCCATTTCCCTTGATCCACAAGGTGTTACTCAAGGTGAGGAAGGACGAGGCAAAGGTGATTCTGGTAGCCCCAGACTGGCTGCGCCAGTTGTGGTATCCAGATCTCCTCAGCCTCAGCTGCAGGTCCCAGAAGCGGCTTTGTACACGCCCGGACCTGATATCTCTGAACCAGGGGAAGGTCTTCCATCCGGACCTTCAGTCCCTGCACCTCACAGCCTGGTACCTGAGCGGCTAAAGTTCCAGGCTTTAGGTCTTTCTGAAGATGTCTACACCGTGGTGGAGGCATCTAGAAAGGAATCTGCCAGGAAATGTTATGCCTTCAAATGGAAAAGATTTTTTCATTTGGTGTCAGGGTAAGGGTCTGGACCCCTTATCCTGTTATCTGACTAACATTCTCGACTACCTTTAGTCTCTCTCCAAAGGGGGTCTACAGTCATCGACCCTTAGGGTGCACCTGGCAGCCATTTTTGCTTACCGGGCGCAGGCCGGTCAGCCGACATTGACGCAGGAGACAGTGGTTGGGCGCTTTTTCAAAGGCCTGGATCATATATCCCATCCGGTGCGTGAACTCCACCTCCGTGGGATCTGTTGCTGGTTTTGGCAAAGCTCATGGGCAAGCCATTCGAACCAATGCACAAGTGTGAGCTGTCACACTTGTCATGGAAGACGGCCTTCCTGGTGGCTATCACGTCTGCCAGAAGGACAGGGGAGCTCCAGGTGCTTTCGGTAGACTCCCCTTATCTGGTCTTCCACAGGAACAAAGTTGTCCTGCGCCCCCACCCAAAATTCCTTCCGAAGGTGATGCCAGAGTTTCACCTTAACCAGGTGTTGACTCTGCCGGTATACTACCCAAATTACACCTCTGAGGCCGAGTACAGGCTCCATACTTTGTACCCGGGACGTGCACTCTCCTATTATAAGGAGAGGACAGTGAAAATTTGGGGAGAGGTTCACCAGCTGTTTGTCACCTACTCTGAAGCCGCTTCTGGCAGACCTGCAGTAAAGCGGGCTATTGCAAGATGGATAACATCATTCATAGGTCTATGCTATGAGTTGGCGGGCATGGAGCCTCCCAGAGGGATAAGAGCTCATTCTATCTGCCATACTGCTGCATCGGTGGCTACTTCCAGGGACATCCCTATCCAGGAAATTTGTCGGGCTGCTACCTGGAAGTTAGCAAACACCTTCATTACCCACTACCACATCGACCTTGAATCATACCGGGATGCTGGTTTTGGGACCTCAGTTCTCCAGTCACTGTTCCCTAAGTAGGGGGTGTGCACCTTGCCTCCCTCCTCCCGGAGAACTACTAGGAGTCTGCCAATAAGTGTGGATAAACAACATATCCACGATCCTAGAAAAACAGGTTACTCACCTGTAACAGTAGATCTTACTTAGAGAGGGCTCTTGCAGTAGGTAATTACATATAGGACTGACGCCGGCGGTGTGTCAGGACCCCACGGAAAAATTTCTAGCTAGCAGTCTCTGGCGGGGGAGCGCCCCCACATCAGGTGACCGGCGTCGTGTGACGTCAGTATAAGGGATGGTCTCCCATGCCCGTCTTCCAGTTCTTTCCCGCCGTTGGCTCGTGTCAGCGCCTCGCGGTAATGTTCACCGCTCGTCAGCTCTGTCGTCGGTAGTTTTTACCATTGTTTTTTAGATTTATTCGACCAAATTGTCAGGTTTTCGTTGGTGTTTGTCGTCTCCTACACCCTCCAAGCACAAAAATAGGTGCACTCTGCGGTGCCCAACTCCCGCATAAGGACGGCCATTCCCAGTGCCTCTTCTGTCTGGGCCCAGACCATCAGGTGGAGAAGTGTCAGCACTGCCTTAAATTCAACACTGCCACCTGCAGATGGAGGCAGCAGTCCCTGAAGGCCCACATCCTCAAGAAGAAAATGTCCTCCATGGAGAAGGAGTTGAAAAAGCTCCTGCAGGCGTCCACTTCCCCCGAAGGCCATTGTAAGAAGAAGGACGAGGAGAAGCACCAGGACTAGGGCTCCTCATCCACCGTGACTCCGGCTGGAGTTGCCATGGTCCAGGTAATGTCCCCTCCTGGGTACCGCTCCACGCTGGCCGTTTTGGAGGTTTCCAAGGCCGTGTTGGCCTGCCCGTCTGGCTTGCGCTTGGGCCCCTCGGGTGCTTCCGGGTGGCCTACTGGTTCGAGCGGCTCCGGTAAGCCGGACGTCAGCTCCTCTGATGCTCGCACGGAGAAGGTTGATAAGTCACTTGATCCTTCAGGGCGGCGCACGGCTACTCTCCCGTCCGACCAGGCCGCCCCCCCCTTAGCGACCTGCCTCGGGTGATGGGTCTGCTAAGTCGGACGTTGGCTTCTCCGACATCTGCCCAGACTCCACTGATAAGTCGGATATCGGCTTATCCGATGCCCACGTGGCGGCTGAGCCGATGCCGTACCCTCTTACGGCCGCCGTTCTCAGCTCCCGTAGCCTTCGCTGCCCTCCGGGGACTCTGGATCTCCTCAGCCTGACCCCGGGGATTTATCCCCTCCGTCCCCGGGCGATGCTGAGGTGCCTGCTGCGCCCCCGTCAGGCCTTTCTCCTGCTGTGCCGGACGACCTGACATCGGTTCCCCGGATGCTGGTCCTGCCGACGCCGGGCGACATCCCTCTCCCGGATGCCGCTCCAATGCCGGGCCCTCCGTCCGCCAGGCCTTCTGCTCCAGGCCACCCGTTGGGCCTGGCGGGCTCGTCTGTTCTGTCAGACCCCCGGTTCCCGGGTATCCGACCCACATCGTATCCGCGCTGTCTTAACTTGGTCCTACTTGGTATCCGCCCCAGTACTCGATACTGGCCTATCCGATGCTGCAGTACACGGTGCCTCGCTACCCAATGCTGGGTTACCCACCGTCTGGTTATGGATACGCGCCTTATGGATACACGCAGTATCCGTATCGCCCTCCTCCTCCATCGACCCCTCAGCCGCCGGTGGATTTGAAGGAGACTGTGCCCTCCTGGTGGGCTGAGGCCAAGGCTCAGCTCACCAGAGAGGTGGAGAGTCATCTCCTGACGACGGTGCCAGTTCCTGTACACCCGAGACGACAGACTCCCTCCCCACCTCTGGATCCCAGGGGCGAGCCTTCTGGTTCCAGGGCGGGGCAGGACACGCTTCCCTGAGGGCTTCCCAAGGGGTCCGTTCCTCCCCCACACCAGGAGAGGGAGCCTTCTTCCTCCTCTTCTTCCTCCTCGGGTACCTTGGACAACTCCGACAGTTGTTCCGACCCGGACGATGAACCACACTCTCTGACTAAGTCCAGGCCTTGGACTCCTTCGAAGTCTCCTCCGGAGGATCCTTCCTTCACGGAGTTGCTGTGCAAAATCCAGGAGGTTCATAAGTGGCGTTCCTTGGAGCTGGATCCACAGCATAAAAAGCTCACTGAGCACCTGGATCTGCCCGAGACCTCTCTGACCTTGGTGCCACCCTGGACTGAGCCTCATACTGATCTTGTTTCCACTATTTGGAAGCAACCGTCGGCTTTAGCCCCTATTCCTCGGAAGTCGAACAGGCTATATCAGGCTCCCGAGGGCGTTGACTTTCTTGATTCTCACCCTCGAGCTGACTCGGTCGTGATTAGCACCGCTCACGGCTGGTCAGCTAACCCGAAGCATTCGAGCTTGTCTCCACCTGACAAAGAATCCTGTCTTCTGGACCAGTATGGTAAGAAGATCTTTGCTTCTTCCACTCTGGGTATTAGGGCCCTGAACTATGTCGGTCACATGGGGGATTACCAGAATGCCATTCTTAGTGAGGTGGAATCCAAACTGGACTCCCTTTCTGACTCAGATTAAACAGGAAGTGGCTGACCTCATCCACTCTGCACGTTCGGTCAGCCGGCACATGCTTCGTGCCACTTACGATGCAGTGGACACTGCTGGTAGGAGCTCGGCTTTCGCCGTAGGTTTACAGTGTCATGCCTGGCTCCGTGTGTCAGGGTTGGTCCCGGAAGTGCAGTCCGCTGTTCATTAAGCACCCTTCCGGGGTTCGGTGCTGTTCGGTGGTGATGTCAAGGACATTATCACCGATCTGCAGTAGAAGGGGACCGCACTGAAGTCGGTGGACACCATGTACAATCCCCCTCAAACACAGCATTTTCCCTTTTGCAGGCGGAATCGGTAAAGTGAAACTCCAGGAAAGCGGGCCAATAAACGCCGGGCCCTTCAAACACAAGCCCCATTGCCCAAAAGCAGTGGGGACTTCAGCGAGTGTTGCCCCACACCACCTGACTCCCTTCCTCTCCCACAGCCTCTGGGGTCTCCAGAGGAACTGGTAGGGGAGGTTTCCCTCCACCTCCCGGGTTGGGAGAGGATAACTTCAGATTCCTGGGTGCTCCAGCTGATTGCAGAAAGACACTCAATAGAGTTTCTTTGGAAAGCCCCTCGAAACCCCCCACAAGGTCATCGTACTCTCAGGAGCATCTTCTTCTGGTTCAGGGAGAAATTTTGGCACTTCTGCTAAAGGAGGCGATAGAGCCCGTTCCCCTTTCTTTCCAGGGAACGGGTTACTATTCACACTTCTTCCTGGTCCCGAAGAAGTCAGGGGATGTAAGGCTGATTCTCGACCTCAGTTCCCTGAACTTGTTCGTGGAGTACAAGAGGGTCAGGATGCTCTCCCTTCTTCGGCTGGGACAGTGGCTGTGCGCTCTGGATATGCAGGATGCTTACCTGCACATCCCTATCCACCCTTCTCACCACAAATACCTGTGTTTTGCATTCCAGGGGGACCACTACCAGTTCAAAACCCTCCCATTTGGTCTTTCCTCGGTGCCTCGAGTGTTCACCAAATGCCTTTCAGTGGTAGCGGCCTACCTGCGTACCCAGGGGGTGCAGGTCTTCCCATACCTGGACGATTGGCTCCTGGCAGCCCCGTCCAGGGAGGAACTCCTGCTCTTCCTTTCCCTTACCCAGGGTTTTTTCACTAGCCTGGGTATTACCATCAGCCACTCCAAGTCCCACTTGATCCCGTCCCAGAGGCTCCAGCTCATCGGGGCGATACTGGACATGACCTCTGGCAGGCCTTCCTGCCACCGGACAGGGCGGCCACACTCCAGGCACAGGTCAGCCTGTTGTCCGGCCGCAGGCGGACCACAGCCAAGTTGGTCCTTTGCCTCCTTGGGCTCATGGCGGCTGCGATCCCGACAGTCCCTCACGATCAGCTCCACATGAGGATCTCTCAGTGGATGCTCCAGCCTCTGTGGGATCAGTTGGTGGACGACCTAGATCAGCTTGTTCTGGTCTCCACTTCTATGGCTCGGGACTTACAGTGGTGGATGGTTCAGGAGAACCTTTGCCGGGGAATTCCCCTTCTGTCTTTCTCCCCCCTCCCAGACACTGACTACGGACGCCTCGGGCGAGGGTTGGGGAGCCCATCTAGGGCCTCACAGGACCCAGGGCTCCTGGTCCAGGCTCGAGAAATCTCTTCACATCAATGTGCTCGAGCTTCGGGCAGTGCTGTACGCCCTTCAGGCTCCGCATCTACTTCCCAGTCACTTGGCTGTACAGCTGGACAATATGTGTGTAGTCTGGTACATCAACAAGCAGGGAGGAACCCATTCTTACCCTCTTTGCAGGGAGGCGATACGAGTTTGGAATTGGGCAGTACAGCACAACCTTCACCTCTCGGCAATTCACGTCTCGGGGGTCGAGAACACCTTGGCAGACAGACTCAGCCGGTCGTCTGCGCAGGCTTATGGAGTGGGAACTGGATCAGGGGGTTACAGACGATATCTTCCTACATTGGGGAACACCACAGGTAGACCTGTTTGCATCCCCTTAAAATGCAAAACTTCCCGACTTCTGCTCGCTCGTTCCAGGGTGTAGCATTTTTTGGAGAGATGCTGTGTCTCGAGATTGGAAGGGCAGATTCGTCTATGCTCCCCCCCCCCGATCCAATTGATTCCGAGGGTCTTACAGAAACTCAGTTCAGAAGGAGCTTGAATGATTCTTATTGCTCCTTTATGGCCCAGGCAAGTTTGGTTCTCTCTTCTGCAACAGTTCTCAGAGGAACCTCCTCTTCCTCTTCCTCTGTCACAACTTTTGCTGACCCAGGATCAGGGGACCCTGGTCCATCCAGGCCTCAAGTCCCTTCAGTTGCACTCGTGGCTCCTGCAGGCGTAGCTCAGGCCCGATTCGGGGTTTCCCCCTGGGTAGCTGAGATCCTGGTGGAGGCCAGGAAACCTTCCACCAGATCAACTTATGCTATGAAATGGAAACGGTTCACAATTTGGGCTGCCTCCAAAGATTTTGAGCCTTTCTCGTGCTCTGTTGGTCGGCTTCTGGATTACCTGCGACACAAACTATTACACAAACTGGGGAATATGGGTGTGGGCAGGACAGTAGTGTGGTGGGTAGGTAACTGGCTGGGTGGCAGGATACAGAGGGTGGTGGTAAATGGCTGTCACTCCACAGAGGGAAGAGTGACCAGTGGGGTACCACAGGGATCAGTGCTGGGACCGGTCCTATTCAACATCTTCATCAGTGACATGGCGCAGAACCTAGAAGGCAGAATTTCACTGTTCGCTGATGACACAAAGCTCTGTAACAGAGTAGACACACCAGAGGTGTAGACAGAATGAGCGACCTGCAGAAACTTGAAGAATGGTCAGGGGTTTGGCAGTTGAAATTCAATGCAAAGAAGTGCAAGATAATGCATATGGGGCACAAAAACCCTGGCACAATATATCAGTTGGGGGTGAGGATATAGCATGCACCAAGCAGGAAAGGGATCTTGGGGTTATCATCTCTGATGACCTCAAGGTAGGAAACAGTGTGACAAGGCAGCAGGTAAAGCAAATAGGATGCTGGGATGTATAGGCAGGGGCATCACCAGCAGGAAAAGGAGGTCATAATTCCGCTATACAAGACACTAGTGAGGCCCCACCTGGAGTACAGTGTACAGTTCTGGAGACCATACCTACGTAAGGACATAGACAGGGTAGAGAAGGTTCAGAGGAGGGCAACAAAGATGGTGCATGGATTGCATCACAAGTCCTATGAAGACAGGTTGAAGGAACTGAACATGTACTCCCTGGAGGAGAGGAGGGAGAGAGGGGATATGATAGAGACATACAAGTATCTTACAGGGAGGAACAGGGTGCAGGAAAACACTATTTTTAAGCGAAAAAGATGTTCCAGGACTAGAGGCATGGGATGAAGTTGGAGGGAGGACGATTCAGAGGAAACATAATAAAGAATTTCTTCACAGAATGGGTGGTGGACAAGTGGAACACCCTGCAGAGGAAGTGGTGGGGGCTGAAACAATCACGGGATTTAAGAATGCGTGGGCTAGACATAAAGGAATTCTGGAGGTCAGGGATAAGGTGCAACAGACTTCTAGGAAAACAAACTGAACTTACAAGCTCAAATGGGCAGACTGGGTGGGCCATAGGCCCTTATCTGCCGACACTGTCTATGTATCTATGTACCTCTTTGATCTGGGTCTCAGTCATTCATCCTTAAAGGTGCACATGACGGCCATTTCGGCCTACCATGTCCCTTTTGCAGATAGGACGTTTGCTCAGCTGGAAGTCTCCAAGACCTTTCTTAGAGGGGTCCTCCACTTGCGACCCCCTATCCGGGTTCCTGCCCCTCCTTGGGATCTGAATTTTATTCTGGAGAAGCTTACTCTGCCCCCTTTTAAGCCAGCAGCCTCAGCAGACCTGAACTTCCTCTCTTGGAAGACTCTCTTCCTAGTGGCCATTACTTCTGCTCAAAGGATTTCCAAGCTCCAGGCCCTGATGTGTAAAATCCCGTATCTGATTTTTCACAAGGAACGTGTGGCTCTGCGTACCAACCCTAAGTTTCTCCCTAAGGTGGTAGCGGAATCTACGCTGAATCAATTCATAGAGTTGACTGCCTTCTTTACGCAGCACTCTAATCATGGAGAGTACCTCCTACATACTTTGTATGTCCACCGAGTTCTGAGATACTACACCAACAGGATGAAGGATCTCAGAAAGACTGATCAACTGTTTGTCTCTTTTGCTCCTAAAAAGAGAAGGCAATGCTGTTTCCAAGCAATGCCTATCTAAATGGTTGGTTCACTGTATCACTTTCTGTTATGACAAGTACAACAAGACCCTCCCGGATCAGGTCAGAGAACACTACAGTAGAGGGGTCGCTGCCTCTGCGGCTTGTTTCAAGAATGTGTCCGCGGCTGACATCTGTGCAGCAGCCACCTGGACTTTGGTCCATACCTTTACAAAGCATTACAGTTTGGACATTGCCTCTCACCCTAGAGCAGGCTTCGGGTTGGCTGTTCTGCAAGGTCTCCTTTCCTAAAAAACCTTCACAGCCAGAAGGTCTACTCCTAAGTAGCTTTGCTCCTCCCATTTGCTTCTCCTTGTTCCAGACTGCTTGGGACTCAGTCCTATATGTAATTACCTACTGTAAGAACCCTCTCGAAGTAAGGTAGTACAGTTATGTAAGAACTTACCATAACAGTAGATCTTCGAGAGAGGCTCTTGCAGTAGGTAATACGTTCCCGCCCTCCATCCCCTAAGCTTTTTCAGCTCCTTTTCCAGGATGGAATTATCCGCTTCTCTCTTGTCTCGCCTTTGGGCCTTTGGCGGGAAAGAACTGGAAGGAGAGTGTGGGGGACCTCCCCTTTATACTGACATCGCACGATGCCGGTCACCTGATGTGGGGATGGTCTCTCGCCCGAGACTGCTAGCTAGAAATTTTTCCGTGGGGTCCTGACGCCCGCCGGCGTCAGTCCTATATGTAATTACCTACTGCAAGAGCCTCTCTCGAAGATCTACTGTTATGGTAAGTTCTTATGTAACTGTACTTTCTAGGAGTGGTATATGTTGTTCATCCACACAGACCCACCCGACCTCCCCGGCTGCTGACGCACACAACCTGGCTTCCAGTGGACTAAGATCAGGCGTCATGGGGCGGAGCCGAGGTATATACCACCCTGGTGGGTGGGAGGAGCCAGCTTGAAGACTTCTGGCATGATTTAAAGGGGAAAGGGACATGCCAATAAGTGTTGATGAACAACATATACCACTCCTAGAACTACTGTTACAGGTGAGTAACCTGTTTTTCTAGGAGCGTGGATATGTTGTTCATCCACACACTTCTTTGGCATGTCCATTTCCGCTTTAAAGCTTGCTGGAAGTCTTCAAGCTGGCTCCTCCCAACCACCCAGGTGGTATATATCTCGGCTCTGCCCTAAGACGCCAGATCTTCCTTTCCGCTGGAAGATTCAGGTTCCCTCGTGCTACTTTCTCAAGTACCGTAGGCCCTGGAGTCTAATCGACGGTTTTCGCCGCATTTGCTTTCTTTAAAACTCGATAGAGTTTATGAATCCGATACGAGCACATCGGACATGGAGGACAAGACGTCCCCCGGTTTTCGCTGGTGTCCTTGCGGACAAAAAATGTCTCGCACCGATCCCCACCTCTCGTGCGTTTGTAGCTTGGGTGCCGTGCATGACACCGCTGCTTGCACTGTCTGTCTGGCATTCCATCCCAACGTCCTGGATGATTGTAAGGCATGCCTACAGCTAGGGAGACTGGAGCTTCGCAATCCACCGATGAAATCGAAGGAGGCCAGGTGGGCAGTTTCCACGGCTGCAGGATCCGCCGAGCAGCTCGAACAGATGGCGGCTTTCGAGGAGGAAGCTGCCCAAGCTTCAGCCAGTGGAAGTTTTTTCATGCTGCTCAACCTGGGCTCCACCTTTACTGGGTCCTTTCGGGAGCTGTGCCAGTCTCTCCCTACCAAGGGTGAGGCGCCCTCGGGCTCGCACTCCTCCCGCCCCAAGAAAAGGGACAAGGACCCCAAATCTTCTTCTTCTGGCCGAAGAAGATGTTCCCGGGACCGAGAGTGGTCCGATTCATAGGATCAGGCAGTCTCGGCCTCAGTCGAGATCGCTTCCTCAGCTGCTGGCTTCTCGGACCTTCCGTCAGGCCAAGGCACCGAGGCCGAGGATATGGCAGAACCGGCCGAGATTTCTCTCGACCCGATTGAGCCGTTGTCGCCGACCCCGCTCGACGACTCTTTGGAAAGGACACCCATCTTTTCTTTCCACGACGAGGAGACCCGTCCTGCAGGCATCCCTATCGAGGGACAGGAGCCGCATCCTCGCTTTTCACCGAATCCGGTCTCTCCTGATTGACAGAGCCGACCCCGTTGGTCTCAATCGAGGAATAGGACCCCGTCGGTCGAAAAACCGAAAAAGGGTCATAAACACTCCCGGAAGAGGCGCCGCCGCTGCTCCTCATCCTCCTCGGACGAGGAGAGACTTAGACGGAAGCTCCGTCGACGTTATGAGGACCTTATGTGGCAGCAGCTCATTCTGACTGGTAAGAAGCCGGCTACTCCGGCTACACCAGCCATTACTTGGCCCCAGCCTCTTTGTCCGACACCGACTCCTCCGGTACCGAGGACTCTGGTTCTCCCTCCGGCAGGACCGGCAAGCATTCCTGTTCGGCCATTTCCGGTCTCCCCACCAATTCTGGTGGAACCACTGCCTAAGCAACCTCAGGGAGGGGCTCCCACAAAGGAGGATCGGACAGATACGGGCTTACCCCATCGTCTTTCCATCACTGTAGTTCCTGATCGCCCTAAGCGCATTGAAGGGGTCGTAGGCGGGAGACCACTGTATCCTGACTCCTCTGACTCGGATACTAGTGGTCTTCACTCTCACGCTGATGATGAGTTGTCAGTGACAGGCCTGGAGGAAGGTCCTTCTTCCTTCCAAGGCATCCTTCGACTCATATCTGAGTCCACGGGTATGCCATTGCAGCCTATCCAAAAGGAGGCGGAATATCCTCTTACGGATATCCTTAAGAGGGGGGGATACCCCGATGGAGGCCTTCCCAGTGGCCGAAGCCATTGTTGGCCCGGCCCTTGAGCTATGGCAGCGCCCTGCCTCCTGCCTGGCTCCGTCTGCCCGCATGGCTCGCAAGTACACTGTACCCATGTGGTCCCTGGCGGGCTTCACTGAGCATCCCTCGGCCGAGAGCCTTGTGACTGCATCAGTGTTTCGGCGTATGGGTAGCTCAGCAGATACTGACTGCCCGCTGGACAAGGAGTCCAAAAATATGGACCATTCTTCCCGGAAGGTATATGCGGCCTCATCCTTGGGCCTTCGTCAGGCCAGCTCGGCGGTTATCATGGCACACTTCTCTCATGCCCTCTTGGGGTCACTAGATGAAGTCCTCCCTCATCTCCCAGTGGACATGCAGACCACGGTTAAGCAGGTCTGGGACCAGGGCTGTGCTGTCGCAAAACAGCAGCTCCAGATGGCCCTGGACATTGGAGATTCCTGTGCCCGCTCCTTAGCAGCCGCAGTGGCCACATGCCGCAGGGCATGGCTGAGGTTATCCTCCTTTCCTGCAGGTACTCAGCATAAATTAGCTGACAATCCATTCCTTGGCACCGACCTCTTTGGTCCCGGAGTGGCAGGTCACCTCCAGTGCATAGAGCAGTCCAGTGCCACCTTGGATGCTACCTCTGCAAAAGGTTTTTCGGGCAAGAACTAGCAGAAGCGCAAGAAGAAGCCCTTTCGGCATTCTTCCCCTGCAGTTAGGCAGCCCTCCTATCAGGGAGGTCAGCAGCAACAGCAGGCTCAAGTTTGGCACCCTAGGCCCAAGCAGGGTCCCCAACAGCCCCGAAAAGGAGGCCAAGGTGCCGGTCCAGGAGCCTCCTCCTCCTCTAAGCCTGCGCAGTGACGGGTTGGGGGTGGTCAACCCTACTCCAGTTACGCCAGTTCTGGGTCCTCCCGTGGGGGTCCGGCTCCACTACTTTCTTTCCGCCTGGTCCGATTATCACTTCGAACAGGTGGGTCCTGGAAGTGGTTGGTTGGGGACTGCCCCTAGAGTTTGAGCAGTACCCTCCCTGGCGAGCCCGTGCCCTACGGGAGGAAAGGATCTCATTTGGCGCTCAGTCGGCCCTTTGGGATGACATTGCTCAGCTCCCCGGAAGGAGGCAGTAGCTCCAGTGCCAGATCCTCCTCCGGACCTAGGCTTCGTGTCCAGGTACTTCCTGGTGCCCAAGCGGATGGGGGGTTGGTGCCCCATCCTAGATCTCCACGACCTGAATCAATATCTCAGATCTCGCACCTTCCGGATGGTAACTCTGAACCAGATCATACCATCTCTGGAGTGAAACATGTGGTTCTGTTCACTGGATCTACAGGACGCATTCTTTCATGTCCCAATCCGTCCATCCCACCAGCGGTTCCTCCACTTCAGGGTTGAAGGGACCCTGTACGAGTTCCTAGCCATGCCGTTCGGCCTGGCATCAGCCCCACGGGTCTTCATCAAATGCATTGCAGTGGTGGCAGCCCATCTACAGCGTCAAGGGGTTCGCATATACCCCTACCTCAACGATTGGCTCCTGGTGGGTTCCTCCCTGCAGGAGGTAGAGAGGTCCAGGGACCTGGCCCTCCGAACCTGTTCCAGATTAGGCCTCCTGATCAACGAGGCCAAGTCAGAACTTGTGCCCTCTCAGTTGATGGGCTTTGTCAATGCAGAGCTCGTCAAGATGGAGCCTGGCTTCCGGCAGACAGGACAGAGGTTCTTTCCTCCTTTGCCCAATCATTTCTGGTTGGGCACTTGTGCCCTCCCCGGGACTTCCTGCGCCTTCTGGGTTACATGGCAGCGTGCACCTCAGTGGTCCATTGGGCCAGGTTGCACATGCGTCCCCTCCAGTGGGAGCTGGCCACTCAGTGGACTCAGCGTCAGGGCCTTTTCGACCAGCTGGTCACTGTCACCCAGAAGATGTGGGCCGCGCTCCAATGGTGGACTGTCCCAAGTCGTCTGCAGGAAGGGATTCCGTTTGTCCGCCCCGAGCTGATGGTTGTCCTTATGACCAGTGCCTCTCTCATGGGCTGGGGAGCCCACATGGGGGACCACAGAGCCCACGGGTTCTGGACCCCCGAGGAGTCCTGTTGCCACATCAACCTGTTGGAGCTCAGAGCAGTCAGACTGGCACTGTCAGCTTTTGCTCCTCAGCTCCGGGGTCAAGTGGTTCAAGTCCAGACGGACAATACCATGACCATGTACTACCTCAACAGACAGGGCGGCACACACTCCCGTCTGCTATGCAAGGAGGCGCTCCGGATCTGGACCTTCGTCAGCCAGTTGGAGGTGAATCTCCTTGCCATCCATGTTGCAGGAGTCTCAAACCAAGTGGCGGATGCTCTTAGCCGCATAGGCCAGACATCCCACGAATGTTCTCTCCATCCAGAGGTATCTTACAATCTGTTCTCCCATTGGGGCAAACCGTTGGTGGACCTGTTTGCCTCCAGGGAGAACACCAAGCTGAGGCTGTACCATGCCCGGCCCCCTCAGCAGGGTTCGCTGCAGGGGGATGCCTTCTCGAGGCCATGGACCCCAGGCCTCCTCTGTGTCTTTCCTCCATTTCCCTTGATCCACAAGGTGCTTCTCAAGGTGAGGAGGGACAAGGCGAAGGTGATCCTGGTAGCCCCAGATTGGCCCCGCCAGTTCTGGTATCCAGATCTCCTGGACCTCAGCTGCAGGGCCCCAGAGCGGCTTTGTACATGCCCGGACCTGATATCATTGAACCAGGAGAAGGTATTCCACCCGGACCTTCAATCCCTGCACCTCACAGCCTGGTTCCTGAGCGGCTAGAGTTTCAGGCTTTGGGTCTTTCCGAGGTTGTCTACACCTGGAGGCCTCTCGTAAGGAATCGACCAGGAAATGTTATGCCTTCAGATGGAAAAGGTTTTCCATTTGGTGTCAGGGTAAGAGTCTGGGCCCCTTATCCTGCTCTGTGGCTAACATTTTGGACTACCCTTGGTCTCTCTCGAAAGGCGGTCTACGGTCATTGACCCTTAGGGTGCACCTGGCAGCTGTCTTTGCTTACTGGGCGCGGGCCGGTCAGCCGGCAGTGGCACAGGAGACAGTAGTCATGCACTTGTTCAAAGGTCGGGATCACATATCCCCCTCCCCCCCCAAGTGCATGAACCTCCACATCCGTGGGATCTTCTGCTGGTACTGGCAAAGCTCATGGGCAAGCCATTCGAACCCATGCACAGGTGTGAGCTGTCACACTTGTCATGAAAGACGGCCTTCTTGCTGGCTATCACGTCAGCCAGAAGTACAGGGGAGCTCCAGGCACTTTCGGTGGACTTCCCTTATCTGGTCTTCCACAGGGACAAGGTTGTCCTGCGCCCCCAACCGAAATTCCTTCCGAAGGTGGTGTCAGAGTTTCACCTTAACCAGGTGTTAACTCTGCTGGTATACTACTCAAATTACACCTCGGAGGCCGAGTACAGGCTTAGTACTTTGGACCTGAGACGTGGCCTCTCCTATTACAAGGAGAAGACTGAGAAAATTCAGGGAGAGGTTCGCCAGCTGTTTGTCACCTACGCTGAAGCCGCTTCTGGCAGACCTGCAGCGCAGCGGACCATTGCAAGATGGAGTACGTCATGCATAGGTCTGTGTTATGAGTTGGCGGGCAAGGAGCCTCCCAGAGGGATAAGAGCTCATTCTACCCACCATACTGCTGCATCGGTGGCTGCTTCCAGGGACATCCCTATCCAGGAAGTCTGTCGGGCTGCTACCTGGAAGTCAGCAAACTCCTTCATTACCCACTACCACATCGACCTTGAGTCACGCCGGGCTGCTGGTTTTGGGGCCTCAGTTCTCCAATCTCTGTTTCCTAAGTAGGGGGTGTGCACCTTGCCTCCCTCCTCCCGGAGAACTGGTAGGAGTCTGCCAAATAGTGTGGATGAACAACATATCCACGCTCTTCGAAGAACAGGTTAGTCACCTGTAACAGTAGTTCTAGGAGTGGTATATGTTATTCATCCACACGGACCTACCCGACCTCCCCGGCTGCGGACACATAGCATCTGGCTTCCAGTGGGCTAAGATCTGGCGTCATGGGCGGAGCCAAAGTATATACCACCTGGGTGGGTGGCAGGAGCCAGCTTGAAGACTTCCGGTGGATCCTTAAAGGGAAAGGGGACATGCCATACAGTGTGGAGGAGCAACATGTACCACTCCTAGAACTACTGTTACAGGTGAGTAACCTGTTCGTATTGCACCACGGACCCGGGGTGCCCTTCTTTTTGCTCTTTTCTGGCTTTATAAAACACCCTGATGAAGTTATCAGGTGAAACTATGAAACTCTGGGTAAATGTTCCAGCTTATGCCTTTGTTTTCTATATGAAGCATACAGGATAATGTATGGGCAGCCATGCACAACAAGCCTGTGTCTGCATCATGAGGTTTCTATAGGAACCTCATGAGTGAAGCTCGAGAAGTTCCCTGGTTGCCATAGAAAACTCAAGATGAACACACAGGCTTTTTCAGTATATAGATGCCCATACATTATCTTTTGTAGTATATGGGCATAAGTGCCCATTTCAGACACTCTGCTTCCTTTCAGTGAAATGACAGTTGGGGTGGGGGCGTACATGAGAGTTGGTGGTGGGCTTAGATTACTGATTCAGTGTGCAGCTGTTTGCTGCAGCTGTTTCTGTAATTTCAGTTAAAAAAAAAAACAGCTTCCAGCTTGATTGGCTATAGGAAAGCAGCAGTGCGTCAGCATTCTAAATTGTTATGCTGCAGTAGTGATGTCACTACTGCAGCACAACAACCCTATTCTAGGTATGGATTTCCATGTAAAACAACATTCCACCATACACTATAAATGTTCTGAACATATACACCGGTGAGTGGGTTGTTTCTCCACTTTGTCTGGTACTTAAAGGAGGTTATGTAGCTGATCCCTCCTGGTTCTTAAATTCTCCTTCTCGACTACTTATTCTATAAGGTACACAGTTTCAGCCATAGCATTTCTGCTAGGTGAGATTTGCAGGGCTGTTACTTGCAGGGATATTGCTTTAGGGAATTCTGTCCTAAAGTCCCTCTTCCCGTGCTTTGAAGGCATAGCTCGCTCCTGACTGGGTGTTGCCAGTTGTCTCCAATAGTGCAAATAAGTGAAAGGAATCCGGGAAGTGATAGGATTGTTACTTACTTGTAACTGTACTTCTGCTACTGGTATTCCATCCACATTGAGATTATTGCCTGGCCTTCGCAAGCTACAGTCCTTTTTTTTATACAGCTTTTTACCTTACCATTGCTACCTGACACCTTCGAGCCATGACTCGGGTGCCCCCAGTCCCATTATCTGCTCCTCTTGCGGATCCTGCCGACGGGAATCTGCACAGCACAGGATACAAGAGTTCCTGGAGCCATCATATAAGGTAACAATGAGGGGGGCATGTTTTATCAGTTTTTCTCTATGTATGTCCTGGGCCCCAGTGACCGGCCTGCCTTGCCAGTGAGAAGTACATACGCTCTGGGTCCAGCTACCCTGCCCCACCACCAAACCTAGTGCCCGCCTCACATTTGCTTGATGCTACCACTAAGTCGCCACTTGGTGGCAGCCAAGAGCTTCTAGAGTGAGGGAGCTGCCAAGCGGCCAGTCCTCTCCTGGTCGACTCCTGCCACACAAACCTTTCCCAAACCCAGGTTGGCAGCATGGTAAGAGGTAAGGCGTCCAGCGCCTCAGCCCTCTACACTGCTGGGCCAGTCAGGCTATATCCCGTTGAGTGTTTGAAAGGCAGCTTCTTATTTTTCTGTGGTTCGTATAAAAGATCTGGAGCATGCAGGGTGGGAAGTCGAAAGGGTTGGAGTCGAGGTTCCAGCCACTTGCTTTCAGTGGACTTCGAACATGCTCGGTGGATATTTCAAGAGTTAATGTGACAGGAATATCAGTGGTAGAACTACAGTTAAAAGGAAGCAGTTTGGCTGGCCGGGTGGCGCTACTCGCTACGCCAGTCACCTGGGTTTAGGAATGAACTTGGGTCACTTGGTGTTCTCCTGGGGAGGGAGGGAGGTCACAGTGCCTTGCTGTTAGACTGCCACTTGGTGGAGGTCAGGTGACAGCATAGCAGTCACACACCGAAGGAAACGGGGCAGGTGCTGGACACCAGTGCACATGGGTGCTTCTGAGCATAGCATGTGAGTCATTGTTTGTTGGGTTCCTCAAGGAAGAAAAAGCAGGAGGAACATCTCCAGCCTGCTGCAGTCAATGTCAGCACCCCTTTAGGCTGTTGCACAACTTACTGGGCAGGCTGCCCCACAACTGTGGTCCCAGGTAAATGCTGGGACAGTATCTCACTGAGAAAGTCAGTAACGGGGCTGGAGAGGTGCCACCAGGAGGGGGTAAAACAGAAGGCGGGGAAAAAGCTTGATTTAAAATAAAATGCTGGTAACTTGGTCAGAGGTCTCGTAATTATAGGAGGTATCCTCACACACCCTTAGTGTGTGAGAACAGCTTTGTAGCTCTGTTCCCCAACAGATTTGCAGCCTTCTCCACACAGGAATGCATCGGCACACTCTTATAATAAGAAACCTCCTAAACAGGTGTAAGTTTGCTTGCAGATTGAGTCATACACTGCAGTAGCCTCTGAAGTTAGCCATCTAGCTTGTTGAGACACCACACTGGAAGCTGAGCCCCTGCTTTACTTAAGTAGGCTACGTACTGTAACTCGCCACTTAGCTTGTTCAGACACCACATTGAAAATGGAATAACTGTCTCTCACTCCAGTAGGATCTAGTTGCCTGTCTTGGTGAAATATTGTACTAGGGGTCAAACCAGTGTCTCTCTGTGCATTCCTCTTAAGCTGCAGTAACTTAGTTTTTGGAGACACCACACTGACAGTAGAACCTCTGTTTTTCACTGCAGTGGCTTCTGAAGCTAGTCTCCTAGCTTACTGAAATGCTGAACTAGGAGTGGAACCTCTGTCTCTCACTGCAGTAGAATTTAAAGCTAGGCCGCTGTCCTGAGGCACTGTACTGAGAGTGAAACTGCTGCCTCTCACTGCAGTAACATCTGAAGCTAGCTGCTTAGGTTGTTGAGACACTGCACTGGGCATAGAATGTTTGGTGAAACACCATACTTCGAATCGACCTTCTTTCTCTCACAGCAGTAAGATCTGCAGATATTTGAATAGCTTGCTGAGGCACCATACTGGGAGTCAAACCACCGTCCCTCATGCAGTAGGATCTGGGATCTGAAACTAGCCACCTGATTTGTTGAGACGCTGTAATGGGAATGGAACCATGGTTCTAGGGACATGGATATGTTGTTCATCCACACTTATTGGCAGGTATCCTTTGCCGCTTTAAATCTTGCTGGAGGGTCTTCAAGCTGGCTCCTCCCACCCACCTGGGTGGTAAAACTCTCGGCTTCGCCCCATGACGCTAGATCTTCCTTACGCTTGGAAGCTCAGGTTCCCTCATAGCAGCTCTGCGTATAAGACTGGTTCCTAATTCTTGGTTTTTGAATTTAAAGTTTTGCATTTCTAGACTTGGTCTCCTATCCCTCAGTGGCTCGATGGACAAATCGACTCGGTTTTGGAGATACCCTGCGGCTGAAGATGTCTCGGGCGGATCCACACTCCGTGTGTCTACTGTTTAGGCCTTGAGCACGACCCGCGGGCTTGCGACCTTTGCTGTTCCTTCTCAGCCTACGTCCTCGAGAACTGTGCTGCCGTTTACAACTGGGGCGTCGGCGTTTTCCTCGGTGAAGTCAAAGAGCCGGTCGGCGGTTTCGGGCCGAGCTCGTGGATCAGGTAGAGCAGATGCCGCGCCCTCGAAGAGGAGGCGGCGCGGGCCGCATCTTCCTTGGCCGCGGCATTTATCCTGCTCTCCCTGGGTTCCTCTTGTACAGCTTCCTTTAAGGAGCTTTGTCTGTCCCTCTCCACTAAGGGAGAGGGACCAGCGTCTGCAGGACCTTCTTCTCGGTCCAAAAAGAAAGACAAGGGTAAGTCCCTCCTTCGACGCTCTTGGGAGTGGGAAAGGTCCCTCTCCCCGAGTTGTCGGCCATCGACTTCGGTCGATCGTTCGGCTCGACCACTGGTCTCATGGTGTCCCCGTCAGGTCAGTTGACCGAGACTCCCGTCGGCGCATGGTCAGATTTTCTTGACCGTTGGGCGACTTGTCACCTAGTGAAGCCGAAATCCTCTCTCCCGGTTCCCCGGTGGGAGTTGAGGATCCTGTGGGCTTGCCAGTGCCTCGGTTCGGGGCCCTCGGGTGAACCCTCAAGCGAGGGAGGCGGTTCCACCATCCCCTCCCTCACCGTCCTTGGAAAAGCCGAGGTTCTCGGTCTCGGACTTCTTCGCGGTCCAGCGATCCCGCCATCATGGGGCGGTCTCGGTCTCGGCACATGTGATGAAGGCACCGCCCTTCGTCGTCCTCCTCCTTGGGCGGGGAGGCTCGGCGTAAAGTTACGTCGTGATCCCGAGACCTCATGTGGCAGCAGCTCCTTCTGACCGGGAACAAGCCGGCCGTCGCCCCGGTCATTAAGTAACTGTCACGGACCGGCGAAACAACCCCTCGACTTACCCGAGGCCTGTTCCCAGGCGGTTGTTCGGCCAAACCAGCTGCTCCACCGATTCGGTGGAACCTCTGCCTCCACAGCCATTATTTGGGGCTCCGACCAAGAATTCTTGGTGCGGCTCAGAACCACCCCATAGGCTGTCTGTTACCCTCCTCCCGATCGACCTCGGCAGGTGGAGGGTGGCTCAGGCCGAGGCAGCTCTTTGCGGACTCTTCGAGTCCGGCGGCGATTCCTCCCTTTTCTCCAGGTGAATGAGGCAGGAGTCCTCTGGAGGTCAGTCGATGGACGATAGCCCTTCGTCCTATCCGGGATTGCCCGGCTCATCTGGAGTCCACGGGATGGCTTCGAACCTGTGTCTAGCGGGCCAGGTTTCCCTTCACCGGAGATACTGGACCGAGTTCCCTACGGAGGCCTTTCCGGTGGCCGAGGCCATAGTGGGCCCGGCCTTGGAGCTCTGGCAGCGCCCCTAGCTTCTGTCCTGCGCCCTTGGCCAGGATGGCCAAGTATACGGTCCCCGGTTCCTTGTCCGGTTTTGGAACACCCTCAGCCGGGGGCTAGTTACCGACAGCGTTTTCGGCCTTACGTGCGCTAGGGCGTGGACAAGCCTCCCGACAAAGGTCAAGAAATTGGACTATGCTGGGCACAAAGTCTGCGCTGCGTCCTCCCTCAGCCTTCGTCAGGCCAGTTCGGCCACGCTCATGGCACATTTCTCTTATGCCCTGTTGGGCTCCCTGGGCGAGGTAGTTCCTCATCTTTCGGCAGACCTGCAGACCACGGTTAGGCAGGTGCGGGACCAGGGCAGGGCAGTGGCCAAACAGCAGCTTCAGACTGCTCTGGACATTGGAGACTCGTGCCAGGTCAGTAGCGGCCGCAGTGGCTATGCGCCATCGAGCATGGCTGAGGATATCCACCTTCACCCGGATACCCAGCACAAGTTGGTGGATGTCCCTTCCTGGGGACTGACCTCTTGACCCTGGGGTGGAAGGTCACCTGCAGAGGATCGAGAGTCCAGTGCTACCAGACTCGGTCTCATCCGCACAGAAGGACAAAGGCCGCAGACCACAGCCCTAAGCCTTTTCGTCCCTCAGCGCCCAGCTACGTCCGGCCAACAGCGTCCAGGGCCAGCAGGCATGAGCTTGGCATCCCAAACCCAAGCCCTGGCTTCCTCCTCCGGAAGCGAGGGAGGTAAAGGCCCTGGAGGTCCCTCGGCGGTCCCTCCTCCAAGCCTGCCCAGTGGCCGGGTTGAGGTGTAGCCCCAGCTCCCGTCCACTCACCCCAGGTTCCCCCTGTGCAGAGTCGGCTCCGCCACTTTCTTTCCGCCTGGTCCATTATTACCACAGACCGGTGGGTGTTGGAAGTGGTCGGAAAGGGCCTGCCTCTGGAGTTCGAGCAGGCCCCGCCCTTCAGAGCCGTCGCACCTCGGGGGGCCTCGGGGTCCGCAGCCTCACTGTCGGCTCGCTGAGCCGACATCGCTCTCCTCCTTCAGAAGGAGGTGATCAGAGAGGTAGCGGACCCTCCCTTAGACCCGGGGTTTGTGTTCAGGTACTTCCTGGTTCCGAAACGGACGGGGGCTGGCGCCCCATTCTCGACCTGCACGACTTAAACAAGTTCCTAAGGTCTCGGACCCTCAGGATGGCCACTCTGGCTCAGATAGTACCATCCTTGGAACGCGGCATGTGGTTCTGCTCTCTGGACCTGCAGGACGCGTTCTTTCACGTCTCTATCC
Source organism: Neoceratodus forsteri (assembly GCA_016271365.2). NCBI lineage: Eukaryota > Metazoa > Chordata > Ceratodontiformes > Ceratodontidae > Neoceratodus > Neoceratodus forsteri. The sequence continues at coordinate 113,252,652 of CM028131.1, forward strand.
ATCCGTCACAGAGATTCCTTCGCTTTCGAGCGGAGGGATCCCTTTTCGAGTTCGAGCCATGCCTTGGCTTGTCTCCAGCCCCAGGGTCTTCACCAAATGCATGGCAGTGATGACAGCATTCCTGCAGCACCGAGGGGTCGGGTGTACCTTTACCTGGACGACTGGCTGATGTAGCCCCCTCCAGGCAGGAGGTGGGCCGGTCCAGAAGTCTGGCCCTCAGGTTTGCTCTCAAGTCAGCCTTCTCATCAAGCGAGGCCAAGTCAGAACTCGAGCCGAAGCAGGTGTTTCTTTTCATCGGGGCAGAGCTCGACTCTCTTCGAGCCAGAACACGGCTCCCGGCGGACAGGGCCGAGGTTCTTTCCTCCTTTGCCCAATCATTTCTGGTTGGGCAATCGCGCCCTGCCTGGGACTTTCTGCACCTCCTGGGTCTCATGGCAGCCTGTACCAACGTGGTCCGCTGGGCCCGCTGGAACATGCGCCCCCTTCAATGGGGGCTGGCCAGCCAGTGGTCTCAACGCTGCGATCCATTGGACCAGCTAGTGACGGTGACCCAGGGGATGTGGAACGCTCTCCAGTGATGGACCGTTCCAGTTCATCTGCAGGAGAGCATCCCGTTTGTCCACCCCAAGCCGACGGTCTCTCTATCGACCGATGCCTCTGATGGGTTGGGGTGCTCATCTGGGGGAACACCGAGCGCATGGCCTCTGGCCCCGCGGGAGTCCCGATGTCACATCAACCTGCTGGAGCTCCGGGCGGTCCACCTAGCTCTCACCGCCTTTGCTCCGTTTCTCCGGGTCAAGTGATCGAGTCCAGACGGACAATACCACGACCATGTACTATCTAAACCGCCAAGGCGGGCCCGCTCCATGCTTCTATGCAAGGAAGCTCTCCGCATTTGGTCACTCGTCGCAGCCTGAGGTGGATCTCCTGGTCATTCACGTGGCAGGGCCTCCAGCACCTGGCCGATGCCCTAAGCCGGATAGGGGCTGCGTCCCACAGTGGTCTCTCCTGCGGATGGTGCAGATCTATTCTCCCATTGGGGCACACCTCAGGTGGACCTGTTTGCCTCAGGAGAGCGAAGCTGAGGCTGTTCCATGCCGCCCCCTCAGCAGGGCTCGCTGCAGGGATGCCTTCTCGAGGCAGTGGACCGGGCCTCTTCGCCTTTCCCCATTCCCTTGATACACAGAGTGCTTCTCAAAGCAAGGAGGGACAAAGTGCAGGTGATTCTGATAGCCCCAGACTGGCCCGCCATTCTGGTACCCAGATCTCCTCAGCCTCGGCTCCAGGCTCGGAGGCAGCTTCCAGCTCGCCCGGACCTGCTCTCAGTCAGTCAGGGAAGGTGTTCCATCCGGACCTTCATTCCCTGCACCCTGAGCGACCTGGTTCCTGCTGGCTAGCGTTCTAGCCTTGGGTCTTTCCGGCAGGTCCTCAATGTAGTTGAGGCGTCCCGTGAAGCGTCGACCAGGAAATGCTATGCCTTCAAATGGAAGAGATTTTCCATTTGGTGTCAGAGTAAGAGCCTTGACCCTTACTCCTGTTCCTAGCGAGCATATTGGACTACCTGTGGTCCCTTTCTCCAGCAAGGGCTTAGGTCGGCGACCCTTAAGGTGCACCTGGCAGCCATCTCCTGCTTGCGGGCGCGGGCGAGGGCAGTCGGTGGCGCAGGAGAAGGTGGTCTGGCGCGCTTTTCAAGGCCTTGATCACATTTCCTCCGATGAGAACCTCCACCTCCGTGGGATCTACTTCTGGTACTGGCAAAGCTCATGGGCAAGCCATTCGAACCAATGCACAGGTGTGATCTCTCTCACCTGTGTGGAAGACCGGCTTCTTGGTGGCTATCCGTCAGCCAGAAGGATGGGAAAGCTCAGGCGCTTTCCATTGAGTCTCCTTATCTGGTCTTCCACAGGGACAGGTTGTCCTCGCCCCACCCGAAATTCCTTCCGAAGGTGGTGTCAAGTTTCACCTTAACCAGGTGTTGACTCTGCCGGTGTTCTACCCCAATCACACCTTGGAGGCGAATATAGGCTCCATACTCTGGACCCTAGAAGGCTAGCTTACTATAAGAGGCGCCGCGGCTGAAGTCGGGACAGTTAGCCAGCAGTTTGTCACCTACACTGAAGCCGCACCTGGCAGACCTGCAGTCAAGCGGACGATAAGCAGGTGGGTCACCTCCTGCATAGATCTCTGCTATAAGTTGGCGGGCATGGAGCCTCCCAGAGGATAAGAGCTCATTCTACCGCCATACTTCTCATCGGTGGCTGCTTCAGGGCGTCCCTATCCAGGAAATCTGCAGGGCTGCTACCTGGAAGTCCACACCTTCATCACCCACTACCACATAGACCTTGAGTCACGCCGGGATGCTGGTTTTGGGGCCTCAGTTCTCCAGTCTCTATTCCCTAAGTAGGGGTGTGCGCCTTGCCTCCCTCCTGCCGGAGAACTGCTAGGAGTCTGCCAATAAGTGTGGATGAACAACATATCCATGTCCCTAGAAATACAGGTTACTCACCTGTAACAGGAGTTCTAAGAATGGTATATGTTGTTTATTCACAAACACCCGACCTCCCATGACTACGCAAACCTGAGCTTCAGCGGGCCAGATCTGGCGTCCTGGGGTGGAGCCGGGAGTTTTACCACCTGGGTGGGTGGGAGGAGCCAGCTTGAAGACCTTCCGGCAAGATTTAAAGCGGCAAAGGACACCTGCCAATAAGTGTGGTTGAACAACATATACCATTCCTAGAACTCCTGTTACAGGTGAGTAACCTGTATTTTCTCACTGTAATAGGATTTGAAGCTAGCCACATAGTTTAAGACACAGTAGTGGGAATTGAACCACTTATCTCACAGCAACTGAATCTGAACTTAGCCTTCTAGCTTGTTGGGGAAACCATGCTGGGATTGGAACTGCTACCTTTCGGTGTGGTAGGCTGTGAAGCTAGTCACGTAGCTAGTTGTGACTTTGCACTGTGACTTGAACTGCTGTCTGCTACCTGTAGTAGGCGCTAAAGCTAGCAACAGAGCTTATTGAGACACGACACTGGGAACCGAACCACTGACCCTCACTACAGCAATATCTGAAGCTGGTTGCCTAGCTGGTTCATACACTGCGCTGGGAATCAAATCACTGTCTCTCACTGCATTAGGCTCTTAAGCTTGCAACCTAGGTTGTTGAGACGCCCTGGTGGCCACCCCATTCTGTTTCAGCCTGATGTTTCTTAGTATTACAGATGCTTCTCTAGGCCATGACGGAGTGCTATGATTTTTGTTGTTCTTCTGTTTCAGGCAGAAGAGACACCATTGTTCAGTGCTGTGAGGGGCAGTGAGCATGGTTTCAGACACACGCACACACAACTCATTGAATGGTTTATCGAAACCTCTGATGACCTCTTGCACAGAAACAAGGTCGGTATTTTTAGTTTTTCTTCATTTCTTGAGTCGCAGCTTTCACTTAACCCTTTCCCGCAGGACTTTGTAGGATTGTTAAGGATTCTGAAGCACAGAAACCAAACACTGTGCATCTAAGTTGGCTTTGTATGCTAAAGGGTGAGAAACTGTAGAGGTGTGTACTTGGCAGGTTACTGATACACTTTTGGGACCCAGTGGACCACTGCCAGACTTTAGGATTAAGGGGTGAAACTAATCAGGGTTACAAGACTAGACTTGTAAACTCTCTCAACACCCCAAAATGGGATATTTAAGTAGTGCTTTAGAAATGATCCAGTTTAATGCAGAACCTGCATTTAGACTTCTCAGTACCACGTGATCAGCATGTGGGAGCATTAGAAAACTGTGGGTCAGTCATAGAGGATCCTTTTTAATATATATATATATATATATATATATGTATGTATTTTTTTTTTTTTTGCAACACACACAACATAACAACATGCTGCAGTTAGATGACACGTGTCAAACAGAAAAATGCACATAGTAAGTCGGGTTGACAGGCTGATTATATGGTATTTACATTGGAACAACAGCTGAAGGGATAAAATAATTTTTGCCATAATGTAGATGACCCACCTACGCCATAGTAGCTGAAATACAGGTATCTTATGCTGTAATTTAGCTGTAAGTTTCACTACATTTATACAATTCCATCATTAAATTCTGCCACTGCTGTTATGGTAGGGGAGCAGCTGTAAGCCACAGTTTTGTTATTGCTTCTTTACTCAATAAACTGCAAATGGAAAGCAGTTTTCTAATGTGAGGTTGTGCCCATCTGGCATCTCCATGAAGAACATTAATTGCAGAGTAACCTGTAATGTGGGCAGAAATATGTCCCTCCGATTCTGTTGGAGGTCTCTTCAAAACCATCTGAATTTGAGGCAAGACCACATAATATATATGCATGTGAAGTCCTAGGGTCCCCGCAGTGACACCAGCAGGAAGGGCTGATCTCAGATTCAAATTTGGCCCATTGAACAGGTGTGTAAAAGTATTGGATAACACATTTCCAAGCATATGCTTTCCATATATGAGAAGATGTAGATTTACCACATGTAACTATCTGAGATACAGTTCCCATCTGTTAGTAGGAACCTTTTTTCTATATAGAAGAGATATTGAGGGCCCTTGGGAGCCTAGGTGGAATACCCATTGAGGTTCATAAGAAACTGGCAACAGCTTTGTTGGAACCACTTCATGTCATACTACAGTGGGTCTTAAAAGTGAACAGAATCACTGCAACATTCTCAATTCATATTTCTAAAGGCATGGAGACAGTTCAGTGTCCACGCAGTGGTACTCTTCTCAGAGCCAGCTGAGCTGAGTCATTGAAATGTCTTCTTTCACCACCTGGTGGTATATCCTCTGGCTCCGCCCCATAACGTGAGAGCTTTCTTAATACAGGAAGGGACAGGTATCCACCTCCACAGCCCTGCATGTTTAGAAAGGGTAAGTGTTTCTAAGTGCTTTCTTGGGGAGTTTAGAAAACATTTAGTTCACTTCGATTAATTCGTTGCTGCTGCATTTTCTGACTTCGCTCTGTCGATCATTTGACTGCGGCCATGATGTAAAAGCAGAAACCGAGGTTTAAGTTCTGCGCCCGGTGTAGGCAACAAATATCAGCCGTGGATCTGCATGACGTGTGCGTCTGCTGCCTAGGTGATCAGCATGATATTGACAGCTACAGCAAGTGCAGAGCCATGTTACCGGCATCCATCCATCCAGAAATGGAAGGCCAGGCTGGCCTTTGGTAGTCCCAAGGATTGCAAATTGGCCTCAGCAACTGCACAGCTTGGTGTAATGGAAGAAGAGACAGCAGGTGCAGCAAGTATCTTGTCGGTCTTGGCGCTGTTCCCGACTGGGGCCAGTGTTGGAGGGTCAGTATCTCATGATTTCAGAGAAATGTGTATGGCCCTCCAGACCTTCAGGGAGAGCCCTTCTCTTCATTGCAACAAGGCTAAAAAGCACCATCTCTGCAGGTCGTGGGATCAGAAATGATCATGCTGTTCCTGCTCCTTCAACTCCCCTGAATGCTTGATCTTGGTCGAGCTTTCTCAGGTGAAGGGTTTGGTCAAGGCCCCATGGTAACTCCACTGGGCCTGTCAACCTCTACTCCGGTCAAGCAAGCGGTTGAGATTTTTTTTGAACTGGTCGACCAGTTGTTGGAGGAGATCGATGAGTCAATTTCTTAGACCCCGGTTCTCGCTCCCCTCATTCAGGAGAACAAGAACCTGTCAGAACCCCTGTCAAAGTTACCGCAGAAGCTCTGTCATCCACTGGTCATGCCTCTTAGACCAATTTTGCTTTCACTGCCCAAGAAGGTGGTCTACACAGACCCACCAGAGGACACTTGTTTATGTTGACCTTCTCACTGACGATTGAGGTCGAGACACTGCTCTCGCTTGACCAGAAGGCAATGCCATTGATGCCCCTCAACCTTCTCTTCTTTGGGAGAGCACAAGCATTGAAGTTGTATGCGACAACACTACAAGAAGCTCATTTGTTAACAATGGATCCTTGCAGGGAGGAGTAGGGCTTTGCCCCTGGGACTGGAGGTCCCTTGATTTCCTCCTGCCATTCCTGTGCCATTACAGCAGACTCCGCAGACTACTGCATCTGCATCGCCTCCACTTCGGGTGGAGGCTCCTCCACTGCAACCACTGTTTGGGGGTCTGACAAAGGACTCACGCCAGGCTGGCGGCTTGTGCGACCAATTGTTAGTGGCGATTACCCAGGACAAAGATACCAGGGTGGTCCATAGTGGGTAAATGGTTGAGGGCCATCTCTGAAGAATCTTCTGTCTTATAGGCTGAGTTATTGATGGCTATGACCAGGACTCAGCAGTTAAACCAGGAATCAGTCAAAGGTCTCTCTACTGCATTCTTGCTGACATCTTTTGGGGCCTTGCTATAACTCATGTTGGAGTCTATGCATATGCCATTGGAACTAATTCAGTAACAGGCTTAATACCTGTTCACTGTTATCCTGGATAGGGACGAATCCCCGGGGTTGCCTTTTCCTTAGCTGAAGCTGTTTTATGACTGGCCCTGGAGCTTTGGCAGCATCTAGTATCTTGCCTGGCATCACCCTACCCAGATGGTACTCAAGTATGCAGTCTCTACAGGCACCCATTCAGGGTTCTTTGACCACTCCTCTGCGGAGGGCTTGGTGTGTCGGATTTGGCCTTCTACAGGTTGAGAGGCCAAGGGAATGTGGACAAAACCCCTGATGAGGTGTCCAAAAAGATTGAGTACGTGGCCATAAAGGTGTACACACTGCTTCTTTGGGTCTCAGACAGGCCAGCTATTGGACATGATGGCGAAGTGTGGCCATTCACTGTTAGGTATTGTTGGGCTTCTCCTCCCCCTGCTCCCAGCTGCAAGCATCAGGCTGTCCGGATGATGAGAGATGAAGGTCAGTCTCTGGCTAAACACCAGCTACAGACAGCCTTGGACATGGGTGACTTTTGTGCCCCTGTCATTGCGGCAGCTGTCATCATGCTTTGCAGGGCCTGGCTGAGGTTGTCCACCTTTACTGTGGACAGTCAGCACAAGCTGGCTGATGTCCCTTTCCTGGGCACCAACCTCTTTGGCCCTGTGGTGGAAGGACATCTCATTCACACTGAGAAATCCAGTGCCACCCTGGATTCTGTGGCTTCATCCCAGAAGGACTCAAAAAAAAAAAAAAACCTGAGAAAAAGGCTTTTGAGTTTTGGTCCTTTCAGCCACAACAGCATCACCAGCAGCCCCAGCAGGGCAATTTCAGTTCTGGTATCTGTAGTCTATATTTGGTGGCCAGGAGCAAAAAAAAAAGGGGAGGTGGAGGTGCTGCTGGGGCCCCTACTGCCAAGCCCCCTGCAAACCTTCTAAGTGATGGATCGAGGGATGCCATTCCACCTCCTGTCCAGTCACTGTCCCAGCTCTCAGTCAGGGGTCGGTTCACTGTTACTTTGGACAGGTGAGTCCTAGAAGTGGTGGGTAAGGGATTGTCTCTGGACTTTGAGGCGCTCCTGCCATAATGACTCAAGCTCCTCTGTAGTCCAGGGTGCCTGAGAACACAGTCTGCACTGAGAAATGACATAGTTCAACTCCTAGAGCGATAGCCTGAGTCCCTGATGCCCAGGTCACTCTAGTATATGTGTCCAGATACTTCCTGGTTCTGAAACGGATGGGGGCTGTTGCCCCACACTGGATTTGCATGATCTGAGCAAGTTCATACAGACATGCAAGTTCTGGATGGTCACTCTAAATCAGATAAATGCCATATTTGGAGTAAGGAATATAGTTCTAGGATCGTAGATATGTTGTTCTGTCCACACTGTTTGGCATGTCCTTTCCCTTAAGAATCTTGCCGGAAGGTCTAAGCTGGCTCCTTCCACCAACTCAGGTGGTATATGCCTCGGCTCTGCCCCTTGACGCTAGATCTTCTTTTCCGCTGGAAGATTCAGGTTTCCTCCTTACCGCTCATGCGTTGTAGGCTCTGGTGCTTAAATCCACAGATTTACCTAAACTTCGACTCGTTAGAGTTTCTGCTAATCGCTTTGTGATCTTGACCGCGATGGAGGATAAATCCTCACCCGGTTCCTGCCGCTGCCTGTGCAGACAAAAAATGTCTCACACCAACCCGCATGCTTCGTGCATGTACTGCTTGGGTGTTGGCCATGACACCCAGGCCTGCGAAATGTGTTGCGCTTTTCACCCAAACGTCTTAGACGATAGTCTCACACAACTTCAACTGGGCAGACCAGAGAAACAGAATCTGCCAGTCCTCTTCGATGTCCTTCTTCATCTGCTCAATTTGGGCTCTACCTTCTCTGGCCCTTTTCGGGAGTTGTGCCAGTCTCTTCCCACCAATGGTGAGGGGCCCTCGGGTGCACATGTCTCTCAGTCCCGTAAAAAGGACAAGGAGCCTAGGGAAACTTCGTCTCACCAATGACATTCTTGGGATCATGAGAGATCTCGGTCCCAGGAATCAGCTGTCTCGACTTCTGTCAAGGTTGCGGCCTCGGCCGCTGGCTTCACTGTAACCCCGTCAGGCCAGCTGGCTCAGATGTAGGACGATGATCCGGTTGAGATTATTCTCGACCCCGTCGACCCGTTGTTGCTCAATGAGGCTGACAACTCCTTATTCAGGACCCGGTCCTGCCGGCCACCGAGGAGGAGACCCAGCCTGCTGGGAATCCCCTCGTGGTCCCTGTCCCTGACCAGGAAGAGCCGTGCTTCTCCCCAGCTTCTTCCGAATGATCCCATCGGTCCCCCCGACGATCCAGGTCGAGGTCTCGGACTCCTTCAACCGACAGGTCGAAGAAGGCACATAAGCATTCTAAGAAGCGGCACCGCCACCACTCTTCCTCATTCTCCTCGGATGAGGAGAGGCTTCAACAGAAATTCCGTTGATGCTACAAGGACTTAATGTGGCAGCAGCTGATTATGTCTGGCCAGAAGTTGGCCCTGGCTTCTACCCCAGCTATTACTTGGCTGTCGGCCCCTAGGCCAACACCAACTCCTCCGGAGCCGGTCCACACTGTTCCTCCACCTTCGGAGCCAGTCAAGACCATTCCAGCTTGGCCGAAATCGACCTCTCCACCGATTCTGGTGGAGCTGCCACCTAAACAGCCTCCTTCGGGGGCTCCTGTTAAGGAGTCTTGGCCTGTTCCAGGCCTTCCGAGTAGGCTTTCCATCACCCTTACTCCTGACCGTCTTAGGCGGGTGGAGGGAGACTCCGGTGGCTGACCGATCTGTCCGGAGTCCGAGGACTCTGACCTGCATTCTCACCCCTCATTGAGGAATCTGCTGGTAGTCTCTCAACAGAGGAAGATCCCTCTTCCTTTATGGGTATCCTCGGTCTCATCTCCGAATCTACGGGGATGCCCCTAGAACCCGTTCAGAAATGGGTTGAATATCCCCTCACTGACATTCTCAAACAAGGGGATTCACCGATGGAGACCTTCCCAGTGGCCGAGGCCATTGTCAGTCTGGCCTTGGAGCTGTGGCAGCACCCTGCCTCCTCAGCCTGTAAATACACTGTGCCTGTTGGATCCCTTTCAGATTGACAGAGCACCACTCTGTCGAGGGTTTGGAGACTGAATCTGTGTTCAGGTGCTCGGGTAATTAGGGAGACACTGATAGACCCCCAGACAAAGAGTCCAAAAAAACGGACCATTCTGCACGGAAAGTCTTTGCTGCCTCTTTGCTGGGCCTTCGTCAGGCAAGCTCGGCTGTCATCATGGTGCATTTTTCCCATGTCCTCTTGGGCTTTTTCGATGAGGTTCTACCTCACTTCCCCACAGACCTCCAGACCACGGTCAAGCAGGTCCGTGACCAGGGTCGGGCTGTTGTAAAACGGCAACTCCAGACAGCTTTGGACTTCGGGGACTCTTGCACCTGCTTGGTGGTGGCCGCAGTTGTCATGCGTCGCAGGGCTTGGTTGAGGGTCTCCACCTTCATGGGGAACACCCAGCACAAGCTGACAGACGTCCCTTTCCTGGGTACCAACCTTTTCAGCCCAGGTGTGGACGGTCACCTCCAATGCATCGAGAAGTTCAATGCCACCTTGAACTCTGTGACCTCTGCACAGAACGAATCCCAGTGTTCAAACAAGCATTTGTCAATGCCGAATGTTTGCTTGCTGGCATTGGCAGTGGTAGTGTAGAAGTTACAGAGCTGCGTAATAGGAATGGCAGTGAAGTATTGAACTGAAGCCAACCCCACCACCACCCTGCAGAGAATTACAGGCATTGGGGTGTGCGTTTGGGTTGTCAGGCATAATGACCACGCCATTTCACCACACCACCCTGCAGACACTGACAAGTGTCACGGTGTCCTTAGGGTCTTTGGCCCTTATCTTACCCATTTCATTAGGAAATATGGTGAGATGGGTGCGATATAGGAGAATGGGGTGAAGTTTGGGGCCGAAGAGTCCAAGGCATACCTCGATGCCTCTCACTGACTGCAGGGTGTGGAATAGTATGAGCATCACAGGCAAGAATCCCAAGTCACACCCCTGATGCCTGTCATTCTCTACAGGGTTGGGCATTATGGTTGGAAACCCTAATACCTCAGGCATTCGTTGGTATTTTCACTCCAAATTTTCAACATGTTTTTTTGTGACCCCACCTCATGAACAGGGGGAATATCAGTTTGTTAGCCGAAAGCTGCTTATGCACAGTGACTGCGGCATTTAGCACCACAGGTGCAAAAACATTCCGAACAGGATGTAAAAAATGACAGCTGTACTGTTCATGGGGAGGTGTAAAAAATGGCAATGTTGCAAATCTGTAGTAAAAATATAAAAAAAAAATGGTGAAGTCACGAGCGTACATAGAAACTGTGCAACGCACACCCGTAATGTAATTAGGTTGGGGATTTTTTACAGCAGATTGTCAACTCAGGCATTTTGGTGCCTCCGATTGTCAACAGTGTCACTGTGATTTTCTTTATCTGTGCCAAATAATGATTTCCCACAGCGACCACGCATCTCTGCGCTGAAAGTGTGAAAACACACTTCAGCCACGTTGTGAAAAATGACAGCTGTACTGTTCATAAGGAAGTGTGGAAAAATGCCACTGGTGAAAATCTGGACTGAAAATATGACAAAGTCATGAACTAATGAGGGTGCGTGGAAACTGCGCAATGCTCACTCGTAACACAGTCATTTTATGGACTTTTGTCACCAAATTTTCAACATAGCCATTTTAAGACCTCTGCTCATGAACAGTGTAACTGTGATTTTCTTAATCTGTCCTAAACATTGCTTTCGCACACCAACAGCACCATTATGCGCTACATGTCTGCGAAACATTTTGGGTGACATATGAAAAATTGCAGCTGTACTGTTCATAAGGAAGTGTAATAAAATGGCAGTGTTGAAAATCTGGAGTGAAAATATTAAATTTGCAAACTTACGAGCATGCATAGGAACTGTACAGCATGCGCTAATAACACTGATCATTTTTAAGAATTTTTCACCAAATTTTCAACATAGCCATTTTAAGACCTCTGCTCATGAACAGTGTCACTGTGATTTTCTTAATTGTCCCGTACATTGATCTACGCACACCCGACTGCGTCATTATGCGCTTCATGGAGTGGAAACACGTTTTGGGTGAGATGTGAAAATGGCAGCTGTACTACTCATAAGAAGGTGTGATAAAATGGCAATGTTGAAAATCTGGGTGAAAATATTGAATATTTGCGACCTTACGAGCGTGCGTAGGAACTGCGCAACGCACGCTCGTAAAACAGTCATTTTTATGAATTTTTTCACCAAATTTTCAACATAGCCATTGTAAGACCTCTGCTCATGAACAGTGTCACTGTGATTTTCTTAATGTGTCCCGTACATTGATTTCATACACCGACTGCGCCATTGTGCGCTACATGGGCAGAAACACATTTTGGGCGACATATGAAAATTTGCAGCTGTACTGTTCTTAAGGAAGTGTAATAAAATGGCAGTGTTGAAAATCTGGAGTGAAAATATTAAATTTGCAAACTTACGAGCATGCATAGGAACTGTGCAACGCACGCTCGTAACACAGTCATTTTTAGGAATTTTTTCACCAAATTTTCAACATAGCCATTTTAAGACCTCTGCTCATGAACAGTGTCACTGTGATTTTCTTAATTTGTCCTGTACATTGATTTCGCACACCGACTGCGCCATTGTGCGCTACATGGGTGGAAACACGTTTTGGGTGAGATGTGAAAAATGACAGCTGTACTACTCATAAGAAGGTGTGGCAAAATGGCAATGTTGGAAATCTGGAGTGAAAATATTGAAAATTCGTGAACTTACGAGCGTGCATAGGAACTGTACAACCACGCTCGTAAAAGTCATTTTGGAATTTTTTCACCAAATTTTCAACATAGCCATTTTAACAGCTCAGCTCATGAAGAGTGTCACTGTGATTTTCTTAATTTGTCATTTATTGATCCGCTTTGCGACTGCATTCATTTATGCGCTACATGGAGTGGAAACACGTTTGGGTGAGATGTGTAAAATGGCAGCTGTACTACTCATAAGAAGGTGTGATAAAATGGCAATATTGAAAATCTGGAGTGAAAATATTGAATATTTGCGACCTTACGAGCGTGCGTAGGAACTGCGCAACGCACGCTTGTAAAACAGTCATATTTAGGAATTTTTTCACCAAATTTTCAACATAGCCATTGTAAGACCTCTGCTCATGAACAGTGTCACTGTGATTTTCTTAATTTGTCCCGTACATTGATTTCGTACACCGACTGCGCCATTGTGCGCTACATGGGCGGAAACACATTTTGGGTGAGATGTGAAAATGACAGCTGTACTGCTCATAAGAAGGTGTGGTAAAATGGCAATGTTGAAAATCTGGGTAAAGAAATATTTAGAAAATTCATGACTTACAGAATCCTGCGTAGGAACTACGCAATCTGCGCTCGTAAAACAGTCATTTTTGAATTTTGGCACCAAATTTTCAACATGGGGTTTTGGACCCCTTCTCATGAGTGATGTCACTGTCATGGCGTTATTCAAGCCTCGAAGGGTGATTTTGCGCAGTGACTGCGAAATCACCCTTCGGGCCCGAATAACGCCATGACAGTGACATCATTCATGAGAAGGGGTCCCAAAAACCCCATGTTGAAAATTTGGTGCAAAAATTCCCAAAAATGTCTGAGATATGCAACAAAGTTGAAACCTCCCTATCTAGCCCATTATACAGCTTACTGGCATTTCCTCAGTTCGCGGTCGGCTTTGAAGAGTGCAGATCTGTTCCCGGTCCACCGAAGATCGTCGTGCGAGGTCCGGAGAGTAGTATGGGGTGAGGGTGTGTGGGAGGCAGGGTGCACAGTGGGTAGGTGCGGGTTGTGGGGGGGCCAGGGAGACTACGTGGGACCGTTTTTCTTTACAGAGTTAAAAAAAAAAAAAAAGAACGGCGCAGGGGCGTTTGCCACGCTGGGTGGGCTCACAGCATAGCACAAGGGCAGTTGGGGCCGTTCAGCTGGCGAGGATTAGGCACCCCGTCGGCAAAGTATCGATGCCACGCTGGGGTGGGCTCCCAGCATGGCACTTAGTCTGAGGGGCTGAGGACAGTGGAGCCGACGAGTTGGGCACCCCGTCGGCTATATCATTGCTTGCCCACCCCAGCGTGGCATTTCGAAGGCTTTGGGGGCGGCGGGCGGCGGCGGCACAGCCCGGCGAGGGTTGGGCACCCGTCGGCTATTCATGTGTGTGTGGGGGGCGCATGCCTGCGTGGCGTCCTGTGTGTGGGGGCTGCGCGAGAGCAGCGATGTCTTATCGCTGCTCACTCAAGCGTAGCTCCCCCTTTGAACTGTATGCCACTGCATTTTGAAGCTTGTCATAGACAGCTCCAGCATGCATTGGCTTACAGGGGCCGCGCCTGCCAACACACTGACTGAATTGGAGGAGGAGGTGACACACCTCCGAAATCTCCGATGATGGCACTATGTTTCTTGCACATGCGTGCAAGCAAACATAAAAAGCAGAAGAAGAAGAAGAAGCCTTTTTGACATTCTACCCCTGCGGCCAAGCAGCCCCATTTTCAGTCGGGCCAACAACAGCAGGTGTAATCTTGGCACCCCCAGCCGCGCATAAACCTGGAGGACGGGGTTCAGGTGGTCCCCAAACCAGACCTTCTTCCTCCAAGCCTGCTCAGTGATGGGATGGGGTGGCCACCCCCATAACTGCCACGCAAGCTCTGAGTCCTCCTGTGTGAGGCTGGCTCCGCCACTTCCTTTCCGTCTATTCCGCTGTTACCACAGACAGGTGAGTTGTAGAAGTGGATGGCCAGGGGCTGCCTCTGGAATTTAAGCAGTACCCACCGAGCCGAGCCCGCATCCCACGGGAGGAAATGGTGTCCTCACACACTCAGTTGGCTCTCTGAGACGACATTGCCCAACTCCTCTGTGAGGAGGTGGTGGCCAGAGTTGCGGACCCTCCTGTCAACCCAGAGTTCGTTTCCAGGTACTTACTGATCCTGAAGCGGACGGGGGGCTGGTGCCCCATTCTAGATCTGCACAACCTGAACCAATTTCTCAGGTCCCGCACATTCAGGATGGTAACTCTGTCCCAGATCACACCATCCGTCGAGCAGAACATGTGGTTTTGCTCTCTGGATCTTCAGGACACGTTCTTTCATGTCCTGATCCATCCGTCTCACTGAAATTTCCTCCATTTTTGGGCAGAGGGAGCCCTTCTCGAGTTCCAAGCCATGCCATTCGGCCTGTCATCGGCCCCCCAGGTCTTCACCAAATGCATTGCAGTGGTGGCAGCCCATCTTCGGCGTCGAGAGGTCAGGGTGTAACCCTGTCTCGACGACTGACTCTTAGTGAGTTCCTCCAAACAGGAGGTGGAGAGGCCTAGGGATCTGGCCCTTCAGACCTACATTGGTCCTGGTCTCCTGGTCAGCAAGGCCAAGTCAGAACTCGTACCTTTGCAAGTGATGTGCTTCATCGGGGCAGAGCTCGACTCTTGTCGAGCTAGAGCCAGGTTCCCAAAGACAGGGCAGAGGGTCTCTCTTTCTTTGCCCAATCATTTCTGGTTGGGCACTTGCGCCCTGCCCGGGACTTTCTCTGCCTTCTGGGGTACATGGCGGCCTACACCACCATGGTCCGATGGGCCCAGTGGCATATGTACCCCCTTCAGTGGGAGCTGGCCAGCCAGTGGACTCAGTGTCATGGTCATTTCGATCAGTTGGTCACAGTGACCCAGAAGATGTGGGACACTCTCTAGTGGTGGACCGTCCTAGCACATTTGCAGGAAGGGATCTCGTTTGTCCATCCCGAGCTGACGGTCATTCTCACGACCGATGCCCCTCTCATGGGCTGGGGTGCCCACATGGGGAATCACAGAGTCCACGGGTTCTGGACCCCCAAGGAATCCCGATGTCATATCAACCTGCTGGAGCTCGGAGCAGTCAAACTGGCACTGTCAGCATTCGCTTTGCTCCTTCAGGATCAAGTGGTGCAAGTTCAGACGGACAATACCACAACCATGTACTATGTCAACAAGCAGGGCAGCATGCACTCCCGGCCTCTGTGCAGGGAAGCGCTCCGCATCTGGACCCTCGTGAGCCGACTGGAGGCAGATCTCCTAGCCATCCACTTGGTAGGAGCCTCAAACCAACTGGCAGATGCTCTCAGCCGTGTGGGCAAGATGTCCCATGAGTGGTCTCTCCATCCAGAGGTAGTGTACAACTTGTTCTCCCACTGGGGCAACCTCAGGTGGATCTGTTCGCCTCCATAGAGAATGCAAAGCTGAGGCTGTTTCATGCCCATCTCCCTCAGCAGGGCTCACTGCAGGGGGATGCCTTCTTGAGGCTGTGGACCCCAGGCCTCTTCTATGCCTTCCCTCCA
Organism: Neoceratodus forsteri; assembly: GCA_016271365.2. Classification (NCBI taxonomy): domain Eukaryota; kingdom Metazoa; phylum Chordata; order Ceratodontiformes; family Ceratodontidae; genus Neoceratodus; species Neoceratodus forsteri. Next base: position 113,268,452 of record CM028131.1, read on the forward strand.
CCTCCCTTGGTGCACAAGATGATCCTCAAGGTCAGGAGGGACAAGGCACAGGTGATACTGGTAGCCCCAGACTGGCCTCGCCAGTTCTGGTATCCAGATGTCCTCAGCCTCAGCTCCAGGCTTCTGAGGCGTCTTCCAGTATACCCAAACCTGATATCAGTCAGTCAGGGGAAGCCATTCCATCCGGACCTTCAATCCTTGCACCCGACAGCCTGGTTCCTGAACAGCTAGAGTTCCAGGCTTTGGGTCTCTCTGAGAATGTGCTCACAGTTGTGGAAGCATCCAGAAGAGTCGACCAGGAGGTGCTATGCCTTCAAATGGAAAAGGTTTTCCATTTGGTGTCAGGGTAAGGGCTTAGACCCTTTGTCCTGTCCGGTGGCTAGTATCCTCGACTACCTATGGTCTCTGTCCAAAGGGGGTCTTCGGTCTACGACCCTTAAGGTGCACCTGGCAGCCATCTCTGCTTACCGGGCATGGGCTGGTCAGCAGACGGTGGCACAGGAGAAGGTAGTCTGGCACTTTTTTAAAGGCCTCAACCATATTTCCCCTCCTGTGCGTGAACCACCACCACCGTGGGATTTACTGCTGGTACTCATGGGCAAGCCATTTGAACCTATGCACAGGTGTGAGATGTCACATTTGTCGTGGAAGACTGCCTTCTTGGTGGCTATCACATCAGCCAGAAGAACTGGGGAACTACAGGCGCTCTCTGTTGAGTCTCCCTATCTGGTCTTCCACAGGAACAAGGTTGTCCTGCGCCTGTGACAGGGTGGAATAGGACCCTGTCCCAGTTGGAGAAAGTGTTTAAATGCTAGGATCTATTGTGTTCTATTCCTTTCCTGTCTCTTGTCTGTCTGGTTACGCAACCAAATTTTCCTTTGAGACCTAGGATTTGATCACCCCCACAGTCTCGCAGTTCTTTCAGACAACATGAAGTCTTGCTGTATTCTGACATATGCAGTTAGCCCCAGCACTTGAACTGCCCGAAGAGGAAAGAGTTAACTCTATGCATGAGCATAGAACATTGAGCTTGAGCTCGGTTCAAACCTCTGTCTGCAGCACTACTCCACCTAACTGAACAGTGGCTCCGGAGATTACTCCTTCACTTGATCGGTTCGGTAATATCAGTCGGTTTAAATACCGTTTTTTCACTTTATTTCTTTCAGCTTCAAATCCCTGTCTGCAGTACAGTAAGTGTTGTAGGTAGTGGACTTTGTTTTATTGTGGTAATTTCTGTGGAAATTGCAAAAACTTGTCGATCGGTCCGGTTTTGGAACCGATTGTGTTAGGTTATTTTATTTTCTAATTTGCTAGTGTGAGGTACCGGTTCCTAATGGTTTCAAAAAAACAGAATTTTAAACGTTTTTTTCCACGACCTGTAACACGGTTGGTAACCGATAGTGGGGGTCTTACCTGACTTTTAAGCTATGAAGGGTAAGTTATTAGCCTGGCCATGTCTGTGAAACCCAAGAAAAAACGGGCCCGCTGGGTTTCAACACTGTAGTGAGTGTGGGGATCCCTTTGCTAAGGCAGGCCCTCACACCATCTGTGTTTAGTGTCTGGGGTTTGACCACCTCGATTCAGACTGCCAAATCTGCCAGAATTTTCCAAAGGCCACCCTGGATAAGAAATTGGGTAGGCTTAAGGAAAAGGAGGCAGAGAAGTCCGCTAATCCGGATGGCCAGCCCAGTTCCGACCGAACCTGAGGGAGTGCCCACTGACCTGGCGATACTCCCTCAGGCAAAAGGTGAGCCGATCCTGAGGGGTCAGTTCTGTCAAAGAAAAAAAGGAAATCGGCCGGTTCGGATCCAGAACTGCAACATCCAACCACCGAAGAGATAGCCAGGGCGATAAGCATTGTAGAATCGCTCCGCCAGGTTCTTTCTGATCCGGCGCCTCTCGGTAGGCGCTCGGTTTGGTCGGTTCCCCCGGTTCTGGAATATTGTCCAGATGAGTATTATGAACCGGATTTGGAAGGGGACGACAACGATGACGATGATAATGATGGTGTGGAAGGTCTGGATGAGCCCATTGAACTGGACATCTCCCCAGACAGGCCTTCTAATGTTTTCCCTCCCAGGCTTTCTGAGTCCCCATCCCACTATTTGTTTTACAAAACAGTGGCAGAGACCCTCCAGCTCCCTCTGGTTGAAGCTGTTGAGGAACAAGAGGAGTCCAAAAGGCTGTCTATTCCCCTCCATAAATCTCTTGGGAAACAGACACAAAAAATTCTCCAAACACTGAGTTCTTTACCTTCTGTGGACAAGAGAATGGAAAGGAGGTATATGCTTTCAGGCTCAGGTACAGAGTTCTTGTTCCAACAATGCAGCCATGTTGGGGTTGTGCAGGCTGTAGCCTGTGACAAGGCTAATATACCTTTGGCTTCACACCCCCCAGATAAAGACTCTAGGAAGGTGGATGCTATGGCCAAAAAATAGTACTTGGCATCCTCCTTGGGACTCAGGCAGGCAAATTATATGGCCTACACAGCCAGATACCAGAAGTCCAGATGGGATACTGTTTTAGAACTGGCTAAACAGGCTTCCCCCCAGCTAGCCAAGGAGCTGGAGGAGGTGGCTGCTGATGGGATTGAGGCATCTAAGATTCAATTTCACGCTGCTGTGTACTCAAATGATGTGTCATCACGAGTCATGGCTACATCTGTCTCTTCAGAGATATACTTGGCTCAGATGTACTGGCCTCTCATAGGACACTCAGGCTAAGGCCATGGATTTCCCTGTGGTGGGTAATTCTCTGTTTGGGGAGCAGACAGAGAATTACATGAAAAAGATGGATGAATACAGGACCACCTACAGGAGTGCACAGGCCAAGGAAAGGCAGGCAACTCCTCAGAAGCAGCAGTCTAGAGGCAGGGACAGGCCTTTTCACAGGTCTTTCTACCAGGCACAGGCTTCCTCTCCTTTTCCTCAGAGTGGTTTCTTCAGAGGGAGAGGGAGAGGCAGAAGGGGGATGAGCAGGGTTGCATCCTCCTCCCAGTCTAAGGCTCCTGCCAAGTAGACACCTTGATGTGTCAGGCCGGGTCGACTCCCCTATTCCATTAGGAGGGAGGCTGGCTTACTACTTCCAGGTCTGGAAGTCTGTTACCTCAGGCAAGTGGGTCCTGGAGGTAGTAAGCCAGAGACTGGCCCTCAGCTTCAAAAGATTTCCAAAACTGAGGATCAGGTCTTTTCCACCTGCAAACATCTCCGAAATCATTGCCCTAGAGGTAGAGGTTTCCTCTCTGCTGGCTCTCAGAGCCATAGAGACAGTTCCTACTGTACACAGGGGCAAGGGTCTGTACTCCAGATACACCCTTGCCCCAAAAAAGACAGGGGAGTGGTGGCCCATGCTAAACCTAAGGTACTTTTAAAAAAGCACCTTGTCAAGCCAAGATTAAAAATGGTGACTGTGGGAGTAATTCTTCCTCTCTGAGGCCAGGGGATTGGTTAGCCTCCCTGGACCTCAAGGATGCCTACTTTCACATTCCTATCAGGTGCTCCCACAGAAAGTACCTCAGGTTCGAATTGCCTTCAGGCCATTATCAGTTCAGAGCAATGCTCTTCGGACTAACATCAGCTCCAAGGGTATTCACAAAATGCCTAGCAGTAGTAGTGACCTTTCTCAGGAGACAGAACATCTCCATTTTTCCATACCTGGACGACTGGCTCATTGTGGGACAGTCTCCAGACCAAGTCATGTCAGACCTACAAGTGACAGAACAGTTGCTCACTTCCCTGGGGTTCCTCCTCAATCTACCAAAGTCAGTTCTCGAACCAGTACAGCTCTTGACCTTCATAGGGATAGAGTTGGATACTGTCCAAGCAAAGGCTTTTCTTCCTCTGGCAAGGGCAAAGGCCCTTACAGACCTTGCTTCTTCTTCTTTCTGCCTTCTGGTGTCTCGACCAGCAAGACATTTTCTTCAGCTCCTGGGCCACATGTCAGTTTCCACTGCAGTGGTACATGGAGCCAGATTTCAGATGAGGGACATTCAGTTCCATCAGAGGTCCTTTTGGTCTCAGAAAAAAGATCATCTAACCAAATTGATTCCAGTGACTCAGACTCTGATCTAAGCTCTCCAATGGTGGTTGGATCAGGACAGTCTCAGGCAAGGAGTCGCATTCATCAGTCAGTCTCACTCAGTGGTATTAACCACAGATGCTTCTCTCCTGGGCTGGGGAGCTCACTTAGGAGCCCTCACAGCACAAGGGGTGTGGTCCCCTCAGGAGTCTCTAGTTGATATCAATCTTCTGGAACTCAGGGCAGTATTCCTGGCTCTCCAAACTTTCTCGGACTCCGTAAAGAACAAGGTGGTTCAGGTCAGGACAGACAACAACACCACCACCATGTGGTACATCAACAAGCAGGGAGGCACTTGGTCTACGGCCTTGTGCACGGAAGCCATGAAAATTTGGTCTTTGATCTGACTCATGCCCTGCAAGCATCTCTGGTAGCAGTCCATCTACCAGGGAAGGACAATGTGCTAGCAGATGCCCTGAGCAGGATCTCTCAGGGCCATCATGAATGGACCCTGGACCCCTTCATATTGAAAGTAATTTTCTCCAGGCGGGGCACCCCAGAGATAGATCACTTTGCAGCCCCACACAATCATCAACTTCCTCTCTTCTGTTGCAGACCTCCAGTCTTGGGCACAGTTCCCCTGGATGCTGTGGTTCTAGATTGGGGGGGAAATTCCTGTATGCCTTTCCTCTGTTATTCAAGGTACTGGTCAAGATCAGGTCGCAACCATGCAAGGAGATCCTGATTGCGCCAGGCTGGGCCAGGCAGCCTTGGTATCCTCTATTGATGTCTCCGGCAGTCCACCTCCCTCTATCTCTTCTCAAGAAACACAATCTATTAACCTCCTCACAGGGTAGAATCTGGTACCCCAACCTTCGGTCTCTCAACCTCAAGGCTTGGCTCTTGAAGAGTTAGAGTATGCAAGTCTGCACCTGTCTCAGGGGGTTCTGGATATTCTTAAAGCCTCTCGAAAACCTGCCACCAGGAAAACTTCTAATTCTGAATGGAAGAGATTCAGCATTTTGTGCTCCAATAAGGATGCCTTACCAGACACTGCTGATCTGGCTACTGTTCTGGATTATATGGTTTATCTCAATGGCCTAGGTCTCAGGCCAGCTGTCTCTGCTTTTTTGTCAGTGGGGAAGGCTTCCTCCCTGGCATCTCACCCTGTTTTCTGTAAGTTCTGTAAAGGTTTGCTTCATACCAACCCTCCTTTTAAGGACTCTACCCCTGCTTGGGATCTTAATGTTTGTATTGCTCAGCTGATGCAACCCCCTTTTGAGCCATTGGCTTCAGCAGAACTTAAGTACTTGACTTGGAAAACTGTGTTCCTGGTAGCTATCACGTCTGCCAGGCGTATTAGTGAATTACAAGCTCTGTCAGTGGAGCCTCATTTTATTTCTTTCCATAGAGATAAGGTGGTACTTAGAACCAATAGGAGGTTCTTACCCGAGGTGGTTTCAGATTTTCATCTGAACCAGTCCATGTCTCTTCCTGTGTTCTTCACTGATCACTCTTCTTCAGGAGAAAGAAGATTACACAGTTTGGATGTTAAGAGGGCACTTAGCTGCTACATTGAGCATACTAAGGCACTTAGGTTTGACTGTCCTCAGTTGTTTCTCACTAATGGCGAAGTGGCAAAGGGTAAACCTGCTACTAAGAGAACTATTGCCAGGTGGATTGTCTCTTGTATACAGTTCTGCTATGAAAAGCTAGGCAAAATACCCCCCCCCCCAGGCCTGAGGGCTCACTCGACTAGGGGTATAGCTGCTTCTCTGGCTACTGCCAGAGATATACCTTTACTAGAAATATGCAAAGCAGCCACCTGGAAAACAGTCCATACATTCACCAAGCATTACTCTCTGGATATCCAGGCTAGGAGTGATGCTAGGTTTGGTACAGCAGTACTGCAGAGCCTATTCCCGAAATAGGTTCGGTACCCTCCTCCTTGGAGGTACTGCTTGGTAGTCTGCATATGTCAGAATACAGCAAGGCTTCTTGTTGTTTGAAGAAAAAATTACTCACCTTAGTAACTGTGTTTCTTCTAATGGAGTCTTGCTGTTTTCTGACCTTCCTCCCTGCCTCCCCTCTCAGAACCTGTTTTTGGGAAGTGGGCTGGCAGGTACAGTGTTGCACCTAAGGGGTGTACTTGGCACTTGTCCTTTTTAGAAAGGGGGAGTGAGTTATAGTTATGTTGTTTTTGTAGTTATATGTTGGTTCACTACCAGTTTTTCATTTTGGGTTCTTGACTTGAGTCTTTTGGGGGAACCAAAACATTAATGGCCTGTGTTATTTTCTTTACAATTTCCACTTAGGAAGTATAGTTTGTTAGTATTAGCTCATAAGAATCTGACAGTTACACTTCGAAGTGCTGCAGACAGAGGTTTGAACCGAGATCGAGCTCAACGTTCTATGCTCATACATAGAGTTAACTCTTTCCTCTCTGGGTCAGTTCAAGTGCTGGGGCTAACTGCATATGTCAGAATACAGCAAGATTCCATTAGAAGAAACACAATTACTAAGGTGAGTAATTTTTTCTTGCCTCTCACTGTCCCTCAGTCGCCTTTGCTGTCTGTCTTTTTCTCCCTTGCTTATCTGCTGATATAAAAATATATGCAAATCATTGTATGAAAATGTAACTGATATTGTGATCCCTTTTGTTTATAAATGATTTAGTGTTAATTTATGAAATGTGTATAATTGTGGTTTGAGATGATTGCAAAAAGCTATTGGAAACAAGAGGTTACCTGAGTGCAAATTTTTAAGACTTTTGCTGAAGAGCTGTGAAATAGGGCCTCAGCTCTGGGACACTGTGTTCTAGCAGCACCTGCCTGAAGCATACAAGAATGGAAGAAACAGGATGCTTGTTAAGACTGGAGGTTGGAAGGACTTATACGAGAGCTGAGCTGCAATTGCATGTGAGATGGACACAGAGATTGAAGGAAAACGCTGATGAATCTGCTGTTTATTCTTCCTTTGTAAATAGTTATTCTGAACAAGTTTGTTTTATGTTACTGCTAGTGTAAATAAATATTTTTTGCGAATTTTACAACTGCTCCTGGTTTTTCCTATGCTTCCAGACCTGTGCCTCAATGACAGCACCCCCACCCGAAGTTCCTTCCAAAGGTGGTGTCGGAGTTTCACCTTAACCAGGTGTTGACTCTGCCGGTGTTCTACCCCAACCACACCTCGGAGGCTGAGTACAGGCTGTATACCTTGGACCTGAAATGAGTGCTCTCTTATTATAAGGAGTGGACGGCTGATATTCAGGGAGAGGTTCGTCAGCTGTTTGTCACCTACGCTGGAGCCGCACCTGGCAGACCTGCAGCAAAGCAGACAATTGCCAGTTCGATCAGATTCTGCATCAATTGGTTGACTGGTAGGAAGTCACCCAAGGGGCTTAGGACTCATTCCACCAGACATACATTGGCTGCTTCCAGGGATATCCCCATTGCGGAGATATGCAGGGCTACATCCCAGTCTAGAGCACACACCGTTATCTCCCATTACAGCATCAATGTAATGAGTCATTGGGATGCTGCTTTTGGGTCCTCTGTCCTCCAGTCTCTATTCACCAAATAGAGGGGCACACCTTGCCCCCTCCACCTAGAGGACTGTTAGGAATCTGACATTATATGGATAGTGAACTGTATCCATGCCTTTAGAAATATAGTTTACTCACCTATAATTATAGGTTACTCAACTGTAAACATAGATCTAAGAGTGGTATATAGTTCGCTTCCACACAATGGCAGTCTTCCTGGAGACTGCAGAGTCATCAGAATGCCTTTGAGCTAAGTTCTGCCCACCACTTGGGTGGTATATCCTCTGGCTTTGCCCCATGACATCAGATCTTTGCATGCCTGAAGCAGAGATTCAGATGAAACACTGCCAGCGGGGTGATGTGGGTGTGAACTGTATACCACTCTTAGAACTACAGTTACTTACCCGCTGTACTCTTTCTATACATGTGGAATTCCTTTTTTTTTTATTTCTGTCTCCTTTGTCTTTAAACCTAGATTTGTATAGTGAACCATTATCAAAGCTCCAACCAGTGACATCGTTGGATAGAATCAGTCAGTGGCTCCTGGAGCAGCTCCTCAGCATGCTGTTTGTGTTAGAGTGGCAGCCCACGCAAGTCACAGTATCAGCATCAGGAGTCACTGACTGATTGTAACCAATGATGTCACTGGTTGGAACAGCCCACGCAAGTCGCAGTATTAGCATCAGGAGTCACTGACTGATTGTAACCAATGATGTCACTGGTTGGAACAGCCCACGCAAGTCACAGTATTAGCATCAGGAGTCACTGACTGATTGTAACCAATGATGTCACTGGTTGGAACAGCCCACGCAAGTCACAGTATTAGCATCAGGAGTCACTGACTGATTGTAACCAATTATGTCACTGGTTGGAACAGCCCACGCAAGTCACAGTATTAGCATCAGGAGTCACTGACTGATTGTAACCAATGATGTCACTGGTTGGAACAGCCCACGCAAGTCGCAGTATTAGCATCAGGAGTCACTGACTGATTGTAACCAATGATGCGTGGGCTGTTCCAACCAGTGACAAGTCACAGTATTAGCATCAGGAGTCACTGACTGATTGTAACCAATGATGTCACTGGTTGGAACAGTCCACGCAAGTCACAGTATTAGCATCAGGAGTCACTGACTGATTGTAACCAATGATGTCACTGGTTGGAACAGCCCACGCAAGTTGCAGTATTAGCATCAGGAGTCGCTGACTGATTGTAACCAATGATGTCACTGGTTGGAACAGCCCACGTAAGTCACAGTATTAGCATCAGGAGTCGCTGACTGATTGTAACCAATGATGTCACTGGTTGGAACAGTCCACGCAAGTCACAGTATTAGCATCAGGAGTCGCTGACTGATTGTAACCAATGATGTCACTGGTTGGAACAGTCCACGCAAGTCACAGTATTAGCATCAGGAGTCACTGACTGATTGTAACCAATGATGTCTCTGATTGGAACTGCCCACACTAGTAGCAGTATCAGCATCAGGAGTCACTAACTGATTGTAACTAATGATGTCACTGGTTGGGACAACCCACGCAAGTAGCGATATCAGCATTAGGAGTCACTGACTGACTGCAACCAATGATGTCTCTGATTGGAACAGTCCACACAAGTAGCAGTATCAGCATCACGAGTCACTCACTGATTGTAACTAATGATGTCAGTGGTTGGAACAGCCCACACAAGTAGCAGTATCAGCATCAGGAGTCACTAACTGATTGTAACTAATGATGTCACTGGTTGGAACAGCCCACACAAGTAGCGGTATCAGCATTAGGAGTCACTGACTGATTGTAACCAATGATGTTACTGGTTGAAACAGTCCACGCAAGTAGCAGTGTGAGTATCACGAGTCACTGACTGATTGTAACCAATGATGTCACTGTTTTTTTCACATTAGTTACAGTCGTATAGTCTTGTGTGTGGTGATTACCAAAATTCTAAGTAATCAGCTGTTTTTCTCTGTGTAATTTAAACTTCATGATTAGACAAGTTATTTAGTTTGATTAAGAATATATTGACCTAGATATTTATTGGTTTATTTATGCTTTTTTTGACACATTACGTTGTACTTGTTTAATAATATTAATTACAATATACTAGTATGATATTTATATACTATAGAAGATAAGGATGAACAATAAGAATCATGAAATGTTTAGTTTCTTGATCTTTAGTAATGGCTATATATTGCAATTTTATTTCTTTACTTTTTGTTTTATACTAATTGTACTAATGTATTTTGCTTGTTGGCAGTACTTTTTATGTGTTGTTTGTTCTTTTAACAAATTTTATTGACAAAAAAAAAAAAGTGATGTCACTGGTTGGAACATTCCATGCAAGTAGCAGTATCAGTATCAGGAGTCACTGACTGATTGGAACCAGTGATGTCATTGGTTGGAACACCTCACGTAAGTAATAGTATCAGCATCAGGAGTCACCGACTGATTGGAATCAGTGATGTCATTGGTTGGAACACCTCACGTAAGTAATGGTATCAGGAGTCACTTAACTGACTAACCAATGATGTCACTGGTTGGAACAGCACACGCAAGTAGCGGTATCAGCATCACGAGTCACTGACTGATTGTAAACAGTAATGTCACTGGTAGGAACAGCCTACGCAAGCAGTGGTATCAGTGTCAGGAGTCACTGACTGACTGGAACCAATGATGTCACTGGTTGGAACATCTCACGCAAGTAGTGGTATCAGCATCAGGAGTCACTTGACTGACTGTAACCAATGATGTCATTGGTTGGAACTGTTCACGCAAGCAGCGGTATCACCATCACGAGTCACTGACTGATTGGAACCGGTGATGTCACTGGTTAGAACAACCCACGCATGTAGCAGTATTAGCATCACGAGTCACTGACTGATTGGAACCAGTGTTGTCACTGGTTGAAATATCTGACGCAAGTAGTGGTGTCAGCATCAGGAGTCACTGACTGATTGTAACCAATGATGTCAGTGGTTGGAACAGCCCATGCAAGTAGTGGTATCAGCGTCAGGAGTCACTGACTGATTGTAACCAATGATGTCAGTGGTTGGAACAGCCCATGCAAGTAGTGGTATCAGCGTCAGGAGTCTCTGACTGATTGTAACTAATGATGTCAGTGGTTGGAACAGCCCATGCAAGTAGTGGTATCAGCGTCAGGAGTCTCTGACTGATTGGAACCAGTGATGTCATTGATTGGAGACTTTATAATGGTGCAATAGGGTCTACATATAGAGCTGGTTTTAAAGATCAGAAAGACAGAAAACAAAACAGAGAGATCTGTACAGAAAGAACGGGATGTACAGCTATGCATTGGGAATGTTGCAGAGTTTCTGTTCCTCTTTAAAGGAGGGATAGCGTCCTGCATCTTTCTGATCAGTCCTGAGCTGGGTTACTTCCAACTCCAGGGAAGTCAGTTCATGATCTGACCTTAGAAGGTTAGAGCACTAGCTTGAGAACCAGGAGATCACAGGTCCAGTCCTCAACACAGCCCAAAACTCACTGTATGACCCTGAGAAAGTCCCTTAACCTCCCAGTACTCTAGTCCACTGAGCTGTGAGAAGAGATAGAAGCTGAACCTCACCGAAAATGAGATATTGTATCTTACCTGGGCTTTCCTCAGTAAATAGATTGTAAAATAAAAAATAATGACAGCAGTATTAAATGTGGATTTTTAAATATTAATGAATATACTAGCTTCCGGATTGGAGGCAATATTACCAAAACTTGTTCCACCTAACCAAGCAGGATTTATATGAGCTAGAGATGCTTAACACAACCACCGTTCACTTTTAAATGTGATGGCCATGTGGGGGGTGGGGGGAGGGGGAGGTGGAATCTGGTGGTGGTCTCTCTTGACACGGGGAAAGCTTTTGAATGTGTTGAGTGAGACCACTTGTAGGATTCTGTGTGTGGGATGGGTTTTGGAGAGGCTTTTACATTTTGGATTCAAACATACAGCTTCTCTGTATTCCAGCATACAAACTAACTTAGCAGTTTCACATCCTTTTCTTTTGGAGACAGGCAACTGTAGGGATTTAGTCTATTTTGACTTCAGCAAAGCTTTTGATTCTGTGCCACACAAGAGGCACTGAAAAAGCTGGAGGTCTTTTGAGCAGATGAGGGGATTAATCAAGTGGGTGGGAAGTTGATTGGGGAAAGGCAGCAAAGGGTAGTGGCTAACGGGGGTCAACTCTGGGAACGGGGTGGTCATGAGTGGGTGCCACAGAGACCAGTCCTGTGACCTGTCCTGTTTAATATGTTCATTAGTGACACTGGGAAAGGTATCAAAGGTAAGATGCATCTCTGCTGATGGCACAGCGCACTGCAGTAGGGTAGATAGTGAGGAAGCTTCAAAGGGATCTAGAAAGGTTTGAGAAGTGGTCAAAGGTCTGGCTGTTCTGATTCATTGCCAAGAAGTGCAAGGTGATAAACTTAGTGAATAAGAACCCGCTCATGGAGTTCTGAATGGGAAGGATTAAGCTGGGCACTTCAGCAAAGAAGGATGTGGGAGTCCTCATCAGTGGCTCACTCGCTCACTCACTCACTCAAAGAAGCCAGTATAGTAAGGCCTATAACAAAGCATTTTTGCATTTCCCTTTGCTGCTGCTATTCTCTGCACTTGCCTCCCCATCCAGTTCACCTACCCTCCTATTTTCACCCCTCCACCCATGCTCCCTAACCTCCTTTCTTGTAGGGCTCTGAGAAACTGTTGTACAAAGGCTGTCCATGCCATGAAATTCAGCTATTTTAAGGCCAACCTCCAGAAAAACCTTGATGTCCCAGCCCAACTAAATTCTGGAAAGTAATTCACTCACTTTTCAACTCCCCCCCAGTCCCCTCCACCAATCCTCATGGTTAGTGGTTCACTTGTTTCTGACTCTTCCCTCTGTTGATGCTCACTTCAGTGAGTTCTTCACTGCCTGTGCCCTCCCTTCTCCCCACTCCTGGCTTCTATTCCTCTGCTACTGTTCCCCTTTCCTCTCCACCCCTCCCTGGGTTTCCATTTCCCCGTCACTACCCAGGGGACCCTGCTTGCCCTGTTCTCCCTCAGTCTAAGTTTAGCCCTGACTGGCTGGATCCTAAGCTTCTGCATAGCTCAGCTCCTGCCATTGCATCTCCCCTTTCTCAGCTGCTCAACCTATCATTTTCCCTTTGCACTGCTCCTCAGTCCAAGAAGATTTCCAAAGTTATTCCACATCACAGAGGGTGTGATCCCTCCTCCCCTGGCAACTTCTGCCCCATCTCCCTTCTCCCCTCCCTTTCAGAGCTGCAACATAAACTTGTCTATGCCAGACTTTACAACTACCTCTTCCAGTGTGGGTTCCAGAAGTACCATTCCGCCGTCTCCTCCCTGTTACGTGTCACTGATTCTGCCTTCTCAAGGATGGATCAGGGGCATATCATGGCTGTCATTTTCGTTGATCTGGCCAAAGCGTTTGATTAAGTGTCCCATCCACTCCTTCTGGACAGGTTGATCTTTGCTGGCCTCTTTGCTCCAGCTGTTGATTTGTTTTGTTCCTACCTCACAAGCCGTCAACAGTCGGTACAGGTAGGAGGTGTCCCGTCACCTCCACTACCCATCCTGGCTGATGTCTCTCAGGGTTCCATCCTGGGTCCCATCCCCTTCTCCATTTTCCTAAACAACCTCCGTTCTGCCTGTGTCAATTCACATATTCACGTTTGCAGATGGCACGGTCATCTTCATCTCCAGTCCCTCTGCCACAGTTGTGGAAGACCTACTCCAGCAGGACTTCCACAACGTTCTGTGCTGGTTCCAACCCAACCAGCACTGAGTCAACACTAAAAAAAAAACTATGTCCATGTCCTTTGGTATCAGCCAGAAACTGGCCAGACTCCCGACCCTCCCTGTTTTCACCACATTGGGGTCAGTCTAATCATGTTTAACCAGAACAGAAGTTGCCTGTCGCTGTCTAAACCAAGAAGCAGGTTAGCCCCGGAGGACATTAGGCATTTAGTACACATATGGGTAGCATACTAAAGCCACATTGGATCCTACATACTGCTCTGCTTCCAAACCGCCTCTCCCATTCCCCTCAACCCCTGTAGCAACCCCACCAACAACATGGCAGTCGGCAGAACCCCTCCACTTACCTCACCGCCACTATTCCAAACCATAATACCAAAGCCACTACTTAGTACTCTAGTACAGGGCCCAGTGTTGCCAGGTAAGTTTTTGCCTATGTAGCTGTTAGTGTTTGTGGTTTATTGGATTATTAATTAGCAGTGGCACTTCCTTAACCTTGCCAAGTGATGGACAGCAACTTTGGTTTTTCAGGATGGGCTGACGGTTTTGGATGTAGCGAGGGAGAATACAGTTCCTCTACCAGCCAGTCACTTGATTACGAAAAAAGTACAGGTACAGTGCATATTTTTTTTTTTTTTTAAATAGAAATAAGAGTGTTTTTCTTTCAGTTCAAGCATGTATAGAAAGGTTTGGTTGAGGCAACTGCAGGCTGCTCCTCTATCACAGAGTACAGCCCCTGCCAAGAACAGCGCACTGACTACTGGTTTTGCAGTAGGGACTCTCAGTCTCACTGGTAGTGACAATTACTATTCAGGTCTTTACTACATCATTGCTGCAGTCTTGTTGGCTGTAGAACCAAAATGAGTCGCTGCTCCCTGAGATGGTCATTGTTTTTCCCGTAGTATACCTAGAAGCCAGTGGAGGACATGGACTCTGGGAGCTCACAGCTTCTTCAACTGAGTAGGGCAAAGAGTAGAGTCCCAGTAGGCAATGGCAGAGATGCATGTGCTTTTGGGGAGCTCATAGCTACTCAGGCCCCAGTCTCCCCCAGTAGGAGTCACTGTAGGCAGTGGTGTAGGAGGCTGAGTGGGAAATCACACCTACTCCAAACCCATCATTTCCCAGCATGAGTCACTGGGAAATGGTGTAAGAGAACATTATGTAGAGGAATTCATAGACACTTCAGTCCCTGCCTGTCCCAGTAGAAGGTCCCTGATGATAATGGTGTCCAAGCAGTATTTGCCTATCAGGGCATTGCTTTGGGCAGTGATATAGGAGCCCTGACCGTAGAGGAGATCACTGCTACTTCAGCTTTCCCTGCAGGAGTCACTAGCAGTGACATAGGAGCACTGACTGTGGGGGAGCTTACTGCTACCCCAGTCTCTGCCGTTCTCAGCAGGAGTCACTAATATTGGCATGGGCGCGCTGCCTGTGGTGAAGCTCCTTGTTACCCCAGTCCCTGCCTCTCCCAGCAGGAGTCACTAACAGTGGTGTAGGAGCACTGACTGTATAGGAGCTCACTGCTATCCCAGTCTCTGCCTCTCCCAGCAGAAGTCACTAACAGTGGTGTAGGAGCGCTGACCGTATAGGAGCTCACTGCTATCCCAGTCTCTGCCTCTCCCAGCAGGAGTCACTAACAGTGGTGTAGGAGCGCTGACTGTATAGGAGCTCACTGCTATCCCAGTCTCTGCCTCTCCCAGCAGGAGTCACTAACAGTGGTGTAGGAGCGCTGACTGTATAGGAGCTCACTGCTATCCCAGTCCCTGCCTCTCCCAGCAGGAGTCACTAACAGTGGTGTAGGAGCACTGACTGTATAGGAGCTCACTACTATCCCAGTCTCTGCCTCTCCCAGCAGCAGTCACTAACAGTGGTGTAGGAGCGCTGGCTGTATAGGAGCTCATAGCTACCCCATTCCCTGCCTCTCCCAGCAGGAGTCACTAACAGTGGTGTAGGAGCGCTGACTGTATAGGAGCTCACTGCTATCCCAGTCCCTGCCTCTCCTAGCAGGAGTCACTAACAGTGGTGTAGGAGCGCTGACTGTATAGGAGTTCACTACTATCCCAGTCCCTGCCTCTCCCAGCAGAAGTCACTAACAGTGCTGTAGGAGCGCTGACTGTATAGGACCTCGCTGCTGCCCCAGTCCTTGCCTCTCCCAGCAGGAGACACTAACGGTGGTGTAGGAGCACTGACTGTATAGGAGCTCACTACTATCCCAGTCTCTGCCTCTCCCAGCAGGAGTCACTAACAGTGGTGTAGGAGCACTGACTGTATAGGAGCTCACTACTATCCCAGTCTCTGCCTCTCCCAGCAGCAGTCACTAACAGTGGTGTAGGAGCGCTGGCTGTATAGGAGCTCATAGCTACCCCAGTCCCTGCCTCTCCCAGTAGGAGCCACTAACAGTGGTGTAGCAGCGCTGACTGTGGAGGAGCTCATAGCTACCCCAGTCCCTGCCTCTCCCAGCAGGAGCCACGAACAGTGGTAAAGCAGTGCTGACTGTGTAGGAGCTCATAGCTACTCCAGTCCCTGCCTCTCCCAGTAGGAGCCACTAACAGTCATAAAGCAGCACTTACTGTGTAGGAGCTCATAGCTACCCTAGTCCCTGCCTCTCCCGGCGGGAGCCACAAACAGTGGTAAAGCAGCGCTGACTGTGGAGGAGCTCATAGTTACCCCTGTCCCTGCCTCTCCCAGCAGGAGCCACAAACAGTGGTAAAGCAGCGCTGACTGTGGAGGAGTTCTAGCTACCCCAGTCCCTGCCTTTCCCAGCAGGAGCCACTAACAGTGGTAAAGCAGCGCTGACTGTGGAGGAGCTCATGGCTACCCCAGTCCCTGCCTCTCCCAGAAGGAGCCATTAACAGTGGTAAAGCAGTGCTGACTGTGGAGGATCTCATAGTTACCCCAGCCCCTGCCTTTCCCAGCAGGAGCCACGAACAGTGGTAAAGCAGCATTGACTGTGTAGGAGCTCATAGCTACCCCAGTCCCTGCCTCTCCCAGCAGGAGCCACGAACAGTGGTAAAGCGGTGCTGACTGTGTAGGAGCTCAGAGCTAACCCAGTCTCTGCCTCTCCCAGCAGGAGCCACTAACAGTGGTAAAGCAGCGCTGACTGTGGAGAAGCTCATAGTTACCCCAGTCCCTGCCTCTCCCAGCAGGAGCCACGAACAGTGGTAAAGCGGTGCTGACTGTGTAGGAGCTCAGAGCTAACCCAGTCCCTGCCTCTCCCAGCAGGAGCCATGAACAGTGGTAAAGCAGCGCTGACTGTGGAGAAGCTCATAGCTACCCCAGTCCCTGCCTCTCCCAGCAGGAGCCACTAACAGTGGTAAAGCAGCGCTGACTGTGGAGGAGCTCATAGCTAACCCAGTCCCTGCCTCTCTCAGCAGGAGCCACGAACAGTGGTAAAGCGGTGCTGACTGTGTAGGAGCTCAGAGCTAACCCAGTCCCTGCCTCTCCCAGCAGGAGTCACTAACAGTGGTATAGCAGCGGTGACTGTGGAGGAGCTCATAGCTACCCCAGATCTTACTTCGAGACCCAGCTCTTGCAGCAGGTTACACCATTAGAACTGAAGCCGGCAGGCGTCAGGACCCCACGGAAAAATTCTAGCTAGCTATCTTCAGCGGGGACCGCCCCCGACGTTGGTCCCGCCTCCGACGTCAGGCGTGGTACAAAAGGGGGTGGTCCCGCCAGATTCCCCAGTTCAAACACCATGAAGTCTTGCTATATTATAACAATAGCAGTCAGCCACTGCAGCTGAACTGCCCCGGAGAGGAAGGAGTTAACTCCAGAGGATCTGGAGTTCTACAGCGCGAGGGTGCTGTGCCAAAGCTCTATCTGGCCAGTTTCAAATGAAACTGTCAGATACTTTACTCCGCTTCACTGAACAGTCGCTCCGGAGATCAGCTCCTTCAGCTCGGTTCAAGCGAGTATTTTTCGGTTCATTTGAACTGGCAAAAAGTATTTATTTTACCGCATTTCGGTTAAAAGCTCTATCTGGTAAACCGTAAGTACAAATTTAAAGTCTGTGTGGAAATTCAATTATCGGTTCGGTTTTGAACCGATTGGTTTGCTGATTTTAACGCTTGAAGTGTTTGTTGGGCTTTTAGAGTGTGGTTCCCGGTTCTTATCGGTTCTAAAAACTGTTTTTAAATAGGTTTTTCAAATACCCGTGACATGGTTAGGAACCGATAAGGGTGTCTTGCCTGGCACTGCCATCAAAGGGCAAGTTTTGGATAGGCTGGCATTATGTCTGAGAAACCCAAAAGAAAACCGGCCCACTGGGTTTCAACACTGTGATGTCTGTGGGAAGCCTTTGCCAAGGCTGACCCACACACCACTTGTGTCTATTGTCTGGGGCTGACCACCTCCTGTCAGACTGCCAGGTGTAAAAATTTCCCTGCAGCCACCCTGGAAAAGAGATTGGGCCGGCTCAGGGAACGAGAGGCCAAAAAGTCCGTTGACCCGGATGGCCAGCCCGGTCCAGCACCCACTGGACCAGAGGGAGTGCCCTCTGACCAGGGCGAGACTTCTCGGCAAAGAAAGGCTGGTTCAGAGGAACCAGTCCCAGTTAAAAGACAGAGAAATCAGTAGGTTTGAGTCCAAAATTGTCTCTCCAACTGCTGTAGAGATAGCTAAAGCCATTCAGATTGTCCAGTCACTGTCTCAGGGACCTGTCGAACCACCAACAGTTGGTAAAAGGTTGGTTCGTTTCAGTTCCAGTGGTTCAGGAGTATGATGTTGAGAATTTTATGAACCACAGGAGGGGGAGAGAATTTGATCAATATATGTGTGGCTGGGAGGGTCTGGACGTGCCCATTGAACCGGACATTTCTCCAGACAGACCTTTAGAATCTCCTCCTATTCTGTCTGAGTCCCCTTCTCATTTTATGTTTTACAAAAAGGTTGCAGAAACCCTCCAGCTTCCTTTAGAGGAGGCTGTGGATGAGCAAGAGGAGCCTGATTATGTAGAAATGATGGATATACCAGAGTCTAGGAGGTTGTCTATTCCTTTGCATAAGTCATTTAGGAAGCAAACAACAAAGATTTTAAAAATCCTCATTCTGTCCCTCCTGTAGATAAAAAAATGGACAGAAGGTATACTTTGTCAGGCTCTGATACAGACTTCCTCACTGAACAGTGTAGTCATGTAGGTGTGGTACAAGCTGCAGCCTGTGACAAGGCTAATATTCCCCTGGCCTCACATCCTCCTGATAAGGATTCCAGGAAGATTGATGCCATGGCGAAAAAACAGTATATGGCAGCTTCTTTGGGACTCAGGCAGGCAAATTATATGGCTTATGTAGCTAGATATCAGAAATCTCAATGGGACACAATATTGCAGTTAGCTAAGCAGGCCCATGGCCAGCTGGCTAGTAATTTGGAACAGGTGGCTGCTGATGGCATTGAAGCCTCTAAAGTTCAGTTTCATACTGCTGTTGATGTTAATGATGTCTCCTCTAGGGTCATGACCACTTCTGTAGCTTTCTGTAGGTTGGCATGGCTCAGATGCACTAATCTGTCCCAAGATACTCAGTCAAAGGCTATGGATTTTCCTGTAGTGGGAAATTCTCTGTTTGGGGAACAAACAGAAAACTATATGAAAAAGATGGATGAATACAGAACTACCTACAAAAGTGCCCAAGCTAAGGAGAGGCATGCCACTCCACAAAGGCATGTCCACAGGGGTAGGGGCAGGCCTTTCCACAGACCTTTTTATCAAGTTCAGGCCTCTTCAGCCTTTGCACAGAGGGTTTTTTTCAGAGGCAGAGGTAGACGGGGCACAGGCAGACCGTCTCCCTCCCCTCAACCTAAAACTGCTGCCAAGCAGGCACCCTGATGGGGTGCCCAGGGCCGATTCTCCTGTACCGGTGGGGGTCAGGTTGGCTTATTTCAGCCAGAACTGGTTGTCCCCAACCGGACAAATGGGTTCTGGGTGGTAAGCCAAGGTCTGGTTCTCAGCTTCAAACAGTTCCCAAAGATGAGAGCCAGACATTTTCCTACAAATCCTTCAGAAGCCCTTGCTTTGGAAGCAGAGGTTTCTTCTCTTCTAGACTGCAAAGCAGTAAAGGGTTCCTCCTTGCCATCAGGGCAAGGGCTGTACTCAAGATACTTCCTTACCCCAAAAAGACAGGAGAATGGCGCCCATCCTAGATTTAAGGTTCCTGAACAAGCATCTTTTGAAACCAAACTCAAAATGTTAACCCTGGCAATGTTTTTGCCTTCCCTAAGGCCAGGGACTGGCTAGCTTCCCTGGACCTCAAGGATGCCTATTTTCATATCCTGATCAGCCTTCTCACGAAAGTACCTCAGGTTGAACACCCTCTGGCCACTACCAGTTCAGAGCAATGCCCTTCGGCCTTACCTCTGCTCCAAGGGTTTTCACAAAATGTCTAGCTATGATAGTGGCTCATTTAAGAAGGCAAGGGGTTGCTGTGTTTCCCTACCTGGATGACTGGCTCATAGTGGGTCAGTCTCCAGATCAGGTAAAATCCCACTTGCAAGTCACTCAGCAGCTTCTCACTTCTCTAGGATTCCTGTTGAATTTTCCAAAGTCAGTTCTGGAACCAGTTCAGGTACTAACTTTCACAGGTGCAGAATTGAACACAAAATCAGCCAGGGCATTCCTCCCCTCGGAAAGGGTAGACAGGCTCATTGCCCTGGCGTCCTCCTTTACCCTGCGGGTCTCTCGACCAGCAAGGCACTTTCTGCAACTCCTAGGGCACATGGCTGCTTCCACAGCTGTCGTGCAGGGAGCAAGATTTCAGATGAGAGACATCCAGTTCCACTTGAGGTCCTATTGGTCTCAAAGGAGGGAACCCCTTACCAAATTAGTCCCAGTGACCAAAACCCTGATCCTGGCCCTTCAGTGGTGGCAGGATCAAAGCAATCTAACTCAGGGGTCCCCTTCTTACCCCGTTCTTCATTCCCTCACCCTCACCACGGATGCCTCCCTGTTGGGTGCGGGGCTCGCAGGCGACCTCTCCACTCAGGGTGTGGTCCCTCAGGAATCTCTGCTCACATCAATCTTTTGGAACTCAGAGCTGTCCTCTTAGCTCTCCAGGCTTTTCAGCTACTGTCCAGAACAAGGTAGTTCAAGTCAGGACAGACAACACCACAACAATGTGGTACATCAACAAGCAAGGGGCACTCGGTCTTCAGCCTTGTGCAAGCGAAGCAATGAAGTTGTGGTCTCTGGCTTACTCCTGAAGACCTCCCTGATAGCAGTTCACCTTCAGGAAGGACAATGTCCTGGCGGATGCCCTCAGCAGGATTTCCCAGGGTCATCACGAATGGACTCTGAATCCCCAGGTTCTGGGGTCGGTCTTTGCCAAATGGGGCACCCCTCAGATAGATCTCTTTGCAGCCCCAGACAACCACCAACTTCCTCTATTTTGTTGCAGGCCTCCAGTGTTGGGCTCAGTCCCCCTGGATGCCTTTCTGTTGGATTGGGAAGGGAAATTCCTGTATGCCTTTCCCCCCTTCCCTCTCCTCTTCAGGGTACTAGTAAAAATCAGAACTCAGCCCTGCAAAGTGATTGATTGCTCCAGACTGGGCCAGACAGCCCTGATACCCTCTTCTCCTGTCCCTGACATTCCACCTTCCCCTGAGTTTGCCCAGGACCCACGACCTGCTGACCTGTGCACAGGGGAGAGTGTGGTACCCAGACCTCAATTCCCTCCACCTCAGGCTTGGTTCTTGAGGGCTAGAATTGCTGATTGCACCTTTCTCAGGTGTCCTGGACATCTTAAAGGCTTCTAGGAAGCCTTCCACTAGGGCCACTTACAATTCTAAGTGGAAGAGGTTTTCCTTCTGGTGTTCTGAGAAACAAATTATACCAGAATCTGCTGACTTGGCCATTTTATTGGACTATTTGGTCCATCTAAATTCCCTAGGCCTCAGACCAGCTACCTTGAGGGTTCATCTGGCAGCTGTTTCTGTTTTTGTATCTGCAGGGAAACCTGTTTCCCTCTCCTCTCACCCTGTGTTTTCCAAGTTTTTTAAGGGGTTACTTCACACTAACCCTCCCTTTCGGGAACCAGCTCCTGCCTGGGACCTGAATGTTTGCATTGCTCAGCTAATGCAACCCCCCTTTGAGCCTCTGTCTTCGGCAGATCTCAAGTTTTTAACTTGGAAGACTGTTTTTCTAGTGGCTATCACTTCTGCTAGATGTATAAGTGAATTACAAGCCTTGTCAGTGGAAAAAGATTTTATTTCTTTTCACAGAGATAAGGTAGTCCTCAGGACTAACAGAAAGTTTTTACCTAAAGTGGTTTCAGATTTTCATCTAAACCAATCCATCTCTCTTCCAGTATTTTTCACTGAGCATTCCTCCTCAGGGGAGAGGAGATTGCACAGTCTGGACGTCAACAGAGCTCTAAGCTACTATTTGGAACGCACCAAGGGTCACAGGTTCGAATCCCTCCACCTCTTCCTTACCTATGGAGAGGTTGGCAAAGGGAGACCTGCCACTAAGAGGACAATTGCAAGGTGGATTGTCTCTTGTATCCAGTTCTGTTACCAAAAACTAGGTAGAGAACCTCCCTCAGGACTGAGGCCCTCCACCAGGGTACAGCTGCATCTCTAGCGCGGCTAGAGATATTCCCATTTTGGAAATTTGTCAAGCTGCTACCTGGAAAACAGTCCACACCTTTACCAAGCATTATTCCCTGGATGTCCAGTCCAGGAGAGATGCTCGTTTTGGCACAGCTGTGCTTCAGAGCCTATTCCCTAAGTAGGTTCTGGCCCTCCTCCATGGAGGTACTGCTGTGTAATCTGCAAGAAGTCCTAATATAGCAAGACTTCATGGTGTTTGAAGAAAAAATTACTCACCTTAGTAATTGCTTTTCTTCTCATGGAGTCTTGCTATATTAGGACAACCCTCCCTCCTACCCCTCTCAGAACTCCCACTTGGGTATGGGGTTGGCAAATTAGTGCAAGCACTGTGTCATGCCATTTTAGTTCCTCCCTAGTCCCCCCCTTTTCTCATTTGGGTTAGGGAACTAGGTGATTCTGTTTTGTTAAGTGGTATATGGCCCCCTTCCTGGACTTGAGTCTTTTGGGGAGAGGGGGTCTACTAGTGCTTGTCATGGGTGATACTAATAATGTAATATTGTTATTATTCTTTGATTGTTGTTGTGTTTTTGTTGTTTTACTACTGGTAGGTAGCCAATGGCTAGTGTAGAGCTTTTCCACACAGACTTGCTATGTTAGTTTAGCTTCGTAAAGAACCTGGCAGTTTCATTTGAAACTGGCCAGCTAGAGCTTTGAACAGCGCCCTCGCGCTGTGGAACTCCAGGTTTCTCTGGAGTTAACTGTTTCCTCTCCGGGGCAGTTCAAGTGCAGTGGCATACTGCAAGAAGTCCTAATATAGCAAGACTCCATGAGAAGAAAAGCAATTACTAAGGTGAGTAATTTTTTCTTTCTTTCCACAGAGATAAGGTAGTCCTCAGGACTAATAGAAAGTTTTTGCCTAAGGTGGTTTCAGATTTCCACCTGAACCAATCCATCTCTCTCCCAGTATTTTTCACTGAGCATTCTTCCTCAGGTGAGAGGAGACTGCACAGCTTGGACGTCAAAAGAGCCTTAAGCTACTATTTGGAACGCACCAAGGGTCACAGGTTCGAATCCCTCCAACTCTTCCTTACTTATGGCGAGGTTGGCAAGGGGAAACCTGCCACTAAGAGGACAATTGCAAGGTGGATTGTCTCTTGTATCCAATTTTGTTACCAAAAACAAGGTAGAGAACCCCCCTCAGGACTGAGGGCCCACTCCACCAGGGGTACAGCTGCGTCTCTAGCGGCTGCTAGAGACATTCCCATTCTGGAAATTTGTCAAGCTGCTACCTGGAAGACAGTTCACACTTTTAGCAAGCATTATTCCCTGGATGTCCAGTCCAGGAGAGATGCTCGGCTTGGCACAGCTGTGCTTCAGAGCCTATTTCCTAAGTAGGTTCTGACCCTCCTCCATGGAGGTACTGCTGTGTAATCTGCTATTGTTATAATATAGCAAGACTTCATGGTGTTTGAAGAAAACATTACTCACCTTAGTAATTGCTTTTCTAGGGACATGGATATGTTGTTCATCCACACTATCTGGCAGGTTCCTTGCCGCTTTAAATCTTGCCGGAAGGTCTTCAAGCTAGCTCCTCCCACCCACCCGAGTGGTAAAACTCTCGGCTCCGCCCCATGACTCCAGATCTTCCTTAACGCTTGGAAGCTCAGGTTCCCTCCTTAACGCTCTGCGATTAAGACTTGGTGCCTAACTCTTCTAACTTTGAAACTTGTTTCAAATACTCGAATACTGGTCTTCTTCTCTCCTGGCTGCGATGGACGAGATCGATTCCAGTTGGAGATGTCCCTGCGGGCAGAAAATGTCTCGGACAGACCCGCACTCACGTCGTCTACTGCTTGGGCCTTGACACGCGATCGGTAGGCTTCGACCTGTGCTCTTCCTTTTTCGATCTATGTCCTTGAAGATGCGTGCTGCCGTCTTCAGTTGGGGCGTCCGAAGAGATTTCCTCGGTTCAATCGAAGGAGGCCTGATTGGCGGTGTCGCGGCTGCGGCTCTGCGGAACAACTAGAGCAGATGATAGCCCTCGAGGAGGAGGCGGCGGGCGCTCCATCTTCGACCATGACATTTTCCTGCTCTCTCTCGGCGCCTCATATTGAGGCTTCTTTTAAGGAGCTTTGCTTGACCCTCGACAAAAGGCGAGGGTCCAACCTCTTCTGGACCGTTTCCTCGGTCAAAAAAGAGTAAGGGTAAGTCCCATCGTCGACGCTCTTGGGAGCGGGAAAGATCTCCCTCCCCTTGTCGACAGTCGACTTCGGTCGATGCTTCAGCTTCGGCCACTGGCTTCACGGTGTCCCCGTCAGGCCAGTTGACCGAGACACCCGCCGAAGCGGTTGAGATATTTCTCGACCCGTTAGACGGGTTGTCGGCTGGTGAAGCTGAAATTCCCCTCTCCCCGGTTCCCCCGGCGAGAGTTGAGGATCCCGTCGGCTCATCTGTGCCTCCGGTTCCGGAGCCGTCGGTGCAGTCGTCCGAGCCGAAGGGCGTACCGATTCTCGGTACCCCGGCGCGCCGACCTCGGCCTAGCCAAAACTCTCGGTCTCGGTCTCGGACCTCCTCGCGGTCCAGCCGATCCCGCCGTCATAGGCGGTCTCGGTCTCGGCACCGCGCCTAGCGGCGCTGCCGCTCTTCCTCCTCTTCCTCCTCCTCGGATGAGGAGGCTTTAAGCGCAAGTTGCGCGGAATATAGGAGCTTATGTGGCAGCAGCTTCTGTTGGCGGGGAATAAGCCGACCCAGTCGTCTTCTCCGGCCATTAAGTGGCTGTCACCGGAGCGGCCGAAACAACCCCTCGCAGTGGTCGAGGAGCCTGTTCCCAGGCCGGTTGTTCGGCAAATTATTGCTGCCCCACCGATTCTGATGGAACCGCCTCCTCCTCAGCCGTTAGTTGGGGCTCTGACCAAGGGTTCTCGGTCGGCTCAGGGGCTGCCCCATAGGCTGTCGGTCACTCTCACTCTCGATAAACCTCGGCAGGTGGAGGGTGTCTCAGGCTCAAGGCAGTTGTTCGAAGACTCGTCGGAGTCTGAAGATGACTCCTCCCTGTTCTCCAGGCAGATGGACTTGGAGTCCTCAGGGGGGCAGTCGGTGGACGATAGCCCTTTGTCCTTCCTTGGCTTACTTCGGCTCATCTCGGAGTCCACCGGGATAAAACTCAAACCCGTTTCCAAACGGGCCAGGTATCCTCTCACGGAGATTCTGGACCGAGGGGATTCTCCGACGGAGGCCTTTCCGGTGGCCGAAGCCATCGTTAGTCCAGCCTTGGAACTGTGGCAGCGTCCTGCTTCCTGCCCTGCGCCTTCGGCCAGGATGGCTAGAAAGTACGTGGTCCCTACCAGTTCCCTGTCCGGTTTCTCGGAACACCCCTCTGCCGAGGGGCTGGTTACCGACAGCGTTTCCGGTAGCGCCGAGCGCTGAGGGACGTCGACAAACCACCCGACAAGGAATCCAAGAAATTGGATTACGCTGCGCCGAAAAGTCTATGCTGCTTCTTCTCTCGCCTTCGTCCAGGCCAGTTCGGCCTTTCTGATGGCACACTTCTCCCATGCCCTGTTGGGCTCCCTGGATGAGGTTGTTCCCCATCTTCCCGCGGACCTGCAGACCACGGTCAAACAGGTGCGGGATCAGGGCAGGGCAGTGGCTAAGCAGCAGCTCCAGACTGCTCTCGACATCGGAGATTCTTGTGCCAGTTCAGTGGCGGCCGCAGTGGTCATGTGTCGGCGGGCGTGGCTGAGGATATCCACCTTCACCTCGGATACCCAGCACAAACTGGCGGATGTTCCCTTCCTGGGAACAGACCTCTTCGGCCCTGGAGTGGAAGGTCACCTCCAGAGGATCGAAAAGTCCAATGCCACCTTGGACTTGGTCTCCTCCGCCCAGAAGGACAAAGGCCCATCAAGCCTCAGCCTAAGCCCTTTAGCCCTTCTGTGCCCGCAGCATCCCGGCCCAACAGCGTCAGGGCCAGCAGGCTCGACCTTGGTACCCCAAACCAAGCCGTCGTCTTCCTCTAATAGGAAGCAGGGAGGTGAGGCCCAGGAGGTTCCTCGGGCGGTCCCTCCACTAAGCCTGCCCAGTGACGAGCTGAGGGGTGTCGCCCCCATTCCCGTCGCCTTACCCCTGGTTCCCCCCGTGGGGGGACGGCTCCGGCACTTCCTTTCCGCCTGGTCCGCTGTTACCACGGACAGGTGGGTTTTGGAGGTGGTGGGAAGAGGCCTGCCTCTAGAATTCGAGCAGGCACCGCCCTTCAGGCCGTCGCCCCTCGGGGCCCGGTCCCCAGCCTCACTGGCGGCTCGTCGAGCCGACGCCCTCCTCCTCCAGAAGGGTGATAAGAGGTGGAGGACCCTCCTTCAGACCCGGGTTTGTGTCCAGGTATTTCCTGGTCCCGAAGCAGACGGGGCTGGCGCTCATCCTCCGACCTACCAGACCTAAAAGTTCCTAAGGTCTCGAACCTTCAGAATGGTCACTCTGGCTCAGATAATACCATCTCTGGAACACGGCGTGTGGTTCTGTTCTCTGGACTTTCAGGACGCGTTCTTTCACGTCCCTATCCGTCCGTCTCACCGGAGGTTCCTCCGCTTCTGAGCGGAGGGATCCCTATTTGAGTTCCAGGCCATGCCCTTCGGCCTTTCTTCAGCTCCCAGGGTCTTCACCAAATGCATGGCAGTGGTGACAGCATTCCTGCGGCGCCGAGGGGTCCGGGTGTACCCTTACCTGGACGATTGGCTGATAGCAGCCCCCTCCAGTCAGGAGGCGGAGCGGTCCAGGGACCTGGCCCTCCGGGTTTGCTCTCAAGTCAGCCTCCTTATCAACGAGGCCAAATCGGAACTCGAGCCGAAGCAGGTGATAATGTTTATCGGGGCAGAGCTCGACTCTTTACGAGCCAGAGCACGGCTCCCTGCGGACAGGGCCGAGGTTCTTACCTCCTTTGCCCAATCATTTCTGGTTGGGTAATCGCGCCCTGCCCGGGACTTCCTGCGCCTCCTGGGTCTAATGGCGGCCTGTACCAGCGTGGTCTGTTGGGCACGTTGGCACATGCGTCCCCTTCAGTGGGGACTGGCCAGCCAGTGGTCACAACGCTGCGATCCCTTGGACCAGCTTGTGGTGACGACCCAGGAGATGTGGAACGCTCTCCAGTGGTGGACCGTTCCATCCCATCTGCAGGAGGGCATCCCGTTTGTCCGCCCGAGCCGACGGTCTCTCTGACGACCGACGCCTCTTTGATGGGTTGGGGTGCCCATCTGGGGGAACACAGAGTGCACGGCCTCTGGTCCCCGCGGGAATCCCGATGCCACATCAACCTGCTGGAGCTCCGTGCGGTCCGCCTAGCTCTCACCGCCTTTGCTCCGTTTCTCCGGGGTCAAGTGGTCCGAGTCCAGATGGACAATACCACGACCATGTACTACCTGAACCGCCAGGGCGGGACGCGCTCCATGCTTCTATGCAAGGAAGCTCTCCACATCTGGTCACTTGTGCGCAGCCTGGAGGCGGATCTCCTGGCCATTCATGTGGCAGGAGCCTCCAACACCCTGGCCGATGCCCTGAGCCGGATAGGGGCTGCATCGCACGAGTGGTCTCTCCTGCCGGAGGTAGTACAAGATCTGTTCTCCCTTTGGGGCACACCTCTGGTGGATCTGTTTGCCTCCAGGGAGAACATGAAGTTGAGGCTGTTTCATGCCCGGCCCCCTCAGCAGGGCTCGCTGCAGGGGGATGCCTTCTCGAGGCCATGGACCCCGGGCCTCTTTTACGCCCCCTTTCCCTGATTCACAGGGTCCTGCTCAAAGTGAGGAGGGACAAGGCGCAGGTGATTCTGATAGCCCCAGACTGGCCACGCCAGTTCTGGTACCCAGATCTCCTCAGCCTCAGCTCCAGGCTCCCGAGGCAGCTTCCAGCTCGCCCGGACCTGCTCTCAGTTAATCAGGGGAAGGTGTTCCATCCGGACCTTCAATCCCTGCACCTGACGGCCTGGTTCCTGAGCGGCTAGAGTTCCAGGCCTTGGGTCTTTCCGACGAGGTCCTCAACGTCGTTGAGGCGTCCCGTGAGGAGTCGACCAGAAAATGCTACGCCTTCAAATGGAAGAGATTCTCCATTTGGTGTCGGGGTAAGGGCTTGGAACCTTCCTCGTGTTCTGTGGCCAGCATTTTGGACTATCTATGGTCCCTATCTAGTTAAGGGCTTAGGTCGACGACCCTAAAGGTGCACCTGGCAGCCATCTCTGCTTACCGGGCGCGGGCCGGTCAGCAGTCGGTGGTGCAGGAGAAGGTGGTCGGGCGCTTCTTCAAAGGCCTTGATCACATTTCCCCTCCAGTGCGGGAACCCCCACCTCCGTGGGATTTACTGCTGGTACTGGCAAAGCTCATGGGCAAGCCATTCGAACCAGTGCACAGGTGTGGTCTCCCCCACCTGTCGTGGAAGGCCGCCTTCTTGGTGGCTATCACGTCAGCCAGAAGGATGGGAGAACTCCAGGTGCTTAGCATCGAGTCTCCTTACCTGGTCTTCCACAGGGACAAGGTTGTCCTACGCCCCCACCCGAAATTCCTTCCGAAGGTGGTGTCGGAGTTTCACCTTAATCAGGTGTTGACTCTGCCGGTGTTCTACCCCAATCACACCTCGGAGGCCGAATATAGGCTCCATACTTTGGACCCTAGAAGGGCGCTCGCCTATTACAAGGAGCGCACGGCTGGGATTCGGGGAGAGGTTCGCCAGCTGTTTGTCACCTACGCTGAAGCCGCACCTGGCAGACCTGCAGCCAAGCGGACGATAAGCAGATGGGTCACCTCCTGCATAGATCTCTGCTATGAGTTGGCGGGCATGGAGCCTCCCAGAGGGATAAGAGCTCATTCTACCCGCCATACTGCTGCATCGGTGGCTGCTTCCAGGGACGTCCCTATCCAGGAAATCTGCAGGGCTGCTACCTGGAAGTCAGCAAACACCTTCATTACCCACTACCACATCGACCTTGAGTCACACCGGGATGCTGGTTTTGGGGCCTCGGTTCTCCAGTCCTTATTCCCAAATGTAAATAAGGGGTGTGCGCTTGCCTCCCTCCTCCCGGAGAACTGCTAGAGTCTGCCAGATAGTGTGGATGAACAACATATCCATGTCCCTAGAAATACAGGTTACTCACCTGTAACAGGAGTTCTAGGAATGGTATATTGTTCATCCCACTAATTCCCCCATCTTCCTTCCCGGCTCGCACGCGACAACCTGAGCTTCCAGCGGCCAGATCTGGCGCCATGGGCGGAGCCGAAGTCTTACCACCCGGTGGGTGGGAGGAGCTAACTTGAAGACCTTCCGCAAGATTTAAAGCGGAAAGGAACCTGCCAGATAGTGTGGATGAACAACGATACCATTCCTAGAACTCCTGTTACAGGTGAGTAACCTGTATTTACTCACCTGTAACAGGAGTTGAATGTATATGTTGTTCATCCACACGACCCACCCGACCTCCCCGGCTTCGACGCACAACTTGAGCTTCCAGCGGGCCAGATCTGGCGTCATGGGGCGGAGCCGAGAGTTTTACCACCTGGGTGGGTGGGAGGAGCCAGCTTGAAGACCTTCCGGCCAGATTTAAAGCGGCAAGGAACCTGCCTAATAGTGTGGATGAACAACATATACCATTCCTAGAACTCCTGTTACAGGTGAGTCACCTGTATTTACTCCAGTCCCAGCCTTTTCCAGCAGGAGTGACTAAGCATTGGTGTAAAAGTGCTGACAGTGTTTGAGCTCACAGCTGTGTAAGTCCCAGTGCCTCATAGGAATCACTGTAGATAGTGCTGCAGAAAAACTGACAGTGAAGAGCTCAGAGCTACTGCCTTGTCTGGCTCTGCCAACACGAGTCACTGTAAGTCAGTAGTGTGTTCACTGTGGGGGTATGTATTTGCATTGCTACGCTACCCCAACCTATCCAAAATAGGAGGTGCTGTCTTCACAGTTAACGTTGATCACATAATGTAGAACTTCATGAAGTTGGTGGGGACAGAGAGAGAGAGAGAGAGAGAGATAGTAGCCAATATTTTTTCATGGAAATGATGATGGAGGGGTGGAATAAGCTGCCGAACAGGTGGTCTGTTTAAAATGAGTGGGGAGGATTTGAGGGACAGATACAAGTGCTGGGTAAAGATGGCACCAGCAAGGGTGGGAGGAGAGGGGGAGAAAGGATACACTGGGGCTCTCACATTCCACATTAGATACAAATTGGGACTGGGGACAGCCCGTCCTTTGTGAGTAGCACTACCGCCTTACAAATAGTGACCCGGGTTCAAAAATGAGCTGGGCTGCTGGGTCTGGCCTGGGTTTGGAGGACTGAGCATCCCAGGGGACACTCTCCTCCTTCGGGGAGGGAGGGTTCCCGTCCGCACTGCAATACTGCCACCTGGGTGACCATAGGTGCGGTGCAGCTCGGGGGCGCTGTGGGAGGGGAGGACATCGGCAGGGATCCGGAGCAGCAGCACACCTTGCATGCACATGTTTCTTGGACCTCCATCTATGTTGATATCCTCAGGGATG
Source organism: Neoceratodus forsteri (assembly GCA_016271365.2). NCBI lineage: Eukaryota > Metazoa > Chordata > Ceratodontiformes > Ceratodontidae > Neoceratodus > Neoceratodus forsteri. Next base: position 113,298,838 of record CM028131.1, read on the forward strand.
GGAGAAATGATGGAGAAAAAAATAAAAACACCTGGCCTCTGGTACCACAACAAAAGACTGAACCCAGAAACCCATGGCCACCATCTGACGAAGGTTCGTGCAGGTGGGGGGGGGGATAGAAGGGGTGTGCTCCACCCGGAGGGCACTGTGAGGCAGCATGGAGGCTTGAGTACCAGGGGTAGTATGGTAGTACGCCTAGCTAGAGGGACCTTGGAGGACCCTGAGTGAGTGACTTGGCTGCAGTGTAGAAGGGGGCATAAACAGAGAATTGGAAAAAAAAAAAAAGGTAGGACTGGAGAAGCTGTGATGGCCAAGGGGCCTTTTTTCTGCCACTAAAATCTGTGTTTCTAGCCTGCCTTTTGGTGCAGCGGTAAAGCTGCCGCTCACGACACTGGCAACTGGGGTTTGGAAGCAAACCCTGATCATCAGGAGCCGGCTGGGGGAGGAGAAGAGCATGTCCCAGGGAAAACTCTTATTTTTCGGGGGCTGGGAGGCAACACTTCACTGCAGTACTGCCACCTGGGGGACCACAGGTGGCACTGCAAGCTGGAGGGGCCAGCATGTGTGGGTGGGTGTGGTTGGAGCCAGGTTGCAGTGGCACGCATGCCTGGTGTGTGTCGCTCCCATGGCAACCACTCGCGGCTCCAGCCAAGAGGAAAGGGTGCAACCATGGAGTAAAACTCCTCAGTGCTGCAGCATCTTGACAACCTGGGCCTTTGCAAACCTTGCTCCTGGTAATAACCAACCAGATTAGCATCTCTGTCCCTCCTTCTTTCTGGGATTCTTCCTTTTCTCAGGAGGGATGGCCCCACCATGAGAGACAACTCACGAGCTCCCGATCAGGTCACTTGGCAGGGTAATGGGTCTGGAAGGACCTGGCAGAGGTACAAATTGGGTACATTCGCGGAGTGTCGGTCATTGGAGCCATTAACACATTTGAAAAAGGAAAAAAAAAAGTTCTAGGTTGAGTGCAAAAAAGGCAAGCTATGTATGGATAATAAAAATACCAAAAATGCCTGTACTTTCCTTTCAGGACCAGCAAAGGCTACATTTACTGAAAGGCAGCAGGAAGCAAGCTAGTGGGAAGGTGAAATTGTTTATCTGCGGGAACTGTGGAGTTGGGAAGACAACTCTAGCACGGGCACTACAGGAGGTATGGTAATATCAGACCGCTGATGCACCAGATATAAATACAGTTGGACACTGCAGGTGGTAAACTCAGAACACAGACACACCACATTAGTAATACTGTCAGGCGCAGACACTGCAGAGGGTAGTATCAGAACACAGACACACCTTATTAGTAATACTGTCAAATGTGGACACTGGAGGTGGTACTGTCAGAACACAGACACACCACATTACTAATACTGTTGGACATGGACACTGCAGGTGGTAATATCAGAACACAGGCACACTACATTAGTAATATTGTCAGACCACTGGTGCACCAGATATAAATACAGTTGGTCACTGCAGGGGGTAATATCAGAACACAGACACACCACATTACTAATACTGTTGGACATGGACACTGCAGGTGGTAATATCAGAACACAGACACACTACATTAGTAATACTGTCAGACCACTGATGCACCAGATATAAATACAGTTGGACACTGCAGGGGGTAAAATCAGAACACAGACACACCACATTAGTAATACTGTTGGATATGGACACTGCAGAGGGTAAAATCGAACACAGACACACCACATTAGAAATATTGTCAGACATGGACACTGCAGGGGGTAAATATCAGAAGAGACACACCACATTAGTAATATTGTTGGACATGGACACTGCACAGGGTAAAATCAGAACACAGACACACCACATGAGTAATATTGTCAGACATGGACACTGCAGGGGGTAAATATCAGAAGAGACACACCACATTAGTAATCTTGTTGGACATGGACCCTGCAGAGGGTAAAATCTGAACACAGACACATCATTAGTAATATTGTCAGACGTGGACATTACAGTGAGTAATATCTAATGAAGACATACCACTTGAATAATGCTGTCGGATACGGACACTGCAGGGGGTAATATCAGAACACAAACACAGCACATTAGTAATACTATCAGACATGGACACTGCAGGTATTAATATCAGAACACAGCCACACCACATTAATAATACTGTCCGATGTGGAAACTGCACTGGCTAATATCTGAACACAGACACACCACTTAAGTAACACTGTCGTACATGGACACTGCAGGTGGTAGTATCATAACACAGATGCACCATGTTTGTAATACTGTTGGACGTGGCCACCATCGGTGGAAATATCAGAACACAGACAACACCACATTAGTAATATTGTCAGACATGGATACTGCAGGGGGTAATATCAGAACACAGACACACCACATTAGTAATATTGTCAGACTTGGATACTGCAGGGGGTAATATCAGAACACAGACACACTACATTAGTAATATTGTCAGACATGGACATTGCAGGGGGTAAATATCAGAACACAGACATACCACTTAAGTAACACTGTCGTACATGGACACTGCAGGTGGTAGTATTATAACACAGACGCACTACGTTTGTAATACTGTTGGACATGGCCATCATAGGTGGAAATATCAGAACACAGACAACACCACATTAGTAATATTGTCAGACATGGATACTGCAGGGGGTAATATCTGAACACAGACACACCACATTAGTAATATTGTCAGACATGGATACTGCAGGGGGTAATATCAGAACACAGACACACCACATTAGTAATATTGTCAGACATGGACATTGCAGGGGGTAAATATCAGAACCCAGACATACCACTTAAGTAACACTGTCGTACATGGACACTGCAGGTGGTAGTATTATAACACAGACGCACTACGTTTGTAATACTGTTGGACATGGCCACCGTAGGTGGAAATATCAGAACACAGACAACACCACATTAGTAATATTGTCAGACATGGATACTGCAGGGGGTAATATCTGAACACAGACACACCACATTAGTAATATTGTCAGACATGGATACTGCAGGGGGTAATATCAGAACACAGACACACCACATTAGTAATATTGTCAGACATGGATACTGCAGGGGGTAAATATCAGAACACAGACACACCACATTAGTAATACTGTCAGACATGGACACTGCAGGGGGTAATATCAGAAGACACACCACATTAGTAATACTGTCAGACATGGACACTGCAGGGGGTAAATATCAGAACACAGACATACCACTTAAGTAACACTGTCGTACATGGACACTGCAGGTGGTAGTATCATAACACAGATGCACCACGTTTGTAATACTGTTGGACATGGACACCGTAGGTGGAAATATCAGAACACAGACAACACCACATTAGTAATATTGTCAGACATGGATACTGCAGGGGGTAATATCAGAACACAGACACACCACATTAGTAATATTGTCGGACATGGACACTGCGGGGGGTAATATTTTTTTATTTATTTATTGAAATGTTTCACCAGGATGGCACACTGAGCGACAAGTCGCTCATCTCCCGGTGTGACTTGGGGGGGAAGGGGTACAATAGGAATGAGACATTAAACATTCAAGTTACAAGATCAACATTAACATACAGTTGTAAGGCAGGCGTTACAACAGTGTTGCGCATAATAGGTAGAAATAGTGGACAATAATAAGTGCCGGGTTGATAAGTGAACAAGTGCTTACATGAAAGAAAAGGGGGAAAGGAGAGGGAGGGATAAGAGTCTTGTTCCTGGAGACCCCTTCAGGATGCAAGAAACCCTGCAAGGGGACTGGGGGGACCAGAGAAAAAGGGATAAGGCAGTGTCCCAGAGAGACCCCTTCAGGATATGGGGAACCCTGAAAGGGGTTTGTGGGGCTAGAAAGAAAGGGAGGTAAGGCTGCAGGGATTTAAAGAGGGAGGAGAGAGAAGGAGGATGTGTGACTTAATGCTAGGAGGGGGAATAGGACCTAACCCAAGAGAGGACCCTTCAGGGTGCAGGGTACCCTGCAAGGGGGTTGGGGAAGGTCAGTAGATAGGGATTAAGAGAGTGAGAGGAAAGGGAGGGAGAATTGAACTCTTAAGGGGAAGAGAATTCGCACATTTCTAACCCCAGGAATCACTCATTACGATTAAACTGATGCAGTCAGCCTCCTGTGTTGAACTGCCCGGAGAGATGGAATTATATGCAAATAATGGAACTCTCAATTGGCTCATGCCACTTTCAAACTGCTGCCCTAGCAACTGCTGCACTCTGAGTGCTTCAGATTCTTTACTCCGCCTGCCTAGTAAGGACATCCCGGAGAGCTCTCCTTGAACTGTCTTCAGACTAAAGTTTATCTGTTGATAAGTACTCATTTTTAGTTTAATTTTAAATTGCTGCCTTAGAACTTTGTTTAGTGTAGTTTTTTTAGTGTTGTAGTAGTTTTTTGTTTTTATTCGCAGTTCCCTCACGGTTCTTTGGAACCGAGGGTTCCGCTTATATTTGTGAGATTTTACCTCATATTTCTTTATAAAATATATATTTAGCGGTCGGTTCCTTGAACCGTTTTAGTTTTGTTTAAATTTAGTGTTATTCTTGGTTCCCTTTTCTTTCAGGAACCGAAAGCGTTCGGTTCCAGGAACAGTTGGCGGTAGTTATTTAAAAGAAAACCTCCAGTTCCGAAGTACGTATTTTGAATAACGGTTTTGGAAAGTGATCTTTTGTCTAGCTTCAATGTCAGAAGTCCATTTGGATAAACCTAAAAAATGCACAGGACACACTAGTTTTAAATGTTGTGAGTCTTATGGGTAACTTAGAGCAAAAGCAGATAGACATTCTCTGTGTATTTCTTGTTTGGGTACAAGTCATATCTTTGCCAATTGTGATATGTGTAAGACCTTTTATCCTAAAGCATTAAAGAAAATGACTAAGATTTTAGAAGAGATGGCTTCTGCTTCTAGTGTGGATAATTGTGCTTCTTCCTCCTCCCATAAAAAGGTTGGAGGTAAAGCCAAGGATCCTGACAGGAGTTCAGAAAAATCTGAACAAGGTAAAACAAAAAGGGCTGTAGAAACAGGCTTTGAACCTGTTTCATTAAAGAAAAAGTGTAAAGAAAAACATGTTGCTGCGCCTCCAGCCAAGAAGGCTAAGAAGCTCCCAGCAGATAAACATAGTATGCCCTCGGCTGAGGACATTGCTAAAGCCTTACAGGTTTTCCAAGCCCTTCAGGGTGCAATCCCGGTTCCTACACCAGCTGCCCTGGTTCCTCCTCCAGCTCCTGCAGGAATTGCTGAAAGTGTATGGTGAGGAGGAGGATGACTTCAAAGGGGAACCTATAGATCCAGAAGTCTCCCCAGAGCAAGAGTTTGGGTCTTGTCCTGAGGAATATTCTTCCCACTATGCCTTCGTTAAGAGCATGGTGGAAACCCTTAACCTTCCTCTTCAGGAAACAGAAGAGGATATGGAGGAGGCAGAGTTTTTGGATATGATGAGGTTAACCCCCACGATACGTCTGCTTCTGCCCATGCATATGTCCTTTAAAAAAGGCTACATTACAGATTTTTAAAACTCCAGCTTCTATCCCTGGTGTGGACAAGAAAGCTGACAAGAAATACCAGTTGGATAGAAATACAGCTGACTTTCTGTTTACTCATCCTGATCCTGAAGTAGTAGTCCAGGCTGCTGTCTGTGACAAGGCCAGGATCCCCTTGGCTACCCATCCACCAGACAAAGACTCAAGAAAAATGGATGCCATGGGGAAGAAAGGGTACATGGCTGCCTGTTTATTAGTTAGGCAGGCCAATTACATGGCATATGCAGTACAGTAACAGAAGGCTCTCTGGAACACTGTTCTAGCTCTGGCTGATAAAGTGCCTAGTGAAGTGGCTGTAGATTTGCAGGATGCAGCAAGGGCTGCACTTGATGCTACCAAGTACCAATTTCTTATAGCAGTGGATGTCAATGATACTGCATCCAAATTAATGGCTTTGTCTGTTTCGCTTAGGAGGTTTGCGTAGCTAAGAGCCACTAACCTGACCTTAGACATCCAGGCCAAAGCAATGGACTTTCCCCTTGAGAACAACTCCTTGTTTGGATATAAGACTGAAGCATACGTGAAGAAGGTGGAGGAATATAAATCCACCTATCAGAGCAATTCAAAAGATAAGTCCTCCACCTCTTATAGACCCCAGAGTAGGGGAGGCAGGGGTAGGGGTTTTTACCCCAAACCTTTCTTTCAAGCACAGGCCTCTCAGCCTCAACAGCAGGCCAGAGGTTACTTCAGAGGAAGGGGCTGGAGAGCCATGAGAAGAGCTGCTCCTACATCACAAGTTCAGGCACAACCCACATAGAAGCCCTGACGGGCTAGTGCAGGTCACATCCCCTATTGTACAACCACCAGTGGGTGGCAGACTGGCTCACTACCTTCACGCTTGGCATTCCATCACCACAGACAAGTGGGTATTGGAGGTAGTGAGCCAGGGCCTGGCACTCAGCTTCAAATCATTCCTAAAGCTGAGAACAAGAACCTTTGCTCCATTAACATCTGCAGACAGGATTCTGTTGGAAGCAGAGGTAAAGCATCTGCTGGCAATCAAAGCAGTGGAGACAGTGCCTCTAATAAGCAGGGGCAAAGGTTTTTATTCCAGGTACTTCCTCATAAGGAAGAAAAACGGGGATTGGCGACCTATTTTGGATCTAAGACTTCTGAACAAGCACATTTTGAAACCAAGGTTCAGAATGGTCACTCTGGCAATAATCATTCCTTCATTGCAAAAGGGAGACTGGCTAGCCTCCCTAGATCTTGCTGGACATAAAGTCTCCACCACTCGTTCACACTTATGGGATCTACGCCGGAAGCGCTAGGATCCAGCGGGAGCAAACTTTTCAAGAGGGCACCGCAAGAAGCGGCACTGCGAGCCCTGGCTCGAGCAGTAAAGCCTATCTCGGTGTTGACCCTCCAACTGCCTCAGTTCCTTTTTTCCCACCATTGAGTGCATTTCAGTGACGCTGGGAGTCAAACTTCAAACTAGCATCTTAGTTTTCAGTTTTATTGTTTTATAATTTACCTTTGAAATAAGCACCGATTTATATTTAATTTTACTTATTATAAGAAAGAATTTTTCAGCCCTCCATTGACGGAGTCAAACATGAGCGGGTCAGGTGACGGTAGGGAGACTTCATATGAAAGATGTTCAGTCAGCTGGGCTGGGTCTGGTCTGCCGCCGTCTCCGGAGGGTGGGTCTGACAATGGACGGTCCGATGCTCGAGGAGATGGGCGGTCCCCCCGGAAGCATAAAAGGAAACGGTTCCACTCTTGGCACCATTCAGCCTGGAGTTCTTCTTCGGCACACAAGTCGAAAAAAGAAGGCATCACTCGAGGTCGCGTTCTGGTATGTCTGCACGTAGACGGTCGGTTTTTGGGGCCAGGTGCCAGTCTCCACCTATGTCAGAGTCGCCGGTTTCTGTCTCTGGTGGATGACCTCCTCGACACGGGAGCCCTTCCCCGCCTATTGGAGGGGCTTCCGATGAGCACTTTCACCAGTGGGTTGCTCTTATGGAGCAGTGTGCTCGGAGGTTGGTCCAGCTGCCTGATCGGGTCACTCCTAGGCCTTCGGGCTGTTCGAGGGAATGGGTAGAGCAGTTGGACCTTCCTAGTCACGTGGCGCCTTCTTCAATGCCGTTGACTCTGCGCTCTGGGGTGTCCCCCCCCCCCCACATGGCTGCAGCACAGGGGTCCACATCGATGCCTCTATCTCATGCCAGTTTTCCTTCTTTTACCTCAAATCACAGTTTTCAGACCCTTGGGACACTCTCGGCACCATCCGCGGTGCTGGGGGGTCTGTATGTGCTGTCCATAATGTCGGAGGCTCTGTCGGCTCTGTCTGCAGTGCCGCTTACTCGGTCGGCGTCGAGGCCTCTTTCAGCACCATGTACTGGGCTGTTTCCGATGGCACCGACTTCCTTGTGTTCGATGCCGTGTTCTTCATTGGTGCCGTGGCTTGGTGTGGCGTCGTCCGGCCTCCAGGGGTTCTCAACTCCGATTCTTTCCTCTTCCACTTTTCCTACTGATTTTCACTCCTTTCCTGTCCACACAGTCCCTCCTGGACTATCAGGAGATTATTTTGAGCCTGACCCAGATCTTTGACTGGGTGATGATGTTGATAACACTGCCTTGGGAGCGGGGATCAGTCCTGCTGCAGAGCCTGTGGTCGAAGACCTTTTCTTTAAGTCTGTACTTAAAAATTTTAATTCTGCTTTCTCTCTCCAGACTACAGAAATCGGTCCTGGGAAGCTTTTAAGACTCCAATACCTCCATGTCCCGGAGAGCCCTATGGATTTAACTCCTCTGGTGCAACCCTCTTTCGAGACCCTCTCTCAGATGGTATGGAAGAATTCTGCTCTCATTCCTTCTGTGGCCAAATCCATAGATAGGAAGTATGCCCCTCCCAAGGATTGCCCCATATTGGCCTCACAAGCCTTTGCTGATACCATTGTAGTCTTAGCAGAGAATGATAAGGCCGTCCTTCCTCAGACATCTACAGTCCGACCTATAAATAAAGAATCTCACAAGATAGACACCTTAGGTAAGAGAGTCTTTGCTGCCTCCACCCTGGTTATGCGCATTGCCAGCTACCAGGGCTATTTTTCTCAATATGAGTATGTTCTTTGGCATTCGCTCAAACAAATGGTAGAAGCTCTGCCCAAACAGGAAACTAATTCAGAGCTACTTCAGACCATAACCAACAGGTTAAAGCTGCAATGAGCACTTTCGATACCGCTTCCCAAGCGGCGGCGGCTGGCATCTACACCCGTCGCCACTCTTGGCTACGTACTATGGGCTTCACGAATGATGCCCAGCAGCAGTTCATGGCTTTACCCTTTGACGGTATGTATCCGTTCGGGCCCCCGGTAGAGCAAGCTCTGGAGGCCACACAGATGACTAGGTCTGCCATTAAGATAGTTAGACCCACTCCCGCCCCCTCCCAGGGGAGGGAGTGCCAACAAGCGTCAATTTCACAACCGTCAGTCCTTTCGGGGCAGAGGAGGTTTTAACAAAAACCACAACTCTCAACCACAAAAGAAAACGCAGCAGAAGGCGAGTTTCTGGTGCAGGTCTCACCTCAGCTGTCCTAGGGGGACTCCTCCTCAGTGGTGGGAGGACATCTGACTCTACAACCAGTGGAAATCCATAACATCAGACAAATGGGTCTTCCGGATAATCTGCGAAGGGTACTTGTTCATTCTTTCAGAAACCCCTCCGGATCATCCTCCCAAATGACAGCCCAGGCTGTCGACACTACAGTCGGACCTTCTTGCTTCCGAGGTACAAGGGCTTCTGAACAACAGGGCAGTCGAAGTAGTTCCACTGGATCAACGAAACACAGGTTTCTACTCCCATTACTTCCTGGTCCCGAAGAAAACTGGTGGCATGCGCCCCATTCTTAATCTCAGAAAGTTAAACAAAAGTTCCTTCACAAGGAAAAGTGATATCACTAGGTACCCTGCTACCTTTGCATCATCAGCACGATTGGCTAGCCTCCCTGGACATGCAGGATGCCTACCAACACATCCCTATACACCCAAAGCACCACAGATACCTAAGGTTTGTGGCATTGGGTCAACACTATCAGTTCAGAGTCCTGCCCTTTGGGCTATCCTCTGCGCCTTGAGTTTTTACAAAGTGTTGTGCAATTCTTGCAGCGCATCTCAGAAAAATCGGAATACAAGTGTTCCTATATCTGGACGACTGGCTTCTAGCAAGTCCCTCCAGACAAGAAGCTCTGGACGCCGTATCCACGGCCTCAGACTTATTCATGTACATGGGAGTCCTGCTAAATCTCAACAAATCGCAGTTGCAGCCCTCTCAGAAGCTCCTCTTTATAGGAACTCTTCTGGACACCTCCTGTTCGAAGGCTTTTCTCCCAGAGGACAGAAGGAGCGATTATCTTACAGATGGGCTGATACATCAGAGAAAACAGCTCAGTTCAAGCTGTCTGGATGCAACGGATGCTGGGTCTCATGGCATCCTTGGTGTTCACTGTACCCTTAGCACGTCTCCACATGAGAACCTCTCAGTGGATGCTCAGTACTCAGTGGTCCCCAACCACTCACCCTCAGTCCTTTCCCATCAAGGTGACAGAGCCTCTGAAGAGGTCACTCGCCTGGTGGTCACAGGAGGACAACCTTCTGGAAGGATATCCCTTATCTCCTCTGGATCATCGGATCTCCATTACCACGGACACGTCCCTGATGGAGTGGGGAGCTCATTGCCAGAATCTCGACACCCAAGGTATGTGGACTCAGGACGAGTCCCAGCTTCACATAAACGTCCTGGAAATGAGAGCCATCCTCTATGTAGTCCGAGCCTTGAAGGATGTACTCTGTCACAAGAACATTCGCCTTCAAATGGACAACAAAGCAGTAATGTATTACATCAACAAACTGGGTGGTGCACACTCTTACCCATTATGCAGAGAAGCTATGAGAGTATGGGAATGGTGCCTGGAGCCCAAGGCTCTAATCCACACGGTTTACCTGCCAGGAGTACAAAACGAGTGGTCTCTCGACTTAACCGTCATTCAGTCACTCTTCAAAGAATGGGGAACTCCAGAACTGGACCTTTTTGCGTCCCCACTCAATGCAAAACTGCCTCGCTTCTGCTCCAGAAATCCAGGACCTGGCATTTTCTGTCAGGCTGCATTCAGGCTGCAGTGGACAAGATGCTTTCTATATGCCTTTCCTCCTCTTCCACTAATTCAGAGGGTACTTCTCAAATTCGAGTCTCGGGGGGGGGGGGCAGGATGATTCTCATTGCTCCCTTCTGGCCTTGGCAGATATGGTTCCCACTTCTCAACAGTCTTTCGGCAACCCTCCCAAAGGTGCTTCCCCTTCAGACGAACCTTCTGACTCAGGGTCCCATGCTCCATCCCACTCTGAGGTCGCTTCACCTTCACGCTTGGTTCCTGATGAGATAGAGGTGAATAGGTTCAATGTTTCTCGTAGGGTTTCAGATATTCTTTTGACTGCGCGTAAGCCAGCTACTAGAAAAGCTTACACAGCCAAATGGAAGCGTTTCTCTATCTGGTGTGCAAAATCCTCTTCGAACCCTTTTTCCTGCCCATCAAATAAAGTCTTGAAGTACCTTTTTGACCTCTCAAATTCAGGTCTGCAGTACTCCACAGTCAAAGTTCATCTTTGTGCCATTTCAGAATATCATGATCCGGTATTTTCCATGTCACTGGCTCAGTTACCTGTAGTTAAGAGGTTTCTTAGGGGTATTCTGCATACTAGTCCTCCTATCAGACGTCCAGTCGTAGCCTGGGACATTAACCTTGTGCTAGACATGCTCAATCGAAAACCTTTTGAACCTCTAGCTACTTGCGAGTCAAAATTCCTCACTTGGAAAACGGCCTTCCTGGTGGCCATCACTTCAGCCCGTAGAGTTTCTGAAATACATGCACTGGTCACAGACTCCCCGTACACTGTATTTCACAAGGACAAAGTAGTTCTTAGGACTCATACTAAGTTTCTCCCCAAGGTTGTCTCAGAGTTCCATCTAAACCAACCTTTAGTCCTGCCTACCTACTTTGCGAACTTCCAGAATGAAGGGGAGCATACCCTTCATTCTCTGGATGTTGAGAGCATTGCGGTTCTATCTAGATAGAACAAAAGAAATTTGCAAGGCTCAGCAACTGTTCGTTTCCTTCAGCGAGACCCAACTGGGTCAACCTGTCGCTGTTAGATGCATTTCAGCATGGCTGGTGGCATGCCTTCGCCATTGCTATTCTATGGAACAGGTTAAGCTGGAAGGTAGAGTGTATGCTCACTCTACTAGAGCAGTCGCGGCATCTCTGGTGGAAATCCGCAATGTGCCCATTGCAGATGTTTGCAATGTGGCTACCTGGAGCTCAGTGCATGCATTCGTTAAGCACTATGCCTTGGATATCCATGCCAGACGACATCTGTCATTTGGCAGGACTATTCTTAATGGACTTCTGTCCTACGTATGTGAGCTCTTTCTTTCCTGCTGCCTGTCTCGAGGGATTATTAGCTCGGTACACTCCCATTAGTGTGAAAGTGGTGGAGACTTTATGTCCAGGAAGATATGGAAATTACGTACCTGCTGTAATTCTTGATCTTCTTGGATGGAGTCTCTACCACTCATTCACACACCTACCCACCATCCCCCGAGCTCACTTCTCTGTTTTTGGTCTTCACTCCCTCAATGGCTGGGCTGTGAAGACTTCATTGTTGACCCTTCTTACACAGGTCATTCGGACTATCTTATGTCTGATTTTTAGGTTAGTCCTTCTAGGTTAGTTACGCTGCACCTCCTCGGAAAAAAGGTACTGAGGCAGTTGGAGGGTCGACATCAGGATAGTCTTTACTGCACGAGACAGGGCTCATGATGCCACTCCTTGTGGCGCCATCTCTGGCACGACCCTCTTGAAAGGTTGGCTTCCGCAGGGTCCTAGCACCTCTGGCATAGATTGCATTAGTGTGAATGAGTGGTGGAGACTCCATCCAAGAAGATCAAGAATTACAGTCGGTACATAATTTTTTCAGTATCTAAGGGATACTTATTTTCACATTCCCATCAGACCATCTCACAGAAAATTCTTGAGATTCAGGCTGGCTTCAGGCCATTATCAGTTTGCAGCACTCCCTTTTGGACTAACGTCATCACCAATGGCTTTTACAAAGTGCCTATCGGCGGTGGTAGAGTTTTTGAGAAAACAAGATGCAACGGTCTTCCCCTACCTGGACGACTGGTTAGTAGTAGGACAGTCTCTACAGCATGCAGTTCAGTTACTGGAACTAACAAAATCTACACTGGAGTCCCTGGGATCTGTTATAAATGAAGAGAAATCTCAGCAGGTGCCACTTCAGGTGCTGGAATTTAATGGAGCAGAACTAAACACCAGACAGGGCAGAGCCTTCCTGCCACAAGTCAGGGTGACGAGCATTCTGCAGATTGCAAGCTCCTTTGTGTCAGGGAGACCCAAATCAGCTAGAGAATTTCTCAGGCTACAGGGCCACATGGCATCTGCCACTGCAGTGGTAATGGGTTCCAGGTTTCAAATGAGAGATATTCAGTTCCACCTCAGACAGTACTGGTATCAAAGGACAGATGGTCTGTCCAGACTAGTACCAGTCACAAGAAGCTTAGTCCAGGCATTGCAATGGTGGCTGGACGAGCACAACCTGAGAGTGGGCATACCTTTTATAAGGGAACATACCTCGGTAATCCTCACAAGAGATGCCTCTCTTCTAGGTTGGGGGGCACATGTGTTGGAGCACACAGCAAGTGGCACATGGTCCCCCCAAGAGTCTCTGTTGCACATAAATCTTTTGGAACTCAGGGCAGTTTATCTGGCTCTAAAGGCATTTGCTCCTTACCTTCAAAACAAGGTGGTGCAAGTCAGAACAGACAACACCAAACCATGTATTGCATCAACAAGGAAGGGGGTACCAGGTCAACCCTGTTGTGCACAGAAGCAATGAGACTGTGGTCCCTGGTATACTCTGTGGGAGTATCCTTGTCAAAAATACACCTTCCAGGGAAGGAAAATGTACTGCAGACTCTCTCAGCAAGATAAGTCAGGACCACCATGAGCGGTGCCTGAACACTCAGATACTCAGTACAGTTTTCAGGAGATGGGGCACTCCAGAGGTGGATCTCTTTGTCTCCGCTGAAAACCACCAGCTACCAATGTACTGTTGCAGGCCCCCTCTAAGGGGCACAATTCCCCTATATGCAATGGCTCTGGATTCGACAGGGAAATTTCTGTATGCATTCCATCCCTTTCCTATGATATTCAGGACCCTGCTGAAATTTAGGTCCCAACCAGCAACAATGATACTGGTGGCACCGGATTGGGCGAGACAGCACTGGTATTCTCTTCTGCTGACTCTGTCAGTAGTTCCCCCAATCCATCTGCCCAGGAGGTACAATCTGCTAACCTCCTCTCAGGACAGGATCCTGTACCCCAATCTCAAATCTCTGAGGCTCAAGGCATGGCTCTTGAGGACTCAGAATTTGCTAACCTTAAGCTATCAGAGCAGGTGCTGGCAGTGCTTGGGGTTCCAGGAAACCACCTACTAAGAAAACATATTCTTCTAAGTGGAAGAGGTTCTCCTTGTGGTGTGCAGGTTTGGGTGTGGACCCCTCCAGTGCTGACTTGACTATTCTCCTGGATTACCTTACAAATTTACATTCCTTAGGCCTGATGCCTTCGACCCTCAAGGTCCACTTGGCTTCAGTCTCTGCTTATCTGTCAGCTGGTAAAGAGAGATCCATGGCCTCTCATCCAGTCTTCAGAAAATATTTTACAGGCCTTAACCTTCTGCACCCTCCCGTCAGGGAACCGGTCCTGGCCTGGAATTTAAATATCTGCATTGCTAAGCTCATGGATGCACCATTTGAACCTATGACAACAGCAGATGTAAAGTATATCACTTGGAAAATTGTATTTCTGGTTGCTATTACTTCAACCAGAAGGATCAGTGAATTACAAGCCCTGTGCACATATGTGGACTACATATCCTTCCACATGGATAAAGTGGTCCTCAGGACCAACAGAAAGTTCCTTCCCAAAGTGGTATGTCACTTTCACTTTAATCAGTCTATCACTCTACCTGTCTTTTTTACAGAGAACTCTAGTTCTCCAGAAAGGAGGCTTCACTCCCTTGATGTCAAAAGGGTACTTAGCCACTATATTGACAGAACTACTGTAAGTCTTACAGATCAAATCAAACACAGCTCTTTCTAGGGACATGGATATGTTGTTCATCCACACTGTCTGGCAGGTTCCTTGCCGCTTTAAATCTTGCCGGAAGGTCTTCAAGCTGGCTCCTCCCACCCACCCGGGTGGTAAAACTCTCGGCTCCGCCCCATGACGCCAGATCTTCCTTACCGCTTGGAAGCTCAGGTTCCCTCCTTAACGCTCTGCGATTAAGATTTGGCGCCTAACTCTTCAAAACTTTGAAACTCGTTTCAATTTTACCAAAACACTTTGGTCTTCTTCTCCTCGCGGCTGCGATGGATAAATCGACTCCCGGATTTCGGAGATGCCCCTGCGGGCAGAAAATGTCTCGGACAGACCCGCACTCCACGTGCGTCTACTGCTTAGGCCTTGAGCACGAACCGCAGGCTTGCAACCTGTGCTCTTCCTTTTCGGTCTATGTCCTCGAAGATCGTGCTGCCCGTTTGCAGTTGGGGCATCCCGAGAAGAGATTTCCTCCGGTCAAATCGAAGGAGGCCCGATTATGTGTCCGTCTGGCTCATGGAACAGCTCGAGCAGATGATCGCCGAAGAAGAGAGCGGCGCAGGCCGCCCATTCGCCGCCGCATTCGCCCCTGTTTCTCTGGCGCCTCATTCGCTTCTTTTATGGAGCTTTGCCTACCCTCTCGACTAAGGCAGGGTCCAACCTTCTGGACCGCTTTTCGGTCAAAAAAAAGTAAGGGTAAGTCCCATCGCCGACGCCTTGGGAGCGGGAAAGATCTCCTCCTTAGCTCCACAGTCGACTTCGTCGACCCTTCAGCTTCGGCCACTGGCTTCACGGTGTCCCCATCAGGCCAGTTGACTGAGACACCCGACGACGCGGTCGAGATTTTTCTCGACCCGTTAGACGGGTTGTCGGCTGGTGAAGCTGATATTCCCCTCTCCCCAGTTCCCCCGGCGAGAGTTGAGGATCCCGTCGGCTCGACTGTGCCTCCGGTTTCGGAGCCGTCGGTGCAATCTTCCAAGCCGAAGGGAGTACTGATCCTCGGCACCTGTCACAGCCGACCTCGGCGCTGGAGATTCTCGTCTCGAACTCCTCTGGTCCAGCCGATTCCTGCTGTCATAGGCAGTCTCGGTCTCGGCATCATGTACGGCGCCGCCGCCTTCCTCCTCCTCGACAGGAGGCTTCACGCAAGTTGCGCTGAAAAATGAAGAGCTTATGTACAACAGCTTCTGCTGGCCGGATTAGCCGACCAGTCATCTTCACCGCCATTAAGTGGTTTTCACCGAGCGGGAAAACAACCCTCATGGTGGTCGAGAGCCTGTTCCCAGGCCAGTTGTTCGGCCTATTACTGCTGCCCCACCGATTTTGGTAGAACCGCCTCCTCAGCCGTTAGTTGGGGCTCCACCAAGAGTTCTCGGTCGGCTCAGGGGCTGCCCCATAGGCTGTCGGTCTCTCACTCCCGATAAACCTTGGCAGGTGGAGGGTGTCTCAGGCTCGAGGCAGTTGAAGATCTGCGAGTCTGAAGATGACCCTCCTTGTTCTCCAGGCGGATGGACTTGGAGTCCTCAGGGGCAGTCAGTGACGATAGCCCTTCGTCCTTCCTTGGCCTACTTCGACTCATCTTGGAGTCCACCGGGATGAATCTCAAACCCGTTTCCAAACGGGCCAGATATCCCCTCACAGAGATTCTGGACCGAGGGGATTCTCCGACTGAGACCTTTCCGGTGGCCGAAGCCATCGTTGGTCCAGCCTTGGAACTATGGCAGCGCCCTGCTTCCTGCCCTGCGCCTTCGGCCAGGATGGCTAGGAAGTACGCGGTCCCTACCGGTTCTCTGTCCGGTTTCTCGGAACACCCCTCTGCCGAGGGGCTGGTTACCGACAACGTTTTCTGGCGTGCTGGGAACGCCAGGGACGTGGACAAACCACCCGACAAGGAATCCAAGAAATTGGATTACGCCGGGCGGAAAGTCTATGCTGCATCATCTCTCGGCCTTCGTCAGGCCAGTTCGGCCGTCCTGATGGCACACTTCTCCCATGCCCTGTTGGGCTCCCTGGGTGAGGTCGTTCCCCATCTTCCCGCAGACCTGCAGATCACGGTCAAGCAGGTGCGGGATCAGGGCAGGGCAGTGGCAAAGCAGCAGCTCCAGACTGCTCTCGACATCGGAGACTCTTTGTTAGATCAGTGGCTACCGCGAGTGGCCATGCGTCAAGGGATTGGCTGAGGATATCCACCTTCACCGGATACCCAGCACAAATTGGCAGATGTTCCTTTCTGAGGACTGACCTCTTCGGCCCTGGAGTGGAAGGTCACCTCAGAGGATCGAAAGTCCAGTGCCACCTTGGACTCTGTCTCTTCACAAGAGAAGGACAAAGGCTGTAAGCCTCAGCCTAAGCCCTTTTGCCCTTCTGTGCCCGCGTCGCGCCCGGCCCAGCAACGTCAGGGCCAGCAGGCTCGACCTTGGTACCCCAAACCCAAGCCGTCATCTTCCTCCAATAGGAAGCAAGGAGGAAAAGGCCCAGGAGGTCCCTCGGCCGGTCCCTCCTCCAAGCCTGCTCAGTGATGGGCTGAGTGGTGTCGCCCCCATCCCCGTCGCCTCACCCCTGGTTCTGAGGACAGCTCTGGCACTTCCTTTCCGCCTGGTCCGCTGTTACCATGGACAGGTGAGTCTTGGAGGTGGTGGGAAGAGGCCTGCCTCTAGAATTCGAGCAGGCACCGCCCTACAGAGCCGTCGCCCCTCAGGGGGCTTCGGGGTCCCCAGCCTCACTGGCGGCTCGTCAAGCCGACATCGCTCTCCTCCTCCAGAAGGAGGTGATAAGAGAGGTGGAGGACCCTCCTTCAGACCCGGGGTTTGTGTCCAGGTATTTCCTGGTCCCGAAACGGACGGGGGGCTGGCGCCCCATTCTCGACCTACACGACCTAAACAAGTTCCTAAGGTCTCGAACCTTCAGAATGGTCACTCTGGCTCAGATAATACCATCTCTGGAACACGGCGTGTGGTTCTGCTCTCTGGACTTTCAGGACGCGTTCTTTCACGTCCCTATCCGTCCGTCTCACCGGAGATTCCTCTGCTTCAGAGCGGAGGGATCCCTATTCGAGTTCCAGGCCATGCCCTTCGGCCTTTCTCTAGCTCCCAGGGTCTTCACCAAATGCATGGCAGTGGTGACAGCATTCCTGCGGCGCCGAGGGGTCCGGGTGTACCCTTACCTGGACGATTGGCTGACGATTTTGGTGGAACCGCCTCCGCCTCAGCCGACAGTCGGGGCACCGTCGAAAGATTCACGGTCGGCCCAGGGCCTTCCCGCAGGCTGTCGGTCACCTCACGCCTGATAAGCCTCGGCAAGTGGAGAGGGCTCAGGCTCCAGGCAGCTCTTCGACAATTCGTCGAATCGGATGACTCCCTCCCTATTCTCCAAGCGTCTGGACTTGGAGTCCTCTGAGAGCAGTCAGCGGGCCGATAGCCCCTTCGTCCTTCCTCGGACTTCTTAGGCTCATCTCAGAATCCACTGGGATGAAGCTTGAACCCGTATCCAAACGGGCTAGATATCCCCTCACTGAGATTCTGGACCGAGGGGATTCTCCTATGGAGGCCTTTCCGGTGGCCGAAGCCATTGTCGTCCGACCCTGGAATTATGGCAGGCGTCCGGCTTCCTGTTCCTGCGCCCGTCGGCCAGGATGGCCAGGAAGTATCGGTCCCCGGGCTCTCTGTCCGGCTTTCCGAACACCCTACCGGCTGAAGGGTTAGTTACCGGACAGCGTTTTCGGCGTGCAGCAATGCCAGGGACGTGGACAAACCGCCCGACAAAGAGTCCAAGAAGTTGGACTATGCGGGCGGAAAGTGTATGCTGCCTCCTCTCTTGGTCTTCGTCAGGCCAGTTCAGCCGTCCTCATGGCGCACTTCTCCCATGCCTTGTTGGGCTCCCTGGATGAGGTTGTCCCTCATCTTCCCGCCGACCTGCAGCGTCCGGCTTCCTGTCCTGCGCCGTCGGCTAGGATGGCCAGGAAGTATGCGGTCCCTCTTGGGCTCTCTGTCGACTTTTCAACACCCCTTCGCTGAAGGGTTGGTTACGGACAGCCGCGTGCCGTGGGCAATGCCAGGACGTGGACAAACCGCCCGACAAAGAGTCCAAGAAGTTGGACTATGCGGGGCGGAAAGTGTATGCTGCCTCCTCTCTTGGTCTTCGTCAGGCCAGTTCAGCCGTCCTCATGGCGCACTTCTCCCATGCCTTGTTGGGCTCCCTGGATGAGGTTGTCCCTCATCTTCCCGCCGACCTGCAGACCACAGTCAAGCAGGTGCGGGACCAGGGCAGAGCAGTAGCCAAGCAGCAGCTCCAGACTGCCTTGGATATCAGGGATTCTTGCGCCCGGTCAGTGGCGGCCGCTGTGGCCATGCATCGGCGGGCATGGCTGAGGATATCCACTTTCACCTCGGATACCCAGCACAAGCTTGCGGACGTTCCCTTCTTGGAAACAGACCTCTTCGGCCCTGGGTGAAGGCCACCTCCAGAGGATCGAGAAGTCCAATGCCACCTTGGACTCGGGTCTCGTCTGCGCCAGAGAGACAAGGGTCGAAGCCTCAGCCTAAACCCTTTCGCCTCTGCTCCCGCTGCACGTCCGCCCAACATCAGCTGCAGGGCCAGCAGGCTAGACCTTGGTATTCCAAGCCCAAGCCACCAGCTCCCTCAAATAGGAAGCAAGGAGGAAAAGGCCCTGGTGGTCCCTCGGCCAGTCCTTCCTCCAAGCCTGCAAAGTGACGGGTTGAGGGGTGTCGCCCCCATCCCCGTCACCTCGCCCCTGGTTCCCCCCATGGGGAGGATGGCTTCGACACTTCCTTTCCGCCTGGTGGCTGTTACCACGGACAGGGTGGTTTTAGAGGGTAGGAAGAGGCCTGCCTCTCGATCGAGCAGGCTCCCCTTCAGGGCCGTCGCCTCTGGGGCTTCGGTCCCCAGAATCTCTACAGGCTCGTCCGAGCCGACATCACCCTACTCCTCTAAAGGGGTGATAAGAGAGACAGAGGACCCACCATCAGAACCGGGTTCGTGTCCAGGTACTTCTTGGTCCCGAAACGGACGGGGGGCTGGCGCTTGCCTCCCTCCTCCCAGAGAACTGCTAGGAGTCTGCCAGATAGTGTGGATGAACAACATATCCATGTCCCTAGAAATACAGGTTACTGACCTGTAACAGGAGTTCTAGGAATGGTATATGTTGTTCATCCACCAACTCTAACCTCCCGGCTTGACGCACAACCTGAGCTTCCAGCGGGCCAGATCTGGCGCCATGGGCGGAGCCAAGAGTTTTACCATCCGGTGGGTGGAGGAGCTAGCTTGAAGACCTTCCGCAAGATTTAGCGCAAGGAACCTGCCGATAGTGTGGATGAACAATATATACCATTCCTAGAACTCCTGTTACAGGTGAGTAACCTGTATTTCTCACCTATGGTGAGTTGGTATGGCAGAGCTGCTCAAAACGTATAATTGCTCGCTGGATAGTGGCATGTATACAGTTTTGTTATAGTAAGTTGGGTAAACAGGTACCTCTGGGTCTGAGAGCACACTCCACCAGGGGCTCAGCTGCTTCAGTGGCAGCTTCAAGAGCAATTTCACTCCTAGAAATCTGCAAAGCAGCTACATGGAAAACAGTGCACACCTTTACAAAGCATTACAGCCTGAATTTGCAATCCAGAGGTGATGCTAGTTTTGGTACAGCAGTACTGCAGAGTTTGTTTCCAAAACTGGTTATCTGCCCAACCTCCAAAGGTACTGCTTGATAGTCTGCATCAGTTTAATCATAGTGAGTGATTCCTGGGGTTAGAAGAAAAAAATACTCACCATAGTAATCCTGTTTCTTCAAAGGGATCACTCATTATGATTAAAGACCTTTCCTGCCTCCCCTACTAGAACCTATAGAAGTTGCTCTGTATCCCTGCATTGAGGTTTTTTCCCTATATAGGTTAAGGTAGAGACTCACTTTGTTTAACCAGTTGGTGTCGAGGTGGTCTCGAGTTTCATAGGTTTCTTTTATTAAGGATGTTTAACCTGAAAGGACAAAATATTATTTTACTGTTATTAGTTTTAGCTAGTGGGTCTTATACCCAGTTAGGCTCCATAACCATAAGAATCTGAAGCACTCAGAGTGCAACAGTTGCTAGGGCAGCAGTTTGAAAGTGGCATGACCCTATTGAGAGTTCCATCATTTGCATATAATTCCATCTCTCTGAGTAGTGCAACACAGGATGCTGACTGCATCAGTTTAATCATAATGAGTGATCCCTTTGAAGAAACAAGACTACTGTGGTGAGTAATATTTTCTTAGAGGGGATGGGGCCTAATCAATAGGCCATCAGAATGCATTGGACCTTGCTAGTAGTCATGGAAAGCCAGGATAGTGGCTAGCTAGATTAGGGGAGAGATGCTTAGGTTTCAGTTTGACCCCTTCAGGATTCTAAGAACCCCGGCAAGGGGCTCAGGGGCCAGGGAGAAAGGTAGATGGGGAGGGGAAGAGAAGAGACAAGACTAGGCAATAGGACCCCTTCAGGACACTGAGAACCCTGCAAGGAGACTGCTTAAGGCTAGGGAGGGAGAAAAGGTAGAATGGGGGAAGGGAAGGAGAGGAGACATGCCTAGGCACAGTAGGGCCCTTTCAGGATGCTGATAACCCTGCACGGGAACTGTAAAATGGGCCAGGTAGATGGGGGAAGGGGAAGGAGAGGAGACGAGCGTAAACGCAGTAGGACCCCTTCAGGATGCTAAGAACCCTGCAAGAGGATTGCAAGTTTAGAGAGATGGGAGGGATGGTGGAGGAAGGGAGTAGATGAGAGATACAAGCCCCTTGGGGGGGGTTGGCGAGGGACCCATGGAGAGCGTTTGGGGTCCCTTACATTCAGTGAGAGATGAAGGGAAGCCAGTAAGGGGGATAAGGGGGGAGCAATTTTGGGGAAGTGGAGGACAGCTAGAAATTTGGAGGGTGGGGGTGCACTGGATAAAATAAAGGGGACGGTAGAGGGGTAGGGTTTGTCCAGGGCTTAGAGCAGGGAATTAGGGAGGGAGATGGCAGGAGCAGCTAGATGCAAGATAATTATTGAGGGCAGAGCTGATGGAGTTGGCGGAGGATGAGTGCTGGATTTGAGGGGGGAAGGAATTCCAGATGTTTGGGAGGCAGTGAGAATAACCGGATTGGCCGATTCGGGTGCATCTGCGGGAGACTACCAGGGTGCAGGAGTCGGTTGATTTAAGGAAATGGGAGGATGGAGGGGTGTTATAAAGGAGGAGGTGAGGTAGGAAGGGAGCTCACTCAGCTAGTGCTTGGAGGTGAATTTAGCACAGTGGAAAAGTTGCCTATTTGTAAGAGTGGGAGGGATAGAACACAATAAAGATCGCAGTGGTGGGTGTGGTGGGGGGCATCCAGGGCAAAGCGGCAGAAGGAACTGAAGAGGGTGTCCAGTCTTGCCAGGGAGGATGTGGGGGCAGCACCATAGACTGCGTCACAGTAGTCGAAAATGGACAGTATCATCTTACGAACAAGTTGACACCTAGCAGTAGGAGGGATGCAACTACGGTTCTTGAACAGGGCACCAAGCTTGGGGCACAGTTTATTCCGGATGACATCAATATGTCCAGAGAAGTTTAGGTATTGGTTCAGTCAAACACCCAAGTACCTGAAGGAGGATGTGTCCTCAAGTAAAGTCCCATCAAGGGTGTGGAAAGTGGATAGGGAGGGAAGCCTAGAGAGTCTCTGCCTTGTGCCAAAGGTCATAGTCTTCTTAGCATTGAGGAAAAGTTGTTGGTTAGCAAACCAGAGCTGAACCTTGTTGAAGTCTTGCTGTAAGCTGGTTGTAAACTTAGCAGGATAGGAGCCAGATGCATACAGGACTGTATCATCGGCATATATATGTATAACGGAGGAGGGGAGCAAACAGAGGGAAGGTCATTTAAGAAGATGGAGAATAGGAGGGATCCTAATGCAGAGCCCTGGGGATGCCAGTGCTAATCAGTATGGGAGGGGAAGTGGCGTCCAAGACCTTAACTGATTGGGTTCTGCCAACAAGGTAGGCCTTGAACCAGTTTGTGACGGAGGGAGATAGGCTAGCTGCTGAGAGTGAGTTGAGGAGAAGGGAGTGAGAGATGGTGTTGAAGGCCTTGGTCAAGTCAACAAAAATGGCAGACGTAATTTGGCCATTGTCCATCCTGGTTAGGATGGAGTCTGTGAGCCGTAGGAGAGAGGTAGTGGTTGAGTGTTTTTTTTCCTGAAACCAGACTGTAAAGGGGTGAAAAAGGAGGAGTCAGATAGAAAAGAGGTGAGTTGGGAGAGGGCAATGTGTTATTGAAGTTTGGCAAGGGTAGGGAGGAGAGAAATGGGGTGATAGTTGCCAGGGGATGAAGGAGCACCCCCATTGGGTAGAGGGAGGACCACTTCATGTTTCCATGAAGAGGGGACCGAGGCAGTAGAGAATGAGTTATTTAGGATTATTGTGAGGGGGTAGGTGATGGCCGAAGCAGAAATATCAGAAGAGACGTACCACATAAGTAATGCTGTCAGATATGGACACTGCAGGAGGTAATATCAGAACACAGACACACCACATTAGTGATGCTGTCAGACATGGACACTGCAAGGGTTAATATCAGTACACACACAGAACACAAGGGGAGGCAGAGGTAGTGTGGGTCACCCTGGAGATGGAGAATGGAGCCACTGTTCACACTGGAGTGATCTACAGACCTCCAGGACGGGGTGGAATTGGATAAGGTACTGGTTGAAGCCATTGGCAAGGTGGAGGAGCTGCTGGTGGGGGATTTCAGTCTGTCAGATGTAGATTGGAGCCGTCCAGCAGTGGCTTCAGCTAGAAGAAGGGACATCCTGGACTCTTGGGGGCTCCTCTGAAACTAGTCAGTGAGGCCACTCCAGATGGGGCAGTACTGGACATGTAATCACTGATAGGGACACTATTGCAGACATCAAGGTGGGAGGTTATCTGGGGACCAGTGATCACTGTATGGTGCGGTTCGGTATAAGGATGGCTGTGAAATCGAATCACACAAGAGTGAGGGTCCTGGACTCCAGGAGGGTAGATTTTATAAAAATGGATGAATGCCTCAAGAATGACCTGGTTGGGGGGACAGTGGGCAAAGCTAAAAGGGAGCATAATAAATGCATCAAACCTCTTTGTCAAACAAGTGAACAAAGGCAAGGGGGAAAAAGAGACAAAAGGTACAGGCTAAAAGGGTAGCATTGAGAAGTTATAAGGAGACACAGAGGGGGAGGAGGTTAGGGAGGTGTATCGGGGGAAAGAGATGGAAACAGGGAAAGCAGTAAGGAGCACAAAGGTGCAAACTGAAGAGAGAAAAGACCAGGAGGTAACGAAAGGGGACAAAACAATTTTTAGCTATGTAAGTGAAAAGAGGAAGACCAGGGAAGGGACTGTAAGGTTAAAAAGGGAAGGGGAGGCTGAGCAGAGGGAGACCAGAAAAAGGGAGATGTCCTGAACAAATACATTTGTTCAGTATTCACAGAGGAGGAAGAAGAAGAGGAGGGGCCACAAGAAAGTAACAAAAGCTCTGGAGGGAGGTGGACAGTAGTCCTTTTTTGGAGGTGAGAGTCCTGAAAGGACTTGCTCATCTGAAGGTTGACAAAGCAATGGGGCCAGATGGGATGCATCCAGGAGTATTGAGGTAGCTCAGGGAAATACTGGGTGCACCTCTGACAGTTCTGTTTTAACAGCTCACTTGGAAACAGGACTGGTTCTGGAGGACTGGAAGTGGTAGCAGGGAGTAGGCTGGAAATTATAGGCAAGTTAGCCTGACATGGGTGTGGGAAAGTTAATGAAATCACTGCTGAAGGAAAGGATTGTGAAATATCTTGAATCCAGTGGGTTACAGGACCCGAGGCAGCATGGGTTCTCAGAGGAGCGGTCATGTCAAACAAACTTGATAGAGTTCTTTGATGGAGTGACAAAGGATTTAGATCAGGGTGGAGCGGTGGATGTGGCTTCCCAAGATTTCAGTAAGGCTGTTAACACCGCTCCACACAGAAGAGTAGTAGGCAAGCTGGGTAGCTTAAGAGTGGGTCCAAAGGTGGTAAATTGATAAGAAATTGGTGAGAACTCAGCGACAGAGGTGATAGTAAACGGAGATCTTACTTCGAGAGGGTTCCTTCAGTAGGTCCTCACTTATAGGACTGGTGCCACCTGGCATCAGGGTCAGACGGCAGACTTTTCTAGCAATCCCCAACCACTCAAAACAGTATCCAAGAAAAGTTCTGCACTGAGTACAAATAAGGACCAAAAAGCAGTAATTCCAATCTCAATGTGTTTATTCCATTCCTTCTGGTTCAGATGTTTTGCATGCAGCTCCTAACAAAAATCAGGTGCACCACTACACAAATCGCTCTCCCAGTGCTTCAGCCAGGGGTGTGCTCTTCCTCAGGAGGTGGAGAATAACTGAATCTTCCTCATTTTTATAGCCAGAATCTGACAGAGGTCTGCCCCAAGTGTTCAGCTGGCAAAATTTCAGTTGCTTTTTTACATAGTGATACTTGACTCTGTCAGTGGGTGTAGAGGGATTAGAGCCTAGATACCACTGATTGCATACAAAAATAATAATACAACTATAAAACTAAAAAAACTTGGAAGCCAATTTGAACCTTGGTCTTTACACAACCAATCCATAAGTTAGTTAATTAGAGCTGTTATTTCAAAATGTTATTAACTATTTGAAACATGTAAATATATAGTCCGAAATTAATCATACCCTTTATTATGGGCTTTTAATGCTTATATTTCCTGAAGCATTTTTAACAAATTTTGTAACATATTTGACATTTTTAACATTTTAACATGCCTGATAGAATGGGTATATTATGCAACAGATATTTCAACACATTCATGCTTATTGTTTGGCTGTTATATGGCTTGAATTTCTGTCTAATTCAGAGGTTTCAAAAACATTCAGGACCAGAGGTAGGAAATACTAACATACTATTTGCTAGCAGATTAGGTCTTACGGTCTATTGAGTCTGCTCGAACCTCAGATCCCTAGTTGGGTGCCGAGGCCCTCCCCTCCCTTGTGTTCCAGAAACCCCTATCATCCATCCCCACCCCCCTGGGACAGGCCATCATCTGATACATCCACTTTCTGTGTCTGTCCCACCCTCTCTTGAAGCCCTCCACTGTGGATCTCTGAACCAGCTCTCCAGGCAGTGCATTCCAAGGGTCCACCACCCTCTCAGTGAAAACCTCCTCCTCTTTTCCCTCTCACCCTTCCACCTTCCAACTTCAAACCATACCCCTGGTGATACCTCCCTGCTTTAGTCTAAAGATCCCTCCTTGTTTACCCTATTTATTCCCTTGAGGTACTTGAAGACCTCAATCATGTCCCCCACCCCGCTCTCCTCTCCTCCAATGAAAACAGGCAGAGCTCCTCAAGTCTATCCTCATATGCCAAATCCCCTAGCCTCTCGATCATCTTAGTTGCCTCCTCTGTACCCCTCCAGGAGCTGTATGTCCCTCTCAAGTGTGGTCTCCAGTACTGTACACAGTACTCAAGGTGTGGTCTAACCAGTCCATTGTACAGCGGCAGAATCACTTCCTTGCTCCCAGAGGTGATCCCCCTTACGATGCATCCCAACATCCTGTTTGCCTTGCTAGCCGCTCTCCTGCACTGCTCAGAGTTATTCATACATGCATCCACCATGACCCCTAGGTCTTTTTCCCCTATTGAGGCCTCCAGCACCTCCCTCTCAGGGTGTACCTGTGTTTGGTGTGCCTCTACCAAGATGCAACACCTTGCACTTGTGATATTGAAATTGAATTCCATGTGAGGCTCCAGCTTCCAGGGTGTCCAGGTCCTCTTGCAGGCCAACCTCCCCTCTTCTCCCACAACTATTGCTCCTATCTTGGAGTCATCAGCGAAGAGACTCACTTCACACCCTATACCCTCCCTAATGTCCGATATGTATGCATTAAACAGGATCGGACCCAGGACCCCACTACCAACCTCTCTAGGGTTCGAGAGCTCCCCACAGACCACTACTCTCTGGGTGCATCCAGCTAGCCAGTTTTCAATCCATCTGACCATCAAAGGGCCTACTCCTAACCCCATCAGTTTCTCCACTAGACCATTGTGGGGACAGAGTCAAACGCCTTGCTGAAGTCCAAGAATAATACATCCACAGGCTTTCCCCTGTCCAGTTCTGATGTTACCCATTCGTAGAACTCCACAAGATTGACTTGACATGATCTACCTGGCACAAACCCATGTTGCCGACTATCCAGACCTCCCACCTCCCCAAGTACACCCCAATCGTTCCTTTAGTATACTCTCAATAATTTTCCCACCACCAAGGTCAAACTGATGGGTCTATAGTTACCTGGTACTTTCCTCGACCCCCTTTATGGATTGGCACCACATGTGCCTCTGTCAATTCTACCTCCCTGTCTCAAGAATCCTGTTGGAAGAGTCTGCCAGGATGCAGCCAGTATGTCCGCCCAATTCCCCATAGTACTCTCCGATGAATGCCATCCTGCCCAGGAGATTTGTCTTTCTTTAGTGCCTTGAGGGCTAACCACACCCTTGGCGGAGATAGCATCATCCCGTCCTCCCTTACTGGCCTTTTATCCTTATCCAGATGTGATACCCCTGGGGTACCTCTCCTCCCTCTTGCTCCATTTCTGTTGCTCCCTGATCCCACTCACTGCCCTTCTATCCCCATAATGCCTTGCTTTGTAGATATCCCATCCCCTCCTAGTGAACACAGAGGCAAAGTACTCATTAAATACCTCTGCCTGGTCCCTCGCCTTCCACCCACCCTCCTTCTGATCTCAATCTGCTGAGATGGCCTTAGTTTTCTCCACTCCCAATGTACGGAAGAGCCCTTTTCCCTCCATGATCCCTGTTGCCAGCCGCTGCTCTTTTACTGGACTTTGCTCCCCTCACCATCGGTGACTTTTCTAGATGCAAGATGGTACATTTCCTTATCCCTATCCCTCTTGTTGTTTTATATTTTGTATAGACCGCTTCTTTCTCTGACCGCTGCCTGTACCTCACTGGACCACCAGCATGGTTTATGTGACATTGCTCCTACGTTTCAACTTAGCGCAGATCCTGACTGCCTCATGAAGTCCCGTTTATGACCTCCCATCTCCTTTCCACCTGTCATTAATGTAATCCCTTCAGTGATCCTTGAGAATATTTCCCATGCCTACAGTCTGCCCCTAAGTCCACTGCCGGTGTCCTAGATCTCACCCCCACTCTCCCCATGCTTATTTGAAACCAGACAGTATTGTGGTCGCTCCCAGTCAGGGGGTCCTCTACAACCAGGTCCCTTACCAGATCCCCATCTGCCAGAACCACGTCCAGGACATGCCCCTCCCTTGTGGGCTCCATCACATGCTGTTAAAACACATCCTGGAAGCCATCCAGCAGCCTCTGCTCCTTGGCCACCTTAGAGAACATGGTTCCCCAGTTTGTACCTGGCATATTAAGGTCCTCCATCAACACTACTCCTTCCCCTTTTGTTCCACACTGGGCAATGATGCTGTCCAGCAAACCATCCTCTATAACATCACTCATCCCGGGGGGCCTATATACTACACCCAGCTTGACCTTGTCTCCTGCTGGGGATCGTAAGGTGACCCATAAGGCCTCCACGTTTCCCTCTGCCTCTTCTACCCTAGCAATTTCTGTGTCATCTCTAATGAACATAGCCACTTCACCCCCTCTGCCCTCCTTTCTATCCTTCCTAAGCATAGTGTACCCCCCGCGCGTTTAGGTCCCAGTCATGGTTTTTCTTGGCCCACGTCTCCATGACTGCTGCTACATCCACCCCCCCCCCCGAACAGCATGGCCTGGAACTCTGGCAACTTGTTTCCCAAGCTCCTGGCATTTACTAACACCAACCCCCACCCTTTATCCCTGATCCCTTTGTCAAACCCACCCAGGTTCCTTATACTTCCATCCTCCTCTTCTCCTCCTGAAACCTCCACCCCAGTCTGTCCCCCCTTGGGTTTGAAGGCTACTCCTCATCTGGAGGAGAGGGCTTGATCAGCCCTCCTTATCCCTTCCCCCTCACAGTTTAAACCCCACCTTTCTTGAATGTAGTCAGCCATCCCTGTTTAGGACTTCCTTCCCAATGGGGCAAGATGAAGCCTGCCCTTGGCATGAGTCCCTTATCCTCCCAAACTCTTTTCCAGTTCCTATTGCACCACCTACCCACTCTTCAATTCCACTTCCTGAGCCAGTCATTAACCTCTGTGATCTTCATTTTTTCTCCACTGAGGCCTTTGGTACTGGCAATATCTCCGAAAGGAAATGTTGCATCCATTATCCCGACAGACTCTGGCAAGTTCTTGGAACCTTGCTTGGATTTCCAAATTGCTATTTCCCTCTAGATGGGTTAGTTCCCAAATGCACTAGAAATCCGGTTTGCCTCCACAATCCCTAACCAGTTCATATACCATGAACTTTGCTCTGTGCACTGTCAGCCCAGAGATACTCACTACCTTCACCTAGCTATGGCATCCACCCCCCTGTCCCTCCCACTGGATACCCCTAATCATCGAGTCTCCCAATAACAGAACCTTAACACCGCCATCATCCTTATGGTTACCTCCACTATGCCCTCTCAGCCCCCCATCCCCCCCTTTATTCGTGATCTGAACTCCATGGGAGTCTTCCTGCCTTATTAGAGACCCCCTTGTCACCCTCCCCTTTCTGCCTCCCTCTTTATTTTGCCCACTTAACTCAGACCCCCTCTGAATAGGTGTCTCCTTTAACCCTCTCTTATCTGAACCATTTATCCTGGCCCTGATGGTTTCCCCTTCCCCCACACCGCCATCCTCACCCCTTGTAATAGTACCTATCCAGAGACTCTCTGTGGATCCCCCTTTAGCTAGGGCCCCATCCTTGGTACTGACCCCCCTGCTGAAGGGGGGGCTCCTCTCCCACCTCCTTGTCTCCCAGTTTCTCTCCAGTCATGCTCTTCTCCCTCATGTCTGCAGTATGTTGCATCTCCCCCATCTGGTTAACATTTATGTTTCCCCTTCTCCCTCTGGGACTATTTCTATCCTTTCCATTGGGGTATCCGAGTCCCCCGGCATCTGTATCAGTTTCCTCATTTCCACCAACCCCTTCCTCCCCTCTAGGTTGCTTAGTAGCTCAAATTTATTGTGACACTCTGTCAGCCTCCATCAAGTAACCCAGTTTCCCTGACTGCACCTCTAAACTGCCCTCTTCTTCCCCTCTTGCCTGTTCTCCTTAGGAGCTCCTTCCCACAGTCTGCTGTTTAGGCTTCCCACAACAGCCCCTCCCTTCTCAATGTCTGCTCTACTAGGCTTCCCACAACAGCCCTCCTGACTCTTCCCCTCCACTCTCTTTGTATTTGGAATATTTCACCCGTCGCTTTCCCCTTAGCATCAACATCCCTATCTAAGGTCCTCTGTCCCTAATATCCCCGCATGCTGTAACATAGTCGCTGTAATTTCAGGCGTTGCCCCAGCCTCCCTCAGCCCCCACCTTCTGCTGCCTATCACACCCCTTATCCTTGGACACCCCCAGCTCCCCTTAACCAATATTCCTCACTCCTGATACAAGATAGCTGTCTACAGAGTAGGCAGCCTCCCTCTCAGGCCCAATTGAGAATTGTGCCATCCACATAGCCTGTACAGCCTACAACCCTTCGAAGATGTCTGCCATGGTGGAATATGGCCACCCTGTTTGTCCCCACTCTGTTTATAATGGCACACCTTTTCTCAGTCCCTTCCCCTGGAATACAGTTTCTTCTCTATACTGACTGCGAGTTATTTACAAACCCAATTTCAACCCCACCAATAAAGTTCCCAAGTCTCAAACACATACAGTCCAGTGTGTGTCCAATCCCACTAACAGTGTGTGTATGCAGACATCAGGTACCGTATGATGTCACAGGTCCACCAGTTCCTGTTCAGTCCCAAACAGAAATACACAGCCCTTCAATCCCAACCCCCCAGTGGCTTTTCAGTATTTAAGAAAGCCTACAAACATGGTGGGTGGGAGGGCTCTTACCAACACTAGGCAAACATCACATTTGAATTTCACTCTAATTATCACTGCCAAACAAGTGTTCCCAAGCCTCAAAAGTTACAATATCACAGCCTAAGTAACAGTTCTAGCTCAAAGTAGTAATTTTTAACACATAAAACTTATTTCACGTACAAAACTATTCAGATATTTCAGTTAAAACAGAAGGAAGTGATCACGCCTATATACTTTCTTTCCATTCATTTTTAAGGGGGAGGGGGTCCACCAACCACAACATAAATCTCCTTAACCAGTGACCTAGGGAGGAACGAGAGATCAACTGAAAGATTTACAATAAAACTTATGCACTGTGAATCACAAATGCTACTATTTTTTATGTTTCAAAAATTGTTTGAGATCTCATTCAGTATTTAACCCTTTCGGTTCAATGCAGTCAAGGTAAAGATCCAGTAGCTTTCTCTTTGGGTAGCTTATTCAGTCTATCACCCCTCATGGATTTCTTTCCACTTGCTCTATTGCCATGAATCTAATACCCTCTGGTTCACCGGCATGTTTTTCTACATAGTGTCTAGCTACAGGTTTATGCATCAGACCTGCTTTTATGATCTTACTTCGGGTGGGAGCTCTTGCAGCAGGCTATAACACTTAGGACTATGCATGAGCCTTCGGACCCCTCGGTGAAAACTTCAGCCAGCAGTGCACAGCAGGGATGCCCCGGCGCTAGCCCGCCCGACAGCCGGTCCGGGTACAAAGAGGCGGACCAGCTCCCCTCAGTTCTTTTTCGCTCGGCGTCTCACGTGAACAAGAGAAGAACAGCTAGCTTGCCAGTTCAGCAGGGATCTTCAATCAACCCGCTTTTGAACTGTTTTTTCGATGTTTTTTTTTTTGTAAATCACTGACGTCAGACTGTTGTCCAATGACTCTTTCAACTGTTTTTTCAACGGTTTTTCGTAAGTTATCGATGTCAGGCCGTTGTCCGATGGTTTTAGTGCAGTCCTGATGGATG
This sequence comes from Neoceratodus forsteri, assembly GCA_016271365.2. NCBI lineage: Eukaryota > Metazoa > Chordata > Ceratodontiformes > Ceratodontidae > Neoceratodus > Neoceratodus forsteri. Next base: position 113,330,559 of record CM028131.1, read on the forward strand.
TCTTCTCGGGCGTCGGCCTTGCCGGAACATCTCAACAGGTGCGAGTGTGGGAGGCAGATGCCGGCCAAGGACGGCCATTGCCACTGTGTCTTCTGCCTAGGACTGGAATAAGACACCGTGAACTGTTCTGCTTGCCAGGCCTTCACTAGCAGGTCCCGCATCCGCCGCCTTAAGGCCCTGAAAGCCTTTCTCTTGGAGCAGAAGATGGATCTGCACTCCTCTGAGGGGAAACGAAAGGAGAAGAAATGGCACAGCAAAGAGCGTAGTCGGTCCCGGCACTGGTCCCGCTCTCACTCACGGCCCTCTCCAAAGGAGGCCCGTCCCTCAGGATCAGGAGAGCACCCCAAATTGACTCAGGCCAAGGCCGGCCCTTCGGGGGAGAAGCCGGCTAAGCCTAAGGTAACCCTGCTAAGGGTCACCATGAAGCCCTTGGAGGTGCATGCTTCAGCCCCACCTCCCAAGGCACTGGCGCTGTCTGCTAAAGGCACACCTCCAGAGCCCAAGGACTCTCTGGTGGCACCCCGTTGTCGGTACCAACACCGACACCGGCTGAAGGGGCAAAGGGCGAGGGATTGGCTGTGGAAGAACAGATGTCCCCGTCACCCAAGTCCTCCTCCCCCCCTGGGCCCCCAGGAGGACTCTCCTTTGCAGGCCGACGTCCCGGATACTTCCCCTCCGAGCCAGGTGGCAGATATTTTCATGAAGGATGAGTTACAGGAGCTGTTTTTCTTTTGGTGGGGGCAGGTCCACAAGTGGACCCCCCTCCTGTCGCCGGCCAGACACCGGTGCGGATCCTCACGAGTAAACCACAGCCAGGAGGTGAGCCTTCCCCGTGGAAGTCTCCAGAGCACCAGCCTACAACTCCCTCTAGGGCTCGTTCCCGCATCTGGTCCGGGGACCTACAAGAACAGTCCAGGGACTCTGTGACCGTTGTCTGTCCAGGTCATGTTCTAGGAGCCTTTCTTGGTTCTCTAGGCGGGAACGCTCCCAACGTCAGTCCTCTGACCAATGTCGATCTTTGCTCCGTCACCGGTCCAGAGACCAATAGGCTATACAATGCCCGAGGGCAGAAGCTTTCCTTGCCGAACACCCTCAGGCGGATTCTTCGGTGATCACGGCTGCCCATGATCAGTCCAGACAGCCGGAACACCTTAGCTCACAGCCTCCCGACCCGGAGTCTCGCTATTTGGATCAGGTGGAGGAATTCTGCCTCCACCTGTTCCATATGTTCCTCAACTTTAACGATATGGTCCAGTACCAGAATGCGTATGGGAAAGGGACAAGAGCTGTTGAAGGTCCTTCCAGACTCTGACCAGAAGAAAGTGCTCCTGGACATTATGAAATCGGCTCAGACGTAGGCTCGCATGTTTTGAGAGCCTCATATGATACTGCAGATACAGCAGCCAGGGCAGCCGCTTCCGGGATGTGCTTGACACCATGCTTGGTTGCGAGTCTCTGGCTTTCACCAAGATCTGCAGGCCGGTATCAGGGATTTACCCTTCCAGGGTACCGTGCTCTTTGGGCAGGAGAAAGAAGCCTTGATTTCTCGTCTCCAAGAGTCGGGTAAGTCTATGTGGTCAGTCCGCCAGATGTACCATGGCGACCAGCGTAGACAACGAAAACAGCCTTTTCGTAAGTCCTCAGGTGGCCAAGGTCATGCCTGTGGTAACCAGCATGGGCAGAGAGGTGGCTTTCATAGGAGGTCCAGTAACCAGCAGTCTGGTGGAGCTCCTACCCGTGGGCCCAAGTCCTCCCAGGCCTCTCTGCCCACCCGGCTTGGCCAAGCCAGCTCCCTTGCCTCCCCTTCCATGGGAAGACTCGAGGGAGCCGGACTGGGGCTGCTTTACCCTTCACCTCGAAGGGTGGAAGTCAATTACTGCAGACCAATGAGTCTTAGACATTATCAGGAGGGGACACATGCTGGAGTTCACGGCTTTTCCCCCCGAATACTCCACCAAAGCTCTCCCGTTATCCTCCTTCTCACATCCCACTAATAGAAGGAGAGATTCAGACCCTCTTGCAAAAAAAGGCAATGGAGTTAGTCCCCTTGCATTGGCAAGGAAAAGGGTTTTATTCACATTTCTTCCTAGTTCCAAAAAAGACACGGGACCTTCGGCCCATTCTGGACCGCAGCCCTCTAAATCTCTTTATCGCGTACAAAAGGTTCAAGATGGTGACACTGCAAGGCCTTCTTCCTCTACTGCACCAAGGAGACTGGCTGTGTTCCCTAGACATGCAAGATGCATACATGCACATTGGGGTCTTCCCTCCCCACCAGACGTTTCTAAGGTTCTGCTTCCAAGGGGAGCACTATTAATTTTGAGTACTTCCGTTCGGCCTCTCTTCCGCTCCGCGAGTCTTCTCCAAATGCTTGGCAGTGGTGGCTGGGGCTCTAAGGGACTTGGGACACTACGTGTTCCCCTACCTCGACGATTGGCTGCTTACAGCCCCGTCGCGGACAGCCCTGCTTCGCGCCCTCGGAGACACCTGTACTCTATTCAAAGGCTGGGGATCATCCTGAACCTGAAATCGTCCCTGGAGCCCAGTCAGAAGCTCGTCTTCATTGGAGCGGTCTTGGATTCCATCCATGGCATGACTTTCCTTCCCCAGGACAGGGGAGATCACCTGTGGGAGATTGCAGAATGGATTTCAATAACTCCTCAAGTTCCAGCTCGGAACTTCCTCAGGTTACTGGGACACGTGGCAGCAGCCATTCCTGTCACTGCCTTGGCCTGCCTCCATAGAAACATAGAATTTGACGGCAGATAAGGACCGCTTGGCCCACCCAGTCTGCCCATTTCTCTACCTAATGGATAAGCTGCAGATCCTAGTTAACAAGCAGCCTACTTCTTTCTACTCCCACCCCCTAGAATTGCCTTATGACTGTCCCATGCATGCTTGAATTCAACCACTGTTTTTAACTCCACAACCTCCACCGGAAGGCCATTCCATGCATCCACAACCCTCTCTGAAAAAATACTTCCTTAAATTACCTCTGAGCCGCCCCCATCTTCAAATTGTGCCCTCTTGTTCTTGCACCTCTTTTTTGAAAGATGCTTCCCTCCTAGACTTTGTTGATTCCTTGAGGTACTTGAAAGTTTCTGTCATGTCCCCTCTCCTCCTTTCCTCAAGGCTATACATATTAAGCTCCTTTAGTCTCTCTTCATATGTCTGGGTGCAGACCCTGCACCATTTTAGTGCCCTCCTCTGGACAGCTTCCATCTTGTCTATGTCCTTGCAGAGATTGGGTCTCCAGAACTGCACGCAGTACTCAGATGGGGTCTCACCAGCTGTCTGTACAGAGGGATAACAACTTCCTGTTTTCTACTGGTGATGCCTCTCCCTATGCATCCCAGTATCCCCCAGCACTTCTTACTGCCCTCTCACATTGCTTGCCCACCTTTAAGTCATCTGATATGACTACCCCCAGGTCCCTTTCCATTTTTGTTGTTGTTAGTGTCTCACCCCCCATTGTGTACTCTTCCCCTGGGTTTTTTTTCCCAGGTGCATTACCTTGCACTTCTTAGCATTGAATCTAAGCTGCCATACTTTTAACCATTCCTCTAACCTTGCCAAGTCAACTTCTCATCCTTTCCACCCCACCCTGTGCATCAACTCTGTTGCAGATCTTTGTGTCATCTACAAAGAGACATACTTTTCCTTCCAGTCCCTCTGCAATGTCGCTATAAAGACATTAGAGGACCGGGTCCTAATACTGAACCCCGCGAAACCCCACTAGTAACCCCTTCTTGAGAGTGGACTCCATATTACCCTTTGTCCTATTCTCCAGCCAATTCTTTACCCAGGCTATCATCTTGGGACCCACTCCCAGGCTGGCTAACTTGTATATTAATCTTTTGTGTGGGACTGAGTCAAATGCCTTGTTAAAGTTTAAGTAAGCCATGAGGGTCCTGCAATGGACGCTCAGGGTACAGTGGGACCAAGGCTGCGACAATCTGGACTCACGGTCAAGATCTCTGGGCCAGTCAGGAGAACTTTGCTTTGGTGGTTGGACCCCAGGAACTTGGAGAAAGGGGTCCGCTTCCATCCGGAGCCACCAGGTCAGACTCTGACAACAGATGCATTGGACCTGGGATGGGGAGCGCACCTGCGTGCTCATCGAACGCACCCGTGGAGCGGTCCCTCCACATCAATGTACTGGAGATGCGGGCGGTTCTCTATGCCTTACAGGCCTTTCAGGAGGACCTGGTACCAGGCTCTCTTCTGGTTCAAACGGACAACGTGGCGGTCATCTTTTTCATAAACAAGCAAGGGGGTACTCACTCGTACCCCATTTGCTGGGAGGTGATGAGAGTCTGGTACTGGGTGCTGGAGCGAGGCATTCTGCTGTCCGCAGTGCACGTTCCAGGCGTCCTCAACAATCTGGCCGACAGCCTAAGCAGGTCGCGGTCCACAGCGAACGAGTGGGAGCTGCTACATTCTGTAGCAGACCAGCTTTCCACAGGTGGGGTCTTCCAGAGCTGGACTTTTTTGCATCACCATGCAACACCAAACTGCCAGTGTTTTGCTTGAGAGAGCACACGCCTGGAGCTTTCTGGCCAGACGTGTTATCCCTCTGCTGGGCAGAGAGGTTTCTCTATGCCTTCCCGCCCTTCCCTCTCATTCAGAGAGTCCTACTAAAGTTGCAGGCAGAAGGGGCCCGCATGATTCTCGTAGCCCCAGATGGCCTTGGCAGATTTGGTTCCCACTCCTGCAGCGGTTATCCACGGAGCTTCCAGTTCCGCTGCCCATATGCTTGCAGTTACTGTCCCAGTATCAGGGTTTCTAGGGACATGGATATGTTGTTCATCCACACTTTCTGGCAGGTATCCTTGCCGCTTTAAATCTTGCCGGAAGGTCTTCAAGCTGGCTCCTCCCACCCACCCGGGTGGTAAAACTCTCGGCTCCGCCCCATGACGCCAGATCTTCCTTACTGCTTGGAAGCTCAGATTCCCTCCTTAACGCTCTGCGTATAAGACTGGTTCCTATTTCTTCGGTTACCGAAATTACTTCTAAGGTTTTCAAGACTTTGGTCATTTATTTCCCTCGCGGCTGCGATGGACAAATCGACTCCCGGTTTTCGGAGGTGCCCATGCGGGCAGAAGATGTCTCGGACGGATCCGCACTCCACGTGCGTCTACTGCTTGGGCCTTGAGCTCGACCTGCAGGCTTGCGACCTGTGCTCTTCTTTTTCGGCCTACGTCCTGGAAGACCGCACCACCATTTTGCAACGGGCGAAATGTTACCCTCCGGTAAAAGTCGAAGGAGGCCGGTTGGCGGTTTCTGCGACAGCGGGCTCGTGGATCAGCTTGAGCAGATGATCGCCCTCGAGGGAGGAGGCGCTATACGATCTTTGTCTTCCTCGGCTGTGGCATTTATCTCGCTCTCCTTGGGATCCTCCTATTCAGCTTCTTTTAAGGAGCTCTGTCTGTCTCTCTCCACTAAGGGAGAGGGACCATCATATTCAGGGCCTTCCTCCCGGTCCAAGAAGAAGGACCACAAAGCAAGTCCCTCCGTCAACGCTCTTGGGAGCGGGAGAGGTCCCTCTCACCGAGTAGTCCACCATCGACTTTGGTCGATCCTTCGGCTTCGGCCACTGGTCTCACGGTGTCCCCGTCAGGTCAGTTGACCGAGACTCCCGTCGATGCAGTCGAGATTTTTCTCGACCTGTCGGATGGGCTGTTGACTGGTGAAGCCGAAAACCCTCACTCCCCGGTTCCCCCGGTGGAGATTGAGGTTTCCATGGACTTGCCCGTGCCTCCGGTTCCGGAGTCCACGGTTGAGCCCTCCGAGCTGAGGGGAGAGCGGGTTTCCTCCGCCCTGCCCCAGAACCCTCCTCGGAAAAGCCGAGGTTCGCGGTCTCGGACTTCTTCTCGGTCCAGCCGATCCCGCTGGCATAGGCGGTCTCGGTCTCGTGGCAAGCGGTGTCGCCGCTCGTCCTCGGACGAGGGGAGGCTTCGACGCAAGTTGCGTCGGCGCTACGAGGACCTTGTGTGGCAAAAGCTTCTTATGTCTGGGAGCAAACCGACATCGTCGCCTTCCCCGGCTATCAAGTGGCTGTCACCGACCGGAGTGGCCGAAGCAACCCCTCGCTCTTGCTAAGGCGCCTGTTCCCAGGCCTGTTGCTCGACCAAAACTGGCTGCCCCACCGATTCTGGTGGAACCTCTGCCTCCACAGCCGTTGTTTGGGGCCCCGACCAAGAATTCTCGGTCGGGTCAGGGCCTGCCCCATTGGCTGTCTGTTACCCTCACTCCCAATCGCCCTCGGCAGGTGGAGGGGTGGCTCAGGCCCAAGGCAGCTCTTTGCGGACTCCTCTGAGTCCGACAGTTATTCCTCTGTTCTCCAGGTGGGTTGACTTGGAGTCCTCAGGAGGTCAGTCACTGGACGATAGCCCATCGTCCTTCATGGGTTTGCTTAGGCTCATCTCGGAGTCCACCGGGATGCAGCTCGAGCCCGTATCCAAACGGGCCAAGTATCCCCTCACGGAGATTTTGGACTGAGTGGATTCTCCTACGGAGGCCTTTCCGGTGGCTGAGGCCATTGTGGGCCGGCCTTGGAGCTCTGGCTGCATCCTGCTTCCTGCCCTTCGCCTTCGGCCAGGATGGTGAGGAAGTATGTGGTCCCCACCGGCTCCCTCTCTGATTTCTCGGAACACCCCTCAGCCGAGGGGTTGGTTACCGACAGCGTCTTCCGGCGTGCCGGAAGCGCCAGGGACGTGGACAAGCCTCCCGACAAGGAGTCCAAGAAGTTGGACTACGCGGGGCGCAAAGTCTACGCTGCGTCCTCCCTTGGCCTTCGTCGGGCCAGCTCGGCCATGCTGATGGTGCACTTCTCTCATGCCCTTTTGGGCTCCCTGGATGAGGTAGTCCCTCATCTCCTGGCTGACCTGCAGACCACGGTTAAGCAGGTGCGGGACCAGGGCAGGGCGGTGGCCAAGCAGCAACTTCAGACTGCTTTGGACATCGTTGACTCTTCGCGCCAGGTCAGTCGTGGCGCGGTGGCTATGCGCCGTCAGGCATGGCTGAGGATATCCACCTTCACAGCGGATACCCAGCACAGTTGGCAGATGTCCCTTCCTGGGACCGACCTCTTCGGCCCTGGGTGGAAAGTCACCTCCAGAGGATCGAAAAGTCCAATGCCACTCTGGACTCGGTCTCATCCGCCCAGAGGGACAAGGGCCGCAGACCGCAACCCAAGCCCTTTCGTCCGTCTGCGCCTGCGGCACGTCAGGCCCAGCAACATCAGGGCCAGCAGGCTCACGCTTGGCATTCCAAACCCAAGCCCACGGCTTCCTCCTCCAGGAAGCAGGGAGGCAAAGGCCCAGGTGGTCCCTCGGCTGGTCCCTCCTCCAAGCCTGCACAGTGACGGGTTGAGGGGTGTCTCCCCAACCTCGTCATCCCACCCAGGTCTCCCCGTGAGATGGCCCGCCACTTCCTTTCCGCCTGGTCGCTATCACCACAGACGGTGGGTGTTGGAAGTGGTGGGAAAGGAATCTGCCTCTGGAGTTCGAGCAGGCCCCACCCTTCCGAGCAGTCGCCCCTCCCGGGGACCTCGGGGTCCATAGCCTTGCTGTTGGCTCTTGAACCAACATTGCTCTGCTCCTCAAGAAAGAGGTGATCAGAGGGTGGCGGACCCCCTCAGAACCGGGGTTTGTGTCCAGGTACTTCCTGGTCCTAATACAGACGAGGGGCTGGTGCCCCATTCTCGACCTGCACAACCTAAATAAGTCCCTAAGGTCTCAGACCTTCAAGATGGTCACTCTGGCTCAGATAATACCATCCCTGGAATGTGGCATGTGGTTCTGCTCTCTGGACCTACAGGATGTGTTTTTTCACGTCCCTATCCATCCGTCTCACCAGAGATTCCTTCGCTTCCAAGCAGAAGGATCCCTTTACGTGTTCCGAGCCATGCCCTTCGGCCTTTCTCTTGCTCCCAGGGTCTTCACCAAATGCATGGCAGTGGTGACAGCATTCATGCGGCGCCGAGGGGTCCAGGTGTACCCTTACCTGGACGATTGGCTGATAGCAGCCCCGTCCAGACAGGAGGTGGAGCGGTCCAGAGATCTGGCCCTCCAGCTTTGCTCTCAAATCGGCCTCCTCATCAATGAGGCCAAGTCAGAACTCTGACCGAAGCAGGTGATTCTTTTCATCGGGGCAGAGCTCGACTCTCTTCGAACCAGAGCACGCTCCCGGCGGACAGGGCCGAGGTTCTTTCCTCCTTTGCCCAATCATTTCTGGTTGGGCAATCGGCCCTGACCGGGACTTCCTGCGCCTCCTGGGTCTCATGGCGGCCTGCACCAGCGTGGTCCGTTGGGCCCGCTGGCACATGCGTCCCCTTCAGTGGGGACTGGCGAGCCAGTGGTCACAATGTTGCGATCCATTGGACCAGCTAGTGACGGTGTCCCAAGGGATGTGGAATGCTCTCCAGTGGTGGACCATTCCATCTCATCTGCAGGAGGGCATCCCGTTTGTCCGCCCCGAGCCGACTGTCTCTCTATTGACCGATGCCTCTCTGATGGGTTGGGGTGCCTTTCTGGGGGAACACCGAGCGCACGGCCTCTGGTCCTCTCGGGAGTCCCGATGCCATATCAACCTGCTGGAGCTTCGGGCGGTCCATCTCGCTCTCACTGCCTTCGCTCCGTTCCTACGGGGTCAAGTGGTTCAGGTCCAGACGGACAATACCACGACCATGTACTACCTAAACCGCCAGGGTGGGACGCGCTCCATGCCTCTGTGCAAGGAAGCTCTCCGCATTTGGTCACTCGTGCGCAGCCTGGAGGCGGATCTCCTAGCCATTCATGTGGCAGGAGCCTCCAACACCCTGGCCAATGCCCTAAGCCGGATAGGGGCTGTGTCTCACGAGTGGTCTCTCCTGCCGGAGGTAGCACAAGATCTGTTCTCCCATTGGGGCACACCTCAGGTGGACCTGTTTGCCTCCAGGGAGAATGCGAAGCTGAGGTTGTTCCATGCCCGCCCCCCTCAGCAGGGCTCACTGTGGGGGGATGCCTTCTTGAGGCCGTGGACCCCGGGCCTCTTCTACGCCTTTCCTCCATTTCTCTTGATCCACAAAGTACTCCTCAAGGCGAGGAGGGATAAGGTGCAGGTGATTCTGGTAGCCCCAGACTGGCCCCGCCAGTGCTGGTATCCAGATCTCCTCAGCCTCAGCTCCAGGCTCCTGAGGCAGCTTCCAGCTCGCCCGGACCTACTTTCAGTCAATCAGGGGAAGGTGTTCCATCCGGACCTTCAGTCCCTCCTCCTGACGGCCTGGTTCCTGAGCGGCTAGAGTTCCAGGCCTTGGGTCTTTCCGATGAGGTCCTCAATGTAGTTGAGGCATCCCGTAAGAGTCGACCAGGAAATGCTATGCCTTCAAATGGAAGAGGTTTTCCATTTGGTGTCAGGCGGGGCCTGGACCCTTCCTCCTGTTCCTTGGCAAGCATCTTGGACTATCTATGGTCCCTTCTCAAGAAGGGCTTAGGCGTGACCCTAAAGGTGCACCTGGCAGCCATCTCTGCTTGCAGGCGGGCGAGAGGCAGTCAGTGCGCAGGAGAAGTTGGTCGAGGCGCTTTTCAAGGCCTTGATCACATTTCCCCTCCGGTGCAGGTACCTCCACCTCCATTAGGTTTACTGCTGGTACTGGCAAAGCTCATGGGCAAGCCATTCAAACCAATGCACAGGTGTGATCTCTCTCACCTGTCATGGAAGACCACCTTCTTGGTGGCTATTACGTCAGCCAGAAGGATGGGAGAGCTCCAGGCGCTTTCCATTGAGTCTCCTTACCTGGTCTTCCACAGGGACAAGGTTGTCTCACGCCCCCACCGAAATTCCTTCCGAAGGTGGTGTGAGTTCACCCAAGCAGGTGCTGACTCTGCCAGTGTTCTACCCCAATCACACCTCGGAGGCCGAATAGGCTGTATACTCTGGACCCTAGAAGGCTCGCTTACTATAAGGAGGCGCATGGCTGGGAGTCGGAGAGGTTCGCCCAGCTGTTTGTAGCCTCGCTGAAGCACGCAGCTAGCAGACCTGCAGCCAAGCGGACGATAAGCAGGTGGGTCACCTCCTGCATAGATCTCTGCTATGGTTGCGGGCATGGAGCCTCCCAGAGGGATAAGAGCTCATTCTACCCGCCATACCGCTGCATCGGTGGCTGCTTCCAGTGACGTCCCTGTCCAGGACATCTGCAGAGCTGCTAACTGGAAGTCTGCACACACCTTCATCACCCACTACCACATCGACCTTGAGTCACGCCAGGATGCTGGTTTTGGGGCCTCGGTTCTCCAGTCTCTATTCCCTAAGTAGGGGGTGTGCAGCTTGCCTCCCTCCTCCCGGAGAACTGCTAGGAGTCTGCGTGTGGATGAACAACATATCCATGTCCCTAGAAATACAGGTTCTAGGGACATGGATATGTTGTTCATCCACACTCATTGGCAGTATCCTTGCCGCTTTAAATCTTGCCGGAAGGTCTTCAAGCTTGCTCCTCCCACCCACCCGGGTGGTATAACTCTCGGCTCCGCCCCATGACGCCAGATCTTCCTTACCGCTTGGAAGCTCAGGTTCCCTCCTTAACGCTCTGCGTTTGCGACTGGTTCCTATTTCTCCGTTTGCGGATTTAAAAATAAAAAATTTGCAAAAAGACTTTAGTCTTCGATCCCTCGCTGCCGTGGACAACCGACCTGATTTCGAGATGCCCATGCGGGCAGAAGATGTCTCGGACGGATCCACACTCCACGTGTGTCTGCCTAGGCCTTGACACGACCGCGGGCTTGCGACCTGTGCTCATCTTTCTCGGCCTCGTCTACGAACACGTGCTGCCCGATTGCAACTGGGCCGTCCCGAGCGTTTCCCTCGGTGAAGTCAAGGAGGCCGGTTGGCGGTGTCAGCGGCGGGCGGTCGGCGGATCAGCTCGGCGGATGGTGGCGTCCTCGAAGAGGGCGGCGCGGGCGTATCTTCCTCGGCGCGGCATTTATCCCGCTCTCTGGGTTCTTCCTACACGGCTTCTTTTAAGGAGCTTTGTCTGTCCCTCTCCACTAGAGGAGAAGGGCCCGCTCTGCTGGACCTTATTCTGGTCCAAGAGGACAAGGGTAAGTCCCTCCGTCGGCAGCTCTTGGGGAGGCGGGAAGGTCCCTCTCCCGGGCCGTGCGTCCGTCGGCTTGATTCGACCGCTCGGCCCGGCCACTGGCCTCACGGTGTCCCCGTCAGGTCAGTTGACGAGACTCCACTGATGAGTCGAGATTTTCTCGACCCATTAGACAGCTGTCGCCTTTAGCAGCCGATTCCCTCTCCCGGTTCCCCGGGAGAGTTGAGGATCCCGTGGGCTCGTCTGTGCCTCGGTTCGAGCCCTCGGATGGACCTTCCGAGCGAAGGAGTGCGGTTCAGGCCGACACCTCCCGCACCGACCCGAAATTCGGGACTCGGTCTCAGTCTCGGACCTCTTCATGGTCAGCCGTTCCCACCGTCATAAGCGGTCTCGGTCTCGGCACCGTTGATGGCGGCGTCGCCGCCGTCTCCGTCCTCCTCCTCGGATGAGGGCTTCGCCGTAAATGCGTCGTGCACGAGACCTTATGTTGCAACAACTCCTCCTGGCGGGAATAAGCCGACTCGGCTCCTTCCCGGCCATTAAGTATTGTCATCGGAACGGCCGACACAACCTCGACTTGTCCAGGAGCCTATACCAGGCGGTTGTTGGCCAAAACCAACTGCTCCACGATTCCGGTGGAACCTCCGCCTCCACAGCCACCAATTGGGGCTCCGACCAAGGATTCTCGGTCGACTGAGGTTTACCCATCGGCTGTCAGTTACCCTCACTCCGACCGACCTCGGCAGGTGAAGGTGGCTCAGGCCAGAGGCAGCTCTTCGAGGACTCTTCCGAGTCCGAAGATGATTCTCCTTCTTCTCCAAGCGACTGGACTTGGGTCTTCAGGAGGTCAGTCAATGGGCGATAGCCGTCGTCCTTCCTAGGACTGCTTGGCTCATCTCGAGTCTACCGGGATGAAGCTCGAACCCGTTCCAAAGCGGGCCAGGTATCCCCTCACGGAGATTCTGGACGAGGATTCTCGACGGAGGCCTTTCCGGTGGCGAGGCCATAGTGGGTCGGCACTGGAACTTTGGCAGCGCCCTGCTTCCTGCCCCGCCTCGGCCAGGATGGCCAGGAAGTATCATGTCCCTACCGGTTCCTTGTCCGTTTTTGAACACCCTCTGCTGAGGGGTTGGTTACCGACAGTGCTTTCGCGCGCCGCAGCGCCAGGGATGTGGACAAACCTCCTGACAAGGAGTCCAAGAAATTGGACTACGTCGGTAAAAGTTCTCGGCAGTCCCTCTCGGCGTTTCGTCCAGGCCAGTTCGGCCGTCCTCGCACACATTTTTCTCATGCCCTGTTGGGCTCCCTGGATGAGGTCATCCCTCATCTTCCCGCCGATCTGCAGACTACGGTTAGCAGGTGCGGACCAGGGCAGGGCAGTGGCCAAACAGCAGCTCCAGACTGCTTTGGATATAGGGGACTCATGTGCCAGATCGGGTGGCGGCCGCGAGTGACACCTGCTGCGTCGGCGGAGCTTGACTGAGGATATCCACCTGCCCGGATACCCAGCACAGGTTGGGCGGATGTTCCCTTTTTGGGGACTGACCTCTTGACCCTGGGGTGGAAGGTCACCTGCAGAGGATCGAGAGGTCCAATGCCACCTGGACTCGGTCTCTTCCGCTCAGAAGGACAAGGCCGCAAACCACAGCCTAAGCCCTTTCAGTCCTTCTGTGTGCCCCGGCAGCATGCCCCCAACAACGTCAGGGCCAGCAGGCTCGGCCTTGGCATCCCAAACCCAAGCCGCCGGACTTCCTCTAACAGGAGGCAGGGAGGAAAGGGCCAGGAGTCCCTCGGCGGTCCCTCCTCCAAGCCTGCCCAGTGACGGGCTGGGGTGTCGCCCCATCCCGTCACTTACCTGGGTCCCCCGTGGGGGCGGCTCCAGCACTTCCGTTCCACCTGGTCGCTGTTACCACGGACAGGTGGGTCTTGAAGGTGGTGGGAAGAGGCCTGCCTCTGGAATTGGAGGCAGGCACCACCTTCAGAGCCGTCGCCCTCGAGGGGCGAATCCCCAGCCTCACTGGCTGCTCTGTCGAGCCGACATCACTCTCCTCCTCCAGAAGGAGGTGGTAAGAGAGGTGGTGGACCCTCCTTCAGACCCAGGGTTTGTGTCAGGTACTTCCTGGTTCCGAAAGCAGACGGGGGCTGGCGCCCATTCTCGACCTACACGACCTAAACAAGTTCTAAGGTCTCGAACCTTCCAGGATGGTCACTCTGGCTCAGATAATACCATCCTTGGAGCGGCGTGTGGTTCTGCTCTCGGACTTGCAGGGCCAGCGTTTTTCACGTCCCTATCCGTCCGTCTCGCTGAGAGATTCCTTCGCTTCCAGGCGGAAGGATCTCTTTGGATTCAAGCCATGCCCTTGACTTGTCTCCAGCTCCCAGGGTCTTCACCAAATGCATGGCATGGTAGACAGCATTCCCTGTTGCGGCGCGAGAGGTCGGGTGTACCCTTACCTGGACGACTGGCTGATAGCAGCTCCTCCAGGAAGGAGGCGGGTGGTCCAGAGATCTGGCCCTCCAGGTCTGCTCTCAACTGGGCCTCCTTATCAACGAGGCCAAGTCGGAACTCGAGCCGAAGCAGGTGATTCTATTCATCAGGCGCAGCTCGACTCTCTTGAAGCCAGGCCGGCTCCGGCGGACAGGGCGAGGTTCTTTCCTCCTTTGCCCGATCATTTCTGGTTGGGCAATTCGCCCTGCCGGGACTTCCCTGCGCCTCCTGGGTCTCATGGCGGCCTGTACCAGCGTGGTCCGTTGGGCCGCTGGAACATCGTCCCTTCAGTGGGGACTGGCCAGCCAGTGGTCGCAACGCCAGCGATCCCTTGGACCAGCTTGTCGGTGACAGGGATGTGGGCAACTCTCCAGTGGTGGACCGTTCCAGATCATTTGCAGGAGGGCATCCTGTACGTCTGCCGAGCAGCGGTCTCTCTGTCGACGATGCCTCTCTCTGATGGGTTGGGGTGCCCATCTGGGGGACACAGGCTCATGGCCTCTGGTCCCCTTGGAGTCGATGCCACATCAACCTGCTGGAGCTCCGGCGTCCGCCTAGCTCTCACCGCCTTTGCTCCGCTCGGGGTCAAGTGGTCCGAGTCCAGTCGACAATACCACGATATGTACTATCTAAACCGCCAGGGCGGGGCCGCTCCATGCTTCTATGCAGGAAGCTCTCCGCATTTGGTCACTTGTGCAGCCTGAGGCGGATCTCCTAGCCATTCCGTGGCAGGAGCCTCCAACACCCTGGCCGATGCCCTGTGCGGATAGGGGCTGCATCCCACGTGGTCTCTCCTGCCGGAGGTAGTACAGCATCTGTTCTCCCTTTGGGCACACCTCAGGTGGACCTGTTTGCCTCCATGGAGAGAGCGGCTGAGTCTGTTCCATGCCGCCCCCTCAGCAGGGCTCGCTGCAGGGGATGCCTTCTCGAGGCAATGGACCCACGGGCCTCTTTCGCCTTTCCCCATTTCCCTTGATCCAGAAGGTGCTTCTCAAGGCGAGGAGGGACAAAGGCGCGGTATTCTGATAGCCCCAGACTGGCTTCGCCAGTTCTGGTACAGATCTCCTCAGTCTCAGCTCCAGGACTCCGTGGCAGCTTCCAGCTCGCGGACCTGCTCTCAGTCAATCAGGGGGTGTTCCATCCGGACCTTCAATCCCTGCACTGACGGCTGGTTCCTGAGCGGCTAGAGTTCCAGGCTTTGGGTCTTTCGCGAGGTCCTCAATGTAGTTGGGCGTCCCGTGAAGTCGACCAGAAAATGCTATGCCTTCAAATGGAAAAAGGTTTTCCATTTGGTGTCAGAACAAGGCTTGGACCCTTCCTCCTGTTCCTTGGCAAGCATCTTGGACTATTTGTAGTCCCTTTCTAGTCAAGGGCTTAGGTCGGCGACCCTAAGGGTGCACCTGGCAGCATCTCTGCTTACGGGCGCGGGCCGGGAGGCAGTCGGTGGCGCAGGAGAAGGTGGTCTGGCGCGTTTTCAAAGGCCTTGATCACATTTCCCCTCCAGTGCGGGAACCTCCACCTCCGTGGGATCTACTGCTGGTACTGGCAAAGCTCATGGGCAAGCCATTCGAACCTATGCAAGGTGCGCTTCTCTCACCTGTCGTGGAAGACCGCCTTCTTGGTGGCTATCACGTCAGCCAGAAGGATGGAGAGCTCCAGGCTTTCCATCAGGTCTCCTTACCTGGTCTTCCACAGGGACAAGGTTGTCCTGCGCCCCACCAAATTCCTTCCAAGGTGGTGTGGAGTTTCACCTTAACCAGGTGTTGACTCTGCGATGTTCTACCCCAATCACACCTCGGAGGCGAATATAGGCTCCATACTCTGGATCCTAGAAGGCTGGCTAACGCATTATAAGGAGCGCCGGCTGAAATTCGGAGAGGTTCGCCAGCTGTTTGTCACCTCAGCTGAAGCCGCATCTGGCAGACCTGCAGCCAAGCGGATGATAAGCAGGTGGGTAACCTCCTGCATAGATCTCTGCTATAAGTTAGCGGGCATGGAGCCTCCCAGAGGATAAGAGCTCATTCTACCCGCCATACTGCTGCGGTGGCTGCTTCCAGGGACGTCCCTATCCAGGAAATCTGCAGGGCTGCTACCTGGAAGTCAGCAACACCTTCATTACCCACTACCACATCGACCTTGAGTCACGCCGGATGCTGGTTTTGGGCCTCAGCTCTCAGTCTCTCTTTCCCAAGTAAGTATATGGGGTGTGCGTCTTGCCTCCTCCTCCCGGAGAACTGCTAGGAGTCTGCCAATGAGTGTGGATGAACAACATATCCATGTCCCTAGAAACAGGTTACTCACCTGTAACAGGAGTTCTAGGAATGGTATATGTTGTTCATCCTACACGACCTACTCACTCCGGCTTCGACGCAACCTGAGCTTCCAGCGGGCAGATCTGGCGTCATGGGGCGGAGCCGAGAGTTATACCACCGGGTGGGTGGGAGGAGCAAGCTTGAGAGCCTTCCGCGAGATTTAAAAGCGGCAAGGATACCTGCCAATGAGTGTGGATGAACAACATATACCATTCCTAGAACTCCTGTTACGGGTGAGTAACCTGTATTTACTCACCTGTAACAGGAGTTCTAGGAATGGTATATGTTGTTCATCCACACGACCCACCTGACCTCCCCGGCTTCGACGCACTACCTGAGCTTCCAGCGGGCCAGATCTGGCATCATGGGGCGGAGCCGAGAGTTTTACCACCCGGGTGGGTGGGAGGAGCCAGCTTGAAGACCTTCTGGCAAGATTTAAAGTGGCAAGGATACCTGCCAGAAAATGTGGATGAACAACATATACCATTCCTAGAACTCCTGTTACAGGTGAGTAACCTGTATTTGCTGTTCCATCCGGACCTTCGGTCCTTGCACCTACACGCTTGGCTCCTTCAGACGTAGCTCAAAACAGATACGGGGTCTCCCCAGAAGTGGAGGCAGTCCTAGTTTCGGCAAGAAAGCCCTCCTCCCGCTCTGCTTACGCTATGAAGTGGAAGCTTTTGTCTGTGGGCCTGTCACAACATTTGGACCTCGTCAATTGCTCAGTGAACTCAGTGTTGCAGTATCTCCTCTCCTTGTATCAAACAGGCCTGAGTTACTCCTCTATTAAGGTGGATATGTGGGCTTTCAAGCAACATAAGTCTTGCTATATTATGACAATTGCAGTTTGTCCCACCATTAGAACTGCTCGGAGGTGAAATAGTTAACTCCATTCCATGAATGGAACTTTGAGCACGAGCTCTACAGAGAAGCTCTGTCTGTGTAGTTAGTTTCAAACCTGAACTGTCAGATTCTTTACTCCTACTCACTGAACAGTCGCTCCGGAGATTTCTCCTACTGCTTTGTTCATTTCTCGTTTAAACACTATTTTCTCGGTTAAATTAAACACGTAGTATAATTATTTTAACCGAAACCGATCGTTCAAGCTCTGTCTGTGGTATTGTAAGTAATAGACAGGTTTTATTCTGTGTGGAACTTGTAAATGTTTATCGGTTCGGTTCGAAACGATCAGGTTGGTTAAAACCTTAAAGAGTAAGCATTTTAAAGCTTTTAGAGTGCGGTTCCCGGTTCTTATCGGTTCTAAAAAAACCGGATTTCATTACAGTTTTTCCATGACCCTTGACACGGTTGGGAACCGATAAGGGTGTCTTGCCTGGCACTGCCGTTAAAAGGGCAAGTTTCTTGGTTAGGCTGGCATCATGTCTGAGAAACCCAAAAGAAAAACCGGGCCCACTGGGTTTCAACACTGTAGTGTGTGGGGAAGCCTTTGCCAGGCTGGCCACACACTCTGTGTTTATTGTCTGGGGTTGACCACCTCATTTCAGACTGCCAGATTTGTAAAATTCCCTGCAGCCACCCTGGATAAGAGAGTGGGCAGGCTCAGGGAACGAGAGGCCAAAAAGTCCGCTGACCCAGATGGCCAGCCCGGTTCGGGGCCAACCGAACCGGAGGGAGTGCCCTCTGACCAGGGCTAGACTTCCTTGGGCAAAAGTAAACTAAAAAAAAAAAAAGAGAAAATCGGCAGGTATGGAGTCCAAAATTCCTTCTCCAACTGCTGCAGAACTAGCAATAGCTATACAAATTGTACAGTCACTTTCTCCGGTTCCGTCCGAACCACCACTGTCTGGTAAAAGGTTAGTTCGGCCGGTTCCACCGGTTCAGGAATATGATATTGGAGATTTTTATGAACCAAGAGCATGGGGGTCAGTGTGAATGTGACTGAGAGAGTCTGGGTGTGCCCACTGAACCGGACATCTCCCCCAGACTGACCCTTACAATCTCCCCCTATGCTTTCTGAGTCCCCTTCTCTTTTTCTGTTTTATAAAAAGGGTTGCTGAATCCCTCCAGCTCCCATGGGAGGAAGCTGTGGATGAGCAAGAGGAACCTGATTTTGTAGAAAGGATGGATATTCCAGAGTCTAGGAGATTGTCTATTCCTTTGCATAAGTCTTTTAGGAAACAAACAATAAAAATTTAAAAAACTCCTAATTCTGTGCCTCCTGTAGATAAAAAGATGGACAGAAGGAACACATTGTCAGGTCCTGATACAGAATTCCTTTCTCAGCAATGCAGTCATGTTGGGGTAGTTCAGTCTGCAGCCTGTGATAAAGCTAATTTCCCCTGGCTTCACATCCTCCTGACAAGGTTCCAGGAAGATTGATGCCATGGCAAAAAACAGTATGGCAGCCTCCTTGGGACTCAGGCAAGCAAATTATATGGCTTATGTAGCAAGGTATCAGAAATCTAGATGGGATACTGTTATGGAATTAGCCAACAAGCCCATAGCCAGCTGGTTAGCGAACTAGAACAGGTGGCTGCTGATGGCATTGAGGTTTCTAAGTGCAGTTTCATGCTGCTGTGGATGTTAATGATGTTTCCTCTAGAGTCATGGCCACATCTGTAGCTTTCTGTAGAGTTGGCCTGGCTCAGGTGTACTAGCCTGTCACAGGATACCCAGACTAGTTCCACCTCAGACAGTACTGGTATCAAGGACAGATGGTCTGTCCAGACTAGTACCAGTCAAGAAGCTTAGTCCAGGCATTGCAATGGTGGCTGGGCCAGGCACAACAGTGGGCATACCTTTTATAAGGAACATACCTCAGTAATCCTCACAAGAGATGCCTCTCTTCTGGGTTGGGGGCACATGTGTTGGAGCACACAGCAAGTGGCATGGTCCCCAAAATCTCTATTGCACATAAATCTTTTGGAACTCAGGGCGTTTATCTGGCTCTAAGGCATTGCTCCTTACCTTCAAAACAAAGGAGGTGCAAGTCCAGAACAGACAACACCAAACCATGTATTGCATCAACAAGGAAGGTACCAAGTCAACCCTGTTGTGCACAGAAACAATGGCGATGTGGTCCCTGGTATACTCTGTGGTATGTATCAAAAATACACCTTCAGGAAGGAAAATGTACCAGACTCTCTCACCAAGATAAGTCAGGACCACCATGGTCCTGAACCTCAGATACTAGTACAGTTTCAGGAGACAGGGCACTCCAGGTGAATCTCTTTGTCTCTGAGAAAACCACCAGCTACCAATGTACTGTGCAGGCCCCCTCTAAGAGCACAATTCCCCTAACACAATAACTCTGGATTGGACAGAAATTTCTACATTCATCCCTTTCCTATGATATTCAGGACCTGCAAATTTAGGTCCCACCAGCAACAATGATACTGGTGGCACAGATAGGGAAGACAACACTGGTATTCTCTTCTATGCCAGTCTGTCAATGGATCCCCCAATCCATCTGCCCAGGAGGTACAATGCTAACCTCCTCTCAGGACAGGATCCTGTACCCCAATCTCAAATCTCTGAGGCTCAGGCACATGGCTCTTGAGGGACTCAGAAATTGCTAACAAGCTATCAGAGCAGGTGCTGGCAGTGCTTGGGGTTCCAGGAAGCCACCTACTAAAAACATATTCTTCTAAGTGGAAGAGTTCTCCTTGTGGGTATGCAGGTTTGGGTGGACCCCTCCAGTGCTGACTTGACTACTTCTCCTGGATTACCTTACAAATTTACATTCCCTTAGGCCTGATGCCTTCGACCCTCAAGGTCCACTTGGCTTCAGTCTCTGCTTATCTGTCCAGCTGGTAAAAGAGAGATCCATGGCCTCTCATCCAGTCTTCCAGAAAATATTTTACAGGCCTTAACCTTCTGCACCCTCCCGTCAGAGAAACAGTCCTAACAAATTTAAATATCTGCATTGCTAAGCTCATGGATGCACCATTTGAACCTATGACAACAGCAGATGTAAAGTATATCACTTGGAAAATTGTATTTCTGGTTGCTATTACTTCAACCAGAAGGATCAGTGAATTACAAGCCCTGTGCACATATGTGGACTACATATCCTTCCACATGGATAAAGTGGTCCTCAGGACCAACAGAAAGTTCCTTCCCAAAGTGGTATGTCACTTTCACTTTAATCAGTCTATCACTCTACCTGTCTTTTTACAGAGAGCTCTAGTTCTCCAGAAAAGAGCTTCACTCCCTTGATGTCAAGGGTACTTACTTAGCCACTATATATTGACAAGAACTATATAAGTCTTACAGATCAAATCAACCACAGCTCTTTCTAGGGACATGGATATATTTGTTCATCCACACTATCTGGCAGGTTCCTTGCCGCTTTAAATCTTGCGGAAGGTCTTCAAGCTGGCTCCTCCCACCCACCCGGGTAGTAAAACTCTGACTCCGCCCCATGGCGCTAGATCTTCCTTACGCATGGAGCTCAAGTTTCCCTCCTTAGCAGCTCTGCGATTAAGATTTAGCGCCTAACTCTTCAAAACTTTGAAACTTAGTTTCAATTTTACCAAAAACACTTTGGTCTTCTTCTCCTACGGCGGCTCGCGATGGATAAATCGACTCCCGTTCGGAGATGCCCCTGCGAATCAGAAAATGTCTCGGACAGACCCGCACTCCGTCGTCTACTGCTTAGAGCCTTGAGCACGAACCGCGGAGCTTGCAACCTGATGCTCTTCCTTTTAGGTCTATGTCCTCGAAGATCGTGCTGCCCGTTTGCAGTTAGGGCATCGAGGAAAAGATTCCTCGGTCAATCGAAGGAGGCCCGATTCGCGGTGTCTGACTGCTGGGCTCTGCGGAACAGCTCGAGCAGATGATCGCCCCTCGAAGGCGGGCGCGGGCAGCTCCATCTTCCGACGCGGCATTCGTCCTGCTCTCTCTTATGGCGCGCTCCTCATTCGGCTTCTTTTAAGGAGCTTTGCCTACCCTCTCGACTAAGGCGAGGTCCAACTTCTTCTGGACCGTTTCTCGGTCAAAAAAAAGTAAGGGTAAGTCCATCGTCGGCTGACGCTCTTGGGAGGCGGGAAGATCTCCCCTCCTTAGTGTTCGACAGTCGACTTGATCGACCCTTCAGCTCCGGCCACTGGCTTCACGGTGTCCCCCATCAGGCCAGTTGACTGAGACATGACAGCGGTGAAGATTTTTTCTCGACCCGTTGAGCCGGGTTGTCGGCTAGGAAAACTGATATTCCCTCTCCCCAATTCCCCAGCGAGAGTTGAGGATCCCGTCGGCTCGACTGTACCTCCGGTTTGAACCGTCGGTGCAATCTTCCAAGCCCGAAGGGAGTACTGATCCTCTCGGTACCCTGCCGCGCCGACCTCGGCCTAGCGAGATTCACCGATCTCCCGGAACTCCTCGTAGTCCAGCCGATTCGCTATCATGGAAGCGATCTCGGTCCTGCGGCACCTTGATAGCCAGCGCCGCCCGCTCTTCCTCCTCCTCCGGACAAGGGAAAACCCCGACATAAATTCGCGTCGGAAAAATGAAAACTTATGTAGCAACAGCTTCTGTTGGCGGGATTAAGCCGACCAGTCATCTTCACCGGCCATTAAGTGGCTCTCACGGGCGGCGAAACAACCCCTCGCGGTGGTCGAGGAGCCTGTTCCCAGGCCAGTTGTTGGCCTATTACTGCTGCCCCACCGATTTTGGTAGAACATAGCCTCCTCAGCCGTTAGTTGGGGCTCGACCAAGAGTTCTCGGTCGGCTCAGGGCTGCCCCATAGGCTGTCGGTCCTCTCACTCCCGATAAACCTTGGCAGGTGGAGGTGTCTCAGGCTCGAGGCAGCTCTTGGAAGACTCGTCGGAGTCTGAAGATGACTCCTCCTTGTTCTCCAGGCGGATGGACTTGGAGTCCTCAGGGGGGCAGTCAGTGGACGATAGCCCTTCGTCCTTCCTTGGCCTACTTCGACTCATCTTGGAGTCCACCGGGATGAATCTCAAACCCGTTTCCAAACGGGCCAGATATCCCCTCACAGAGATTCTGGACCGAGGGGATTCTCCGACTGAGACCTTTCCGGTGGCCGAAGCCATCGTTGGTCCAGCCTTGGAACTATGGCAGCGCCCTGCTTCCTGCCCTGCGCCTTCGGCCAGGATGGCTAGAGAAATGCGGTCCCTACCCGGTTCTCTGTCGGTTTCTCGGAACACCCCTCTGCCGAGGGGCTGGTTACCGACAGCGTTTTCTGGCGTGCCGGGAACGCCAGGGACGTGGACAAACCACCCGACAAGGAATCCAAGAAATTGGATTACGCCGGGCGGAAAGTCTATGCTGCATCATCTCTCGGCCTTCGTCAGGCCAGTTCGGCCGTCCTGATGGCACACTTCTCCCATGCCCTGTTGGGCTCCCTGGGTGAGGTCGTTCCCCATCTTCCCGCAGACCTGCAGATCACGGTCAAGCAGGTGCGGGATCAGGGCAGGGCAGTGGCAAAGCAGCAGCTCCAGACTGCTCTCGACATCGGAGACTCTTGTGCTAGATCAGTGGCGACCGCAGTGGCCATGCGTCAGCGGGCTTGGCTGAGGATATCCACCTTCACCTCGGATACCCAGCACAAATTGGCAGATGTTCCCTTTCTGAGGACTGACCTCTTCGGCCCTGGAGTGGAAGGTCACCTCCAGAGGATCGAAAAGTCCAGTGCCACCTTGGACTCTGTCTCTTCCGCGCAGAAGGACAAAGGCTGTAAGCCTCAGCCTAAGCCCTTTTGCCCTTCTGTGCCCGCGGCGCGCCCGGCCCAGCAACGTCAGGGCCAGCAGGCTCGACCTTGGTACCCCAAACCCAAGCCGTCATCTTCCTCCAATAGGAAGCAAGGAGGAAAAGGCCCAGGAGGTCCCTCGGCCGGTCCCTCCTCCAAGCCTGCTCAGTGATGGGCTGAGTGGTGTCGCCCCCATCCCCGTCGCCTCACCCCTGGTTCTGAGGACAGCTCTGGCACTTCCTTTCCGCCTGGTCCGCTGTTACCATGGACAGGTGAGTCTTGGAGGTGGTGGGAAGAGGCCTGCCTCTAGAATTCGAGCAGGCACCGCCCTACAGAGCCGTCGCCCCTCAGGGGGCTTCGGGGTCCCCAGCCTCACTGGCGGCTCGTCAAGCCGACATCGCTCTCCTCCTCCAGAAGGAGGTGATAAGAGAGGTGGAGGACCCTCCTTCAGACCCGGGGTTTGTGTCCAGGTATTTCCTGGTCCCGAGACGGACGGGGTGCTGGCGCCCCATTCTCGACCTACACGACCTAAACAAGTTCCTAAGGTCTCGAACCTTCAGAATGGTCACTCTGGCTCAGATAATACCATCTCTGGAACACGGCGTGTGGTTCTGCTCTCTGGACTTTCAGGACGCGTTCTTTCACGTCCCTATCCGTCCGTCTCACCGGAGATTCCTCCGCTTCAGAGCGGAGGGATCCCTATTCGAGTTCCAGGCCATGCCCTTCGGCCTTTCTCTAGCTCCCAGGGTCTTCACCAAATGCATGGCAGTGGTGACAGCATTCCTGCGGCGCCGAGGGGTCCGGGTGTACCCTTACCTGGACGATTGGCTGGCGATTTTGGTGGAACCGCCTCCGCCTCAACCCAGACAGTCGGGGCACAGTCGAGAAGATTCACGGTCGGCCCAGGGCCTTCCCGCAGGCTGTCGGTCACTCACGCCTGATAAGCCTCGGCAAGTGGAGTAGCTCAGGCTCCAGGCAGCTCTTCGACAATTGTCGAATCGGATGACTCCCTCCCTATTCTCCAAGCGCCTGGACTTGGAGTCCTCTGGGGCAGTCAGCGGACCGATAGCCTCTCCGTCCTTCCTCGGACTTCTAGGCTCATCTCAGAATCCACTGGGATGAAGCTTGAACCCGTATCCAAAAGGGCTAGATATCCCCTCACTGAGATTCTGGACCGAGGGATTCTCCTATGGAGGCCTTTCCGGTGGCGAAGCCATTGTCGTGACCCTGGAATTATGGCAGGCGTCCGGCTTCCTGTTCCTCGCCCGTCGGCCAGGATGGCCAGGAAGTATCAGGTCCCCGGAGCTCTCTGTCCGGCTTTCCGAACACCCATACCGGCTGAAGGGTTGTTACCGGACAGCGTTTTCGAAGCGTGTCGGCAATGCCAGGACGTGGGACAAACCGCCCGACAAAGAGTCCAAGAAGTTGGACTATGCGGGGCGGAAAGTGTATGCTGCCTCCTCTCTTGGTCTTCGTCAGGCCAGTTCAGCCGTCCTCATGGCGCACTTCTCCCATGCCTTGTTGGGCTCCCTGGATGAGGTTGTCCCTCATCTTCCCGCCGACCTGCAGCGTCCGGCTTCCTGTCCTGCGCCGTCGGGCAGGATGGCCAGGAAGTATGCGGTCCCTACGGGCTCTCTGTCCGGCTTTTCCGAACACCCTTCGGCTGAAGGGTTGGTTACGGACAGCTCGCGTGCCGGGCAATGCCAGGACGTGGACAAACCGCCCGACAAAGAGTCCAAGAAGTTGGACTATGGGCGGAAAGTGTATGCTGCCTCCTCTCTTGGTCTTCGTCCAGGCCAGTTCAGCCGTCCTCATGGCGCACTTCTCCCATGCCTTGTTGGCTCCCTGGATGAGGTTGTCCTCATCTTCCCGCCCGACCTGCAGACCACAGTCAAGCAGGTGCGGGACCAGGGCAGAGCAGTAGCCAAGCAGCAGCTCCAGACTGCCTTGGATATCAGGGATTCTTGCGCCCGGTCAGTGGCGGCCGCTGTGGCCATGCATCGGCGGGCATGGCTGAGGATATCCACTTTCACCTCGGATACCCAGCACAAGCTTGCGGACGTTCCCTTCTTGGAAACAGACCTCTTCGGCCCTGGAGTGGAAGGCCACCTCCAGAGGATCGAGAAGTCCAATGCCACCTTGGACTCGGTCTGTCGCGCCCAGAGACAAAGGGTCGAAGCCTCAGCCTAAACCCTTTCGCCTCTGCTCCGGCTGCACGTCCGCCCAACATCAGCTCCAGGGCCAGCAGGCTAGACCTTGGTATTCCAAGCCCAAGCCACCAGCTCCCTCAAATAGGAAGCAAGGAGGAAAAGGCCCTGGTGGTCCCTCGGCCAGTCCTTCCTCCAAGCCTGCAAAGTGACGGGCTGAGGGTGTTCGCCCCCATCCCCGTCACCTCGCCCCTAGTTCCCCATGAGAGGATGGCTTCGACACTTCCTTTCCGCCTGGTACAGCTGTTACCACGGACAGAGTGGGTTTTGAGAGTGGTAGGAAGAGAGCCTGCCTCTCGAATTCGAGCGGGCTCCGCCCTTCAGGGCCGTCGCCCCTCGGGGGGCTTCGGGGTCCCCAGAATCTCTACAGGCTCGTCGAGCCGACATCACCCTACTCCTTCTAAAGGGGGTGATAAGAGAGATAGAGGACCCACCATCAGAACCGGGGTTCGTGTCCAGGTACTTCTTGGTCCCGAAACGGACGGGGGGCTGGCGCCTTGCCTCCCTCCTCCCAGAGAACTGCTAGGAGTCTGCCAGATAGTGTGGATGAACAACATATCCATGTCCCTAGAAATACAGGTTACTGACCTGTAACAGGAGTTCTAGGAATGGTATATGTTGTTCATCCACACGAACCCACCCAACCTCCCCGGCTTCGACGCACAACCTGAGCTTCCAGCGGGCCAGATCTGGCGTCATGGGGCGGAGCCAAGAGTTTTACCATCCGGGTGGGTGGGAGGAGCTAGCTTGAAGACCTTCCGGCAAGATTTAAAGCGGCAAGGAACCTGCCAGATAGTGTGGATGAACAACATATACCATTCCTAGAACTCCTGTTACAGGTGAGTAACCTGTATTTCTCACCTATGGTGAAGTTGGTAAGGGCAGAGCTGCCACAAAACGTACAATTGCTCGCTGGATAGTGGCATGTATACAGTTTTGTTATAGTAAGTTGGGTAAACAGGTACCTCTGGGTCTGAGAGCACACTCCACCAGGGGCTCAGCTGCTTCAGTGGCAGCTTCAAGAGCAATTTCACTCCTAGAAATCTGCAAAGCAGCTACATGGAAAACAGTGCACACCTTTACAAAGCATTACAGCCTGAATTTGCAATCCAGAGGTGATGCTAGTTTTGGTACAGCAGTACTGCAGAGTTTGTTTCCAAAACTGGTTATCTGCCCAACCTCCAAAGGTACTGCTTGATAGTCTGCATCAGTTTAATCATAGTGAGTGATTCCTGGGGTTAGAAGAAAAAAATACTCACCATAGTAATCCTGTTTCTTCAAAGGGATCACTCATTATGATTAAAGACCTTTCCTGCCTCCCCTACTAGAACCTATAGAAGTTGCTCTGTATCCCTGCATTGAGGTTTTTTCCCTATATAGGTTAAGGTAGAGACTCACTTTGTTTAACCAGTTGGTGTCGAGGTGGTCTCGAGTTTCATAGGTTTCTTTATTAAGGATGTTTAACCTGAAAGGACAAAAATATTATTTTACTGTTATTAGTTTTAGCTAGTGGGTCTTATACCCAGTTAGGCTCCATAACCATAAGAATCTGAAGCACTCAGAGTGCAACAGTTGCTAGGGCAGCAGTTTGAAAGTGGCATGACCCTATTGAGAGTTCCATCATTTGCATATAATTCCATCTCTCTGAGTAGTGCAACACAGGATGCTGACTGCATCAGTTTAATCATAATGAGTGATCCCTTTGAAGAAACAAGACTACTGTGGTGAGTAATATTTTCTTAGAGGGGATGGGGCCTAATCAATAGGCCATCAGAATGCATTGGACCTTGCTAGTAGTCATGGAAAGCCAGGATAGTGGCTAGCTAGATTAGGGGAGAGATGCTTAGGCTCAGTTTGACCCCTTCAGGATTCTAAGAACCCTGCAAGGGGGCTGCGATGGCCAGGGAGAAAGGTAGATGGGGGAGGGGAAGGAGAAGAGACAAGACTAGGCGCAATAGGACCCCTTCAGGACACTGAGAACCCTGCAAGGAGACTGCTTAAGGCTAGGGAGGGAGAAAAGGTAGAATGGGGAAGGGGAAGGAGAGGAGACATGCCTAGGCACAGTAGGGCCCTTTCAGGATGCTGATAACCCTGCACGGGAACTGTAAAATGGGCCAGGTAGATGGGGAGGGGAAGGAGAGGAGGCGGCGACGCAGTAGGACCCCTTCAGGATGCTAAGAACCCTGCAGAGGATTGCAAGTTTAGAGATGGGAGGGATGGTGGAGGAAGGGTAGACTGAAGAGATACAAGCCCCTTGGGGGGGTGGCGAGGACCCATGGAAGCGTTTGGGTCCCTTACATTCAGTGAGAGATGAAGGAAGCCAGTAGGGGATAAGGGGAGCAATTTTGGGGAAGTGGAGGACAGCTAGAAATTTGGAGGGTGGGGTGCACTGGATAAAATAAAGGGACGGTAGAGGGTAGGGTTTGTCCAGGGCTTAGAGCAGGGAATTAGGAGGGAGATGGCAGGAGCAGCTAGATGCAAGATAGATTGAGGGCAGAGCTGATGGAGTTGGCGGAGGATGAGTGCTGGATTTGAGGGGAGGAATTCCAGATGTTTGGGAGGCAGTGAGAATAACGGATTGCCGATTCGGTGCATCTATGGAGACTACCAGGGTGCAGGAGTCGGTTGATTTAAGGAAATGGGAGGATGGAGGGTGTTATAAAGGAGGAGGTGAGGTAGGAAGGAGCTCACTCAGCTAGTGCTGGAGGTGAATGTACACAGTGGAAAAGTTGCCTATTTGTAAGAGTGGGAGGGATAGAACACAATAAAGATCGCAGTGGTGGGTGTGGTGGGGGGCATCCAGGGCAAAGCGGCAGAAGGAACTGAAGAGGGTGTCCAGTCTTGCCAGGGAGGATGTGGGGCAGCACCATAGACTGCGCTACAGTAGTCGAAATGGACAGTATCATCTACGAACAAGTTGACACCTAGCAGCAGGAGGGATGCAACCACGGTTCTTGGAACAGGCACCAAGCTTGGGGCACAGTTTATTCGGATGACACTCAATATGTCCAGAGAAGTTTAGGTATTGGTTCAGTCAAACACCAAGTACCTGAAGGAGGATGTGTCCTCAAGTAAAGTCCCATCAAGGGTGTGGAAAGTGGATAGGGAGGGAAGCCTAGAGAGTCTCTGCCTTGTGCCAAAGGTCATAGTCTTCTTAGCATTGAGGAAAAGTTGTTGGTTAGCAAACCAGAGCTGAACCTTGTTGAAGTCTTGCTGTAAGCTGGTTGTAAACTTAGCAGGATAGGAGCCAGATGCATACAGGACTGTATCATCGGCATATATATGTATAACGGAGGAGGGGAGCAAACAGAGGGAAGGTCATTTAAGAAGATGGAGAATAGGAGGGATCCTAATGCAGAGCCCTGGGGATGCCAGTGCTAATCAGTATGGGAGGGGAAGTGGCGTCCAAGACCTTAACTGATTGGGTTCTGCCAACAAGGTAGGCCTTGAACCAGTTTGTGGCGGAGGGAGATAGGCTAGCTGCTGAGAGTGAGTTGAGGAGAAGGGAGTGAGAGATGGTGTTGAAGGCCTTGGTCAAGTCAACAAAAATGGCAGACGTAATTTGGCCATTGTCCATCCTGGTTAGGATGGAGTCTGTGAGCCGTGGGAGAGGTAGTGGTTGAGTGTTTTTTCCTGAAACCAGACTGTAAAGGGTGAAAAGGAGGAGTCAGATAGAAAAGAGGTGAGTTGGGAGAGGCAATGTGTTATTGAAGTTTGGCAGGGTAGGGAGGAGAGAAATGGGGTGATAGTTGCCAGGGGATGAAGGAGCACCCCATTGGGTAGAGGGAGGACCACTCATGTTTCCATGAAGAGGGACCTAGGGCAGAGAATGAGTTATTTAGGATTATTGGGGAGGGGGTAGGTGATGCATGTAAGCAGAAATATCAGAAGAGACGTACTCACATAAGTAATGCTGTCAGATATGGACACTGCAGGAGGTAATATCAGAACACAGACACACCACATTAGTGATGCTGTCAGACATGGACACTGCAAGGGTTAATATCAGTACACACACAGAACACAAGGGGAGGCAGAGGTAGTGTGGGTCACCCTGGAGATGGAGAATGGAGCCACTGTTCACACTGGAGTGATCTACAGACCTCCAGGACGGGTGGAATTGGATAAGGTACTGGTTGAAGCCATTGGCAAGGTGGAGGAGCTGCTGGTGGGGATTTCAAGTCTGTCAGATGTAGATTGGAGCCGTCCAGCAGTGGCTTCAGCTAGAAGAAGGACATCCTGGACTCTTGGGGGGCGTCCTCTGAAACTAGTCAGTGAGGCCACTCCAGATGGGGCAGTACTGGACATGTAATCACTGATAGGGACACTATTGCAGACATCAAGGTGGGAGGTTATCTGGGGACCAGTGATCACTGTATGGTGCGTTCGGTATAAGGATGGCTGTGAAATCAATCACACAAGAGTGAGGGTCCTGGACTCCAGGAGGTAGATTTTATAAAATGGATGAATGCCTCAAGAATGACCTGGTTGGGGGGACAGTGGCAAAGCTAAAGGGAGCATAATAAATGCGATCAAACCTCTTTGTCAAACAAGTGAACAAAGGCAAGGGGAAAAGAGACAAAAGGTACAGGCTAAAAGGTAGCATTGAGAAGTTATAAGGAGACACAGAGGGGGAGGAGGTTAGGGAGGTGTATCGGGGGAAAGAGATGGAAACAGGGAAAGCAGTAAGGAGCACAAAGGTGCAAACTGAAGAGAGAAAAGACCAGGAGGTAACGAAAGGGGACAAAACAATTTTTAGCTATGTAAGTGAAAAGAGGAAGACCAGGGAAGGGACTGTAAGGTTAAAAAGGGAAGGGGAGGCTGAGCAGAGGGAGACCAGAAAAAGGTAGATGTCCTGAACAAATACATTTGTTCAGTATTCACAGAGGAGGAAGAAGAAGAGGAGGGGCCACAAGAAAGTAACAAAAGCTCTGGAGGGAGGTGGACAGTAGTCCTTTTTTGGAGGTGAGAGTCCTGAAAGGACTTGCTCATCTGAAGTTGACAAAGCAATGGGGCCAGATGGGATGCATCCAGGAGTATTGAGGTAGCTCAGGGAAATGGGTGCACCTCTGACAGTTCTGTTTAACAGCTCACTTGGAAACAGGACTGGTTCTGGAGGACTGGAAGTGGTAGCAGGAGTAGGCTGGAAATTATAGGCAAGTTAGCCTGACATGGGTGTGGGAAAGTTAATGAAATCACTGCTGAAGGAAAGGATTGTGAAATATCTTGAATCCAGTGGGTTACAGGACCCGAGGCAGCATGGGTTCTCAGAGGAGCGGTCATGTCAAACAAACTTGATAGAGTTCTTTGATGGAGTGACAAAGGATTTAGATCAGGGTGGAGCGGTGGATGTGGCTTCCCAAGATTTCAGTAAGGCTGTTAACACCGTTCCACACAGAAGAGTAGTAGGCAAGCTGGGTAGCTTAAGAGTGGGTCCAAAGGTGGTAAATTGGATAAGAAATTGGTGAGAACTCGGCGACAGAGGTGATAGTAAACGGAGATCTTACTTCGAGAGGGTTCCTTCAGTAGGTCCTCACTTATAGGACTGGTGCCACCTGGCATCAGGCCGCACGGCAGACTTTTCTAGCAATCCCCAACCACTAAAACAGTATCCAAGAAAAGTTCTGCACTCCGAGTACAAATAAGGACCAAAAAGCAGTAATTCCAATCTCAATGTGTTTATTCCATTCCTTCTGGTTCAGATGTTTTGCATGCAGCTCCTAACAAAAATCAGGTGCACCCACTACACAAATCGCTCTCCCAGTGCTTCAGCCAGGGGTGTGCTCTTCCTCAGGAGGTGGAGAATAACTGAATCTTCCTCATTTTTATAGCCAGAATCTGACAGAGGTCTGCCCCAAGTGTTCAGCTGGCAAAATTTCAGTTGCTTTTTTACATAGTGATACTTGACTCTGTCAGTGGGTGTAGAGGGATTAGAGCCTAGATACCACTGATTGCATACAAAAATAATAATACAACTATAAAACTAAAAAACTTGGAAGCCAATTTGAACCTTGGTCTTTACACACAATCCATAAGTTAGTTAATTAGAGCTGTTATTTCAAAATGTTATTAACTATTTGAAACATGTAAATATATAGTCCGAAATTAATCATACCCTTTATTATGGGCTTTTAATGCTTATATTTCCTGAAGCATTTTTAACAAATTTTGTAACATATTTGACATTTTTAACATTTTAACATGCCTGATAGAATGGGTATATTATGCAACAGATATTTCAACACATTCATGCTTATTGTTTGGCTGTTATATGGCTTGAATTTCTGTCTAATTCAGAGGTTTCAAAACATTCAGGACCAGAGGTAGGAAATACTAACATACTATTTGCTAGCAGATTAGGTCTTACGGTCTATTGAGTCTGCTCGAACCTCAGATCCCTAGTTGGGTGCCGAGGCCCTCCCCTCCCTTGTGTTCCAGAAACCCCTATCATCCATCCCCACCCCCCTGGGACAGGCCATCATCTGATACATCCACTTTCTGTGTCTGTCCCACCCTCTCTTGAAGCCCTCCACTGTGGATCTCTGAACCAGCTCTCCAGGCAGTGCATTCCAAGGGTCCACCACCCTCTCAGTGAAAAACCTCCTCCTCTTTTCCCTCTCACCCTTCCACCTTCCAACTTCAAACCATACCTCTGGTGATACCTCCCTGCTTTAGTCTAAAGATCCCTCCTTGTTTACCCTATTTATTCCCTTGAGGTACTTGAAGACCTCAATCATGTCCCCCACCCGTCTCCCTCTCCTCCAATGAAAACAGGCAGAGCTCCTCAAGTCTATCCTCATACGCCAAATCCCCTAGCCCTCGTTGTCATTTAGTTGCCTCCTCTGTACCTCTCCAGGAGCTGTATGTCCCTTCAAGTGTGATCTCCAGTACTGTACACAGTACTCAAGGTGTGGTCTAACCAGTCCATTGTACAGCGGCAGAATCACTTCCTTGCTCCTAGAGGTGATCCCCCTTACGATGCATCCCAACATCCTGTTTGCCTTGCTAGACGCTCTCCTGCACTGCTCAGAGTTATTCAGACATGCATCCACCATGACCCCTAGGTCTTTTTCCCCTATTGAGGCCTCCAGCACCTCCCCTCTCAGGGTGTACCTGTGTTTAAGGTTTCCCCGCCCAAGATGCAACACCTTGCACTTGGTGATATTGAAATTGAATTTCCATGTGTGAGCCCAGCTTTCCAGGGTGTCCAGGTCCTCTTGCAGGGCCAACCTCCCCTCTTCTCCCACAACTATTGCTCCTATCTTGGAGTCATCAGCGAAGAGACTCACTTCACACCCTATACCCTCCCTAATGTCCGATATGTATGCATTAAACAGGATCGGACCCAGGACCCCCACTACCAACCTCTCTAGGGTTCGAGAGCTCCCCACAGACCACTACTCTCTGGGTGCATCCAGCTAGCCAGTTTTCAATCCATCTGACCATCAAGGGCCTACTCCTAACCCCATCAGTTTCTCCACTAGACCATTGTGGGGGACAGAGTCAAACGCCTTGCTGAAGTCCAAGAATAATACATCCACAGGCTTTCCCCTGTCCAGTTCTGATGTTACCCATTCGTAGAACTCCACAAGATTGACTTGACATGATCTACCTGGCACAAACCCATGTTGCCGACTATCCAGACCTCCCACCTCCTCCAATACACCCCAATCGTTCCTTTAGTATACTCTCAATAATTTTCCCACCACCAAGGTCAAACTGATGGGTCTATAGTTACCTGGTACTTTCCTCGACCCCCTTATGGATTGGCACCACATGTGCCTCATGCCAATTCTAGGTACCTCCCTGTCTCAAGCACCTGTTGGAAGAGTCTGCCCAGGATGCAGCCAGTATGTCCGCCCAATTCCCATAGTACTCTCCGATGAATGCCATCCTGCCCAGGAGATTTGTCTTTCTTTAGTGCCTTGAGGGCTAACCACCACTTTTGGCGGAGATAGCATCATCCGTCCTCCCTTACTGGCCTTTTATCCTTATCCAGATGTGATACCCCTGGGGTACCTCTCCTCCCTCTTGCTCCATTTCTGTTGCTCCCTGATCCCACTCACTGCCTTCTATCCCCATAATGCCTTGCTTTGTAGATATCCATCCCCTCCTAGTGAACACAGAGGGCAAAGTACTCATTAAATACCTCTGCCTGGTCCCTCGCCTCTTCCACCACCCTCCTTCTGATCTCAATCTGCTGAGATGGCCTTAGTTTTCTCCACTCCCCAATGTGCCGGAAGAACCCTTTTCCCCTCCTTATCCCTGTGCCAGCGCTGCTGCTCTTTCTGGACTTTGCTCCCCTCACCATCGGGGTGACTTTTCTAGATGCAAGATGGTACATTTCCTTATCCCTATCCCCTCTTGTTGTTTTATATTTTGTATAGACCGCCTTCTTTTCTCTGACCGCTGCCTGTACCTCACTGGACCACCAGCATGGTTTATGTGACATTGCTCACTTACGTTTCAACTTAGCGCAGATCCTGACTGCCTCATGAAGTCCCGGTTTTATGACCTCCCATCTCCTTTCCACACCTGTCATTAATGTAATCCCCTTCAAGTGATCCTTGAGAATATTTCCCATGCCCACAAAGTCTGCCCCCTGAAGTCCACTGCCGGTGTCCTAGATCTCACCCCCACTCTCCCCATGCTTATTTGAAACCAGACAGTATTGTGGTCGCTCCCAGTCAGGGGGTCCTCTACAACCAGGTCCCTTACCAGATCCCCATCTGCCAGAACCACGTCCAGGACATGCCCCTCCCTTGTGGGCTCCATCACATGCTGTGTTAAAAACACATCCTGGAAGCCATCCAGCAGCCTCTGCTCCTTGGCCACCTTAGAGAACATGGTTCCCCAGTTTGTACCTGGCATATTAAGGTCCTCCATCAACACTACTCCTTCCCCTTTTGTTCCACACTGGGCAATGATGCTGTCCAGCAAACCATCCTCTATAACATCACTCATCCCGGGGGGCCTATATACTACACCCAGCTTGACCTTGTCTCCTGCTGGGGATCGTAAGGTGACCCATAAGGCCTCCACGTTTCCCTCTGCCTCTTCTACCCTAGCAATTTCTGTGTCATCTCTAATGAACATAGCCACTTCACCCCCTCTGCCCTCCTTTCTATCCTTCCTAAGCATAGTGTACCCCACGCGTTAGGTCCCAGTCATGGTTTTCTTGGCCACGTCTCCATGACTGCCGCCACATCCACCCCCACACCCCCGAACAGCATGGCCTGGAACTCTGGCAACTTGTTTCCCAAGCTCCTGGCATTTACTAACACCACCCCCACCCCTTATCCCTGATCCCCTTTGTCAAACCCCACCCAGGTTCCTTATACTTCCATCCTCCCTCTTCTCCTCCTGAAACCTCCACCCCCAGTCTGTTCCCCCCCCTTGGGTTTGAAGGCTACTCCCCTCATCTGGAGGAGAGGGCTTCTGATCAGCCCCTCCTTTATCCCTTCCCCCCTCTCAAGTTTAAACCCCACCTTTCTTGAATGTAGTCAGCCATCCCCTGTTTAAGGACTTCCTTCCCTAATGGGGCAAGATGAAGCCTGCCCTTGGCATACAGTCCCTTATCCTCCCAAACTCTTTTCCAGTTCCCTAATACCACCTACCCACTCTCTTCACCCCACTTCCTGAGCCAGTCATTAACCTCTGTGATCTTCATTTTTTTCTCCACTGAGGCCTTTGGTACTGGCAATATCTCCGAAAAGGAAATGTTGCATCCATTATCCCGACAGACTCTGGCAAGTTCTTGGAACCTTGCTTGGATTTCCAAATTGCTATTTCCCTCTAGATCGTTAGTTCCCAAATGCACCAGGAAATCCGGTTTGCCTCCACAATCCCTAACCAGTTCATATACCATGAACTTTGCTCTGTGCACTGTCAGCCCAGAGATACTCACTACCTTCACCTGGCTATGGCATCCACCCCCCTGTCCCTCCCACTGGATACCCCTAATCATCGAGTCTCCCAATAACAGAACCTTAACACCGCCATCATCCTTATGGTTACCTCCACTATGCCCTCTCAGCCCCCCATCCCCCCCTTTATTCGTGATCTCAATTCCATGGGAGTCTTCCTGCCTTATTAGAGACCCCCTTGTCACCCTCCCCTTTCTGCCTCCCTCGTTATTTTGCCCACTTAACTCAGACCCCCTCTGAATAGGTGTCCCCTTTAACCCTCTCTTATCTGAACCATTTATCCTGGCCCTGATGTTTTCCCCTTCCCCCACACCGCCATCCTCCCCCCTTGTAATAGTACCCCTACCTCCAGAGACTCTC
This sequence comes from Neoceratodus forsteri, assembly GCA_016271365.2. Classification (NCBI taxonomy): domain Eukaryota; kingdom Metazoa; phylum Chordata; order Ceratodontiformes; family Ceratodontidae; genus Neoceratodus; species Neoceratodus forsteri. The sequence goes on from CM028131.1 coordinate 113,365,596, forward strand.
TGTGGATCCCCTTAGCTAGGGCCCCATCCTTGGTACTGACCCCCTGCTGAAGGGGGGGCTCCTCTCCCACCTCCTTGTCTCCCAGTTTCTCTCCAGTCATGCTCTTCTCCCTCATGTCTGCAGTATGTTGCATCTCCCCCATCTGGTTAACATTTATGTTTCCCCTTCTCCCTCTGGGACTATTTCTATCCTTTCCATTGGGGTATCCAGTCCCCCGGCATCTGTATCAGTTTCCTCATTTCCACCAACCCCTTCCTCCCTCTAGGTTGCTTAGTAGCTCAAATTTATTGTGACACTCTGTCAGCCTCCATCAAGTAACCGAGTTTCCCTGACTGCACCTCTAACTGCCCTCTTCTTCCCCTCTTCCCTGTTCTCCTTAGGAGCTCCCTTCCCACAGTCTGCTGTTTAAACTTCCACAACAGCCCCTCCCTTCTCAATGTCTGCTCTACTAGGCTTCCCACAACAGCCCTCCTGACTCTTCCCCTCCACTCTCTTTGTATTTGGAATATTTCACCCGTCGCTTTCCCCTTATCAACATCCCTATCTAAGGTCCTCTGTCCCTAATATCCCCCCACTTGCTGTAACATAACGTCCTGTAATTTCAGGCGTTGCCCCAGCCTCCCTCAGCCCCACCCTTCTGCTGCCTATATCACACCCCTTATCCTTGGACACCCCCAGCTCCCCTTAACCAATATTCCTCACTCCTGATACAAGATAGCTGTCTACAGAGTAGGCAGCCTCCCTCTCTCCAGGCCCAATTGAGAATTATTGCCATCCCGCAGCCTGTACAGCCTACAACCCTTCCGAAGATGTCTGCCATGGTGGAATATGGCCACCCTGTTTGTCCCCCTCTGTTTATAATGGCACACCCCCTTTTCTCAGTCCCTTCCCCCTGGAATACAGTTTCTCTCTATACTGACTGCAGTTATTTACAAACCCAATTTCAACCCCACCAATAAAGTTCCCAAGTCTCTCAAACACATACAGTCCAGTGTGTGTCCAATCCCACTAACAGTGTGTGTATGCAGACATCAGGTACCGTATGATGTCACAGGTCCACCAGTTCCTGTTCAGTCCCAAACAGAAATACACAGCCCTTCAATCCCAACCCCCCAGTGGCTTTTCAGTATTTAAGAAAGCCTACAAACATGGTGGGTGGGAGGGCTCTTACCAACACTAGGCAAACATCACATTTGAATTTCACTCTAATTATCACTGCCAAACAAGTGTTCCCAAGCCTCAAAAGTTACAATATCACAGCCTAAGTAACAGTTCTAGCTCAAAGTAGTAATTTTAACACATAAAACTTATTTCACGTACAAAACTATTCAGATATTTCAGTTAAAACAGAGGAAGTGATCACGCCTATACTTTCTTTCCATTCATTTTTAAGGGGAGGGTCCACCAACCACAACATAAATCTCCTTAACCAGTGACCTAGGGAGGAACGAGAGATCAACTGAAAGATTTACAATAAAACTTATGCACTGTGAATCACAAATGCTACTATTTTTTATGTTTCAAAAATTGTTTGAGATCTCATTCAGTATTTAACCCTTTCGGTTCAATGCAGTCAAGGGTAAAGATCCAGTAGCTTTCTCTTTGGAGTAGCTTATTCAGTCTATCACCCCCTCATGGATTTCTTTCCACTTGCTCTATTGCCATGAATCTAATACCCTCTGGTTCACCGGCATGTTTTTCTACATAGTGTCTAGCTACAGGTTTATGCATCAGACCTGCTTTTATGATCTTACTTCGAGTGGGAGCTCTTGCAGCAGGCTATAACACTTAGGACTATGCCGCAGGTACTAGGACCCTCCGGTGAAAACTTCAGCCAGCAGTGCACAGCAGGGATGGCCCCGGCGCCAGCCCGCCCGACAGCCGGTCCGGGTACAAAGAGGCGGACCAGCTCACCTCAGTTCTTTTTCCCCCGCGTCGCACGTGAACAAGAGAAGAACAGCTAGCTTGCCAGTTCAGCAGGGATCTTCAATCAACCCGCTTTGAACTGTTTTTCGATGTTTTTTTTTTTGTAAATCACTGGCGTCAGACTGTTGTCCAATGACTCTTTCAACTGTTTTTTCAACGGTTTTCGTAAGTTATCGATGTCAGGCGTTGTCCGATGGTTTAGTGCAGTCCTGATGGATGTCTTCTCGGGCGTCGGCCTTGCGGAACATCTCAACAGGTGCGAGTGTGGGAGGCAGATGCCGCCAAGGCGGCCATTGCCACTGTGTTCTCTGCCTAGGACTGGAATAAGACACCGTGGACTGTTCTGCTTGCCAGGCCTTCACTAGCAGGTCCGCATCCGCCGCCTTAAGGCCCTGAAAGCCTTTCTCTTGGAGCAGAAGATGGATCTGCACTCCTCTGAGGAAGCATAAGGAGAAATGGCACAGCAAAGGCGGAGTCGGTCCCGGCACTGGTCCCGCTCTCACTCACGGCCCTCTCAAGGAGGCCCGTCCCTCAGGATCAGGAGAGCACCCAAATTGACTCAGGCCAAGGCCGGCCCTTGAGGAGAAGCCGGCTAAGCCTAAGGTAACCCTACTAAGGGTCACCATGTGAAACCCCTTGGAGTGCGTGCTTCAGCCCCCACCTCCCAAGGCACTGGCCTGTCTGCTAAAGGCACCTCAGAGCCCAAGGACTCTCTGGTGGCACCCCGTTGTCGGTACCAACACCGACACGGCTGAAAGGGCAAAGAGGCGAGGATTGGCTGTGGAAGAACAGATGTCCCGTCCACCCCCAAGTCCTCCTCCCCCCTGGGCCCCAGGACTCTCCTTTGCAGGCCGGCGTCCGGATACTTCCCCTCCGAGCCAGGTGGCAGATATTTTCATGAAGGATGAGTTACAGGAGCTGTTTTTCTTTTGGTGGGGGCAGGTCCACAAGTGGACCCCCCTCCTGTCGCCGGCCAGACACCGGTACCGGATCCTGCGAGTAAACCACAGCCAGGAGGTGAGCCTTCCACGTGGAAGTCTCCAGAGCACCAGCCTACAACTCCCTCTAGGGCTCGTTCCCGCATCTGGTCGGGACCTACAAGAACAGTCCAGGGACTCTGTGACCGTTGTCTGTCAGGTCATGTTCTAGGAGCCTTTCTTGGTTCTCTAGGCGAAACGCTCCAGCGTCAGTCCTCTGACCAATGTCGATCTTTGCTCCGTCACGGTCCAGAGACCAATAGGGCTATACAATGCCCGAGGGCAGAAGCTTTCCTTGCCGAACACCCTCAGGCGGATTCTTCGGTGATCACGGCTGCCCATGATCAGTCCAGACAGCCGAAACACCTTAGCTCACAGCCTCCCGACCCGGAGTCTCGCTATTTGGATCAGGTGGAGGAATTCTGCCTCCACCTGTTCCATATGTTCCCTCAACTTCTTAACGCATATGGTCCAGTACCAGAATGCGTTATGGGAAAGGGGACAAGAGCTGTTGAAGGTCCTTCCAGACTCTGACCAGAAGAAAGTGCTCCTGGACATTATGAAATCGGGCTCAGACGTAGGCTCGCATGTTTTGAGAGCCTCATATGATACTGCAGATACAGCAGCCAGGGCAGCCGCTTCCGGGATGTGCTTGACACCATGCTTGGTTGCGAGTCTCTGGCTTTCACCAAGATCTGCAGGCCGGTATCAGGGATTTACCCTTCAAGGGTACCGTGCTCTTTGGGCAGGAGAAAGAAGCCTTGATTTCTCGTCTCCAAGAGTCGGGTAAGTCTATGTGGTCAGTCCGCCAGATGTACCATGGCGACCAGCGTGAACAACGAAAAAGCTTTTACAAAGTCCTCAGGTGTGACAGTCATGCCTGTGGTAACCAGCATGGGCAGAGGTGGCTTTCATAGGAGGTCCAGTAACCAGCAGTCTGGTGGGCTCTACCCGTGGAGCCAAGTCCTCCCAGGCCTCTCTGCCCACCCGGCTTGGCCAAGCCAGCTCCCTTGCCTCCCTTCCATGGGAAGACTCGGGGGAGCCGGACGGGGGCTGCTTTACCCTTCACCTCGAAGGGTGGAAGTCAATTACTGCAGACCAATGAGTCTTAGACATTATCAGGAGGGGACACATGCTGGAGTTCACGGCTTTTCCCCCCGAATACTCCACCAAAGCTCTCCCGTTATCCTCCTTCTCACATCCCACTAATAGAAGGAGAGATTCAGACCCTCTTGCAAAAAAAGGCAATGGAGTTAGTCCCCTTGCATTGGCAAGGAAAAGGGTTTTATTCACATTTCTTCCTAGTTCCAAAAAGGACACGGGACCTTGGCCCCATTCTGGACCGCAGCCCTCTAAATCTCTTTATCGCGTACAAAAGGTTCAAGATGGTGACACTGCAAGGCCTTCTTCCTCTACTGCACCAAGGAGACTGGCTGTGTTCCCTAGACATGCAAGATGCATACATGCACATTGGGGTCTTCCCTCCCACCAAGCGTTTCTAAGGTTCTGCTTCAAGGGAGCACTATTAATTTAGAGTACTTCCGTTCGGCCTCTCTTCCGCTCCACGAGTCTTCTCCAAATGCTTGGCAGTGGTGGCTGGGGCTCTAAGGGACTTGGGACACTACGTGTTCCCCTACCTCGACGATTGGCTGCTTACAGCCCCGTCGCGGACAGCCCTGCTTCGCGCCCTCGGAGACACCTGTACTCTATTCCAAAGGCTGGGGATCATCCTGAACCTACGAAAATCGTCCCTGGAGCCCAGTCAGAAGCTCGTCTTCATTGGAGCGGTCTTGGATTCCATCCATGGCATGACTTTCCTTCCCCAGGACAGGGGAGATCACCTGCGGGAGATTGCAGAATGGATTTCAATAACTCCTCAAGTTCCAGCTCGGAACTTCCTCAGGTTACTGGGACACGTGGCAGCAGCCATTCCTGTCACTGCCTTGGCCTGCCTCCATAGAAACATAGAATTTGACGGCAGATAAGGACCGCTTGGCCCACCCAGTCTGCCCATTTCTCTACCTAATGGATAAGCTGCAGATCCTAGTTAACAAGCAGCCTACTTCTTTCTACTCCCACCCCTAGAATTGCCTTATGACTGTCCCATGCATGCTTGAATTCAACCACTGTTTTAACTCCACAACCTCCACGGAAGGCCATTCCATGCATCCACAACCCTCTCTGCTGAAAAAATACTTCCTTAAATTACCTCTGAGCCGCCCCCATCTTCAAATTGTGCCCTCTTGTTCTTGCACCTCTTTTTTGAAAGATGCTACCTCCTAGACTTTGTTGATTCCTTGAGGTACTTGAAAGTTTCTGTCATGTCCCCTCTCCTCCTTTCCTCAAGGCTATACATATTAAGCTCCTTTAGTCTCTCTTCATATGTCTTGGTGCAGACCCTGCACCATTTAGTTGCCCTCCTCTGGACAGCTTCCATCTTGTCTATGTCCTTGCAGAGATTGGGTCTCCAGAACTGCACGCAGTACTCAGATGGGGTCTCACCAGCTGTCTGTACAGAGGGATAACAACTTCCTGTTTTCTACTGGTGATGCCTCTCCCTATGCATCCCAGTATCCCCAACACTTCTTACTGCCCTCCATTGCTTGCCCACCTTTAAGTCATCTGATATGACTACCCCCAGGTCCCTTTCCATTTTTGTTGTTGTTAGTGTCTCACCCCCCATTGTGTACTCTTCCCCTGGGTTTTTTTTCCCAGGTGCATTACCTTGCACTTCTTAGCATTGAATCTAAGCTGCCATACTTTTAACCATTCCTCTAACCTTGCCAAGTCAACTTCTCATCCTTTCCACCCCACCCTGTGCATCAACTCTGTTGCAGATCTTTGTGTCATCTACAAAGAGACATACTTTTCCTTCCAGTCCCTCTGCAATGTCGCTTATAAAGACATTGAAGAGGACCGGTCCTAATACTGAACCCTGCGGTACCCCACTAGTAACCCCCTTTCTTGAGAGTGGACTCCATATTACCCTCTTTGTCCTATTCTCCAGCCAATTCTTTACCCAGGCTATCATCTTGGGACCCACTCCCAGGCTGGCTAACTTGTATATTAATCTTTTGTGTGGGACTGAGTCAAATGCCTTGTTAAAGTTTAAGTAAGCCATGAGGGTCCTGCAATGGACGCTCAGGGTACAGTGGGACCAAGGCTGCGACAATCTGGACTCACGGTCAAGATCTCTGGGCCAGTCAGGAGAACTTTGCTTTGGTGGTTGGACCCCAGGAACTTGGAGAAAGGGGTCCGCTTCCATCCGGAGCCACCAGGTCAGACTCTGACAACAGATGCATTGGACCTGGGATGGGGAGCGCACCTGGGTGCTCATCGAACGCACCCGTGGAGCGGTCCCTCCACATCAATGTACTGGAGATGCGGGCGGTTCTCTATGCCTTACAGGCCTTTCAGGAGGACCTGGTACCAGGCTCTCTTCTGGTTCAAACGGACAACGTGGCGGTCATCTTTTTCATAAACAAGCAAGGGGGTACTCTCTCGTACCCCATTTGCTGGGAGGTGATGAGAGTCTGGTACTGGGTGCTGGAGCGAGGCATTCTGCTGTCCGCAGTGCACGTTCCAGGCGTCCTCAACAATCTGGCCGACAGCCTAAGCAGGTCGCGGTCCACAGCGCACGAGTGGGAGCTGCTACATTCTGTAGCAGACCAGCTTTCCACAGGTGGGGTCTTCCAGAGCTGGACTTTTTTGCATCACCATGCAACACCAAACTGCCAGTGTTTTGCTTGCGAGAGCTCACGCCTGGAGCTTTCTGGCCAGACGTGTTATCCCTCTGCTGGGCAGAGAGGTTTCTCTATGCCTTCCCGCCCTTCCCTCTCATTCAGAGAGTCCTACTAAAGTTGCAGGCAGAAGGGGCCCGCATGATTCTCGTAGCCCCAGATGGCCTTGGCAGATTTGGTTCCCACTCCTGCAGCGGTTATCCACGGAGCTTCCAGTTCCGCTGCCCATATCTTTGCAGTTACTGTCCCAGTATCAGGGTTTCTAGGGACATGGATATGTTGTTCATCCACACTTTCTGGCAGGTATCCTTGCCGCTTTAAATCTTGCGGAAGGTCTTCAGCTGGCTCCTCCCACCCACCGGGTGGTAAAACTCGGCTCCGCCCCATGACGCCAGATCTTCCTTACTGCTTGGAAGCTCAGATTCCCTCCTTAACGCTCTGCGTATAAGACTGGTTCCTATTTCTTCGGTTACCCGAAATTACTTCTAAGGTTTTCAAGACTTTGGTCATTTATTTCCCTCGCGGCTGCGATGGACAAATCGACTCCTGGTTTTCGGAGGTGCCCATGCGGGCAGAAGATGTCTCGGACGGATCCGCACTCCACGTGCGTCTACTGCTTGGGCCTTGAGTACGACCTGCAGGCTTGCGACCTGTGCTCTTCTTTTTCGGCCTACTTCCTGGAAGACCGCACCACCCATTTGCAACTTGGGCGCCCCGAGAAATGTTACCCTCCGGTAAAGTCGAAGGAGGCCCGTTTGGCGGTTTCTGCGGCAGCGGGCTCGGTGGATCAGCTTGAGCAGATGATCGCCCTCGAGGAGGAGGCGGCGCAGGCCGCATCTTTGTCTTCCTCGGCTGTGGCATTTATCTCGCTCTCCTTGGGATCCTCCTATTCAGCTTCTTTTAAGGAGCTCTGTCTGTCTCTCTCCACTAAGGGAGAGGGACCATCATATTCAGGGCCTTCCTCCCGGTCCAAGAAGAAGGACCACAAAGCAAGTCCCTCCGTCAACGCTCTTGGGAGCGGGAGAGGTCCCTCTCACCGAGTAGTCCACCATCGACTTTGGTCGATCCTTCGGCTTCGGCCACTGGTCTCACGGTGTCCCCGTCAGGTCAGTTGACCGAGACTCCCGTCGATGCAGTCGAGATTTTTCTCGACCTGTCGGATGGGCTGTTGACTGGTGAAGCGGAAAACCCTCACTCCCCGGTTCCCCCGGTGGAGATTGAGGTTTCCATGGACTTGCCCGTGCCTCCGGTTCCGGAGTCCACGGTTGAGCCCTCCGAGCTGAGGGGAGAGCGGGTTTCCTCCGCCCTGCCCCAGAACCCTCCTCGGAAAAGCCGAGGTTCGCGGTCTCGGACTTCTTCTCGGTCAGCCGATCCGCTGGCATGGCGGTCTCGGTCTCGTGGCAAGCGGTGTCGCCGCTCGTCCTCGGACGGGAAGCTTCGGCATCAGCAAGGTCGGGCGCCACGAGGACCTTGTGTGGCAAAAGCTTCTTATGTCTGGGAGCAACCATCACGCCTTTCCCCGGCTATCAAGTGGCTGTCACCGACCGGAGTGGCGAAGCAACCCCTCGCTCTTGCTAAGGCGCCTGTTCCCAGGCCTGTTGCTCGACCAAAACTGGCTGCCCACGATTCTGGTGGAACCTCTGCCTCCACAGCCGTTGTTTGGGGCCCCGACCAAGAATTCTCGGTCGGGTCAGGGCCTGCCCCATTGGCTGTCTGTTACCCTCACTCCCAATCGCCCTCGGCAGGTGGAGGGTGGCTCAGGCCCAAGGCAGCTCTTTGCGGACTCCTCTGAGTCCGACAGTTATTCCTCTGTTCTCCAGGTGGGTTGACTTGGAGTCCTCAGGAGGTCAGTCACTGGACGATAGCCCATCGTCCTTCATGGGTTTGCTTAGGCTCATCTCCGAGTCCACGGGATGCAGCTCGACCCGTATCCAAGCAGAGCCAAGTATCCCCTCGCGGAGATTTTGGACTGAGTGGATTCTCCTACGGAGGCCTTTCCGGTGGCTGAGGCCATTGTGGGCCGGCCTTGGAGCTCTGGCTGCATCCTGCTTCCTGCCCTTCGCCTTCGGCCAGGATGGTGAGGAAGTATGTGGTCCCCACCGGCTCCCTCTCTGATTTCTCGGAACACCCCTCAGCCGAGGGGTTGGTTACCGACAGCGTCTTCCGGCGTGCCGGAAGCGCCAGGGACGTGGACAAGCCTCCCGACAAGAGTCCAGAAGTTGGACTACGCGGGCATAAGTCTCGCTGCGTCCTCCCTGGCCAGCCGTCGGGCCAGCTCGGCCATGCTGATGGTGCACTTCTCTCATGCCCTTTTGGGCTCCCTGGATGAGGTAGTCCCTCATCTCCTGGCTGACCTGCAGACCACGGTTAAGCAGGTGCGGGACCAGGGCAGGGCGGTGGCCAAGCAGCAACTTCAGACTGCTTTGGACATCGTTGACTCTTGCGCCAGGTCAGTCGTGGCCGCAGTGGCTATGCGCCGTCAGGCATGGCTGAGGATATCCACCTTCACAGCGGATACCCAGCACAAGTTGGCAGATGTCCCCTTCCTGGGGACCGACCTCTTCGGCCCTGGAGTGGAAAGTCACCTCCAGAGGATCGAAAAGTCCAATGCCACTCTGGACTCGGTCTCATCCGCCCAGAGGGACAAGGGCCGCAGACCGCAACCCAAGCCCTTTCGTCCGTCTGCGCCTCTGTTGTCAGGCCAGCAACATCAGGAGCCAGCAGGCTCACTTGGCATTCCAAACCCAAGCCCAGCTTCCTCCTCCAGGAAGCAGGAGGCAAAGCCCAGGTGGTCCCTCGGCTGGTCCCTCCTCCAAGCCTGCACAGTGACGGGTTGAGGTGTCTCCCCAACCTCGTCATCCCACCCCAAGTTCCCCCCCGTGGGGGATGGCTTCGCCACTTCCTTTCCGCCTGGTCCGCTATCACCACAGACCGGTGGGTGTTGGAAGTGGTGGGAAAGGGTCTGCCTCTGGAGTTCGAGCAGGCCCCACCCTTCCGAGCAGTCGCCCCCTCCCGGGGGACCTCGGGGTCCGCAGCCTTGCTGTTGGCTCGCCGAACCAACATTGCTCTGCTCCTCAAGAAAGAGGTGATCAGAGAGGTGGCGGACCCCCCTCAGAACCGGGGTTTGTGTCCAGGTACTTCCTGGTCCTAATACAGACGGGGGGCTGGTGCCCCATTCTCGACCTGCACAACCTAAATAAGTCCCTAAGGTCTCAGACCTTCAAGATGGTCACTCTGGCTCAGATAATACCATCCCTGGAATGTGGCATGTGGTTCTGCTCTCTGGACCTACAGGATGTGTTTTTTCACGTCCCTATCCATCCGTCTCACCAGAGATTCCTTCGCTTCCAAGCAGAAGGATCCCTTTACGTGTTCCGAGCCATGCCCTTCGGCCTTTCTCTTGCTCCCAGGGTCTTCACCAAATGCATGGCAGTGGTGACAGCATTCATCTTGCGCCGAGGGTCAGGTGTACCCTTACCTGGAGCGATTGGCTGATAGCAGCCCGTCCAGACAGGAGGTGGGCGGTCCAGAGATCTGGCCCTCAGCTTTGCTCTCAAATCGGCCTCCTCATCAATGAGGCCAAGTCAGAACTCTGACCGAAGCAGGTGATTCTTTCATCGGGCAGAGCTCGACTCTTCTTGAACCAGACACGCTCCCGGCGGACAGGGCCGAGGTTCTTTCCTCCTTTGCCCAATCATTTCTGGTTGGGCAATCAGCCCTACCGGGACTTCCCTCGCCTCCCTGGGTCTCTGGCGGCCCTGCACTGGCGCGTGGTCCATTGGGCCCGCTGGCACATCGTCCCCTTCAGTGGGGACTGGCGAGCCAGTGGTCACAATGTTGCGATCCATTGGACCAGCTAGTGACGGTGTCCCAAGGGATGTGAAATGCTCCCAGTGGTGGACCATTCCATCTCATCTGCAGGAGGGCATCCCGTTTGTCCGCCCGAGCACGACTGTCTCTCTATTGACCGATGCCTCTCTGATGGGTTGGGGTGCCTTTCTGGGGAACACCGGCGCACGGCCTCTGGTCCTCTCGGGAGTCGATGCCATATCAACCTGCTGGAGCTTGAGCGGTCCATCTCGCTCTCACTGCCTTCGCGCTCCGTTCCTACGAGGTCCAAGTGGTTCAGGTCAGGCGGACAATACCACGACCATGTACTACCTAAACCGCCAGGGTGGGGCCGCTCCATGCCTCTGTGCAAGGAAGCTCTCCGCATTGGTCACTCGTGCGCAGCCTGAGGCGGATCTCCTAGCCATTCATGTGGCAGGAGCCTCCAACACCCTGGCCAATGCCCTAAGCCGGATAGGGGCTGTGTCTCACAGTGGTCTCTCCTGCGGGTAGCACAAGATCTGTTCTCCCATTGGGCACACCTCAGGTGGACCTGTTTGCCTCCAGGGAGAATCACGGCTGGTTGTTCCATGCCCCCCCCCTCAGCAGGGCTCACTGTGGGGGATGCCTTCTTGAGGCCGTGGACCCGGGCCTCTTTCGCCTTTTCCTCCATTTCTCTTGATCCACAAAGTACTCCTCAAGGCGAGGAGGGATAAGGTGCAGGTGATTCTGGTAGCCCCAGACTGGCCCCCAGTCCTGGTATCCAGATCTCCTCAGCCTCAGCTCCAGGCTCCTGAGGCAGCTTCCAGCTACGCCCGGACCTACTTTCAGTCAATCAGGGAAGGTGTTCCATCCGGACCTTCAGTCCCTCCTCCTGGCCCTGGTTCCTGGCGGCTAGGTTCCAGGCCTTGGGTCTTTCGATGAGGTCCTCAATGTGGTTGAGGCATCCCGTAAAGGTCGACCAGGAAATGCTATGCCTTCAAATGGAAGAGGTTTTCCATTTGTGTCAGGACAGGGCCTGGACCCTTCCTCCTGTTCCTTGGCAAGCATCTTGGACTATCTATGGTCCCTTTCTCCAAGAAGGGCTGAGTCGTCGACCCTAAAGGTGCACCTGGCAGCCATCTCTGCTTGCAGGCGGGCGAGAAGCAGTCAGTGCGCAGGAGAAGTTGGTCGAGGCGCTTTTCAAGGCCTTGATCACATTTCCCCTCCGGTGCAGGTACCTCCACCTCCATTAGGGATTTACTGCTGGTACTGGCAAAGCTCATGTAAGCCATTCAAACCAATGCACAGGTGTGATCTCTCTCACCTGTCATGGAAGAACCACCTTCTTGGTGGCTATTACGTCAGCCAGAAGGATGGGAGAGCTCCAGGCCTTTCCATTGAGTCTCCTTACCTGGTCTTCCACAGGGACAAGGTTGTCCTCGCTCCCACGAAATTCCTTCCGAAGGTGGTGTGAGTTTCACACAAGCAGGTGCTGACTCTGCCAGTGTTCTACCCCAATCACACCTCGGAGGCCGAATATAGGCTGTATACTCTGGACCCTAGAAGGGCGCTCGCTTACTATAAGGAGCGCATGGCTGGAATTCGGGAGAGGTTCGCCAGCTGTTTGTCACCTACGCTGAAGCCGCAACTGGCAGACCTGCAGCCAAGCGGACGATAAGCAGGTGGGTCACCTCCTGCATAGATCTCTGCTATAGGTTGACGGGCATGGAGCCTCCCAGAGGGATAAGAGCTCATTCTACCCGCCATACCGCTGCATCGGTGGCTGCTTCCAGTGACGTCCCTGTCCAGGACATCTGCAGAGCTGCTAACTGGAAGTCTGCACACACCTTCATCACCCACTACCACATCGACCTTGAGTCACGCCAGGATGCTGGTTTTGGGGCCTCGGTTCTCAGTCTCTATTCCTAAGTAGGTGTGCAGCTTGCCTCCTCCTCCGGAGAACTGCTAGAGTCTGCAGAAAGTGTGGATGAACAACATATCCATGTCCCTAGAAATACAGGTTCTAGGGACATGGATATGTTCATCCACTCATCTAACAATATCCTTGCCGCTTTAAATCTTGCGGAAGGTCTTCAAGCTTGCTCCTCCCACCCACCGGTGGTATAACTCGGCTCCGCTTCGCCATGGCCAGATCTTCCTTACGCTTGGAAGCTCAGGTTCCCTCCTTAACGCTCTGCGTTTGCGACTGGTTCCTATTTCTCCGTTTGCAGTTTAAAAATAAAAAATTTGCAAAAGACTTCATCTTCGATCCCTCGCGGCTGCGATGGACCGTCGACTCCCGGTTTGGAGATGCCCATGCGGCAGAAGATGTCTCGGACGGATCCACACTCCACGTGTCTACTGCCTGGGCCTTGGCACGACCCGCGGGCTTGCGACCTGTGCTCTCTTTCTCGGCCTCGTCTCGAGACCGTGCTGCCCGATTGCAACTGGGCCGTCCCGAGCGTTTCCCTCGGTGAAGTCAAGGAGGCCGGTTGGCGGTGTCGCGGCGGCGGGCGCTCGGCGGATCAGCTCGGCGGATGGTGCGTCCTCGAAGAGGGCGGCGCGGGCGTATCTTCCTCGGCCGCGGCATTTATCCCGCTCTCTGGGTTCTTCCTACACGGCTTCTTTTAAGGAGCTTTGTCCATCCCTCTCCACTAAAGGAGAAGGGCCGCGTCTGCTGGACCTTATTCTGGGTCCAAGAGGACAAGGGTAAGTCCCTCCGTCGGCAGCTCTTGGGGACGGAAGGTCCCTCTCCCGGGCCGTCGTCCGTCGGCTTGATGACGCCGCTCGGCCAGCCCACTGGCCTCACGGTGTCCCCGTCAGGTCAGTTGACGAGACTCCACTGATGATCGAGATTTTCTCGACCCATTAGGCAGAACTGTCGCCTTTAGCAGCCCAATTCCCCTCTCCCGGTTCCCCGGGAGGATTGAGGATCCCGTGGGCTCGTCTGTGCCTCGGTTCGAGCCCTCGGATGGACCTTCCGAGCGAAGGAGTGCGGTTCAGCCGACACCTCCCGCACCGACCCGGAAATTCGGGACTCGGTCTCGGTCTCGGACCTCTTCGCGGTCAGCCGTTCCCACCGTCATAAGCGGTCTCGGTCTGACCGCTGATAGCGGCGTCGCCGCTCGTCTCGTCCTCCTCCTCGGATGAGAGAGCGTACGGCGTAAATCGTCGACGATGCGAGACCTTATGTTGCAACAACTCCTCCTGGCGAGAATAAGCCGACTCGGCTCCTTCCCAGCCATTAAGTAACTGTCACGGGCGACCGACACACCTCGACTTGTCCGAGCCTATACCAGGCGGTTGTTGGCCAAAACCAACTGCTCCACGATTCCGGTGGAACCTCCGCCTCCACAGCCACAATTGGGGCTCCGACCAAGGATTCTCGATCGACTAGGGTTTACCCATCGACTGTCAGTTACCCTCACTCCCGACCGACCTCGGCAGGTGAAGGGTGGCTCAGGCCAGAGGCAGCTCTTGAGGACTCTTCCGAGTCCGAAGATGATTCCTCCTTCTTCTCCAGGCGACTGGACTTGGGTCTTCCGGAGGTCAGTCAATGGGCGATAGCCGTCGTCCTTCCTAGGACTGCTTGGCTCATCTCGAGTCTACCGGGATGAAGCTCGAACCCGTTCCAAAGCGGGCCAGGTATCCCCTCACGGAATTCTGGACGAGGATTCTCCGGCGGAGGCCTTTCCGGTGGCGAGGCCATAGTGGGTCGGCACTGGAACTTTGGCAGCGCCCTGCTTCCTGCCCTCGCCTTGGCCAGGATGGCCAGGAAGTATCACGGTCCCTACGGTTCCTTGTCGGTTTGGAACACCCCTCTGCTGAGGGTTGGTTACCGACAGCGTGTTTTCGGTAGCGCCCGTAGCATCAGGGATGTGGACAAACCTCCTGACAAGGGTCCAGAAATTGGACTACGTCGGTGAAAAGTCTCGCTGCGTCCTCTCTCGGCCTTCGTCAGGCCAGTTCGCCGTCCTCGAGGGCACATTTTCTCATGCCCTGTTGGGCTCCCTGGATGAGGTCATCCTCATCTTCCGCCGATCTGCAGACTACGGTTAAGCAGGTGCGGGACCAGGGCAGGGCAGTGGCCAAACAGCAGCTCCAGACTGCTTTGGATATAGGGGACTCATGTGCCAGATGGGTGGCGGCCGCGAGTGACTGCTCGTCGGCGAGCTTGGCTGAGGATATCACCTTTGCCCGGATACCCAGCACAAGTTGGCGGATGTTCCCTTTTAGGGGACTGACCTCTTGACCCTGGGGTGGAAGGTCACCTGCAGAGGATCGAGAGTCCAATGCCACCTTGGACTCGGTCTCTTCAGCTCAGAAGGACAAGGCCGCCAAACCACAGCCTAAACCCTTTAAGTCCTTCTGTGTGCCCCGGCAGCATGACCCAACAACGTCAGGGCCAGCAGGCTCGGCCTTGGCATCCCAAACCCAAGCACGCAGCTTCCTCTAACAGGGAGGCAGGGAGGAAAGGGGCCCAGGAGGTCCCTCGGCGGTCCCTCCTCCAAGCCTGCCCAGTGACGGGCTGAGGTGTCGCCCCATCCCGTCACCTTACCCTGGGTCCCCCCGTGGGAGGCGGCTCCAGCACTTCAGTTCCACCTGGTCGCTGTTACCACGGACAGGTGGGTCTTGAAGGTGGTGGGAAGAGGCCTGCCTCTGGAATTGAGCAGGCACCACCCTTCCAGGCCGTGCGCCCTCGAGGGCCGAATCCCCAGCCTCACTGCGGCGGCTCGTCGAGCGACATCACTCTCCTCCTCCAGAAGGAGGTGGTAAGAGAGGTGGTGGACCCTCCTTCAGACCCAGGGTTTGTGTCCAGGTACTTCCTGGTTCCGAAGCAGACGGGGGCTGGCGCCCCATTCTCGACTACTACGACCTAAACAAGTTCCTAAGGTCTCGAACCTTCAGGATGGTCACTCTGGCTCAGATAATACCATCCTTGGAGCAGCGTGTGGTTCTGCTCTCTGGACTTGCAGGGCCAGCGTTTTTTCACGTCCCTATCCGTCCGTCTCCCAGAGATTCCTTCGCTTCCGGCGGAAGGATCTCTTTGATTCAAGCCATGCCCTTGACTTGTCTCCAGCTCCCAGGGTCTTCACCAAATGCATGGCAGTGGTACAGCATTCCCTGCTTGGCGCGAGGGGTCGGTGTACCCTTACCTGGGCGACTGGCTGATGCAGCTCCCTCAGGAAGGAGGCGGAGTGGTCCGAGATCTGGCCCTCAGGTCTGCTCTCAACTGGGCCTCCTTATCAAGCAGGCCAAGTCCGGAACTCGAGCGAAGCAGGTGATTCTATTCATCAGGCGCAGCTCGACTCTCTTGAGCCAGGCGCGGCTCCCGCGGACAGGGCGAGGTTCTTTCCTCCTTTGCCCGATCATTTCTGGTTGAGCAGTTCGCCCTGCCGGGACTTCCTGCGCCTCCTGGGTCTCATGGCGGCCTGTACCAGCGTGGTCCGTTGGGCCGCTGGAACATACGTCCCTTCAGTGAGGACTGGCCAGCCAGTGGTCTGGCCTTCGATCCTTGGACCAGCTTGTTCGGTGACACAGGGGATGTGGGCAGCTCT
Source organism: Neoceratodus forsteri (assembly GCA_016271365.2). NCBI lineage: Eukaryota > Metazoa > Chordata > Ceratodontiformes > Ceratodontidae > Neoceratodus > Neoceratodus forsteri. The sequence continues at coordinate 113,381,607 of CM028131.1, forward strand.
CCAGTGGTGGACCGTTCCAGATCATTTGCAGGAGGGCATCCGTTACGTCCGCCCGAGCAGCGGTCTCTCTGTCGACCGATGCCTCTCTGATGGGTTGGGGTGCCCATCTGGGGAACACGGGCTCATGGCCTCTGGTCCCCGGGGTCGATGCCACATCAACCTGCTGGAGCTCGAGCGGTCCGCCTAGCTCTCACCGCCTTTGCTCCGTTCCTCCGGGGTCAAGTGGTCCAGGTCAGGCGGACAATACCCGACCATGTACTATCTAAACCGCCAGAGGCGGGGCCGCTCCATGCTTCTATGCAGAAGCTCTCCGCATTTGGTCACTCGTCGCAGCCTGGAGGTCTCCTAGCCATTCACGTGGCAGGGCCTCCAACACCCTGGCCGATGCCCTGAGCGGATAGGGGCTGCATCCCGCAGTGGTCTCTCCTGCCGGGTAGTACAGCATCTGTTCTCCCTTTGGGGCACCCTCAGGTGGACCTGTTTGCCTCCATGGAAGCAGCCTGAGTCTGTTCCATGCCCGCCCCCTCAGCAGGGCTCGCTGCAGGGGATGCCTTCTCGAGGCAATGGACCCCGGCCTCTTTACGCCTTTCCCCATTTCCCTTGATCCACAAGGTGCTTCTCCAAGGCGAGGAGGACAAGGCGCGGGTATTCTGATAGCCCCAGACTGGCCTCGCCAGTTCTGGTACCAGATCTCCTCAGTCTCAGCTCCAGGACTCCGTGGCAGCTTCCAGCTCGCCGGACCTGCTCTCAGTCAATCAGGGAAGGTGTTCCATCCGGACCTTCAATCCCTGCACTGCGGCCTGGTTCCTGGCGGCTAGAGTTCCAGGCTTTGGGTCTTTCCGGCGAGGTCCTCAATGTAGTTGGGCGTCCCGTGAGTCGACCAGAAAATGCTATGCCTTCAAATGAAAAGGTTTTCCATTTGGTGTCAGAACAAGGGCTTGGACCCTTCCTCCTGTTCCTTGGCAAGCATCTTGGACTATTATGGTCCTTTCTAGTCAAGGGCTTAGGTCGGCGACCCTAAGGGTGCACCTGGCAGCCATCTCTGCTTACAGGCGCGGGCGGGAAGCAGTCGGTGGCGCGGAGAAGGTGGTCTGGCGTTTTCAAGGCCTTGATCACATTTCCTCAGTGCGGGAACCCCACCTCCGTGGGATCTACTGCTGGTACTGGCAAAGCTCATGGGCAAGCCATTGAACCTATGCAGGTCGCTCTCTCACCTGTCGTGGAAGCCGCCTTCTTGGTGGCTATCCGTCAGCCAGAAGGATGGGAGGCTCAGGCGCTCCATCAGGTCTCCTACCTGGTCTTCCACAGGGACAAGTGTCCTCGCTCCCCACCGAAATTCCTTCCGAAGGTGGTGTGAGTTTCACCTTAACCAGGTGTTGACTCTGCGATGTTCTACCCCAATCACACCTCGGAGGCCGAATATAGGCTCCATACTCTGGATCCTAGAAGGCGGCTAGCAATTATAAGGCGCCGGCTGAAAGTCGAGGAGAGGTTAGCCAGCTGTTTGTCACCTACGCTGAAGCCGCATCTGGCAGACCTGCAGCCAAGCGGACGATAAGCAGGTGGGTAACCTCCTCATAGATCTCTGCTATAAGTTAGCGGGCATGGAGCCTCCCAGAGGATAAGAGCTCATTCTACCCGCCATACTGCTGCAGGGTGGCTGCTTCCAGGGACGTCCCTATCCAGAAATCTGCAGGGCTGCTACCTGAAGTCAGCAAACACCTTCATTACCCACTACCACATCGACCTTGAGTCACGCCCGGGATGCTGGTTTTGGGCCTGATTCTCAGTCTCTCTTTCCCAAGTAAGTATATGGGGTTGTCGTCTTGCCTCCCTCCTCCCGGAGAACTGCTAGGAGTCTGCCAATGAGTGTGGATGAACAACATATCCATGTCCCTAGAAATACAGGTTACTCACCTGTAACAGGAGTTCTAGGAATGGTATATGTTGTTCATCCTACGACCTCGACCTCGGCTCGACGCAAACCTGAGCTTCCAGCGGGCAGATCTGGCGTCATGAGGCGAGCCGAGAGTTATACCACCGGGTGGGTGGGAGGAGCAAGCTTGAGACCTTCGGCAAGATTTAAGCGGCAAGGATACTGCCAATGAGTGTGGATGAACAACATATACCATTCCTAGAACTCCTGTTACGGGTGAGTAACCTGTATTTACTCACCCTGTAACGGGGTTCTAGGAATGGTATATAGTTCATCCTGACAACCTCCCGGCGGCCACTTCCTGAGCTTCCAGCGGGCCAGATCTGGCATCATGGGGCGGAGCGGAGTTTTACCACCGGGTGGGTGGGAGGAGCCAACGAAGACCTTCTGGCAAGATTTAAAGTGGCAAGGATCCTGCCAGAAAATGTGGATGAACAACATATACCATTCCTAGAACTCCTGTTACAGGTGAGTAACCTGTATTTGCTGTTCCATCCGGACCTTCGGTCCTTGCACCTACACGCTTGGCTCCTTCAGACGTAGCTCAAAACAGATACGGGGTCTCCCCAGAAGTGGAGGCAGTCCTAGTTTCGTCGAGAAAGCCCTCCTCCCGCTCTGCTTACGCTATGAAGTGGAAGCGTTTTTGTCTGTGGGCCTCGTCACAACATTTGGACCCCGTCAATTGCTCAGTGAACTCAGTGTTGCAGTATCTCCTCTCCTTGTATCAAACAGGCCTGAGTTACTCCTCTATTAAGGTGGATATGTGGGCTTTCAAGCAACATGAAGTCTTGCTATATTATGACAATTGCAGTTTGTCCCACCATTAGAACTGCTCCGGAGGTGAAATAGTTAACTCCATTCCATGAATGGAACTTTGAGCACGAGCTCTACAGAGAAGCTCTGTCTGTGTAGTTAGTTTCAAACCTGAACTGTCAGATTCTTTACTCCGCCTCACTGAACAGTCGCTCCGGAGATTTCTCCTACTGCTTTGTTCATTTCTCGGTTTAAACACTATTTTCTCGGTTAAATTAAACCGCGAGTATAATTATTTTAACCTCAAACCGATCGGTTCAAGCTCTGTCTGTGGTATTGTAAGTAATAGACAGGTTTTATTCTGTGTGGAACTTGTAAATGTTTATCGGTTCGGTTCGAAACGATCAGGTTGGTTAAAACCTTAAAGAGTAAGCATTTTAAAGCTTTTAGAGTGCGGTTCCCGGTTCTTATCGGGTCTAAAAAACCGGATTTCATTACAGTTTTTTCCATGACCCATGACACGGTTGGGAACCGATAAGGGTGTCTTGCCTGGCACTGCCGTTAAAAGGGCAAGTTTCTTGGTTAGGCTGGCATCATGTCTGAGAAACCCAAAAGAAAAACCGGGCCCACTGGGTTTCAACACTGTAGTGTCTGTGGGGAAGCCTTTGCCAAGGCTGACCCACACACTACATGTGTTTATTGTCTGGGGTTGACCACCTCATTTCAGACTGCCAGATTTGTAAAATTTCCCTGCAGCCACCCTGGATAAGAGAGTGGGCAGGCTCAGGGAACGAGAGGCCAAAAAGTCCGCTGACCCGGATGGCCAGCCCGGTTGGGTGCCAACCGAACCGGAGGGAGTGCCCTCTGACCAGGGCTAGACTTCCTTGGGCAAAAGTAAACTAAAAAAAAAAAAAGAGAAAATCGGCAGGTATGGAGTCCAAAATTCCTTCTCCAACTGCTGCAGAACTAGCAATAGCTATACAAATTGTACAGTCACTTTCTTCGGTTCGTCTGAACCACCACTGTCTGGTAAAAGGTTAGTCTGCCGGTTCCACCGTTCAGGAATATGATATTGGAGATTTTATGAACCAAGAGCATGGGGTCAGTGTGAATGTGACTGAGAGAGTCTGGGTGTGCCCACTGAACGGACATCTCCCCAGACTGACCCTTACAATCTCCCCTATGCTTTCTGAGTCCCTTCTCTTTTCTGTTTTATAAAAGGGTTGCTGAATCCTCCAGCTCCCATGGGAGGAAGCTGTGGATGAGCAAGAGGAACCTGATTTTGTAGAAAGGATGGATATTCCAGAGTCTAGGAGATTGTCTATTCCTTTGCATAAGTCTTTTAGGAAACAAACAATAAAAATTTAAAAAACTCCTAATTCTGTGCCTCCTGTAGATAAAAAGATGGACAGAAGGAACACATTGTCAGGTCCTGATACAGAATTCCTTTCTCAGCAATGCAGTCATGTTGGGGTAGTTCAGTCTGCAGCCTGTGATAAAGCTAATTTCCCCTGGCTTCACATCCTCCTGACAAGGATTCCAGGAAGATTGATGCCATGGCAAAAACAGTATATGGCAGCCTCCTTGGGACTCAGGCAAGCAAATTATATGGCTTATGTAGCAAGGTATCAGAAATCTAGATGGGATACTGTTATGGAATTAGCCAAACAAGCCCATGGCCAGCTGGTTAGCGAACTAGAACAGGTGGCTGCTGATGGCATTGAGGTTTCTAAGGTGCAGTTTCATGCTGCTGTGGATGTTAATGATGTTTCCTCTAGAGTCATGGCCACATCGTAGCTTTAGTAAGGTTGGCCTGGCTCAGGTGTACTAACCTGTCACAGGATACCCAGACTAAGGCTATGGATTTTTCCTGTGGTGGGAAATTCTCTGTTTGGGGAGCAGACAGAGAATTACATGAAAAAGATGGATGAATATAGGACTACTTACAAAAGTGCCCAGGCTAAGGAGTGGCAAGCCACTCCCCAGAGGCATACCCCCAGGGGTAGGGGTAGGCCTTTTCACAGGCCTTTTTATCAGACTCAGGCCTCCTCTGCTTATGCTCAGAGGGGCTTCTTCAGAGGCAGAGGTAGACGGGGTGTGGGCAGGCCTGCTCCCACCCCTCAGCCTAAAGCACCTGCTAAGCAGGCACCCTGATGGGGTGCCCAAGGCCTATTCTCCTTTACCAGTAGGGGGCAGGTTGGCTTACTTCAGTCAGAACTGGGCGTCTTTAACCTCAGACAAGTGGGTCCTGGAAGTAGTAAGCCAGGGTCTGGTTCTCAGCTTCAAAAAGTTTCCCAAGATGAGAACCAGGTTTTTTCTACCTGCAAGTTCTTCAGAGACCCTTGCTATAGAAGCAGAGGTCTCAACCCTGTTGGCTCTCAGAGCAGTAGAAAGGGTTCCTCCCCTGCACCAGGGCAGGGGTCTGTATTCCAGATACTTCCTTACCCCAAAAAAGACAGGAGAATGGCGGCCCATCTTAGACCTCAGATATCTGAACAAGCATCTTTTGAAACCAAAGTTCAAAATGGTAACTCTGGCAATGATTTTACCCTCTCTAAGGCCAGGGGACTGGTTAGCTTCCCTGGACCTCAAGGATGCCTATTTTCACGTCCTAATCAGAAGCTCCCATCAAAAGTACCTCAGATTCGAACTGCCCTCAGGTCATTACCAGTTCAGAGCAATGCCCTTCGGCCTTACCTTTGCCCCAAGGTTATTCACAAAATGTCTGGCAGTAGCAGTGGCTCACTTAAGGAGGCAAAGGATTGCTGTTTTTCCCTATCTAGATGACTGGCTCATTGTAGGCCAGTCCCCAGAACAGGTAAAATCTCACCTGCAAGTCACCCAGCAGCTTCTCACCTCCCTGGGCTTTCTGCTAAATCTACCAAAGTCGGTTCTGGAACCAGTCCAGGTACTCACCTTTATAGGGGCAGAACTGGACAAAACCTAGCCAGAGCTTTTCTTCCCTTAGAAAGGGTAAGGCATTTAGTGGCTCTGGCCTCCTCCTTCAATCTGCAGGTCTCTCGACCAGCAAGACACTTTTTGCAGCTCCTGGGGCACATGGCTGCATCCATAGCTGTTGTGCAGGGAGCAAGATTTCAGATGAGAGACATTCAGTTTCACTTGAGAGCCTATTGGTCTCAGAGAAGAGACCCCCTTTCCAAGTTGGTCCCGGTGACTTGAACCTTGATCCAGGCCCTCCAGTGGTGGCAGGATCAGAGCAATTTGAGATTGGGGGTCCCCTTCATTCCCCTGCTCACACTTTGACTCTCACTACAGATGCCTCCTCCTGGGGTGGGAGCCACAGTGCGACCTCTCCACTCAGGGAGTGTGGTCCCCCCAGGAATCTCTGCTCCACATCAATTTGCTGGAGCTCAAAGCTGTCTTTTTAGCTCTTCAAGCGTTTTCTGCATCTGCTCAGAACAAAGTGGTACAAGTCAGAACAGACAACACCACAACAATGTGGTACATCAACAAGCAGGGGGGCACTCAGTCTTCGGCCTCGTGCTCCGAGGCAATGAAGTTGTGGTCTCTGGCCTATTCCCTGAACACTTCCCTCATGGCAGTTCACCTTCCAGGAAAGGACAATGTCCTAGCAGATGCTCTCAGCAGGATTTCCCAGGGCCATCACGAATGGTCCCTGGATCCTCAAGTATTGGGGATAGTCTTTGCCAGATGGGGCACCCCTCAGATAGATCTTTTTGCAGCCCCAGACAATCACCAACTTCCACTGTTCTGTTGCAGGCCTCCAGTGTTGGGTTCAGTCCCCCTGGACGCCCTTCTCCTGGATTGGGAAGGGAAGTTCTTTATGCTTTTCCCCCTTCCCTCTCCTATTCAAAGTGTTAGTCAAATCAGATCTCAGCCTTGCAGGATGATTCCGATTGCCCTGGATTGGGCCAGGCAGCCCTGGTACCCACTCCTTCTGTCCCTGACAGTCCATCTTCCCCTTTCCCTCCCCAGGAATCACAACCTATTAACCTGTGCTCAGGGGAGAGTTTGGTATCCGAACCACAAATCCCTCAACCTCAAGGCCTGGCTCTTGAAGAGTTAGAGTTTGCTGACTTACACCTCTCTCAGGGTGCCCTTTAAATCCTAAAGTCTTCTAGGAAGCCTTCCACTAGGGCTACTTATAATTCTAAATGGAAAAGGTTTTCCATTTGGTGTGCTGGGAAGCATATTTCCCCAGAATCTGCTGATTTGCCCATTGTGTGAGATTACATGGTCCATCTTAATTCCTTGGGCCTCAGACCAGCTACCCTGAGAGTTCATTTGGCAGCTGTTTCTGCTTTTGTTTCAGCAGGAAAGTCATCCTCTCTTTCCGCTCACCCTGTGTTTTCCAAGCTTTTTAAGGGATTACTCCATACTAATCCACTTTTTCAGGATCGGGCCCCTGCCTGGGACCTTAATGTTTGCATTGCCCATTTAATGCAACCCCGTTTTGAACCTCTGTTTTATGCAGAGCTGAAGTATCTAACTTGGAAAATCTGTTTTCCTAGTGGCTATCACTTCTGGTGGACGCATAGGTGAGTTGCAAGCCGTGTCAGTAGAAACTGACTTTATTTCTTTCCACAGGGACAAGGTTGTCCTACGCCCCAACCCGAAATTCCTTCCGAAGGTGGTGTCGGAGTTTCACCTTAACCAGGTGTTGACTCTGCCGGTGTTCTACCCCAGTCACACCTCGGAGGCCGAATATAGGCTCCATACTTTGGACCCTAGAAGAGCGCTCTCTTACTATAAGGAGTGAACGGCGGAAATTCGGGGAGAGGTTCGCCTGCTGTTTGTCACCTACGCTGAAGCCGCTTCTGGCAGACCTGCAGCCAAGTGGACTATTGCAAGATGGATCACATCTTGCATAAGTCTCTACTATTAATTGGTGGGCAAGGAGCCTCCCAGAGGGATAAGTGCTCGTTCTACCCTCCATACTGCTGCTTCGGTGGCTGCTTCCAGGGACATCCCTATCCAGGAAATCTGTCGGGCTGCTACCTGGAAGTCAGCGAACACCTTTATTACCCATTACCACATCGACCTTGAGTCACAACGTGATGCTGGTTTTGGGGCCTCGGTTCTCCAGTCTCTTTTTCCTAAGTAGGGGCTGTGCGTCTTGCCTCCCTGCTCCCGAAGAACTGCTAGGAGTCTGCCAGACAGTGTGGATGAACAACATATCCATGCTCCTAGAAAAACAGATTCTAGGGACATGGATATGTTGTTCATCCACACTATCTGGCAGGTTCCTTGCCGCTTTAAATCTTGCCGGAAGGTCTTCAAGCTGGCTCCTCCCACCCACCTGGGTGGTAAAACTCTCGGCTCCGCTTACGGCAAGATCTTCCTTACAGCTGGAGCTCAGGTTCCTCCTTAACGCTCTGTATTAAGATTTGGTGCCTAACTCTTCAAAACTTTGAAACTTCGTTTCAGTTTTACCAAAACACTTTGGTCTTCTTCTCCACCGGCGGCTACGATGGATCATCGACTCGGTTTGGAGATGGTCTACTTCTTAGGCCTTGAGCACCAGCCGCGGGCTTCGCGACCTGTGCTCTTCTTTTTGGTCTGTATCCTCGAAGATCGTGCTGCCCGTCTGCAGTTTTGGCGTCGAGAAGAATTTCCCTCGGTTCGTCGAAGGAGGCCCGATTAGCGGTGTCGCGGGCTGCGGGCTCTGCGGAACAGCTCGAGCAGATGATCACCCCTCGAGGAGGGGCGCGCGAGGCCGCCCATCTCGCTTCGCAGCATTGTCCCCGCTGTCTCCCGGCGCTCATATTCGGCTTTTTATGAGGCTTTGCTTGACCTCTCGACTAAAGGTGAGGGTCCACCTCTTCTGGACCGTTTTCTCGGTCAAAAGAGTAAGGGTAAGTCCCATCGTTGGCGCTCTTGGGGCGGAAACATCTCCCTCCCCTTGTGCGACAGTCAACTCGGTCGACCTTCAGCTTCGGCCACTGGCTTCACGGTGTCCCCGTCAGGCCAGTTGACCGAGACACCCGCCGACGCGGTCGAGATTTTTCTCGACCTGTTAGACGGGTTGTCGGCTGGTGAAGCTGAAAATCCCCTCTCCCCGGTTCCCCCGGCGAGAGGATCCCGTTGGCTCGACTGTGCCTCCGGTTCCGGAGCCGTTGGTGCAATCTTCCGAACCGAAGGGAGTACCGATTCTCGGTACCCCGCCGCGCCGACCTCGGCCTAGCCGAGATTCTCGGTCTCGGTCTTGGACCTCCTCGCGGTCCAGCCGATCCCGCCGTCATAGGCGGTCTCGGTCTCGGCACCGCGCTAAGCGGCGCCGCCACTCTTCCTCTTCTTCCTCCTCCTCAGACGAGGGGAGGCTTCGGTGCAAGTTGTGTTGGAAATATGAAGAGCTTATGTGGCAACAGCTTCTGTTGGCCAGGAATAAGCTGACCCAGTCGTCTTCACCGGCCATTAAGTGGCTGTCACCGGAGTGGCCGAAACAACCCCTCGCGGTGGTCGAGGAGCCTGTTCCCAGACCGGTTGTTCGGCCTATTACTGCTGCCCCACCGATTTTGGTGGAACCGCCCCTCCTCAGCCGTTAGTTGGGGCTCCGACCAAGAGTTCTCGGTCGGCTCAGGGGCTGCCCCATAGGCTGTCGGTCACTCTCACTCCCGATAAACCTCGGCAGGTGGAGGGTGTCTCAGGCTCGAGGCAGCTATTCGAAGACTCGTCGGAGTCTGAAGATGACTCCTCCCTGTTCTCCAGGCGGATGGACTTGGAGTCCACAGGGGGGCAGTCAGTGGACGATAGCCCTTCGTCCTTCCTTGGCCTACTTCGACTCATCTCGGAGTCCACCGGGATGAAGCTCGAACCCATTTCCAAACGGGCCAGATATCCCCTCACGGAGATTCTGGACCGAGGGGACTCTGACGGAGGCCTTTCCTGTGGCAGAAGCCATTGTTGGTCCGGCCTTGGAGCTATGGCAGCGTCCGGCTTCCTGCCCTGCGCCTTCGGCCGGGATGGCTAGGAAGTACGCGGTCCCTACCGGTTCCCTGTCCAGTTTTTCGGAACACCCCTCTGCTGAGGGGTTGGTTACCGATAGCGTTTTCCGGCGCGACGGGAACGCCAGGGACGTGGACAAACCACCCGACAAAGAATCCAAGAAATTGGATTACGCTGGGCGGAAAGTCTATGCTGCATCATCTCTCGGCCTTCGCCAGGCCAGTTCGGCCGTCCTGATGGCACACTTCTCCCATGCCCTGTTGGGCTTCCTGGATGAGGTCATTCCCCATCTTCCTGCGGACCTGCAGACCATGGTCAAGCAGGTGCGGGATCAGGGCAGTGGCTAAGCAGCAGCTCCAGACTGCTCTTGACATCGGAGACTCTTGTGCCAGATCAGTGGCGACCGCAGTGGCCATGCGTCGGCGGGCGTGGCTGAGGATATCCACCTTCACCTCGGATACCCAGCACAAATTGGTGGATGTTCCCTTTCTGGGAACTGACCTCTTCAGCCCTGGAGTGGAAGGTCACCTCCAGAGGATCGAAAAGTCCAATGCCACCTTGGACTCGGTCTTCTCCGCGCAGAAGGACAAGGGCCATAAGCCTCAGCCTAAGCCCTTTCGCCCTTCTGTGCCCGCGTCGCGCCCGGCCCAGCAACGTCAGGGCCAGCAGGCTCGACCTTGGTACCCCAAACCCAAGCCGTCGTCTTTCTCCAATAGGAAGCAAGGCGGTAAAGGCCCAGGAGGTCCCTCGGCCGGTCCCTCCTCCAAGCCTGCTCAGTGACGGGCTGTGGGGTGTCGCCCCCATCCCCGTCGCCTCACCCCTGGTTCCCCTCATGGGGGGACGGCTCCGGCACTTCCTTTCCGCCTGGTCCGCTGTTACGATGGACAGGTGGGTCTTGGAGGTGGTGGGAAGATGCCTGCCTCTAGAATTCGAGCAGGCACCACCCTACAGAGCAGTCACCCCTCGGGGGCCTTCGGGGTCCCCACCCTCACTGGTGGCTCGTCGAGCCGACATCGCTCTCCTCCTCCAGATGGAGGTGATTAGAGAGGTGGAGGACCCTCCTTCAGACCCGGGGTTTGTGTCCAGGTATTTCCTGGTCCCGAAACGGACGGGGGGCTGGCGCCCCATTCTCTACCTACACGACCTAAACAAGTTCCTAAGGTCTCGAACCTTCAGAATGGTCACTCTGGCTCAGATAATACCATCTCTGGAACACGGCGTGTGGTTCTGCTCTCTGGACTTTCAGGACGCGTTCTTTCATGTCCCTATCCGTCCGTCTCACGGAGATTCCTCCGCTTCAGAGCGGAGGGATCCCTATTCGAGTTCCAGGCCATGCCCTTCGGCCTTTCTCTAGCTCCCAGGGTCTTCACCAAATGCATGGCAGTGGTGACAGCATTCCTGCGGCGCCGAGGGGTCCGGGTGTACCCTTACCTGGACGATTGGCTGATAGCAGCCCCCTCCAGACAGGAGGTGGAGCGGTCCAGAGATCTGGCCCTCCAGGTTTGCTCTCAGGTCGGCCTCCTTATCAACGAGGCCAAATCGGAACTCGAGCCGAAGCAGGTGATACTGTTCATCAAGGCAGAGCTCGACTCTACGAGCCAGAGCACGGCTCCCGGCGGACAGGGCCGAGGTTCTTACCTCCTTTGCTCAATCATTTCTGGTTGGGCAATCGTGCCCTGCCCGGGACTTCCTGCGCCTCCTGGGTCTCATGGCGGCCTGTACCAGCGTAGTCCGTTGGGGACGTTGGCACATGCGCCCCCTTCAGTGGGGACTGGCCAGCCAATGGTCACAATGCTGCGATCCCTTGGGCCAGCTTGTGATGACGACCCAGGAGATGTGGAATGCTCTCCAGTGGTGGACCGTTCCATCTCATCTGCAGGAGGGTATCCCGTTTGTCCGCCCCGAGCCGAAGGTCTCTCTATCGACCGACGCCTCTTTGATGGGTTGGGGTGCCCATCTAGGGGAACACCGAGTGCACGGCCTCTGGTCCCCGCGGGAGTCCCGATGCCACATCAACCTGCTGGAGCTCCGAGCGGTCCGCCTAGCTCTCACGCCTTTGCTCCGTTTCTCCGGGGTCAAGTGGTCCGAGTCAGGCGGACAGTACCCCGACCATGTACTACCTAAACCGCCAGGGCGGGACGCGCTCCATGCTTCTATGCAAGGAAGCTCTCCGCATCTGGTCACTTGTGCGCAGCCTGGAGGCGGATCTCCTAGCCATTCATGTGGCAGGAGCCTCCAACACCCTGGCCGATGCCCTGAGCCGGATAGGGGCTGCATCGCACGAGTGGTCTCTCCTGCCGGAGGTAGTACAAGATCTGTTCTCCCTCTGGGGCACACCTCTGGTGGTTCTGTTTGCCTCCAGGGAGAATGCTAAGCTGAGGCTGTTTCATGCCGGCCCCCCTCAGCAGGGCTCGCTGCAGGGGGATGCCTTCTCGAGGCTGTGGACCCCGGGCCTCTTTTACGCCTCCCCCCTTTCCCCTGATTCACAGGGTCCTGCTCAAAGCGAGGAGGGACAAGGCGCAGGTGATTCTGATAGCCCCAGACTGGCCTCGCCAGTTCTGGTACCCAGATCTCCTCAGCCTCAGCTCCAGGCTCCCGAGGCAGCTTCCAGCTCGCCCGGACCTGCTCTCAGTCAATCAGGGGAAGGTGTTCCATCCGGACCTTCAATCCCATTTGGTGTCAGGGTAAGGGCTTGGACCCTTCCTCTTGTTCTGTGGCCAGCATTTTGGACTATCTATGGTCCCTATCAAGTCAAGGGCTTAGGTCGACGACCCTAAAGGTGCACCTGGCAGCCATCTCTGCTTACCGGACGCGGGCCGGTCAGCAGTCAGTGGCGCAGGAGAAGGTGGTCGGGCGCTTCTTCAAAGGCCTTGATCACATTTCCCCTCCAGTGCGGGAACTCTCACCTCCGTGGGGTTTACTGCTGGTACTGGCAAAGCTCATGGGCAAGCCATTCGAACCAATGTACAGGTGTGGTCTCCCCCACCTGTCGTGGAAGACCGCCTTCTTGGTGGCTATCACGTCAGCCAGAAGGATGGGAGAACTCCAGGCACTTAGCATCGAGTCTCCTTACCTGGTCTTCCACAGGGACAAGGTTGTCCTACGCCCCCATCCGAAATTCCTTCCGGAGGTGGTGTCGGAGTTTCACCTTAATCAGGTGTTGACTCTGCCGGTGTTCTACCTCAATCACACCTCGGAGGCCGAATATAGGCTCCATACTTTGGACCCTAGAAGGGCGCTCGCCTATTACAAGGAGCGCACGGCTGGGATTCAGGGAGAGGTTCACCAGCTGTTTGTCACCTACGCTGAAGCCGCACGTGGCAGACCTGCAGCCAAGCGGACGATAAGCAGATGGGTCACCTCCTGCATAGATCTCTGCTATGAGTTGGCGGGCATGGAGCCTCCCAGAGGGATAAGAGCTCATTCTACCCGCCATACTGCTGCATCGGTGGCTGCTTCCAGGGATGTCCCTATCCAGGAAATCTGCAGGGCTGCTACCTGGAAGTCAGCAAACACCTTCATTACCCACTACCATATCGACCTTAAGTCACACCGGGATGCTGATTTTGGGGCCTCGGTTCTCCAATCCTTATTTCCCAAGTAAGTATTAAGTGGGTGTGCGCCTTGCCTCCCTCCTCCCGGAGAACTGCTAGGAGTCTGCCAGACAGTGTGGATGAACAGCATATCCATGTCCCTAGAAATACAGGTTACTCACCTGTAACAGGAGTTCTAGGAATGGTATATGTTGTTCATCCACATTCTGACCTCCCGGCTTGACGCTGACCTGAGCTTCCAGCGGGCCAGATCTGCGTCATGTGGGCGGAGCGAGTTTTACCACCCGGTGGGTGGGAGGAGCCAGCTTGAAGACCTTCCGGCAAGATTTAAGCGGCAAGGAACTCTGCCAGATAGTGTGGATGAACAACATAGCCATTCCTAGAACTTCCTGTTACAGGTGAGTAACCTGTATTTACTCACCTGTAACAGTAGTTCTAGGAGTGGTATATGTTGTTCATCCACACGACCCACCCGACCTCCCGGCTTACAGGATAACCTGCTTCCAGCGGCTAAGATCTGGCGCCATGGGGCGGAGCCGAGGTATATACCACCCGGGTGGGTGGGAGGAGCCAACTTGAAGACTTCCGGCAAGATTTAAAGGGGAAAGGGACAATGCCAGACAGTGTGGATGAACAACATATACCACTCCTAGAACTACTGTTACAGGTGAGTAACCTGTTTTTTGTGTCCCTCCCCTCCTATGTATTCCATCTCGTCTCATCTCATCTCCCTATACCTTCCTCCTCCTCGTACACCTTGGGCTCCAGGGAGCTGTGTATTTTCTCCCTTCCCCACCTACATTCCACAGCTGGAAAATCTGCTTTCTTGTACCGTCTCCTGTCCCTCTGGAATCAGCTACCCACCTCCATCTGTCTCTCTCCCTCCCTTAGTCACCAACTAAAATTTCTCCCTCCTCCCCGTGTTCCTGCCAACCCTCTTCTTGAAGTCTTCATTACCTTTTCTGACCCCACTTCTCAGCACTGGATCAGCAACCCGTCATCCGGGGATTCCCAACAGTTTTTGAATTTACCTTATTTGCACACTTGTTTTTGATTTTGCACACTATTTATTGGCAACCTGTTGTAACTGTTGGCATTACTATCTGTCCAACACTCGACTTATTTACTTTATGTCACTGTCTTTGTAATTATCATTATTTGTCTGGTTGGTATTTCTTTGTAACTGTTTTCCCCTTCCCTTTCCCTGGGTTGCACCTGGAAATGAGCCTTGGCTCAGTGTGCCACTCCCTAGTCACCAGATTTCAAATAAATAATATGCCACTTAATTTGCTCAACAACATGGCTTCAGGAGATTCCATAGTAGTAGTAGCACTGCACTGGTTGAATACACTAACTTAGTGCACGAGGTATTGAACAGCGATGATATAGCTGGGGTAATTGATGTTAACTTGACCATGGCTTTTGATCTAGTCAACCACAAGCTCTTGCTACAAAAGTTGTTAAACCTGGGCCTATTATTGGACACTGTTTCTTGATGTGAGTTGTCTAACCAATCAAACCAAAATATTAAACTTGAGGGTACAACCTTCATAGACAGAACAGTCTCAGTTGGGGTGCCACAAGGCTCTATTTTGAGCTCTCTGCTATTTGGTCTTTTCATTAACCAACTGCCCGAAGCCTGCCAATCTGCCAGCATTCTCTTGTACACAGATGATGCAGTTATTTTCTCCAGATACTGCAATAAAAACAGCCTGACCATGTCCTGCGATACAGTTTTGTGTCTGTCGAAACCTGGTTTTCCAAAATGAACCTAGTACTCAGTTACAAAAAAAAAAAAAAAGGCCATTCTGTTCAGTAGCGCACACCTGAAAAAAAAACTTACTGCTTAAACATTTTCAGTGCAAAGGATACTAGGCTACAACAGGTGGAGGTCTTCAAATATCTTGGTCTCCACCTAGTCTTTTGTCCCCATGTGGAAAACCTGGTGAAAACAGTGAATTATAGGTTGGGTGCCCTGTACAGAAACTGGAATAACTTTAACCTGGAGGCAAGACGCCTAATTGTGAGAAGCTCCAGTCTAGTTCTAATTGACCTTGACCTTATTTTCTACTCTGCGGCTCGTGAGTCAGTGATGGATAGAGTTACAGCCACATGCAGTAAACCAACAGACCAAAGGAAACACCGCATAGTGGCAAAGGGAGATGCTGCAACCTCAGAAACAGCAGAACCAGGCAAAGTAAACTGAAGGTCAAATAGCAAGCCCAAACACCTTTATTGTGGCAAACAGTGAAAATGGGCAAACACTAGCACTCTGGCGCTTGAAACTCCTGCAAGCTCTTCTTCAGGGGGACAGATGCTATCGTGTCCTAAAGCAGTTAAATACAGGTTATTTAAAGAAATATGCACAAAGAAAAAATATAACCACTAGGACAATAAACTTGGGCGTAGAGCAGTACCAAATTGTAGTGTCATTTTAGTGTGATAAATGGTACAGAAAAACTATGAGATAACTACAGTAGAGGATAAAAATGACCACTGAGTACAGGATGCCTTCTACACCCTGTATTCAATGGTCCATTTTATCCCATATTAACAGCCAGCAGTTTTATTCACATGCCTGTCTAGCATAACTTTTGTCTTTCCCCTGTCCTCCAGTAGGTTTTTGTACCGCTTATTGTAGTTTTAAATTTTTCTAGAGGATGTGTTGTTTTGTTAGGTTTTTACGAGTCATGTTGGCACCTAGTTGTAAATAACACTACATTAGTAGTGCCTCATATGCAGTAACGCCTGCAGATTTGTTGTGGGTGTGGATAAACACACCAACAGTTGTGATCTGTGCGCACTAACCAACTGGCTACCCCTTCCTAGCAGAATTAAGTTCCAGACCTGTACACTGGGGAAAAAGGTTCTCCTGAGACTTATTCCCTCAAACTTAAAAACCTACCTAAGCTTTTGTTGATAATCCATACCTTACTAGAAGCATGGCCGACCACAGGCTTATAATACCTTTCTGCAGGACCAGTTGTAGGCAGCGTTCCTTTGTGGCTAGGGCAGCTGACTGACCTTCCAGGTGTGCTCTATAAAATGTCTAAGGCGGTTTAAAAGCTGACTACATCCACATCCTGCTGAACAAACTTGCTGTTTTTGTACCCAGTGATTAGCCACACTCTGGACTTAACCATGCATTTTGTTTCCTCTGTAACTCTGTATTGCCCTTGCATTTGTTTTGTTACCCTTTGTAATGTCTTATTGCTCTCCGTCTTGTATTGCGACACTGTAACCATTCCTGACGCAAAACCTTTGAAAAAGTGCATTTGTGCTCGAAGGTTTTCCTAGTGCCAGTAAAATAATAAAGCCCAGGGGATGTCTTATGGCAAGTGATTTATAATGAAAGTCCAGAGTGTGCCTTATGGTATAAGTTATTTATAATATGATTCCAGGGTGTGCCTTATGGTGTAAGTGATGCATAATGTGCTGTAAGTCAGGGTGTGTGTTGCAGTATAATGATAGCTAATACAAGTCCAGGTGTGTTATGATATAAGTGATTTAAATGCAAGTCCAATATATATCTTCAAACAATATGAAGTCTTGCTGTATTCTGTCCTTGTGCAGTAAGTCCCAGCACTTAAATTGCTCCGGAGAGGAAAGAGTTACCTCTATGGCAAAGCGTAAAATGTTGAGCTCGAGCTCGGTTCAGACCTCTGTCTGCTGCACTTTGAAGTGTAACCGTCAGATTCTTTACTCCGCCTAACTGAACAGTCGCTCCGGAGAGCTCTCCTTTGCTATTGGTTTGGTCCAGTAAAAACGTTGGTTTTAAACCGCTATTTTCATTTTATTTTCAGTTCAGATCCCTGTCTGTGGTACAGTAAGTACTTTAGGTATTGGACTAGTGCTAAAATTTGTGGATGAGTTTTACTTTGATTTCTGAATTTAGTGTGAAGTACCGGTCCTTATCGGTTCTAAAAAAAAAAACGTATTTTAACGTTTTTTTCCAACACCTGTGACACGGTTAGCAACCGATAAGGGGGTCTTGCCTGACTGTTGCCGAATAAAGGGTAAGTTTGTAGGATGGCTTCGTCTGAGAAACCCAAGAGAAAAAACAGGCCCACTGGGTTTCAACACTGCAGTGAGTGTTGGGAGGCCTTTGCTAAGGCTGATCCACACCACCTGTGTTTATTGTCTGTGTTTTGACCACCTGGATTCAGACTGCCAGATTTGTAAAAAAATTTCCTAAGGCCACCCTGGATAAAAGATTGCGTAGGCTTAGGGAAAAGGAGGCCGAGAAGTCTGCTGACCCGGATGGCCAGCCCGGTTTGGTACCGACCGAACCTGAAGGAGTGCCCTCTGACCTGGGCGAGACTCCCTCGGGCAAAAGGAGAGCCGATCCTGAGGTGTCACTTCTGGCAAAAAGAAAGAAAAAAGAGAAATCAGCCGGTTCAGATCCAGAACTGCATCATCCAACTGCTGAGGAAATTGCCAGGGCGATTAATATAATTGAATCGCTCCGTTCGGTTCCAGCTGATCCGACGCCTCCCGGTAGGCGTTCGGTTCATTCAGTTCCCCCAGTTCCAGATTATTCCCCAGAAGACTATTATGAACCGATTTGGAGGGGGATGAAGATGATGATGGTGTGGGTGAGCCCATAGAATCGGACATCTCCCCAGACAGACCTTCTGGTGCTTCCCCTCCTAGGCTTTCTGAGCCCCCTTCTGACTTTATGTTCTACAAAAAAGTGGCAGAAACCCTCCAGCTCTCATTGGATGAAGCTGTCGAGGAGCAAGAGGAGCCTGACTTTGTGAAGATGATAGACATCCCAGAGTCCAAGAGATTGTCTATTCCCCTTTCTCAAATCTTTTGGGAAACAGACACAAAGGTACTTAAAACTGTAAATTCTTTACCTCCTGTGGACAGGCGAATGGACAAGAGGTACCTGCTGTCAGGCTCAGGTACAGAGTACTTGTACCAGCAATGCAGCATTGTTGGGGTCATGCAGGCTGCAGCCTGTGATAAGGCTAACGAACCCTTGGCTTCACACACCTCCAGATAAAGACTCCAGGAAGCTGGATGCCATGACAGAAAAAACAGTACATGGCATCTTCCTTGGGACTCAGGCGGGCTAACTATATGACCTATACAGCCAGATACCAGAAGTCCAGATGGGATACTGTTCTGGAACTGGCTAAGCAGGCTTCCCCCCAACTTGCCAAGGAGAGCTGGAGAAGGTGGCTGCTAATGGGATAAAGGCATCAAAAATCCAATTTCATGCTGAGGTGGACTCCAGTGATGTGTCATCATGAGTCATGGCTACATCTGTGGCTCTTCGGAGGCTGGCTTGGCTCAGATGTACTAGTCTATCACAGGACACCCAGGCTAAGGCCATGGATTTCCCTGTCATTGAGAATTCTCTGTTTGGGGAGCAGACAGAGAATTATATGAAGAAAACAGACAAATACTTGTCCACCTACAGGAATGCACAGGCCAAGGAAAGGCAAACAACTCCTCAGAAGCAGCAATCTAGGGGCAGGGGCAGGCCCTTTCACAGGCCTTTCTACCAGGCACAGGCCTCCTCTCCTTTTCCTCAGAGGGGGTTTTTCAGAGGGAGAGGCAGAAGGGGGCTGAGCAGGCTGCATGTTCCTCTCAGTCTACGGCTCCTGCCAGGCAGACACCCTGATGTGTCAGCCCGGGTCGACTCCCCAATTCCTGTAGGAGGCAGGCTGGCTTACTACTTCCAGGACTGGAAGTCTGTTACCTCAGACAAGTGGGTCCTGGAGGTAGTAAGCCAGGGACTGGCCCTCAGGTTCAAAAGATTTCCAAAGCTGAGGGTCAGGTCTTTTCCACCTGCAAACATCTCCGAAACCATTGCCCTAGAGGCCGAGGTTTCATCTCTGCTGGCTCTCAGAGCCATAGAGAGAGTTCTTGCATCTCACAGGGGCAAAGGTCTGTGCTCCAGGTACTTCCTTACCCTGAAAAAAAAAACGGGAGTGGCGGCCCATCCTAGATTTAAGATACTTAGACAAGTACCTAGTAAAGCCAAAATTCAAAATGGTGACTCTGGGAATAATTCTTCCCTCTCTAAGACCAGGGGATTGGCTAGCTTCAAGTGCTGAGGCTAACAGCAAGATTCCATTAGAAGAAACACAATTACTAAGGTGAGTATTTTTTTCTTATGGTACAAGTGATCTACAATTTAAGTCCAAGGTGTGTCTTATGACATAAGTGAGTCATAATATAATTTCAGGGTGTCTTGTATTATATAAGGTAACCCTGTCATCTACACCTTGGACACCACAACCACTCCGCATCCAAATTTCCAGACACACTGGTTCCAGCATCTAAAAAACATGCTCTATCTTTCTTTTATTGTTTGTTCAGCTTTTAATCAATTCTGTTTCCAGACAGGATTGTTAGCTAAGTTGCAGTCCTACATCCGGAAACCAGAGGACCCTCCTTCCACTAAAGGCGTAGAAATCTCCCACACAGACCTCGAGGGTGAGTGACCTTGGTGTGATATGTGTAAACTGATCCAAAACCACCATGCCTGCAGTGTTGTAGATGGTCTCGTTTTCAGAGGTAAACCTTCTTGCACCCTGATCAGATTTATATTGCCGTACAGTATGTGCCTCTTTGGTCCTTTAGATTCTGCCAGAGACCAGATATAAAAAGTTGAAGACTTCTCCCAGTGTGGCACAACACAAGTACTATACAGGATGCAAATACTGCACTCCCTGTGTACTGGGAAACCTGCAGTGTCTAAAAAGACCAGCCAAAGGCCCAGTCTCTATGCAGTTATACAGTAGCAGTGTGCTGTGCCTCTGTAACACACGGATATAACCGCATTTGGACTTGACTTTCAGCTGGTCCTTTCAGGCACTGCTTGTTCCCCTGAACTGAGGGAGTGCAGTATTTGCATCTCATACAGAGAAAAGGCTTATGAAATGGATTGGATATTTCCTGCTTCCAGATTGGCTACATTAGTGTTGCTACTTTAGTTCTGAGGCCCTTATGTTAATCCACCAGCAAACACAAAACTTTTCTTCCAAACTGTTTTAATTCGTGTTTTCATTGCAGTAGCCCCACCGCATCACTCTCTCAACATTTCGTTAGCCACCGCTGGCTTTATATAAGGACATTGGTCCTGAACTTAGAAGAAACATGTGACAATATTTTAGTCGGTGTATAGAAGGAGCAATAGCATTGTTGTGCTCACCTTCATCCAACAAATACATGTATTGCACCATCCAGAGTGTCTGTCAACGTTTTATATAGCTTATCATCTGTTGTATCTTACCTGCCTAGCAGGTTAGCTCTTTTGCCAAGCGCGTGTAAGGGTTCCAGGCATTCTTAGATTGAGGAATACTCCTGCAGCACGCCATCAGATAACATATCTGAATTACGTGCTCAGGCCTCATGCTCTTGTAGTCTGCGTTAACATGTATTTGTTGGGTGGAAGTGAGCACAACAGTGTTAAAACAATTTGGGGAAAAGTTTTGCGTTTGCTGGTGGATCTCTTCATCTTTGCCTTTTGGTTTATCCTTGTCTACATTGATCTGATCTCAGTGAACTTTGTGAGGGCATTGAGACTGTACTGAGGGGACTCTTCGATTTTGTGGCCATGTCTTAATCCCCCAGAAATGCAGAGGCAAGCAAGTTCAGGTGTTAGGATTTAATTTGGGTAAATCGCATGCAGAATTTATGACCCTCTTCACTCGCCACTAATTGCCATTACCAATATGGCTGCCACCTTTATAGGGTTATCACCTGTCCCAATTTTCGCACGACAGTCCTGATTTGGGCAGCTGTGTCCTGCAAAAAAAAAACATGAAAAATGCTACCTCTCCTGACATTATAGTAGAAAAAAATATTTTCTGATTTTCCTCTAAATGTTACAAAAGACTATAAGACCTTAACTAAAATACCTTAAGATGATAAGAAACACTAGAAACAGCTAATAAATGACAACACTTAGTCTTAATTTTGATTCTTTAGAGAAAACAAGTCTGTTGCATTGATGGAGATTACATATTGTCCTGCGAAAAAATCACGTTTCAGTAAGAAATGTCCCACTTTGGGCTTCTTAAAAGGTGGTGGTAATATACCTTTGCTCACTGAAAACCTTCAAGGCACAGAAAAGTAGAACTCTCGTAAATTTTAAAAAATACAAATAAACATTCTTGTCTTTCATGAGCCCTTCCTTACATACATAACAAATATATAAATGAAGTGCTAGTTACAGTTTTAATTTCGCGTGTGCTTTTGCTGATCACAAAAATTCCCCTCCTAAAGTTTGCTTGCTTACTAGGGCAGTCTCTGCTGCTTACCCTAACAACAGATAAAATCAAGAGCATGGCTCCATATGAGGGCCTTCTGGTACATGTGAGGGGTTGAACATTCTACTAGAAGAATTCTGCAGAATTTTGAAGTCCTGTATTCCATGATAGACCTATGTATCTTATCCTTGGTAAATGCATTGTAAAACAAAAAATAATAAATCATAAACATTCCATCTTGACTTCAGGATGGGTCATGGTACATCTACAGCACTTGCTAAACTAGCGAATGATATTAGTAAGCAGTGGACAAGGATTAACCAACAGGTGCTTTATTTCTTGACTTGACCAAGGCCTCTGACCTTGTAGATCACTCCCTTTTATGCTGTGAGCTGCTAGCCTTGGGTATCTTCTTCAGTGCAGTATCTTAGTTTAAAAGTTTAAAAGCTGCCCATGCAACCAGAAGCAGCTCGTAAAAAATTGATCACTCTCATTCCAATCCAACCGTCACTAATGTTGGTGTCTTGCAATGCTCAGTCCTCTGTCTTTTGATTTTCTCTCTTTCCATTTATAAGCTCCCTTTTGTCATTTTCTCTTGTTCTTCATTACTGTATGTTGATGACTTGGTATTGTATTTCCTGTATTGCTCCACATTGTCAATGGAGAATAATTACATATGGATAATGTGCTCCCCCACTGGGATAGTGGTACAGCCCAAAACTGTGACCTCAGTGTAGAACCCTGAGGACATGAGGATTCCAGCTGCATAAGCTGCCGATTTTCCTGGACATAAAGTCTCCACCACTCATTCGCAATGATGGGAACTACGCCAGAGGCGCTAGGACCCAGCGGGAGCAATCTTTTTGCAGGAGGGCCGGCGTCAGAGATGGAGTCGCGAGGAGCAGTGCCACGAGCCTCAGCTCAAGTGGCAATGACTGTCTCGGCATCGACCCTCCAACCGCCTCAGTTCCTTTTTTCCCGCCGTCGAGTGCGCTTCAGTGACGACATCGCTCGCCCAGCCGGGAGTCAAGCTTCAAACTAGCAGCATAGTTTTCAGTTTATTATTTTGTAGTATATCTCGAATAAGTACCACTTACTATAATTTATTCTTATTAAAGAAAGAAGTCTCAGCCTACATGGACAGAGTCGACCATGAGCGGGTCAGGTGATGGTAGGGAGACTTTGTGTGAAGGCTGTTCAGTCAGCCGGGCTGAGTCCGGTCCGCCGCCCTCTCCGGAGGGGGGTCTGACAGTGGACGGTCCAATGCCCGAGGGGAGGGGCGGTCCCCACTGAAGCATAAAAGAAAACAGTCGCATTCTTGGCACCGTCGACCTCAAGCTCTGCTTCGGCCCACAGGTAAAAAAAAGAGAAGGCATCACTCGAGGTCGCCCTCTGGTATGTCTGTGTGTTGACGGTCAGTCATTGGGGTTAGTTGCCGGGCTCCTCCTTCGGAGACGCCGGTTTCTGGTTCTGGTCACTGACCTCTTCAACATCGGAGCCCTTCCCCGCCTTCTGGTAGGGCTTCAGATGAGCAGTTTCATCAGTGGGCCGCTCTGATGGAGCAATGGGCTCAAAGGTTGGTCCAGCTGCCTGGCCCAGTCACTCCAGAGCCCTCAGGCTCTTTGGGGGATCGGGTAGCGCGGTTGGGCTTTCCTAGTCATGCGGCACCTTTCTCGGTGCCGTCGACTCTGCAGTCAGATGTTTTCCCCCCTCACATGGCTGCAGCGCAGGGGGCCACACCGATGCCTCTATCTCCTGGTATTCTTCCTTCTTTCTCCTCAAATCCTAGTTTTCGGAGCCCTGTGTTGGTTTCGGCATCATTGACGTCGATAGGCTGCTCAGTGCCGTCCTCGGCCCCATTGGGATTGTCGATGCCATCCTCGGCGCCGTGCAGCTTTTCAGCACCATGAAGTTTCTCGGCTCCATCCTCGGTGATGTGTGGCCTCTCAGCACCAAGGACGCTTGTCGGCGCCATGCGCTGCGCTGGGTCAGGCGGCGCCGTGTTCTTCGGCGCCAAGGCTTGGTGTGACATCTACTAGTCTTCAGGGCTTCTCGACCCCGAACCGTTTTCCTTCCTCTTTTCCTTCTGATTTTCACTCCTTTCCTGTCCGTACAGTCCCTCCTGGGCTGTCAGGAGATGATATTGAGCCTGACCCAGACCTTAGGCTGGGTGATGACATGGAAGGAACAGAATCTAATCCTCTTGCAGAGCCTGTGGTCGAGGACCTGTCATTTAAGTCTCTGCTGAAAAATTTGAATTCCACTTTTTCCAGACTACAGATATCGATCCTGGGAAGCTTGTAAGGCTCCAATAACTTCATGTCCCGGAGATCCCTATGGATTTAACTCCCCTGGTACAGCCCTCCTTTGAGACGCTTTCTCAAATGGAATGGAATAATCTCGCTCCCATTCCTTCTGTGGCTAAGTTCATAGATAGAAAGTATGCTGCTCCCAAGGATCAACCCATTTTGGCCTCCCAAGTCTTTACGCACTCTATTGTAGTCTTGGCAAAGAATGATAAAGTCGTCCTCCCTCAGGCTACTACAGCCCGACCTATAAACAAAGAATCTCGTAAGATAGATACTTTAGGTAAGAGAGTCTTTGCTGCATCCACCCTGGGTATGCGTATTGCCAGCTACCAGGGTTATTTTTCTCAATATGAGTATGTTCTTTGGCATTCGCTCAGACAATTGGTAGAAGCTCTACCGGAGTTGGACACTAATTCAGAGCTTCTTCAAACCATAACCAGGGGTATTGAGTCCAACAACCAGCAGGTTAAAGCAGCTATGGGCGCTTTTGATACTGCTTCTCGGTAGGTGAAGGGTATTTGTGCCACATGCATCATTTCATGGCTGCTCACTTCAGGCTTCACAAATGATGCCCAGCAACAGGTCACGGCATTACCCTTCAACGGTATGTATCTCTTCGATCCTCAAGTAGAGCAAGCTCTAGAGGCCACACAAAAGACTAGGTCTGCCATTAAATTGGCTCTACCTGCTCCTGCCCCTTCTCGGGTAATAAGCGTCAGTCTCACAACTGTGAGTCCTTTCGAGGCAAGGACAGGGGAGGTTTTAATAAAAACAAAGCCTCCCCAGCCTCAAAAGAAAATGTAACAGAAAGCACAAGGTCCCAAAGCGCCCAGTACCGTCTTCTGAGTTTCTGGCCCATGTCCCACCTCAGCTGCCCGAGGGGGACTCTTTCTCAGCGGTGGGAGGTCGTCTGACTCAGTTCTACAACCGGTGGAAGTCCATAACTTCGGACAAATGGTTCCTCCGGATAATCCGCGAGGGGTATTCCCTCAATCTTTCAGAGACCCCTCCGGATCGTCCGCCCAAACGTCAGCTCAGGCTGTCAGTACTTCAGTCAGAGCTTCTCGCTTCTGGCCAGCCCACCAGTGCAGCGGTTGGATTTCCGCATGCGGCACCAGCAACCCAGATTTGGGAACAGACTCAGGTCACCAGAGGGCCGGCCAGGGGGAGAAGGATGGACCGTCCCTAGACGGCTCTCCTTCTCCGGGGGGAGGGAGGGTGCAAATATTTGGTGCCTAGCGACACCCAGCGGAGGCTGGGCAGCCACCAGCAACACTGACGTCTAGATCTTCAGTGGCGGGGCGGATGCTGGTAGTCATTGCACATCCCCGCCACTCACCCACAAGGGAAGAAAATACCTGGGCTCGGTCCGTCTCTGTGATGCCCTCCCCCGGGGTCTCCACCAGCCTCCGATGCCAGCTCCCCAACTAGATACTAGTCTTGCAGCGACCTTGGGAAAGTCGCCGCAACCCCACCCTCTGGGGGGTAAGCCAGGGGTGACCGGGGAGCGCTGGCAATGATCGGAGGTGGAGTCACAGGGGGGCCATGACTAGGGCGGAGTATTGACGGACCCCGTCCCAGAAAAAGCATAGTAAATAAAAAAAAAAAAAAAGAGCTTCGCGCTTCTGAGATACAAGGCCTTCTGCACAACAGGGCAGTAGAAATAGTTCCACTGGATCAACGGAACACAGGGTTCTACTCCCATTACTTTCTAGTCCCAAAGAAAACTGGGGGCATGCGCCCCATTTTGGACCTCAGAAAATTGAACAAATTTCTTCTCAAGGAAAAGTTAAAAATGATTTCGCTAGGAACCCTGTTACCTTTGCTTCATCAACATGACTGGCTAGCCTCCCTGGACATGCAGGATGCTTGCCAGTATATTCCTATTCACCCAAAGCATCACAAATACCTAAGGTTTGTGGCTTTGGGCTAGCATTATCAGTTCAGAGTCCTGCCCTTTGGGCTATCCTCTGCGTCGCGAGTTTTTACAAATTGTTCTGCAATTCTTGCAGCGCATTTCAGAAAGCTCGGAATTCAAGTGTTCCCATATCTGGACAACTGGCTTCTAGCAAGCCCTTCCAGGCAAGGAACTCTCGACGCTGTAGCCACAGACTTTCCCACGTCCATAGGAGTCCTGCTAAATCTCAAGAAATTGCAGTTGCAGCCCTCCCAGAAGCTCCTTTTCAAAGGAACCCTTCTGGACACCTCCTATGCGAAAGCTTTTCTACCAGAGGACAGAAGGAGTGATATCCTACAGATGGCCCAATACATCAGAGAGAACAGCTCGGTTCAAGCTATCTCGATGCAGCAGATGCTTGGTCTCATGGCATCCTCGGTGTTCACTGTACCCCTAGCATGCCTCCTCATGAGAACCTCTCAGTGGATGCTCAGTACTCAGTGGTCCCCAACCACTCACCCTCAGTCCTTTTTCATCAAGGTGACAGAACCTCTGAAGAGGTCACTCACCTGGTGGTCGCAAGAGGACAGTCTTCTGGAAGGGTATCCCTTTGCCACGGACGTGTCCCTGATGGCGTGGGGAGCTCACTGTCAGAATCTCCACATCCAAGGTATGTGGATTCAGGATGAGTCCCAACTTCACATAAATGTCCTAGAAATGAGAGCTGTCCTTTATGCAGTCCAGGCTTTGAAGGACATTCTCTGTCACAGGAACATTCTTCTTCAAGCGGACAACAAAGCAGTGATGTATTACATCAACAGGCAGGGCGATGCACACTCTTACCCTTTATGCAGGGAAGCAATGGGAGTGTGGGAATGGTGCCTAGAGCACAGGGCTCTAATTCAGGTGGTCTACCTGCCGGGAGTGCAGAACAGACTGGCAGACCATCTCAGCAGAACAGAGACAGACCCTCATGAGTGGTCTCTAGACTCAACCGTAGTTCAGTCACTATTCACAGAGTGGGGAACTCCAGACCTGGACCTTTTTGCATCCCCACGCAACACAAAACTGCCTCTCTTCTGCTTCAGAAATCCAGGGCCTGGCATTTTCTGTCAGGATGCGTTCAGGCTGCAGTGGACAAGACGCTTTCTATACGCCTTTCCTCCTCTTCCACTAATTCAGAGGGTACTTCCCAAATTCGAGTCCCACGGGGACAAAATGATCCTCATTGCTCCCTTCTGGCCTCGACAGACAGGGTGCGAAATTCCTATACCTTAGGTGCCCCAGGGCAGGCACTTTTACCTCTGGACACCTACTGCTGTTTTGTGCCTGCCCACTGGGGCACCTAAGGTATTTGTGCAGAGCTCCGTTTGTTTTTTTTTTTTTGTCATTGCGGTTTTCTGTCTTTTTTTTTTTTAGAGGGTGGGGGAGCCGCCGGCTCTCTGAGGTGATCACGAGTGTGCCGTTTGCAACTGTCAGCTGACAGTACATACAGACAGTACTGAAATGCGGCGGCTGCCCTTAATTTGACTGGCACAGTCATCAGCCAGCCGCATGCGTATCCGTTGTCGGTCGCTTCTTGGCCAGATACCAATTGGTGTATTGGACGTCTCACCCGCTTCTTAACTCGCCGTTATGCGAGCACACAGTTCAGCTGCCATTCTGTCACTTGACTTTGGAGAAAACGGTCGATGCAGTAGATCATGTAGTCTGTTGCTCAGATTCGAGCTAACTTTGTGTTTAAAAAAAAAAAAAAAGACCCAAAAGCTCTTTTAAGAGCTCTGAATAATAAAACTAAGATTCGTGGAGTGTTTATAGGCAGGGATATTTAGGAGTTAGAGAGGAGGTAGAGGGTGAGAGTGTGTGAGACCGTGAAGAGGGAGGAAATCGACATCGTAGAAGAACAAACAGATTAGAGGGGAGACAAAAGAACAGAAGCAGCATAGAACAGGAATTTTGCCTGCAGACCGTGCTCTGGTTTCAGCGACAGCAGAAAGAAAGCCATAGCCATGTGATACTCTGGGGTGGGAGTGAGACTAGTGAGACAGGTCTTATTGTTGGGAAGCATCGCATGCAGACTGATTTAAACGGTTGCCAGATTCCAGATAGTGCCTGATACTAGTTTAATTCTATAAGTTTGGCACAGCACTAAATTTACAGCAGGAGGAAGCAGCTACATTGCAGGAACTAACATATAGTAAGCTTAGCTATCTCTGTCTAACTGAAGCTAAATAAAAATAAAGATCAGCTTATACTGATACTGTTCTAATTACCTATAAAAAGAGAGCTAGATACTAAATACTGTGTGAGGAGGAGGGAGCTATTATATAGATAGTAGTGATAGTCAGTGTGTGTCTAAATATTCACACAGTTGCTGACTATATAAAAAGCTCATTATACTGTACTTTTACAAACTTAGTGTATGTGTTAATAATCTCTTAAAATTACCTAAAATTTAGGGATCTGTTAAAAATTTTACTCTGTGGCTTACAGACTACAGAAAATCTAAATAAAAAGGTCATGAGAAAAATATATCTTAAAAGCTTTTTTACACGCTAATAAAGCTACTTTATGAGGAGTCTGTATACTGTTATAAAAAAACATCTGTTAAGCTTTTCACAAGCTCTACGCTGCAGTTTTTGGACTGTCTAAAATCTGAATATTATAAAACATCTCAAGCTTTTTACAAGCTGGTAAGCTACGCTGTCTGTGTGTACTATCTAAAATCTATATACTGTCTTGATTATCACCTGTTATAACAATAATCAGACAACACACAATTTTCTTAAGTTTATTATAAAAAAAAAGACAAGACACTTTTTTCCTTGTTGCATTTATTAATACTGAGTAACACACAAATAAAAAATTCTTAAAATCAGTATTCACAAGTTCAGCTCCAAACAACCAGGCAGACACCATGAGTCTTTTTAAATTTGGATTTAAGAGAAAGCGTTTGAGACATGCGGAGCTGACTCTGATTCCTAACACCAAGTACTAGTACAACTACTACAGGCACAGCTATAACCCCCACAAACTCCTTGCCCAGACAGTGAAACTGTTGTGACCACTGAAGTTTCCTCAAGTGCTACCGCTTGTACTGAAAGCAAGGTTAAGGCCCCGAAAGTTAGAAAATTTCAGGAGTCCTGGAAAAAGGGCAGGAAGTGGCTTACATATGACACCGATAAATGTGCCATGTTGTGTACATGGTGTCAGAGTTATGATAAAAGCCAAAGCAAAATAATTTCAGAACTGGATGCAGTACTTTTAGAGTATACATTATCTCAGCACATGAAGTGTCCATAGCACACAAAATGCTGAGATGGCATACATTGCAAATAAAACAAAAGTTGGAGAAAGACCAATAGAGAAATCCATACAATTTATGGAACAAAAAGAAATGGATCAAATTTGTAAATTGTTCTGTACTGCATATTAGCTGTAGACCGAAAGACCTTTCAGGGATTTTCCTGGGTTGATAGATTTACAAAGAAGAAATCATGGGGGGATGCTATGAGTCACAGTTACAAGTAGTGACAAGCAATGCCGTGTCTTCATTCACTATATTGCCCAAGATATTCAAAGCACTACTGCTAGTCTACTACAAGACAATGACTTCTTTTCTTTTCTTGTTGATTCCTGCACAGATAAAAGTGTGACTGAGGAGGAGGGCATTTATGTACGTGTTTTTGAAAATGGCCTACCTATAACACGATTTCTTGCACTGAAACCAGTCAGTGTCCCTAATTCAGAAAGCATTTTAAATGCTGTGATTAATGCTTTAGAGGGTGAAGGTGGTTTAAAGGATGGTGGTTGGAAACATAAGCTGATAAGTGCGGCATCTGGTGGTGCTGCTGTAATGCTGGGGAGCACTTCAGGTGTCCTTAGTCGAATAAAGCAAGATTTCCAGTGCCCACACCTCATTGACAACACTGCTGTGCACATCGCTTAGAGCTTGCTATTAAGGATCTGCTCAGAGACTGTCCTTTTTACAAGTCATTAGAACAACTTCTACTGAACATTTACTCGCTTTTACCACAGGTCACCAAAAGTTGAAAGGCCTACAGGAAACAGGATCCCTGTTAAATATTAATGTGGTCAAACCAGTTAACACTGGTGGCACTAGGTGGCTTGCACACAGAGAACGGGCCATTTCTGCTCTTGAAAGGAACTGGGCTGCATTGGTGCCTCACCTGGAACATGTGTCACTGACAAACAAGCAGGATCATGGCCAGAAAGCACTAGGAATACTTAAAGTGCTTAAGACTTTAAAATGTATTATACATGAACTTTCTGAAAGTGTTTTTGGTTACTTATCTGCTCTTAGTCTGTGCTTTCAGCAAGAGGATGCCACTGTTGAAAAGTTCACAGCAGAGTAGAAAGCACAATTCAAAAACTAAATGGTCTCTCAAATCAAGAAACTCTTTCACCACATAACACTTACATCTGTAAACAGAACCTAACTCAGTACAACAGTGTTGACCTAACTAATGAAACTAGCAGGCACAGATCAGGTTCTGCTTCAGACATTATAGAAGCCACAATTTCAGAGATCAAAAAAATTCTTCAGAAAACATCACAGCACATTGAATCTCACTTTCAGTCCTTCACGACAATAAAGTGCTACTAGCTGCAAGAGCTTTAAATTTTCAGTCCTGGCCAACATCCACAGAGGCACTTCAACATATGGAGATCAAGCAATTCAAACAATTGTTGATCATTATAAAGTGGTCCTAGAGTCTCGTGGAGTTGATGTTGCTTTGGTACTGCTGGAGTGGCTAGACTTAAAAAAGCACATACTTCACTTGCTGTCTGTTGAAAGTTGTAAGTCTCTGAAATTGTGGCAGAAAGTGATTCTCATGGATGTGCAGGATCAACAATTTCGAAATGTGCTGGCCATTGTCAGAATCATTCTCCTGATTCCTGTTCACACTGCTGCTGCAGAAAGAGGCTTCTCTGATGGGAAGAATAAAAAATGACTGGAGGGTTGGATTACGCCCAGACACCCTACACGACTCTAATGTCTATATTCTGAATGGACCCCAGCTTACTGACTATAACCCTCAAGGTGCCATATCACTGTGGTGGAAAATGGCAAAGAAGACCCACTACCAAAGCTTATGGCTCCAGAACACTGTCACTGCATGCTGCTTCTGCCAGCCCTAGTGGTGGTGATGAAAACGAAAGTGCTTGGTCCAGTGAAGATGATGTCTAGAATTCTATAAACTAAGGGGCGGCATGTAAATAGTTTGTTGGGCATGTACATTTTCTTCTTACATGCCCAAGTGGGCATGTACTTTTTTTCACGAATTTCATACCCTGTCGACAGATATGGTTTCCGTTACTCAACAGTACGTCGGAAACCCTTCAGAAGAATCTTCTGACCCAGGGGCCTGTGATCCATCCCAATCTGACATTGCTTCACCTTTATGCTTGGCTCCTGAAGAGACAGAAGTGAACAGGTTCAGTGCCTCTCGGAGAGTTTCAGATATTCTCTTGGCTGTGCTCAAGCCAGCCACTAGAAAAACTTACACAGCCAAATGGAAGCGTTTTTCTCTCTGGTGTGCAAAATCCTCTTTGAATCCTTTTTCCTGCCCACCAAATAAAGTTCTAGAGTACCTTTTAGACCTCTCAAATTCAGGTCTACAATTCTCTACAGTTAAAGTTCACCTTTGTGCCATTTCAGCTTACCGTGAGCCAGTACTTTCCTTATCACTGGCTCAGTTACCAGTAGTTAAGAGGTTTCTTAAGGGAATTCTGCATACCAGACCTCCTATCAGACGTCCAGTCACAGCCTGGGACATTAACCTTGCACTAGACATGCTCACTCAAAAGCCTTTCGAGCCTCTAGCTACCTGTGAGCTGTTTTCTCACTTGGAAAATGGCCTTCCTGGTGGCCATTATCTTGGCCCGCAGGGTCTCTTAAATACATGCCTTGGTCATAGACCCTCCATATACTGTGTTTCATAAGGACAAAATAGTTCTTAGGACCCATCCTAAGTTTCTCCCTAAGGTTGTTTCAGAATTCCATCTAAACCAACCTTTGGTCCTACCTACCTACTTTGCGAACTTCCAAAATGAAGGAGAGCGTACCCTTCATTCTTTAGATGTCAAAAGAGCTCTGCATTTCTATTTGGCTAGAACAAAAGAAATTCGCAAAGCTCAACAACTGTTTGTTTCCTTCATTGAGACCCGGCTGGGTCAACCTGTCGCTATCAGATGCATTTCAGCATGGCTGGTGGCATGCCTTTGCCACTGCTATTCCATGGCATAGGTTAATCTGGAAGGCAGAGTGTACGCTCACTCTACTAGAGCAGTTGCGGCATCCCTGGCGGAGATCCGCAACGTGCCTATTGCAGACATTTGCAATGCGGCTACCTGGAGCTCAGTGCATACTTTCGTTAAGCACTGTGCCCTGGATGTCCATGCCAGGTGACATCTTTTGTTTGGCAGGACTATCCTTAACGGACTTCTGTCCTAAAGTTGTGAGCTATTGGTCTCTCCTGCCGCCCTCTCAGGGGATTATTAGCTCAGTACTCTCCCATCAGTGTGAATGAGTGGTGGAGACTTTATGTCCAAGAAGATATGGAAATTGCGTACCTACCGTAATTCTTGATAGTCTTGGACGAAGTCTCCACCACTCATTCACACGCCCATCCACCATCCCCCGAGCTCACCTCTGTTGTTGATCTTCACTCCCTCAATCTTAGGCTGTGAAGACTTATTTATTGACCCTTCTTATACGGGTTGCTCGGACTATCTTATATCCGATTTTTTGTTAGGGTATCCTTTTAGGTTAGTTATAGTGCACTCCTCTGGAAAAAAGGTACTGAGGCGGTTGGAGGGTCAACGCCGAGATAGTAATTGCTGCTCGAGCCGAGGCTTGCGGCGCCACTGCTCGCAACTCCATCTCTGGTGTCAGCCCTCCTGCAAAAAGTTTGCTCCCACTGGGTCTTGGTGCCTCTGGCATAGTTCCCATCAGTGTGAATGAGTGGAGGAGACTTCATCCAAGAAGATCAAGAATTACGGTAGGTACGTCATTTCCATTTTCAGCGGTACCACTGAAGGGGTAGGATGTATAGGGCAGAGCTCTCTGAAAGATTGACTTTTACTAAAAATATTTGTTTTTTTTAATTTATGAATTGTGCAACCTTTGAGCAGGTTGGGGTTTTCTGATGACAAAGAACACCCTTAAATTTGAAAATTTTACCTGTTAAGCTGCGGCTTGCAAATTAACTAACCTGCTAGCTAACTCGCAGTCTAGCACTTACAGTACCTAAATGGGGACTGCATGCCTAGGGTGTTTTTGGTCTACTAAGAGTCTCCAGCCTGGTGCCTCAGCTAAGTAATACAGTAATGTTCCTGAATTTGTGTGTGTGTGGTGGGGGGGGGGGGCTTAGTCAAACAGTTAGATGGGGTTGTGTTCTGTGTTCTTTTTCCGTTTCCTCACGCTAGCTCTCTACAGCATATTGATGGCCCTCCCTCTTCTGGCTAGAGTTTACTTTTCGGATCTGAGCCTGTCCCTGGCCAGAAAATAGTTGGGTCTAGTAGCACAGGGACAGAAGTAACGGCAACGTAGCTGTGAAGCTTCCTAGTGCTGTGAGAACAATGGTTTCCCCTTTGCTGTTCAAACTGATGCAGCTGCCTGGTTTGTGATTTTGCTATGTGCTGCAGCTGTCTAGTCTATGACTTTACAGTGAGTTTTTCTTTGATTTTTTCCCCTTTTTGGTGAGTTGGACCATTGAGGTCCATTTTAGCGGCTGAGGTCCATTTTGTGAGGAGTGCAGTGCTTGGCACCATTTCCACAAGCGCTGTTTTTCATGTACTAGGACCTGGAGGAACAGTATGCCCCAGGGCTAAAATAGGGAACTCGGGCAGACTGGATGGACCTTTGATCTCTCTTTGCCATCACAGTCTGTTTTGATGTTGGCTGACTTACAGGCAGCATTGACTTTTGCAGTGCTTTCACATACTGTTCTTGGCATTGGCCATTGGTACTTGAGCAGGAGGGGGCTCACGCTCGCATGCAAGTTGCTTGTTGATTTTCTGACATCACACATATATGCATTGCAGCTGTTTGCCCTGCAGATGGAGCACTCGTGCAGCTCTCCAGCAAGCCCCACCTTTCAGCAATCCAGTACTGTTGTATGCGCTTGTGTTGGGAAGCTAGTTCAGCTTCCAGGTCAGCGATTGGTCCATCGCTGTTGTACGCACTTGTGTTGGAAAGCTAGTGCAGCTTCCAGGTCAAGGATCGGTCCAGCACTATTGTAAGCATTTGTGTTGGGAAGCACTAGTGCAGCTTCCAGTAAACACTGATCAAGTTGGCTCAGCACTAGTCAGTATGCTTGTGTTATCCATTCTGAAGGGCTAAAACCTAATAGCATTTACAGGTAATCAGCAAGTTTAGCTTAGTTTAGTTAGGGAATGACTTATCCCCGGTGTATGTTATGCTTAGCCAAGCCAATGACATCACTGATGGTTGTTATGGAAGTATCGGGAGTACATTTGTGTCTTGCCTTTTAAATGGGCAGTACCTTACCAGTTTAGCTCCTTGCTTTTTAGTATTTCCAACAAAGACCATGGCTTCAAATACATATAATTTGACTAAGGATGTAAGACCTGCCTTGGGACTGTTAGACCATTGCTATTTGGTCATATTGTCCTCCCTGTGTGACGTAACTTATCTGTCTTGTTCCCCCTAGACAAACCAATGGGTTGGGAGGTGGGGGTGCACTTGTGGTACTGACTGGCACTGATAAAACTAAGTTGCACAAGTCCATGTTGTTTATCCTAAAGGAAATGCAGTGACCTGCAGGTCATTTTATGAGAAGACACCCGAACCCAAGCAAGCCCCTCTGGTCAGGGGGGGCATAGAGGCATGTTCAGATGTGCCACAGCAGTGTGACGCTGCTCTCCTAGATTTGCAGGTGACCCCTGACGTTGACAACAGGGAAGGCCAAGAAAAGGATGCAGGGGGTGTGGAGAGAATCCCGACCAGACAATATAGTATCTGTCAGATGGGGAAGAGAGTCCCTCTGAGGAGGAGGGGGGGCTGGACAGAATCCAGGAAAAATATTCCAATCCCCCCCTTTTTTTGTTTGACAAACACACTATTATCTTACATTGGAGACTGTAGTCGTGAACCCCATCTTGTCCGCATAGGCCTCAGGCCTGAAGTGTTTCGCGGTTTCCATAAGGTGACCAGATTATAGAGCAGGAAAAGGCTAGGGTGGATGTACAGTAAACAGCTACTTAAACCTAGGATCCTGTGGTATCCTTTTCAGAAGGAGAACTTCAGGTGACAGTCACGGCCCTGGATAACTACCAGGGAGTACAGTTCTATACCTTTGAGGTCAGTGGCTATGACAGACTCTCACTCAAGAGTTATGCTGATTAACCTTCGCTTCATCTGGCATCAGCCAGCTTCCAGTGAGCGCCCCCTTCATTGTCTCCAGGGTGTTAAACTCTTGGGTTGCTGCTTAGTTGGTTTATCCTTCAGGCTTCAGTGGGGACAAACATTTTGTAGCTGTTATCGATAGCATCTGCCTTGTTGGGGGATGCAGCTGTAGCCAACAAACGTCTACTTATTCAGTCTGCAATATTGTACCATGCATGCGGCGTGTGTAATGGGTCAGGCATCTTGGACGAAGCTGCTCCATGTGTCCTTGGAGGATTGCTGTTTGACTCGAAGCTAGACAGTATTCTGGCACACATCCATGACTAGAAATGACAGTTGCAGGTTTTTGTAGGTGGCAGCGACCACCTACCCTTACTTTTCCGGGTTGGGGGTTGGCTGACCAAGCCAGTGGAGTGGAATATTTTGTCCCTTTTGAAATTTCGGTAACCAAAGAAACAGAGGAGCTTTTTTTGACTACAGGGGCAGTAGTAGCAGAGGTACCTTGCATGCAGATGCACTGAAGGAGCAGGAAGGCAAGGTGAATATTTACATTGAAGGAACGTGGGCTCATCTCTGCACCCCCACCCCCCTTGGTGGCAAACTGCAGGGTTTTTTTGTTACTGGCAACGGGTTCACATGACATCTGATATGTAGGTACTGGAAAGCCTGGCTCAGGTTATAGACATATTTATCATCTGTACGCATGAGAGATCGTTCCTTCAGTCCCCGGTCTGTATGAGCTAAGTGAAATAACAGGTGGTAAGCAAGTCTCTGAACCTCCTGATCCAGATAGAGACAATCCCTCCATTTCCTCTCGGGGAGGGGCTGGAATTTTCCTTTTTGCTTCGAAATGCTCAAGAAGTTGGAGAAACTTCCAGATGATTCTAGCCTTTTGAGCAGTTCAGCAGTTTTATCCTGTTCATGACATTCAAGATGGAATCACTACGGCCATTACCCAGGTTGTCCAGCTAGGATATGGTGCTGTTGCAGTGCTGGGTTCTCCCTTGGTCTGGCAACTGTGCCAATTTTCAAAAGTTCTGATTGTGCCAATGGCTCAACTGAGACAGGAGAGATGTTACATCTACATCTCCCTGGACAATCTCCTTATCGGAGCCCAACAACTTTTTTTTTTTTAAACTTTATTTTTATTATTTTTACTGCAAGGAGGGCTAGGGGATACTGGGATGCATAGGGAGAGGAATCACCAGTAGAAAACAGGAAATTGTTATACCTCTGTACAGACAGTTGGTGAGACCCCATCTGGAGTACTGTGTGCAGTTCTGGAAACCCCATCTCCACAAGGACGTAGACAGGATGGAGGCAGACCAGAGGACAACTAAAATGGTGCAAGGTCTGCACCAGAAGCCATATGAAGAGAGACTAAAGGAGCTTAATATGTATACCCTTGTGGAAGGGGGGGGGGGACATGATAGAAACTTTGAAGTACAGTACCTCACGGGAATCAACAAAGTCCAACTGTGTAGCATCTTTCAGAAAAAGACGTGTGCAAGAACAGGGGGGCACATTTTAAAGGTAATGGGGGGACGGCTCAGGGGCAATGTGAGGAAGTATTGTTTCACAAAGAGGATGGTGGACACATGGCACGACCTTCCTGAGGAGGTCATGTGGTCAAAAACAGTGGGTGAATTCAAGAATGCATGAGGCAGACATAAGGCAATTCTAGTAGGGGGTAGGGGGAAATATGCTGTTGGTTAACTAGTATATGCAGCTTATCCATTAGGTAGGGAAATGAGCAGACTGGATGGGCCAAGTGGTCCTTATCTGCTGTCAGATTTTATGTTTCTATGTTACATTACACAGCACTGCCTACCAATAGATGCTTTACAGGTCCCTGGTGTACCCTTATTTAGAGTATTGCTCCCAGTTTTGGGCCCCCCCCCCCGCCAAAAGACTGATGCAAGGAACATAGAGGGGATCCAGCATTGGGCGACTAAACTCGTGGGAAATATCTGTATGCTCGCTTATGAAGAGAGACTGGAGCACTTGGGGCTTTATTCGTTACAGTATAGAAGGCACAGGGTTGACATGTGCCTTGTACTTAGGGCCCACAGTGATCAGGACTTATGAGACTGTTCAGGATTAAAAGCAAGACCAGATACCATACCAACAAAGGGGCAGTGCAAAATGTTAAGAGGAGATCACCATAGAACTAACCTAAGAGGGATGTGGTTTTCAAACAGAGTAGTGTCAGGGTGGAACGCCTTGCCACCGGAAGTAGTAACAAGCAAAACTATGAACCACTTTATAAAGTCAGTAGATGGACATTACATGTCCACTTGCCGAGCAATCACCTTTTAATGGGCACAGTTCTAAAAAGGCTCACGCTATTGACCTGTAACTTCCTGTGATTCCTATGAATAGGAAGGCACATAGAAATATCATGTATGTGACATTGTGAATAATATATACAGGTTACTCACCTATAGCAGGAGTTCTAGGAATGGTATATGTTGTTCTTCCACACTGTCTGGCAGGTTCCTTGCTGCTTTAAATCTTGCTTCAAGCTGGCTCCTCCCACCCACCCGGGTGGTAAAACTCTCGGCTGCGCCCCATGACACCAGATCTAGCCCGCTGGAAGCCAGGTTGCGCCGGCCGAGAAAGGCAGAATGGTGGATGAACAACATATACCATTCCCAGAACTCCTGTTACAGGTGAGTAGCCGGTATTTCTAGGGACATGGATATGTTATTCATCCACACTGTCTGGCAGATTCCTAGCAGATCTTACTTCGAGACACAGCTCTTGCAGCAGGTTACACCATTAGGACTGAAGCCGGCAGGCGTCAGGACCCCACGGAAAATTCTAGCTAGCTATCTTCAGCGGGGACCCACTACGCCGGGTCCGCCTCCGACGTCAGACGTAGTACATAAGGGGCGGTCCCACCCGATTCTCCAGTTCTTCCCCGCCATCAACTTGCATGTCTCGACCCTTCGGTTCAGTCTCTAGCGCGCGACGCGTGGTTAAGTTCTTTCCTACGGGAAATTCAAATTTCTTCAAGTTTTTCTCTGATGTCCTCTCTGACCTCCGGTCACTCCTCGAAGTGTGCTTGTGGGAAACAGATCCCCTTCAAGGACCCTCACGCGGCCTGCATCCGGTACCTAGGCCCAGACTACAACACCCGGGCCTGCTCCTTTTGCCAGGGGTTTAATAGCAGAACCCGGATCCGTCGCCAGAAGGCCCTTCAGGCTTTTTTGTTGGAAGAAAAGCTTAAGACCATGTTCTTCCAAGGGGACTCTTCAAAAGGCCCACAAGCAGCGACAACGAAGGAAAGGCCTTCCAGGTCCCCGCCTAGGGCCTCAGACTCACGCAGCTCGGTTCCAGGTCCGACCGCTCCTCCTCCCGGGCCAGCTCTCAGCCTCCCCCTGCTGCGGTTAACAAGTCTTCCTCTTCTCAGGCCAAGACTGCCAGACCTTCCTCGTCCTCCAGGGCCTTGGTCAAGTCTGGGGATCGCTACCATCACCATAAGTCGGGTTCCCACCTTTCTGAACCCGACGTCAGGTCGGCTTCCTTGCCTCCTCGCAAGACCTTGGAGCTTACCTCTCTGAAGAGACCGCAGGACCCGACGCCGGTGTGCCCGTCGTCCTCTCGCCACAGATTCCTGGAGCCGTCGCCAGCCAGGCCAATGCTTCATCGGACGCCAGTAGGGGGACCGGCGCCCGCTCCTATCGAGAAGAGAACCCCGACACCTCCGACCGACGTCGGTCAGGAGACCATAACCGAGCCCGAGGACCAGACGGGCGACCCCGGTCCTGTCGAGACGCCCAGGGAACCCTCGCCATTACCAGAGCCCCCTGTGGAGCTGACGCTGGGACCGACGACCGGGCCCACCGGGCCCGGACCGTCGTTGGGCCTTTCTATGGTAGAAGTGAAGGAGCTGTTCACTTACTGGTGGGACACCATAAAGAAGGACATGGTTCCCACTCCACCTCCTCTTCCTGCTCCTCTTCCTCCTACACCGATTACTCCTCCGGTTCCTGCGCCCACATCCCCTTCGGGGTCGGCAGGCCGACTACCTCCTCCCCGGGAGCACAGAACACCTCCAAGGGGGAGACCAGACAAACGGAGACCTCCGTCCAAATCCTCTTCCAGGTCACCCAGCCTTAAGAGACCCAGAAGATGCCGACGATCGCCTTCGACGGAGGACACGGATCAGAGTTCTCAACATCCAGATCCCCATCTCCCATCTTCATCCCTTCTCCGGATCCACGCGAGATGCCAAAGTCTCCTCCGGATGACCCTTCGTTCTCGGATATTATGAGACACATCCAAGAGAACATGGGATGGGATGCGGAAGAGCTAGACCCGGAAAGGCTACGCCTTGCCAAGTATCTTCGGCAGAAGGACCCCAAGCCTATGGTGGTGCCACCCTTGGTAGACACTTTCGTGGACGTCACCAAGGCAGCGTGGAAGCGTCCACATTCGCTCCCAATGATGCCGAAGAAAGCCGATCGCTTGTACAAGGCTCCCAGGGAAGACCAGTACTTGACTCAGCAGCCTCAGGCCGACTCTCTGGTCATAACAGCCTCACATGACCGGTCCCAGAGACCGCAACATATGAGCACCCTGCCACCGGACCCAGAGTCCAAACAGCTGGACGCTATGGGTAGGCGCACGTATGCTTCCGCTACCTGCGCCATCAGATCCCTGAATTACTTGACCCACATGGTGCAGTTCCAAAATGCCTTGTGGGAACAGGGTCTGGATGCGGCTGAGAAAACTGCCGGAAGGTGAGCAGAAGGAGGAGATGCTTCAGCTCCTTTGTACAGGTTCGGACGTGGAAACCAAGTGCTACGAGCCGCGTATGACTCCGCGGACTCCTCGGCCCGAGCAGCAGCTTCAGGCGTATGCATCTGGAGACACTCTTGGTTGCGCGTCTCCGGCTTTACCCCGGACGTCCAGAAGAATATCATGGACGCCCCATTCGAGGGAGAAGTCTTGTTTGGTAAGCCCTCAGAGAAGATTATTACCAAACTCCAAGAGGCCGGGAAGGCGGTGAGGTCGGTTCAGGCCATGTACCGACCCAAGCTTAGTTCCTTTCGCAGGAACCAAAGCCGATTTCGTGGACGGACACAGAGGCAACAGTCCCGCCCCGCTCCACAACAGCGGGGCTCCGGCTTTCGCAGAGCCCAGGGGAAACAACCCGCAGGCCGAAGCCAGCATACTTCCAAGCCGGTCCAGCCAGTGGTACCCTCAGCCGCCACAGCCTGACTCCTTTCCGGCCCACGCCCCTCAGGATCAATGAGAAATCATGGTCGGGGGTCGCATTGTGAACTTCCTGCCGGGATGGCAGGCTATAACCACCGACAGGTGGGTTCTTCAGTTGGTTGGAAGAGTCCACTTTATAGAATTCACAGAAAAGCCACCCTCGAGGCCTCCTTTGCTCTCCCGGTATCCGGGTAAGCACAAGTCTCTGATCTGGCAAGAAGTACTCGCGCTCTTGCAAAAGGGAGCGATAGAGTACGTCCCGGAGAACCAGAGAGGACAAGGATATTATTCCCATTTCTTCCTGGTTCCAAAGAAAACAGGGGACTTCCGTCCGATTCTGGACCTCAGCGACCTCAACGTGTCGGTCGCATACAAGAGATTCCGCATGGTGACTCTTCCGGGTCTTATTCCCATGCTGAAGCAAGGCGCCTTCTTAGCGTCTCTAGACATGCAGGACGCATACCTGCACATCCCTATAGCTCAGGCGCACAAGAGGTTCCTGCGCTTCGAGTTTCTCGACCACCACCTTCAGTTCAGAGCCCTTCCATTCGGACTGTCATCCGCACCCAGGGTCTTTACCAAATGCAGGGCAGTCGTGGCAGCGTCTCTAAGGAGACAGGGCCATTATGTGTTCCTGTACCTGGACGATTGGCTTCTCATGGCTGCCTCCAGAGAGGCGTTGTTACATGCGATCCAGAGCACCCAGGACCTGTTCCGATCTCTGGGCATCCTAATCAACCACGAGAAGTCTCTCCTGGTACTGTCGCAGAAGCTGCAATTTATAGGCGCAGTACTGGGCACCGTTCAGGGAAGAGCTTTTCTTCCAGACGACAGAGCGGAGCGCATCAGATCTCTCATCTGGGAGTTATCGTCGAACAAGACCGTCCCTGCCAGGTTGGTCCTTCGCTTGCTCGGACACATGGCTGCGGCCATTCCTACTATCCCTTTCGCAAGGCTCTACATGCAAGTAACTCAGTGGATGCTCAAGGTGCAATGGGATCAAAGGCAAGACCACATGCAGCATCCGGTCAGAATCACGAACACCGTAATTCGAGACTGGCGGTGGCTAGACCCAGGATCGCTCTCTACGGGCGTCCCGTTTGTAGCGCCGTCCCCGGAGGTAATCCTCACCACAGACACCTCAGGTCTAGGGTGGGGAGCACACCTGGATGGGGTGAAGTCCCAGGGAACGTGGACCCCTCCTGGAGGCTCATCTCCATATCAGTGTCCTAGAGATGAGGTGGTCCTTTATGCCCTGCAGGCCCTTCAGTCAGAAATCCCGCCGAGTACTCTCCTGCTTCAGACAGACAACACGGCGGTGATGTATTACCTCAACAAACAAGGAGGCGCACACTCTTATCCCCTTTGCGGGGAGGCCATGAGGGTGTGGGATTGGGTAATCCGACACGGCGTGAATCTGATCACTGTACATGTTCCTGGGGTGGACAACACGATTACTTGTAGAAAAGGCTTCGAGCACATACAACTCATAAGAGAAACACGTAGTATAAAAAGCTTTATTTTACAAAACTCCTAACATGTTTCGGACTGCTCCCCCAGTCCTTTATCAAAGGAATTAAAAAAACAAGTGTCAGAGAACGCCATATATAACACACAATTGATTCAGGTGTATTCCATCAGAACAATGAATACTTAGCTAAACCATCAAACTAATTGTAATCCTCCAGAGAGACCTTCATTCAATTAAATATTTTAAACATCTTCATGTCTAATACAATAAAACAAAAGTGCATATAACAATGTAGTCTTATACTACTACTTCCAGAACTAAATTGTGAAAATGTAAAGATACAAAAAAACTAAAAACTCAAAAAATAAATAAAAAGGGGACACTAAACAAAGGGGGGGGGAGTTTAACAAGATAGTCAGACCATATGGTTCATGCTGACCAGCTATGACCAAAGTTAACTGCAATCCTTTAAATATGGATAAAGCTCTAAGGGGCCATTTAGCCCTGGACTTTTGTTAGCTTTTAAGGTTAAAATCCAGTAATTTTCTCTTCTTAGTACTAGATTATTATAATCTCCACCTCTCGGGTTCCTATTTACCTTATCAATTGCCATAAACTTAAAGGAATGTTGTTCAGGTTCTCTAGTATTAACAACATGTGCTGCAGTAGCATAAGTCATGTCCCTCTGAATGGCTCTCATATGTTCTCCTACTCTGATTTTAAACTCTGATCGCTTTCCACATAAAAAGCCTCACAGTTACATATTGCCAATAAATAACTCCCACTGTGTCACAGTTCATGAATTGTCGAATTTCAAAACTTCTATCACTGTTGTGACTCGAAAAATATTACCCTGTAACATATGGCTGCAATAGATACATCGTTTGCATTTAAAATGACCCTTCCTTTTATCTAACCATGTGCTTTTAGACTTATTTTCATAATGATTTGTAAGTAAGTCTCCTATAGTGGGAACTTTCTTAAAACACATTCTGACGGGTTGTTCTATCACTCCTTGTAAACCTGATTCAGCTCCCAATATATGCCAATGCCTATTTATGATATTTTCAAGTTCTTTCGATTTTACTGAATATCTTGTAACGAAATTAAAACAGCAATCTTCATGCTGTATTTTGCACTTATTTCTCAAAAGATCATCCCTGTCAGTGTTTTTGGCTGTGTTGTAAGCTTCCCTAATATAGTTCTTACCATAGCCCCTCTGTGTCAGTCTATTTGTTAATTCTTTTGCCCTCCTCAAAATCTTCCACTTCTGTACAGTTTCATTTTGTTCTTAAAACTGACCGATTGGTATATTTTTGATAGTGTGCCTGGGATGACAACTGTTAGCCCGTAATATAGTATTGCCATCAACTTCCTTTCGGAGTAAAGTAGTTTTTATCTTATTATTTTCTTTACGTTCAATCTTTAAGTCTAAAAAAGTAATTTGTTCCTTGGAGTAACTAACTGTGAACTTCAGAAAAGGATTTGTTCTATGTAAAAAGTCTGCAAACGATTTTAACTCATTTTCATCCCCCTTCCATATCAAAAAAATATCATCAATAAAACGTTTCCAAACCATCACAAAATTATGAAAAATATTGACATTATGATTAAAATAAAATCCTCTTCCCACTTTCCCACAAATAATTTCGCAATCGATGGTGCACAAGTGGCTCCCATAGCTGTTCCCCTTATCTGTAGAAACAACTCTCCATCAAATACAAATACATTACATTTTAAAATGCATTCCAGGAATTTTAATAAAACATCAGAACCACTAATATTCGCTTTATTTAAAAAGCAAGCTATTGCATCTAGTGCTTCTTCATGTGGAACATTGGTATACAGTAATTCAATATCCATTGTGACTAAAATTCCTTCTTCTGGTAACGTCACGTCTTTCAAGAAATTAAGGACTTCTTTTGCATCTTTGATGTATGATGGCAAGTTCCACACCAAAGGTTTCAAAAAAGAATCCACGTATCTCGACAAAGGTTCTGTTAGTGAACCTATACCACTCACTATTGGACGACCAGGTGGATTAATTAAAGTTTTATGGACTTTAGGAAGAATGTAAAAAGTGGCCCTGGTGGGATTAGAAACTGTAAGGTAATTTTTCACATCTTTGGTAATTACTCCACTAGACAAGGCATCTTCAATAATCTCATCAATTCCATATTTGAACTCATATGTTGGATCTTCTTTTAGTCTAATATAGTACTGGGTGTTATAAATCTGTCTTTGCACTTCCAAAATGTAATTTCTCTATCCATTAGGACCACCGCTACCTTTGTCTGCTTGTTTTATCACT
This sequence comes from Neoceratodus forsteri, assembly GCA_016271365.2. Classification (NCBI taxonomy): domain Eukaryota; kingdom Metazoa; phylum Chordata; order Ceratodontiformes; family Ceratodontidae; genus Neoceratodus; species Neoceratodus forsteri. The sequence continues at coordinate 113,425,613 of CM028131.1, forward strand.
ATATCTGTATCCTTCTTTAAAGTATCTATAGCTTCTTTTTCACTGCTACTTAAGTTCTGATAAGAAAAATTATTCACTGGAATGCTTAATGTTTCAATGTCTCTCTCAACCAACTCTTTAAAAATAGTTACTGCTGCACATGGGGGGGGCACCAGACCGATGTTTTTTAAAAACATTTGTATCCTTCACTGAATGTTCCATTTCTTGTAATCCCAGCATTTCTCTTTGGGAATAGAAAGCCTTAATATTAAGTCTGCGGCAGTTTAAATTCAAATCTATTAAAGTTTGTACTCGATTTAAAGGGGTAGTAGGAGCAAAACTCAAACCTTTTTTTAACAAGTTGATTTCTCCACTTGTCAGATCATGTTTAGATAGATTAATAATTTGAGTTGTAGGGGTATCAAAAGATTCAGTTCTTACCTCCTCTGCTGATGTCGACCCCCATTGCCATAAGGCTTCCTCCATGCATTCCGTCCCCTGTAATTCCCTCGAGAATACCTGTTTCCATAAGGTTTTGTTCTTTCTTCTCCCTCGTCGGGTTCTCTTTCTCTTCGGAAATCCCTTGCTTCTCCTTGAAATCTTGGACTCCTCGTAAAGGTGGTGGAATATAAAAGCTGGTGTACCTGATGCTCCCCACTGGTTGTTGCTCTGTTGTTGATTGCTCCTTCTGAAAAGGATACATGTTAATGTTGTCTCCCTCTATATCGCTATAGTCTGTACTGAAATCTGTGGAATACTCAAATGATACATTCTTAGTTCTGTTCTTTAAAATACCTTTTTTCTGGTTGTTTTTCCATTTAAAAATCGTGCCCCTTTCAAAATCTACTTTGTCTTGTAGAAACTTGGTCATTTTGATTTTTTTAACTTCAGAATCCAGTTTAAAAATTGAATCTTTCAGTCTCAAGTTTAAAGCTCAAAGTCCAGATGTATAAACTTTAACACTTCTATTTCACATTTCTTTATATCTTCCTTCAGCTCAGCTTCTTTCTCCTTACTGTATTTAACAATGAGTTGCATTAATTTAAAGCTTGCATCTAAAAGGATATTCTCCCATTCTTGTAAAAACAAAGGGCTTTCAGTTCCACATGCTGGTTCTTTTAATAACCTTAAACATCTGGGAACTCTTTTCACTTCTAAATATGCCTCTAAATTTGTACTGTTCCCAAAAAGGCGTCTCAACTGATGTGTGGATTTTTCTAAATTCCTGAAAGCCTCCAAAGGCGATGACAAATCAGTACAATCTGCTGCATATCTTGAATCAATGTTCAAAAAAGGATTATAAATATCTGCAGTCTTTAAAAGTTGGTCCACATAAGCCAGAGGATTCATTTGAGTTCCATCACTCATTGAATTAAAAATCAAATTTGGAGTGTTCTCTAAAGACATCTTAGATTTTTCTAATTCAAATAATCTTCAAAACGTGTATATTCTCGAAGTTTTACAGGGCAGGACACAGGTAAGGTAAATACAGACACAAATAAAAACCTTTACCTGTAATGAATTTTCTCCCTAACCCATGCGTAACACTCAAACATCCAAAGTTTACAAACCAACTGAGTGTGCACTGGGACGTAGTGCTCCAGAAACCAACAATGGAATACTTGTAGAAAAGGCTTCGAGCACATACAACTCATAAGAGAAACACGTAGTATAAAAAGCTTTATTTTACAAAACTCCTAACATGTTTCGGACTGCTCCCCCAGTCCTTTATCAAAGGAAATAAAAAACCAAGTGTCAGAGAACACCATATATAACACACAATTGATTCAGGTGTATTCTATCAGAACAATGAATACTTAGCTAAACCATCAAACTAACTGTAATCCTCCAGAGAGACCTTCATTCAGTTAAATATTTTAAACATCTTCATGTCTAATACAATAAAACAAAAGTGCATATATCAATGTAGTCTTATACTACTTCTTCCAGAACTAAATTGTGAAAATGTAAAGATACAAAAACTAAAAACTCAAAAACAAATAAAAAGGGGACACTAAACAAAGGGGGAGTTTAACAAGATAGTCAGACCATATGGTTCATGCTGACCAGATATGACCAAAGTTAATCATGCATCCTTTAAATATGGATAAAGCTCTAAGGGGCCATTTAGCCCTGGACTTTTATTAGCTTTTAAGGTTAAAATCCAGTAATTTTCTCTTCTTAGTACTAGATTATTATAATCGCCACCTCTCAGGTTCCTATTTACCTTATCAATTACCATAAACTTAAAGGAATGTTGTTCAGGTTCTCTAGTATTAACAACATGTGCTGCAGTAGCATAAGTCATGTCCCCTCCCCCCTGAATGGCTCGCATGTGTTCTCCTACTCTGATTTTAAACTCCTGATCGTTTTCCCCACATAAAAAGCCTCACAGTTACATATTGCCAAATAAATAACTCCCACTGTGTCACAAGAATAGGAGAATATCCTTTTAGATGCAAGCTTTAAATTAATGCAACTCATTGTTAAATACAGTAAGGAGAAAGAAGCTGAGCTGAAGGAAGATATAAAGAAATGTGAAATAGAAGTGTTAAAGTTTCGTACACATTTGGACTTTGAGCGTTTAAACTTGAGACTGAAAGATTCAATTTTTAAATTGGATTCTGAAGTTAAAAATCAAAATGACCAAGTTTCTACGAGACAAAGTAGATTTTGAAGGAAGCAACGATTTTTAAATGGAAAACAACCAGAAAAAGGTATTTTAAAGAACAGAACTAAGAATGTATCATTTGAGTATTCCACAGATTTCAGTACAGACTATAGCTATATAGAGGGAGACAACATTAACATGTATCCTTTTCAGAAGGAGAAATCAACAATGGAGCAACAACCAGTGGGGAGCATCAGGTGTACACGCACTTATATTCCACCACCTTTACGTAAGGAGTCCAAGATTTCAAGGAGAAGCAAGGGATTTCCAAAGGAAAGAGAACCCGACGAGGAGAAGAAAGAACAAAACCTTATGGAAACAGGTATTCTCGAGGGAATTACAGGGACGAATGCATGGAGGAAGCCTTATGGCAATGGGGGTCGATCAGCAGAGGAGGTAAGAACTGAATCTTTGATACCCCTACAACTCAAATTATTAATCTATCTAAACATGATCTGACAAGTGGAGAAATCAACTTGTTAAAAAGGTTTGAGTTTTGCTCTACTACCCCTTTAAATCGAGTACAAACTTTAATAGATTTGAATTTAAACTGCCAACTTAATATTAAGGCTTTCTATTCCCAAGAGAAATGCTGGGATTACAAGAAATGGAACATTCAGTGAAGGATACAAATGTTTTAAAAACATCGGTCTGGTGCCCCCATGTGCAGCAGTAACTATTTTTAAAGAGTTGGTTGAGAGAGACATTGAAACATTAAGCATTCCAGTGAATAATTTTTCTTATCAGAACTTAAGTAGCAGTGAAAAAGAAGCTATAGATACTTTAAAGAAGGATACAGATATAGTGATAAAACAAGCAGACAAAGGTGGAGCGGTGGTCCTAATGGATAGAGAAAATTACATTCAAACACCATGAAGTCTTGCTATATTATGACTATATGCAGTTAGCCACTGCACTTGAACTGCCCCGAAGGGGAAAGAGTTAACTCCAGAGAGTCTGGAGTTCTAAAGCGCGAGAGCGCTTATGCTAAAGTTTCATCTGGTCAGTTTCAAATGAAACTGTCAGATTCTTTACTCTGCTTCACTGAACAGTCGCCTCGGAGATCAGCCCTTCAGCTCGGTTCATTTCTCGGTTCAAGCGAGTATTTTCGTCTTATTTGAACCGCAAAAAGTATTTATTTTACTGCATTTCGTTAAAAGCTCTATCTGGTAAACCGTAGTACAAAATTAAAAGTCTGTGTGGAAATTCAATTATCGGTTCGGTTTTGAACCGATCGGTTTGCTTAATTTAACGTTTTAAAGTGTTGGTTGGGCTTTTAGAGTGCGGTTCCCGGTTCTTATCGGTTCTAAAAAAACCTTGCTTTTAAAATAGGTTTTTTCAAATACCCGTGACACGGTTAGGAACCGATAAGGGTGTCTTGCCTGGCACTGCCATCAAAAGGGCAAGTTTTTGGTTAGGCTGGCATTATGTCTGAGAAACCCAAAAGAAAAACCGGGCCCACTGGGTTTCAACACTGTGATGTCTGTGGGGAAGCCTTTGCCAAGGCTGACCCACACACCACTTGTGTTTATTGTCTGGGGGCTGACCACCTCCTGTCAGACTGCCAGGTGTGTAAAATTTCCTTGCAGCCACCCTGGAAAAGAGATTGTGCCGGCTCAGGGAATGAGAGGCCAAGAAGTCCGCTGACCCGGATGGCCAGCCTGGTCCAGTACCCACTGGACCAGAGGGAGTGCCCTCTGACCAGGGCGATACTTCCTCGGGCAAAAGGAAGGCTGGTTCAGAGGAACCAGTCTCAGTAAAAAAAGTCAAAGAAATCAGTAGGTTTGGAGTCCAAAATTGTCTCTCCAACTGCTGCAGAAATAGCTAAAGCCATACAGATTGTCCAGTCACTGTCTCAGGGTCCTGTCAACCATCTACAGTTGGTAAAAGGTGGTTCAGTACAGTTCCAGTGGTTCAGGAGTATGATGTTGAGGAATTTTATGAACCACAGGAGGGAAGAGGAATTTGATCAATACATGAGTGGCTGGAGGGTCTGGACGTGCCCATTGAACTGGACATTTCTCCAGACAGACCTTTAGAATCTCCTCCTTTTCTGTCTGAGTCCCTTCTCATTTTATGTTTTACAAAAAGGTTGCAGAATCCCTCCAGCTTCCTTTAGAGGAGGCTGTGGATGAGCAAGAGGAGCCTGATTATGTAGAAATGATGGATATACCAGAGTCTAGGAGGTTGTCTATTCCTTTGCATAAGTCATTTGGGAAGCAAACAACAAAGATTTAAAAAAAATCCTCATTCTATCCCTCCTGTAGATAAAAAAATGGACAGAATATATACTTTGTCAGGCTCTGATACAGACTTCCTCACTCAGCAGTGTAGTCATGTAGGTGTGGTACAAGCTGCAGTCTGTGACAAGGCTAATTTCCCCTGGCCTCACATCCTCCTGATAAGGATCCAGGAAGATTGATACCATGGTAAAAAAAAAAAAAAAAGTATATGGCAGCTTCTTTGGGGACTCAGGCAGGCAAATTATATGGCTTATGTGGCTAGATATCAGATATCTAGGTGGGACACAGTTTGCAGTTAGCCAAGCAGGCCCATGGCCAGCTGGCTAGTGAGTTGGAACAGGTGGCTGCTGATGGCATTGAAGCCTCTAGTTCAATTTCATACTGCTGTTGATGTTAATGATGTTTCCTCTAGGGTCATGGCCACTTCTGTAGCTTTCAGAGGTTGGCATGGCTCAGATGCACTAATCTGTCCCAAGTTACCAGTCAAGGCTATGGATTTTCCTATTGTAGGTAATTCTCTGTTTGGGGAACAAACAGAAAACTATATGAAAAAGATGTATGAATATAGAACTACCTACTGAAAGTGCCCATGCTAAGGGAGGCATGCCACTCCACAGAGCCGCAGCTCCCAGAGGGCAGGCCTTTCCATGGGTTTTTACCAATCCCAGGCCTCCTCTGCATTTGCACAGAGGGTTTCTTCAGAGGCAGAGGTAGATGGGCACAGTAACCGGGTCTCTCCCTCAGCCTAAGGTTAATAAGGGCAGGCCCTGATGGGGTGCCCAGGGCCGATTCTCCTGTACTGGTGGGGGGCAGGTTGGTTTATTTCAGCCAGAACTGGGTGTCCCTAACTTCAGACAGGTGGGTTCTGGAGGTAATAGGCCAGGGTTTGGTTCTCAGCTTCAAACAGTTTCCAAAGATGAGAGCCAGACTTTTTTCCACCTGCAAATCCTTCAGAAGCCCTTGCTTTGGAAGCAGAGGTTTCTTCTCTTCTGGACTGCAAGCAGTAGAAAGGGTCCCTCCTTGCCATCAGGGCAAGGGGCTGTACTCAGGATACTTTCTTACCCCAAAAAGACAGGAGAATGGCGGCCCATTCTAGATTTAAGGTACCTGAGCAAGCATCTTTTGAAACCAAAGTGCAAAATGTTAACTCTGGCAATGATTTTGCCTTCCCTGAGGCCAGGGGACTGGCTAGCTTCCCTGGACCTCAAGGATGCCTATTTTCATGTTCTGATCAGGCCTTCTCACCAAAAGTGCCTCAGGTTCGAACTACCCTCAGGCCACTACCAGTTCAGGTCAATGCCCTTCGGCCTTTCCTCTGTGCCAAGGGTACTCACGAAATGTCTAGCTGTGGTAGTGGCTCATTTAGGAAGACAAGGGATTGCTGTGTTCCCTACCTGGACGACTGGCTCATAGTGGGTCAGTCCCCAGATCAGGTAAAATCCCACTTGCAAGTCACCCAGCAGCTTCTCACTTCCCTGGGATTCCTGCTGAATTTACTAAAGTCAGTTCTGGAACCAGTTCAGGTACTTACTTTCTTGGGTGCAGAATTGAACACAGAGTTAGCCAGGGCATTTCTTCCCTCGGAAAGGGTAGACAGGCTCATTGCCCTGGCATCCTCCTTTACCCTGCGGGTCCCTTGACCAGCAAGGCATTTTCTGCAACTCCTAGGGCACATGGCTGCTTCCACAGCTGTAGTGCAAGGAGCAAGATTCCAGATGAGGGACATTCAGTTCCATTTGAGGGCCTATTGGTCTCAAAGCAGGGACCCCCTTTCCAAATTGGTTCCAGTGACCCAAACTCTGATCCTAGATCTACACTGGTGGCAGGATCAAAGCAATCTAAAACAAGGGGTTCTTTTTCATTCCGTTTCCACTCCTCACCCCTCACCATGGATGCCTCCCTGTTAGGGTGGGAGCTCACTGAGCGACCTGTCCACTCAGGAGTGTGGTCTCCCAGGAATCTCTGCTCCACATCAATCTTTTGGAACTCAGAGCTGTCTTTTAGTTCTTCAGGCGTTTTCAGCTTCTGTCCAGAACAAAGCAGTTCAAGTCAGGACAGACAACACCACAACAATGTGGTACATCAACAAGCAAGGGGCACTCGGTCATCAGCCTTGTGCACCAAGCAATGAAGTTGTGGTCTCTGGCTTACTCCTGAACACCTCCCTGATAGCAGTTCACCTTCCAGGGAAGGACAATGTCCCATGGATGCCCTCAGCAGGATTTCTCAGGGCCATCACTAATGGGCTCTGAATCCTCATGTGCTGGGGTCGGTCTTTGCCAGATGGGGTACCCCTCAGATAGATCTTTTCGCAGCCCCAGACAACAACCAACTTCCTCTGTTTTGTTGCAGGCCTCCAGTGCTGGGCTCAGTCCCCCTGGACGCCTTTCAGTTGGATTGGGAAGGTATGCCTTCCCCTTCTTTTCAGGGTGCTAGTAAAAATCAGATCTCAGCCCTGCGTAGTGATTCTGATTGCTCCAGATTGGGCCAGACAGCCCTGGTACCCACTGCTTCTGTCCTTGGCAGTACACCCTGCCCTGAGCTTGCCCAGAGTCCACGACTTTCTGGCCTGTGCACAGGGGAGAGTGTGGTATCCGGACCTCAAATCCCTCCATCTCAAGGCATGGCTCTTGAGGAGTTAGAATTTACTGACTTACACCTTTCTCAAGGTGTTCTGGATATTTTAAAGGCTTCAAGGAAGCCTTCCACTAGGGCCACTTACAATTCTAAGTGGAAAAGGTTTTTCCATCTGGTGCTCTGAGAAGCAGATTATCCCAGAATCTGCTAATCTGCCCATTTTACTAGACTATTGGTCCGTTTAAATTCCTTAGGCCTTAGGCCAGCTGCCTTAAAGGTTTATCTAGCAGCTGTCTCTGTTTTGGTATCAGCAGGGAAGCCTGCTTCCCTTTTCTTCTCACCCTGTCTTTTCCAAGTTTTTTAAGGGGTTACTTCACACTAATCCTCCTTTTCAAGAACCAGCTCCTGCCTGGGACCTGAATGTTTGCATTGCTCAGTTAATGCAACCCCCCTTTGAGCCTCTGTCCTCAGCAGAGCTCAAGTTTCTAACTTGGAAAACTGTTTTCCTAGTGGCTTCACTTCTGCCAGACGCATAAGTGAACTACAGGCCCTGTCAGTGGAAGAAGATTTTATCTCTTTCAACAGAGATAAGGTAGTCCTCAGGACTAACAGAAAGTTTTTGCCTAAAGTGGTTTCAGATTTCCACCTGATCCAATCCATCTCTCTTCCAGTATTTTTCACTGAGCATTCTTCCTCAGGTGGGAGGAGACTGCACAGCTTGACGCCAAACAGCCTTAAGCTACTATTTGAACGCACCAAGGTCACAGGTTCGAATCCTCCAACTCTTCCTTACCTTGGCGAGGTTGGCAAAGGAACCTGCCACTAAGAGGACAATTGCAAGGTGGATTGTCTCTTGTATCCAATTTTGTTATCAAAAACTAGGTAAAGAACCCCCCTCAGGACTGAGGGCTCACTCCACCAGGGTATAGCTGCATCTCTAGCGGCTGCTAGAGATATTCCCATTCTGGAAATCTGTCAAGCTGTTACTTGGAAAACAGTTCACATTTTTATCAAGCATTATTCCCTGACTCCAGTCCAGGAGAGATGCTCGTTTGGCACAGCTGTGCTGAGCCCATTTCTTAAGTAGGTTCTGACCCTCCTCCATGGAGGTACTGCCGCATCTGCATATAGTCATAATATAGCAAGACTTCATGGTGTTTGAAGAAAAATTACTCACCTTAGTAATTGCTTTTCTTCTCATGGAGTCTTGCATATTATGACCACCTCCTCCTGCCCTCTCAGAACTTCTACTTGGGTAGGGTGGCAAATTAGTGCAAGCACTGTGTCATGCCTATTGTAGTTTTTCCTTACCCCTTTATTCAAGGTTAGGGAACTAGGTTATTTTATTTATGGCAATATATTGGCCCCCTTCCTGGACTTGAGTCTTTTGGGGAAGGGGGGGTCCTAATAGTGCTTGTCAGGGAGGTAACTAATAATACTATTATTCATTGTTATTATTGTTATTGTTGTTTATAGTGTTGTTATTTCTACTAATAGGTAGCCACTTTGCTAGTGTAGAGCTTTTCACACAGACTTGTTGCTTAGTGTTAGCTTCGTAAAGATCTGACAGTTTCATTTGAAACTGACCAGATAGAGCTTTGGCATAAGCGCTCTCGCGCTTTAGAACTCCAGACTCTCTGGAGTTAACTCTTTCCTCTCCGGGGCAGTTCAAGTGCAGTGGCTAACTGCATATAGTCATAATATAGCAAGACTCCATGAGAAGAAAAGCAATTACTAAGGTGAGTAATTTTTTCTTTTGGAAGTGCAAAGACAGATTTATAACACCCAGTACTATATTAGACTAAAAGAAGATCCAACATATGAGTTCAAATATGGAATTGATGAGATTATTGAAGATGCCTTGTCTAGTGGAGTAATTACCCAAGATGTGAAAAATTACCTTACAGTTTCTAATCCCACCAGGGCCACTTTTTACATTCTTCCGAAAGTCCATAAAACTTTAGTTAATCCACCTGGTCGTCCAATAGTGAGTGGTATAGGTTCACTAACAGAACCTTTGTCGAGATATGTGATTCTTTTTGAAACCTTTGTGTGGAACTTGCCATCATACATCAAAGATACAAAAGAAGTCCTTAATTTCTTGAAAGACGTGATATTACCAGAAGAAGGAATTTTAGTCACAGTGGATATTGAATCACTGTATACCAATGTTCCACATGAAGAAGCACTAGATGCAATAGCTTGCTTTTTAAATAAAGCTTAATATTAGTGGTTCTGATGTTTTATTAAAATTCTTGGAATGCATTTTAAAATGTAATGTATTTGTATTTGATGGAGAGTTGTTTCACAGATAAGGGGAACAGCTATGGGAGCCACTTGTGCACCATCGATTGCAAATTTATTTGTGGGAAAGTGGGAAGAGGATTTTATTTTTAATCATAATGTCAATATTTTTCATAATTTTGTGATGGTTTGGAAACGTTTTATTGATGATATTTTTTTGATATGGAAGGGTGATGAAAATGAGTTAAAATCGTTTATAGACTTTTTACATAGAACAAATCCTTTTCTGAAGTTCACAGTTAGTTACTCCAAGGAACAAATTACTTTTTTAGACTTAAAGATTGAACGTAAAGAAAATAATAAGATAAAAACTACTTTATTCCGAAAGGAAGTTGATGGCAATACTATATTACGGGCTAACAGTTGTCATCCCAGGCACACTATCAAAAATATACCAATCGGTCAGTTTTTAAGAACAAAACGAAACTGTACAGAAGTGGAAGATTTTGAGGAGGGGGCAAAAGAATTAACAAATAGACTGACACAGAGGGGCTATGGTAAGAACTATATTAGGAAGCTTACAACACAGCCAAAACACTGACAGGGATGATCTTTTGAGAAATAAGTGCAAAATACAGCATGAAGATTGCTGTTTTAATTTCATATAAGATATTCAGTAAAAGCAAAGAACTTGAAAATATCATAAATAGGCATTGGCATATATTGGGAGCTGAATCAGGTTTACAAGGAGTGATAGAACAACTCTGCTAGAATGTGTTTTAAGACAGTTTCCGCTATAGGAGACTTACTTACGAGAAGTCATTGTGAAAATAAGTCTAAAAGCACATGGTTAGATAAAAGGAAGGGTCATTTTAAATGCAAACGATGTATCTATTGCAGCCATATGTTACAGAGTAATATTTTTTCGAGTCACAACAGTGATAGAAGTTTTGAAATTCGACAATTCATGAACTGTGACACAGTGGGAGTTATTTATTTGGCAGTATGTAACTGTGAGGCTTTTTATGTGGGGAAAATGATCAGGAGTTTTAAAATCAGAGTAGGAGAACATATGAGAGCCATTCAGGGGGGGACATGACTTATGCTACTGCAGCACATGTTGTTAATACTAGAGAACCTGAACAACATTCCTTTAAGTTTATGGCAATTGATAAGGTAAATAGGAACCCGAGAGGTGGAGATTATAATAATCTAGTACTAAGAAGAGAAAAGTACTGGATTTTAACCTTAAAAGCTAACAAAGTCCAGGGCTAAATGGCCCCTTAGAGCTTTATCCATATTTAAAGGATCTGTTAACTTTGGTCATATCTGGTCAGCATGAACCATATGGTCTGACTATCTTGTTAAACTCCCCTTTGTTTAGTGTCCCCTTTTATTTATTTTTGAGTTTTTAGTTTTTGTATCTTTACATTTTCACAATTTAGTTCTGGAAGAAGTAGCATAAGACTACATTGTTATATGCACTTTTGTTTTATTGTATTAGACATGAAGATGTTTAAAATATTTAATTGAATGAAGGTCTCTGGAGGATTACAATTAGTTTGATGGTTTAGCTAAGTATTCATTGTTCTGATGGAATACACCTGAATCAATTGTGTGTTATATATGGTGTTCTCTGACACTTGATTTTTTATTTCCTTTGATAAAGAACTGGGGGAGCAGTCCGAAACATGTTAGGAGTTTTGTAAAATAAAGCTTTTTATACTACGTGTTTCTCTTATGAGTTGTATGTGCTCGAAGCCTTTTCTACAAGTATTCCATTGTTGGTTTCTGGAGCACTACATCCCAGTGCGCACTCAGTTGGTTTGTAAACTTTGGACAACACGATTGCAGACGGCCTGAGTCGCTCCCAGGCCAGAGTCCACAAGTGGGAACTTCTTCAAGAGGTAGCAGAGGATCTGTTTCTTTGATGGGGATCTCCAGAGTTGGACTTGTTCACATCCCCATCCAACGCAATACTGCCCAATATTTGCTCGCTAGATCCAGGGCCTGGTGTTTTCTGGCGAGACGCGTTGTCCTTCTCCTGGGCGGACAGATTCTTCTACGGTTTCCCTCCCTTCCCGTTGATCCAGAGAGTTCTTCTCAAACTGAGCAGGGAGCATGCAACAATGATCCTGGTGGCCCCTTTCTGGCCCAGACAGATCTGGTTCCCTTTGCTAATTCAGCTATCCCGGGAACCTCCGCACCCGTTGCCATTCAGCTCCCATCTCTTGTCTCAGGAGGAAGGTTCACTGGTCCACCCGGACTTACGCCACTGAACCTGCATGCATGGCTCCTAGAGACGTGAGCCATCTTGGCGTCACGGGTCTCGCAAGAGGTTGCAGAAGTTCTTCTGCAGCCAGAAAGCCAAGCAACGATGCGACGTACGCCATGAAATGGCGCTCGGTTGTTTATGGTCGCTGTGATTTTTCCCTTTAGGTTGCCGGTGGGAGTGGTGTTGGACTACCTGCACTTTTCCATTCAGGTCTAGCCTACTCCTCTATCAAGGTGCACCTCTGTGCCATTCTCTGCCTACCACCTTCCGGTGGGACATCGCACAGTCGCACAATTAGACGCCTCTCGGGAATTTTTGAGAGGGGTGTCACACCCTAGGCCACCCATTAAGGACCCAGTGCCTCCATGGGATTTGCTCTTTGTCCTGGAACAACTCACGCTTCCCCCCTCCGAACCTGCCGCGGATTGCGAGCTGCGTTTTCTGTCGTGGAAAACACTGTTTCTAGGGACATGGATATGTTGTTCATCCACACTATCTGGCAGGTTCCTTGCCGCTTTAAATCTTGCCGGAAGGTCTTCAAGCTAGCTCCTCCCACCCACCCGGGTGGTAAAACTCCCGGCTCCGCCCCATGACGCCAGATCTTCCTTACCACTTGGAAGCTCAGGTTCCCTCCTAAACGCTCTGTGATTAAGACTTGGTGCCTAACTCTTCTAACTTTGAAACTTGTTTCAAAATTTTACAAAATACTTCGGTCTTCTTCTCCTCGCAGCTGCGGTGGATAAATCGATTCCCGGATTTCGGAGATGTCCCTGCGGGCAGAAAATGTCTCGGACAGACCCGCACTCCACGTGCGTCTAATGCTTGGGCCTTGAGCACGATCCGCAGGCTTGCGACCTGTGCTCTTCCTTTTCGATCTATGTCCTTGAAGATCGTGCTGCCCGTCTTCAGTTGGGGCGTCCCGAAAAGAGATTTCCTCCGTTAAATCAAGGAGGCCCGATTGTCGGTGTCCACGGCTGCAGGCTGTGCGGAACAACTAGAGCAGATGATGGCCCTCGAGGAGGAGGCGGCGCAGGCCGCTCCATCTTCGGCCGCGGCATTTGTCCCGCTCTCTCTCTCAGCGCCTCTTATTCGGCTTCTTTTAAGGAGCTTTGCTTGACCCTCTCGACAAAAGGCGAGGGTCCAACCTCTTCTGGACCGTTTTCTCGGTCAAAAAAGAGTACGGATAAGTCCCATCGTCGACGCTCTTGGGAGCGGGAAAGATCTCTCTCCCCTTGTCGACAGTCAACTTCGGTCGATCCTTCAGCCTCGGCCACTGGCTTCACGGCGTCCCCGTCAGGCCAGTTGACCGAGACACCCGCCGACGCGGTTGAGATATTTCTCGACCCGTTAGACGGGTTGTCGGCTGGTGAAGCTGAAATTCCCCTCTCCCCGGTTCCCCCGGCGAGAGTTGAGGATCCCGTCGGCTCATCTGTGCCTCCGGTTCCGGAGCGTCGTGCAGTCGTCCGAGACGGGCGCGCACGATTCTTGTACCCCGTCATACCGACCTCGGCCTTGCCGAGATTCTCGGTCCCGTCTCTGACCTCCTCGCGGTCCAGGCCGATCCCGCCCGTCATGGCGGTCTCGGTCCCGCACACAGCTAAGCGCGCCCGCCCGCCTCCTCGGACAAGGGGAGGCTTCGGCGCAAGTTGCGTCGAAAATGTGAGGAGCTTATGTGGCAACAGCTTCTGTTGGCCGGGAATAAGCCGACCCAGTCGTCTTCTCCAGCCATTAAGTGGCTGTCACCGGAGCGGCCGAAACAACCCCTCGTGGTGGTCGAGGAGCCTGTTCCCAGGCCGATTGTTTGGCAAATTACTGCTACCCCACCGATTTTGGTGGAACCGCCTCCTCCTCAGCCGTTAGTTGGGGCTCCGACCAAGAGTTCTCAGTCGGCTCAGGGGCTGCCCCATAGGCTGTCGGTCACTCTCACTCCCAATAAACCTCGGCAAGTGGAGGGTTTCTCAGGCTCGAGGCAGCTCTTTGAAGACTCGTCGGAGTCGGAAGATGACTCCTCCTGTTCTCCAGGTGAATGGACTTGGTGTCCTCAGGGGCAGTCAGTGGACGAGCAGCCCTTCGTCCTTCCTTGGCTTACTTCGGCTCATCTCGGAGTCCACCGGGATGAAGCTCGAACCCGTTTCCAAACGGGCCAGATATCCCTTCACGGAGATTCTGGACCGAGGGGATTCTCCGACGGAGGCCTTTCCGGTGGCCGAAGCCATAGTTGGTCCGGCCTTGGAACTATGGCAGCGTCCGGCTTCCTGCCCTGCACCTTCGGCCAGGATGGCCAGGAAGTACGCGGTCCCTACCGGTTCCCTGTCTGGTTTTTCGGTACACCCCTCTGCTGAGGGGTTGGTCACCGATAGCGTTTTCCGGCGCGGCGGGAACGCCAGGGACGTGGACAATCCGCCCGACAAAGAATCCAAGAAATTGGATTATGCCGGGTGAAAAGTCTATGCTGCTTCTTCTCTCGGCCTTCATCAGGCCAGTTCGGCCGTCCTGATGGCACACTTCTCCCATGCCCTGTTGGGCTCCCTGGATGAGGTCGTTCCCCATCTTCCAGCGGACCTGCAGACCACGGTCAGACAGGTGCGGGATCAGGGCAGGGCAGTGGCTAAGCAGCAGCTCCAGACTGCTCTCGACGCATCGGAGATCTTGTGCCAGGTCAGTGGTGGCGCGGTGGCCATGGTCGTCGGGCGTGGCTGAGGATATCCACCTTCACCTCGGATACCCAGCACAAACTGGCGGATGTTTCCTTCCTGGGAACAGACCTCTTCGGCCCTGGAGTGGAAGGTCACCTCCAGAGGATCGAAAAGTCCAATGCCACCTTGGACTCGGTCTCCTCCGCCCAGAAGGACAAAGGCCGTAAGCCTCAGCCTAAGCCCTTTCACCCTTCTGTGCCCGTGGCGCGCCCGGCCCAGCAGCGTCAGGGCCAGCAGGCTTGACCTTGGTACCCCAAACCCAAGCGTCGTCTTCCTCTAATAGGAAGCAAGGAGGTAAGGGCCAGGAGGTTCCTCGGCGGTCCCTCCACTAAGCCTGCCCAGTGGCGGGCTGAGGGTGTCGCCCCATTCCGTCACCCACTCCCTGGTCTCCCCATGGGGACGGCTCAGCACTTCCTTTCCGCCTGGTCCGCTGTTACCACGGACAGGTGGGTTTTGGAGGTGGTGGGAAGAGGCCTGCCTCTAGAATTCGAGCAGGCACCGCCCTTCAGAGCCGTCGCCCCTCGGGGGCTTCGGGGTCCCCAGCCTCACTGGCGGCTCGTCGAGCCGACATCGCTCTCCTCCTCCAGAAGGAGGTGATAAGAGAGGTGGAGGACCCTCCTTCAGACCCGGGGTTTGTGTCCAGGTATTTCCTGGTCCCGAAACGGACGGGGGCTGGCGCCCATCCTGACTACACGACAGAAACAAGTTCCTAAGGTCTCGAACCTTCAGAATGGTCACTCTGGCTCAGATAATACCATCTCTGAACACGGCATGTGGTTCTGTTCTCTGGACTTTCAGGACGCTTCTTTCACGTCCCTATCCGTCCGTCTCACCGGAGGTTCCTCCGCTTCCGAGTGGAGAGATCCCTATTCGAGTTCCAGGCCATGCCCTTCGGCCTTTCTTCAGCTCCCAGGGTCTTCACCAAATGCATGGCAGTGGTGACAGCATTTCTGCGGCGCCGAGGGGTCCAGGTGTACCCTTACCTGGACGATTGGCTGATAGCAGCCCTCTCCAGTCAGGAGGCGGAGCGGTCCAGGGACCTGGCCTCCGGTTTGCTCTCAAGTCGGCCTCCTTATCAACGAGGCCAAATCGAACTCGAGTCAAGCAGGTGATACTGTTCATCGGGCAGAGCTCGACTCTCTACGAGCCAGAGCACGGCTCCCGCCGGACAGGGCCGAGGTTCTTACCTCCTTTGCCCAATCATTTCTGGTTGGGCAATCGCGCCCTGCCCGGGACTTCCTGCGCCTCCTGGGTCTCATGGCGGCCTGTACCAGCGTGGTCCGTGAGGCACGTGCACATGCGTCCCCTTCAGTGGGGACTGGCCAGCCAATGGTCACAACGCTGCGATCCCTTGGACCAGCTTGTGGTGACGACCCAGGAGATGTGGAACGCTCTCCAGTGGTGGACCGTTCCATCCCATCTGCAGGAGGGCATCCCGTTTGTCGGCCCCGAGCCGACGGTCTCTCTGACGACCGACGCCTCTTTGATGGGTTGGGGTGCCCATCTGGGGGAACACAGAGTGCACGGCCTCTGGTCCCCGTGGGAGTCCCGATGCCACATCAACCTGCTGGAGCTCCGTGTGGTCCGCCTAGCTCTCACCGCCTTTGCTCCGTTTCTCCGGGGTCAAGTGGTCCGAGTCCAGACGGACAATACCACGACCATGTACTACCTAAACCGCCAGGGCGGGACACGCTCCATGCTTCTATGCAAGGAAGCTCTCCGCATCTGGTCACTTGTGCGCAGCCTGGAGGCGGATCTCCTGGCCATTCATGTGGCTGGAGCCTCCAACACCCTGGCCGATGCCCTTAGCCGGATAGGGGCTGCATCGCATGAGTGGTCTCTCCTGCCGGAGGTAGTACAAGATCTGTTCTCCCTTTGGGGCACATCTCTGGTGGATCTGTTTGCCTCCAGGGAGAACATGAAGTTGAGGCTGTTTCATGCCCGCCCCCTCAGCAGGGCTCGCTGCAGGGGGATGCCTTCTTGAGGCCATGGACCCCGGGCCTCTTTTACGCCTTCCCCCCCTTTCCCCTGATTCACAGGGTCCTGCTCAAAGCGAGGAGGGACAAGGCGCAGGTGATTCTGATAGCCCCAGACTGGCCACGCCAGTTCTGGTACC
This sequence comes from Neoceratodus forsteri, assembly GCA_016271365.2. Lineage (NCBI taxonomy): Eukaryota > Metazoa > Chordata > Ceratodontiformes > Ceratodontidae > Neoceratodus > Neoceratodus forsteri. The sequence continues at coordinate 113,442,414 of CM028131.1, forward strand.
CAGATCTCCTCAGCCTCAGCTCCAGGCTCCCGAGGCAGCTTCCAGCTCGCCCAGACCTGCTCTCAGTCAATCAGGGGAAGGTGTTCCATCCGGACCTTCAATCCCTGCACCTGACGGCCTGGTTCCTGAGCGGCTAGAGTTCCAGGCCTTGGGTCTTTCCGACGAGGTCCTCAACATTGTTGAGGCGTCCCGTAAGGAGTCGACCAGAAAATGCTACGCCTTCAAATGGAAGAGATTCTCCATTTGGTGTCGGGATAAGGGCTTGGACCCTTCCTCGTGTTCTGTGGCCAGCATTTTGGACTATCTGTGGTCCCTTTCTCAGCAAGGGCTTCGGTCGACGACCCTTAAGGTGCACCTGGCAGCCATCTCTGCTTACCGGGCGTGGGCCAGGAAGCAGTCAGCAGCGCAGGAGAAGGTGGTCGGGTGCTTTTTCAAAGGCCTTGACCACATATCCCCTCCGGTGCGAGAACCTCCACCTCCGTGGGTTCTACTGCTGGTATTGGCTAAGCTCATGGGCAAGCCATTCGAACCGATGCACAGATGTGACATCTCTCACCTGTCATGGAAGACTGCCTTCTTGGTGGCTATCACATCAGCCAGAAGGATGAGAGAGCTCCAGGCGCTTTCCATCAAGTCCCCCTGTCTGGTCTTCCACAGGGACAAGGTTGTCCTGCGTCCCCACACGAAATTCCTTTCGAAGGTGGTGTCGGAGTTTCACCTTAACCAGGTGTTGACTCTGCCGGTGTTCTATCCCAATCACACCTCGGAGGCCGAATATAGGCTCCATACTTTGGACCCTAGAAGGGCGCTCGCTTACTACAAGGAGCGGACTGCTGAAGTTTGGGGAGAAGTTCGCCAGTTGTTTGTCACCTACGCTGAAGCCGCACCTTGCAGACCTTGCAGCCAAGCAGACGATAAGCAGGTGGGTCACCTCCTGCATAGATCTCTGTTATAGGTTGGCGGGCATGGAGCCTCCCAGAGGGATAAGAGCTCATTCTACCCGCCATACCGCTGCATCGGTGGCTGCTTCCAGGGATGTCCCTATCCTGGAAATCTGCAGGGCTGCTACCTGGAAGTCAGCACACACCTTCATCACCCACTACCGCATTGACCTTGAGTCATGCCGGGATGCTGGTTTTGGGGCCTCGCTTCTCCAGTCCTTATTTCCCAAGTAAGTATTAAGGGTGTGTGCGCCTTTCCTCCCTCCTCCCAGAGAACTGCTAGGAGTCTGCCAGATAGTGTGGATGAACAACATATCCATGTCCCTAGAAATACAGGTTACTCACCTGTAACAGGAGTTCTAGGAATGGTGTATGTTGTTCATCCACACAACCCACCGGCCTCCCTGGCTTCGACGCACAACCAGGCTTCCAGCAGACTAGATCTGGCGTCATGGGGCGGAGCTGAGAGTTTTACCACCCGGGTGGTTGGGAGGAGCCAGCTTGAAGACCTTCCGGCAAGATTTAAAGCGGCAAGGAACCTGCCAGACAGTGTGAATGAACAACATATACCATTCCTAGAACTCCTGTTACAGGTGAGTAACCTGTATTTATTGAGGTATATATTTTAACATATAGTCTCCAGCATTCCAGATCTCCGAAATGCGCAGGCTCGGGTTGTAAAAGGCAGCAGAATCCGTTGTCTTCATGAGGAGATAGGTGCCATATCCAAGAGTTAAACATATGCCAGCAAAGTCATCATCCTAAATAAACTCCCTTTGTCACCCCTCAATCCATGGCCAGGCCTCCCAAGCTAAACAACTAACGAAAATACATTTAAATTGTCAGTGACTAACATCCAAGGATTGGGGGAGATCAGAGGAGAGTGTCACAGTATTATCTGTGGGAAATACAGCCCTGAAACCCTGATACATTACTCACTGTCCCTAGAGTCACTGTCAGAGGCTTCTTTAGCCTGGAATTCATTTTCCATGTGATTCACCATTTTTGCCGCTTCCCCAACATCCACAAATTGATAAGTTTTCTCACCATAAACATTGCATAGGTTGGCAGGCATGAGGAGAATATCGTGTGCCCCAAGCTGGCGTAACCGGGTTTGGGCCCCATCAGAACCCTTTTGGCGCTGCTGGGTTGCATAACTTAAGTCTGGACATAAATGTATTTTTTTTTTTTATAGTATTTGATATATAAGTATACATCATACTCATTTCCTGAACAGGTATATAGACAGCCAGTTAGACATTACATTACATAGGATAGAGACTATCTGTTTGGTTGGTACATCATTTGGGAGGTATCTCATCAATAACATTTTCAACAGTAAAAAAATAATATTGGAGCTGTCATGCAGCCAAAGCCCTATTTGGCTTCAAGTAATTCCTAACGTCATATTTAACTGACCAAAGGTCTTAATAGAAGTTTAACCTCCGTCAAGTAAAAGAAAAAGAATCTCCAGTCTGGAGCGACCCCTTGCAGGTATGGGAGCAAGTTAATGCTATCCACAGTCAATTGGAATTTTACCCTCCTATATGTAACAAAACGGAATATGCTTTCCGTTAAAACTATACCCCAGGTTAGATTCCCAATCTATTGCTTCTCAGTGCAGTAAAATGACGTACTGGGATTTCCAAGCAACGCTGTTCTGCTAATCGTATCAAAGTAAAAGCATAGAGCAGCCCTAAATATGTTTAACACCGATTAAATCATATCAATGGGGCATGCAGGCTTTGCTGTCATAGTACTACATCGTACAAAATGAAAAAATGAGCATTAAAAGTCCAGACCGTCTAAGCTTTGCAGAATTTTAAAGAATGCTGTTCAGCATTAAACACATCCAAACATTAGTAATAAATTGCCCAAATCTGGGGAGAAAAGAAACAACCTAATGGAGAGACCATGGTAATTATTTACTGTCCGAAGCTCAGAGTCTCTGCAGTGGGTTTAGCGAATGATAATTTTCCTCTTTCGCAACATGTTATCTCTAAAGTTAACTTAGTCCCCTTCGAATTCTTCTTCATCTGATAGTAGAGCCTCCCGTTGTCGTTTGGAGAGTATATTTTCAATGCAAGTCCCAGCTTCTTTTGGATCGATGAATCGATATTGACGCCGATTTATAGTGAAACACAGGCGAGCAGGGAAAGCGAGGGAATAAGATATATCCACCTCTCGAAGGTGCTGTTTTACTCCGTCAGAGGCCTTCCTCCTCATGCGGGTAGCATACGAGATGTCTGGAAAAAATAAAACATGGGCCTCATCCACAAAAATTGGGGCTTTGTTTCTCAGGACCACAAAAGCAGATCTCTCTGCTTGAGGGCGTAATTGATAAGCACTGTGCGTGGGTTAAGCAGACCATTAGAGGGTCGCCTCGAGTTAAGTCGTAAGCCTTGATTATTTTAAATTCTGTTAAGTCAGTTAGGCCTCCATCCAGGATTGTAGATACTGCGGTAAGATTCTCCTCAGATTCCTCTGGCAGTCCAAGAACACGAATGTTGGCAGCTCGTATTGAATTTTCCAGCTGTTCCACGCAGCTTCTCAGTGCCGCTTGCTCTTTAAGCGATGTTGCCATGGCGGCCAGTGCCTTTCCCGCCGTAGCTTCCGACTCTTTTGTTGCTTCCCCCAACGCTTCCATTCTATGCTCCATAGTAATAAATTTTTCGGTAAAATTGTCCAGCTTCTGATCCATCTGTTGTACCATTTTGGTGAGCACTTGCACCGCTAATTAAAGAGTCGACGGTGTTGCTCCATTTGTATCTGAGCTCAAGGCTTGAGATGGGCCTGGAGGGTTTTCAGGCGGTTTAATAGATGAGGATCGTGGAAGGAAGAAATCCTGCTTATTTGTCTTCGTACGTCCCATTATGAGCTTCAAAAATCACGATCCTGCTGCAGAAGTTTCTCTTTTATTGATGTATTTAGGCTGTAGATAGTTCCAAGCTCTTAAAATTGTAACTTTTATAGTTTTATTAAGCTGCGATAGGGAGCTCCAGAGAAAAGCTGCTGCTGGCTGGGCTGCTAGCTCCGCCCCCCCGACATAAATGTATTTTATTACCCTGCCAGTCCAGAGGTCCACTTCTTTTAGTCTGATGGAGGATAAGGTCTCTGTCCAGGATAGTTCTGAGCACCACCAGGAGAGTCCGCGGTACGAGTTCATTGGTAGCAGTGCAATTTCTCCCTCCTTGTGGGCTTATCCTGTATGACTTGAGGATAGTAATTGAGGCCTCCACCTTAAGGACATCTCAAAATAAGGTAGTTAGAAACAGTGTGGGATTTTCTTCTTCGGCTCCTTCAGGTAATCCAAAAATGTGGACATGTGTGGCATGGGAGGACTTTTCCAAATGTTCTAATCTGTGATGAAGCAGAACATTCTCTTTAGTCAGTCCGGTTGTCACTGACAATGCCGTTTCTGCCGATTTAGATACTGCTTTTGTTTTACCTTCCAGCAAACCTATTTTTGTGTCTAACAGTTTGAACTGTGCAGTAAAGTCCTCAACTTTTTGATCTAGTCTCTGGATATCTTTGAAGAGCACTGCATTCGATGGCTGTGATATTGTTTCGTCTCCTGTCCCCAGGTTAGACTCCTTGTTTGCCTCTTTGCTGGTGCCAGGTTTCAGTTCCTTAGGTCGGGCCCCATCTCCACCGGCCCTCGATCTGTTGCTTCTGCCCATATCTCCAGTTCTGATAGGCCGATTTTCATCAGAAAAAGATTGTTCTTCCTTTCTTGAAGTCAGCTTTTAGATTATCCAAATTAAAACTTTGCTGACTGGATTTTGATTGAAAAAGTTAATGATTCATGCTGTATCTCGCAGAGCTCTGCAAAACTGCTGCTATAAGCTCAGTGGTTGGCCACGCCCCCAGTATCAAAGAACTTTTACGTCTTAATTCAGTATCCAGACCAGTGTTACGGTCACGCCCCTGAGGGAATTCCTCAGTGCCTTCTTGGAGTGATCCTGACCACTCAATCAGACTGGGGGCACATCTAGTTCAGACTCCGATTAAGGTAGTTGATAGCCCTCAGCACTTTTTCTGTCATTGTTATTGTTTTGCGGGCAGTGTATCTAGCCTTGGCACTATTGTCTGGACTGAGTTTGGTCACAGACAAGGAAGGTGAGGTTAGCCAGCATTGCTACCATGTCCTTCAGCATCAGTCCAGGAGGCCACAAACATGTTTAAAGAAGTGACTAGTTCCTTCAGTGGCTGGAAAGCAAGCAGTTGTCCCACATAATGTTTTCTGGTCAGGTAGATGGTGGTGTTTTCTGGTTTCAGAGGTGTTTGACATGCTGTACAGAAGGTCTAGTCGCCCTCAGCTGGTTAATTTCACATAAAAGGGGAATTCTCCAGTGTTGAAGGTTTTTTTTTAAGTCAGTTGTCAGTGCTCGTTTGTAGAAGTGTTGCTTATTGTCATGGGATTGGGCCGTTACCAGCATGTACCTGTTTTCCTCCATTTCCATGATTACTTGGGTGCTCCAAGAGATTCAGAGACCAGGAGGAAGTCTCTTATAATAGCCTTAGAGTGGCCAAGAAGAACATGATTTTCATATCAGTAAACCTGGCATTGCAAGCACTGCTTTTTTTTTTTTTTTTTGCTTTGACTTCCATTCTGTGGGTGCTTGTTCAGTTAAGGATAATGGTTGTTATCTTAATTGCCTGCAGGAAGGTGTCCACTTGGTGGCTGTTAGCAGTGTATGTGACTGCCTCATGCAAAATTCTGAACAACCGCCTACCTCACCTCCACAACCTCGCGGTGCATAGGCAGCACATTAGAATTCTCTGCTCAGCGTCGCAACCCCCTCCTTGAGGTACCCATGGTATTCACGACTGTTGGACAAAGGTCTTTTGCGTATAGAATCACACAGTCCTGGAACAAGCTTTCCACAACGATGCAGAACTGCCCCTCGCTCCCCACATTGAAGCACTTACTAAGAGCACGACTTCATCAAAAGCAGCTGCACCTGTACTCACTAAATGGGCGTGTTTTCCTGAAATATCTGGTTCAGTACATTAATCCCCTGCACTAGCATAGTCTCACATACCCCCCCCCCAAGGCAAACCCCCATCTACCACAGTACTGCTGCAAAGAACACAAACTCATAACCTTGAGTCATATATAGCACTTCCTATAAGGATTATTAATGTGATTCAGTCTACTATCGATCTCTTCATTGTGTTACAGTAACTGACTGCATGTCCCACACTGTGCAACTGTTATTCTGTAGTGTCTCCATTAGTAAGTTTTACCTATGTGTAAATCAAGTATTTTCCTTAAGACTGTGGATAATGATCACTGTACAGTGTAAGACTAATGATTGGTGCTTTCCTATATGTAACTAATTCCAGATCACCCCTGATAAAGGGACCCTTGGTCTCAGCGGGCCTACCTGGTCAACAAAATTCAAACAAACAAATAAAATTCTCTTGACTGAGACCAGAGCCCAGGATAACATGCCCACTGGGGCCATGGTCTGCAGTTGGACTTCACAGGCAGGAGTGAACTGGTCCAAAATATTGAGCACCCTACGGGAATAGGTGTCTGCTCTCTTATCTGACATTGGAGCCAACTGTGGACACATCCTGGGGGTTTCTCATGGGCATGAGTTATATTCTCAGTGCAGTTGGGGGTGCCTTCTTCCTGGTGGTTTCCAGTTTCTCCATGCAATTGAGACATAGCATTTTAAATGCATGGATACAGTTCACTTAACCACACTCTGGCAGTTCCACTGGAATGATGTTATTGGCTGGGCATTTTTAAGCTGAGCTCCTCCCAACACCTGAGTGGTACATCCCCCAGAATCCGCCCCATGACATCATATCTTTCTTTCCACTGGAAGAGCAGGTCACCTCTTTTGTAGCTCACACTTGGGTTGTATATGCCAGTGGTGAACTTTATTGTCAAAGTTTTCTATATTTCTAACTCTTTGTTTTGTGGATCTTCCTGGACATAACGTCTCCACCACTCATTCACACTGAGGGGGAGTACGCCGGAGGCGCTAGGACCCAGCGAGAGCAAACTTTTCAGGAGGGCCGGTGCCTGAGATGGAGCCGTGAGAAAGCGGCATCGCGAGACCTGGCACGTGCGATAATGACTATCTTGGTGTCGACCCTCCAACCGCCTCAGTTCCTTTTTTCTCCGCCGTCGAGTGCGCTGTAGTAACAATGTCGCTTGCCCGCTGGGAGTTAAACTTCACTAGCAGCTTAGTTCAGTTTATTGTTTCGTATATTATCTATGAATCAGTACCGATTATATTTAATTAATTCTAACTTGTACAAGAGAAGTCTTCAGCCCTCCATTGACGAAGTCTACCATGAGCAGGTCAGGTGACGGTAGGGAGACTTCGTATGAAAGCTGTTCAGTCAGCTGGGCCGGGTCCGGTCCGTTGCCCTCTCCAGAGGGGGGGAGGGGGTCTGACAACAGATGGTCCAATGCTTAGGAGATGGTCACCGGAAGCATAAACGAAATGGTCCCATTTTCGGCACCATTTGGCCTTCAGTTCTTCTTCGACTCACAGGTTGAAAAAGAAACTGCATCACTTGAGGTCGCCCTCTGGTACGTCTGCGTGTAGACGGTCGGTTATTGGGGCCAGGCGCCGGTCTCCACCTCTGTCGTAGTCGCCGGTTTCTGTCTCTGGTGGCCGACCTCCTCGACACTGGAGCTCCTCTCCGCCTATTGGAGGAGTTTTCTTTGAGCAGTTTCACCAGTGGGCTGCTGTAATGGAGCTGTGAGCTCGGAGGTTGGTCCGACTGCCTGAGCCAGCCAGTCCGACACTGGGGCCTTCGGGCCGTTTGGTTTCGGATGAGCGGGTGGGGTGGTTGCATCTTCCTAGTCGAGCGGCGCCTTCTTCGGTGCCGTTGACTCCATGCTTGGGTGTCTATCCTCCTCACACAGCTGTGGTTCAGGGGTCTACACCGATGCCTCTGTCTCCTGCCATTGTTCCTTCTTTTTCTTCCAATCGCAGTTTTCTGACTCCTGTGACGTTGCCGTCGTCTGTGGTGCTGACTTCTCCGGGGGCTCAGTCGGCGCCGTCTGCGGTGTCACGGGCTGTGTTGGCACTGTCTGCAGTGCCACGGGTTCTATCAGCGCCATCTGTGGCACAGTGGGCCCTGTGAACGCCATGCTCCTTGTCGGTGCCGTGTGCGACACCATTTCCAATGATGGCTCCTTCTCTGTTCTCGGCACCATTTTTCTCGACGGCGCCGAGAATGAGTACGGCTCTGTCTGATCTTCAGAGGTTTTCAACTCCGATTTTTTCTTCTTCTCTTCTTCCTCCTGATTTTCACTCCTTTCCTGTCTATACAGTCCCTCCTGGACTGTCAGGAGATGATTTTGAGCCTGATCCAGATCTTCGCCTGGGTGATGATGCTGATGCTGACACTGCACTAGGGGCAGGGATCAATCCTCCTGCAGAGCCTGTTGTTGAAGACCTTTCCTATAAGTCTCTGCTCAAGTATTTAAATTTCTACTCTTTCTATCCAAACCACAGAAATCGATCCTGAGAAGCTTTTGCGTCTCCAATATCTTCATGTCCCGGAAATCCCTATGATTTAATCCCTCCGGTACAGCCCTCTTTCGAGACCCTTTCACAGATGGTGTGGAAGAATCCTGCTCTTATTCCTTCCATGGCCAAGTCCATAGATAGGAAATCTGCCCCTCCCAAGGATCGCCCCATTTTGACTTCACAAGCCTTTGCTGATGCCATAGTGGTCCTGGCAGAGAATAAGTCTGTCCTTCCTCAGGAATCTACAGCCCGGCCTATAAACAAAGAATCTGGCAAGATAGACAACTTAGATAAGAGAGTCTTTGCTGCCTCAACCCTGGGCATGAGCATTGCCAGCTACTAGGGCTATGTTTCTCAATACGAGTGTGTTCTTTGGCATTCACTTGAAGCAATGGTGGAAGCTCTGCCCGAATCAGAGGTTGACTCAGAGCTACTTCAAACCATAACTAGGGGTATCGAGTCCAATAACCAACAGGTTAAAGCTGCAATGGATGCCTTCGATACCACTTCCTGGGCAGCGGCGGCTGGCATCTGCACCCATCGCCACTCTTGGCTATGTACTTCGGGCTTCACGAATGATGCCCAACAGCAAGTCATGGCCTTACCTTTCGATGGTATGTATCTGTTCAGACCTCAGGTGGAGCAAGCACTAGAGGCCACATGGAAGTCTTGATCTGCCATTAAGACTGCCAGACGTACGCCCATCCCCTTCCGGGGGGGGGGTGGCAACAAGCGTCGGTTTCACAACCGTCAGTCCTTTCGGGGCAAAGGCAGAGGAGATTTTAACAGAAACCAGAACCCTCAGCTGCAAAAGAAAGCGCAGCAGAAGGCACAAGGCCCAAAAGCGCCCAGTGCCACCTTCTGAGTTTCCGGCCCAGGTCCCACCTCAGCTGCCCGAGGGGGACTCCTCCTCCTCAGCAGTGGGAGGACGTCTGACTCAGATCTTCCTGGACATAAGTCTCCACCACTCATTCACACTATTGGGATCTGCGCCGGAGGCACTAGGACCCATCGGGAGCAAACTTTTTTGCTGGAGGGTCGGCGCCGGAGATGGCGCCCGCGAGCCACGGCACCCTGCGAGCCTCAGCTCGCGCCGTAATGACTGTCTCGCGTCGACCTCCAACCACCTCAGTTCCTTTTTTCCACGCCCGTGAGTGTGCTTCCAGTGACGACGTCGCTCGCCTTGCCGGGAGTCAAACTTCAACTAGCAGCATAGTTTTCAGTTTGTTATTTTGTAATTTTATCTCGATACAGTATCGCTTAGTCTTATTTTAAAAATAAAGAAGTCTCAGCCTACTTTGATGGAGTCGACCATGAGCAGGTCAGGTGTCGGTAGGGAGACTTCGTATGAAAGCTTTTCAGTCAGTCGGGCTGGGTCCGGTCCGCCGCCTTCTCGGAGGGGGGTCTTGACAACAGTCAGTCCAATGCCCGGGGGATGGGCGGTCCCAGGAGCATAAAATAAGCGGTCGCATTCTCTGCACATTCAACCTCGTCGCTCATCTTGGCCCACATGTCTAAAAGAAGGCATCTTTCGAGGTTGCCCTCTGATATGTCTGCGTGGGCGTTCGGTTATCGGGGCTAGTTGCTGGTCTCCTCCTTCGGAGTCACCAACCTCGGCTTCTGGTAGCCAGCGGCTTCAACATCGAAGTCCTACCCCGCCCGCAGGTAGGTCTTCAGATGAGCAGTTTCATCAGTGGGCAGCTCTTATGGAGCAATGGGCTCAGAGGTTAGTTCAGCTACCTGGCTCGGTCACTCGTGGGCTATCGGGCTCATTGAGAGACCAGGTAGGGCAGTTGGATTTTCCTGGTTGCGCGGCACCTTCTTCGGTGCCGTCGACTCCGGACTTAGGTGTTTACCCCCCCACATGGCTGTGCCGCAGGGGGCCACACCGATGCCTTTATCTCCTGCTCTTCTTCCTTCAAGACCTGTTTTTCGGAGTCTGGGGGTGTTTTCGGCATCCTTGGTGCCGTGCGGAGCCTCAGCGCCAGTGGTTCGCTCGGCGTCATCCTCGGTGCTATGTGGCTTCTCGGCACCGTGCGGCTTCTCGGCGCCATCGTGTGGTCCCTCGGCGTCGTTTTCGGTGCCACATGGTCCCTCGCCGTCGTTCTCGGTGCCGTGCGCCTCCTTGGCGCTGGGGGCTCTCGCGGCTCTCTCTGCTTTTCAGGACTCCTCTTTTCTCTCGTGTCCTTCTTTCCTCTCTTCTGATTTTCATTCCTTTCCTGTCCATACAGTCCCTCCTGGACTGTCAGGAGATGATATTGAGCCTGACCCAGACCTTGGTTGGGTGATGAAGTGGACGAAGCAAGATCTATCTCTGCTGCAGAGCCTGTGGTCGAGGACCTGTCATTTAAGTCTCTGCTGAAAAATCAGAGTTTCACTCTTTCTCTCCAGACTACAGACATCGATCCTGGAAAATTAAGACTCCAATACCTTCATGTTCCGGAGATCCCTCGGATTTGACTCCTCCGGTTCAGCCTTCCTTCCGAGGCTGTCTCAAATGGTATGGAATAATCCTGCTCTCACCCCTTGGTGGCTAAATCCATAGATAGGAAATATTCAGCCCCAAGGATCGTCCCATTTTGGCATCTCAAGCCTTGCGGATCCTATTGTAGTCCTGGCAGAGAAATGATAAGGTCGTTCTTCCTCAAACTACTACAGCTCGACTTATTAACAAAGAATCTTGTAAGATAGACACCTTAGGTAAGAGAGTCTTTGCTGCTTCTACCCTAAGTATGCATATTGCCAGCTACCAGGGCTATTTCTCACAGTATGAGTATATCCTGTGGCACTCTATCAAGCAGATGGTTGAAGCTCTTCCGGAGTCGGACGCAAAGCCGGAGCTTCTTCAAACCATTACCAGAGGTATTGAATCTAACAACCAGCAGGTTAAAGCAGCCATGGATGCTTTCGACACTACTTCCTGTTCAGTGGCTGCTGGTATTTGCACCCGGCGTCATTCCTGGCTGCGCACTTCGGGTTTCACAAATGACGCGCAGCAACTGGTAATGGCGTTGCCCTTTGATGGTGCATATCTTTTTGGTCCTCAGGTAGATCAAGCTCTAGAAACTACTCAAAAGACTAGCTCAGCCATTAAGTTGGCTCGACCTCCTCCTGCCCCCTCTCGAGGGCATGTTAATAAACGTCAGTTTCATAATCGTCAGTCCTTTCGAGGCAGAGGCGGTTTCCATAAAAACCAACCTGCCCAACCTCAAAAGAAGACACAACAGAAAGTGCAAGGCCCCAAAGCGCCCAGTGCTACTTTATGAATGTCTGGCCCAAGTCCCATCACAGCTGCCTGAGGTGGACTTTTCCTCCCCGGTTGGAGGTCATCTGATGCACTTCTACAACCAGTGGAAGTCCATAACCTCAGACAAATGGGTCCTTCGGATAATTCGCAAGGGGTATTCACTCAATCTTCTGGAGACCCCCCGAATCGTCCTCCCAAACAGCAGCCCAGGCTGTCGACCCTTCAGTCAGACCTTTTCGCCGCCGAGATTCAGGGCCTTCTGAACAACAGGGCAGTAGAAGTGGTGCCGCTGCATCAACGGAACACGTGTTTCTACTCCCATTACTTTCTGGTTCCAAAGAAGTCCGGGGTATGCCCCATTCTTGATCTCAGAAAGCTAAACAAATTTCTCCCAAGGAGAAATTCAGAATGATTTTCTGGGAACCCTGTTACCTTTACTTCATCAACACGAAGTTAGCCTCCCAGACATGCAGGACGCCACCAGCACATTCCTATTCACCGAGGCATCACAGATTCCTGAGGTTTGTGGCTCTGGGACAGCATTATCAGTTCAAGTCCTGCCCTTTGGGCTATCCTCGGCGCCTGCTGGGTTTTACAAAGTGTTGTGCAGTTCTCGTAGCGCACCTCAGAAAGGTCGGGATACAGGTGTTCCCTTATCTAGACGATTGGCTTCTAGCAAGCCCCTCCAGGCAAGGGACCCTGGATGCAGTAGAGACAGCTTCTCGCCTCCTTATGTCCATGGGAGTTCTGCTGAACCTCAAGAAATCGCAACTGCAGCCCTCCCAGAGGCTCCTTTTTATAGGGACTCTTCTGGACACCTCCTGCGTGAGGGCCTTTCTTCCAGAAGACAGAAGGAACGATATCTTTCAAATGGCCCGTCACATCGGGGAGAACACCTCAGTTTCTGCTCTCTCGATGCAACAGATGCTAGGCCTCATGGCTTCCTCAGTGTTCACTGTACCCCTAGCACGTCTGCACATGAGAACCACTCAATGGATGCTCAGTACTCAGTGGTCCCCAACCACTCACCCGCAGTCCTATCTCATCAAGGTGACAGAACCTTTAAAGAGGTCACTCACCTGGTGGTCTCAAGAGAGCAATCTCCTGGAGGGATATCCCTCTGCTCCTCGGGACCATCAGATCTCCATTACCACGGACGCATCCCTAATGGGTTGGGGAGCTCACTGTCAGGCTGTCCACACTCAAGGTGCGTGGACTCAAGTCGAGTCCCAGCTCCACATAAACGTCCTAGAAATGAGCCGTCCTTTATGCGGTCCGAGCGTTGAAGGACATTCTCTGTCACAAGAACATTCTCCTTCAGATGGACAACAAAGCAGTGATGTATTACATCAACAAACAGGGCGGTGCTCATTCTTACCCCTTATGCAGGGAAGCAGTGAGGGTATGGGAATGGTGCTTGGAGCACAAAGCTCTAATTCAAGCGGTCTGCTTGCCAGGTATTCAGAACGAACTGGCAGACCGTCTCAGCAGAACAGAGACAGACCCTCTCGAGTGGTCTTTCGACTCAACCATAGTTCAGTCACCATTCGAAGAGTGGGGAACTCCAGACCTGGACCTTTTTGCATCCCCATTCAATGCAAAACTGCCTCTCTTCTGCTCCAGAAATCCAGGGCCTGGCATTTTCTGTCAGGATGTGTTCAGGCTGTGGTGGACAAAACGCTTTCTTTACGCCTTTCCACCTCTTCCTCTAATTCAGAGGGTACTCCTCAAGTTTGAATCCCAGGGGGGACAAAATGATCCTCATTGCTCCCTTCTGGCCTTGACAGCTGTGGTTTGCACTACTCAACAATATGTTGGCAGTTCCTCCGAGACCCCTTCCCCTACAGGTGAACCCTTTGGCTCAGGGGCCTGTGGTCCACCCCAACCTGAGATCGCTTCACCTCCATGCTTGGCTCCTGAAGAGGTAGAAGTAAACTGGTTCAATGTGTCTCGAAGAGTTTCAGATATTCTTCTGGCTGCACACAAACCAGCCACTAGGAAAACTTACACAGCCAAATGGAAGCGTTTCTCGCTCTGGTATGCAAAGTCCTCTTTAAATCCTTTTTCCTGCCCACCAGATAAAGTTCTGGAGTATCTCTTAGACCTCTCAAATTCAGGCCTACAGTACTCTACAGTCAAAGTTCACCTTAGCGCCATTTCAGCATATCATGAGCCGGTTTTTTCCTTATCTCTGGCTCAGTTACCTGTGGTTAAGAGGTTTTTAAGGAATTCTGCATACCAGACCTCCTACAAGACGTCCAGTTGCAGCCTGGGACATCAATCTTGTGCTAGATATGCTCCACCTCGAAACCTTTGAACCTTGGCTACCTGTGAGCTAAAATTTCTCACCTGGAAGACTGCCTTCCTAGTGGTCATTACCTCAGCCCACAGGGTCTCTGAGATACATGCCCTGGTCACAGACCCTCTGCATACTGTGTTCCCATAGGGACAAAGTAGTTCTTCGTGCTCATCCTAGTTTCTTACTAAGGTTGTATCAGAATTTCATCTAAACCAACCTTTGGTCCTTCCCTCTTACTTTGCGAACTTCCAAAATGAAGGAGAGCATTCTCTCCATTCTTTGGACGTTAAGAGGGCCTTTCGTTTCTATCTGGATAGAACCAAGGATTTTCGCAAAGCCAGGCAACTGTTCATTTCCTTCAGCGAGACCTGGCTGGGTCAACCTGTCGCTATCAGATGCATCTCAGCATGGCTAGTGGCATGCCTTCGCTACTGCTATTCCATGGTGCAGGTTAAGTTGGAGGGTAGGGTTTATGCTCACTCTACTAGCGTGTCTCGTGCATCCCTAGCGAAATTTGCAACATGCTCCAAAAGCAGATATTTGCAATGCGTTGCATCGCTCAGTGCATACTTGTGTTAAACATTATGCACTAGATATCATGCCGACGACATTCTTCCTTTGGCAGAGCTATCCTTAATGGACTTCCGCCTTAGAAGCGTGAGCTCTTGGTCTCTCCTTCCTCCTCGGGATTATTAGCTCGGTATTCCTCCTCAGTGTGAGATGAGTGGTGGAGACTTATGTCCAGAAGATATGAAAATTACGCATTTACTGCATTCTTGATCTTCTTGGATGAGTCTCCACCACTCATTCACATGCCCACCCTCCGTCCCCCGAGCTCACCTCTGTTGTTGGTCTTCACTCCCTCAAATCTTTAGGCTGTGAAGACTTCTTTGTTGACCCTTCTTATACGGGTCGTCCAGACTATCTTATATCCGGTTTTTAAGTTAAAGCTACCCTTCTTGGTTAGTTACGCTGCACCTCCTTGATAAAAAAGGTACTGAGGTGGTTGGAGGTTGACGCCGAGATAGTTTATTATGGAACAGCTGAGGCTCAAGTCAGGCTCGCTGGCGCCATCTCCGCACCGACCCTCCAGCAAAAAAGTTTGCTCCCAATGGGTCCTAGTGCCTCCAGCGCAGATCCCAATAGTGTGAATGAGTGGTGGAAACTCGTCCAAGAAGATCAAGAATTACGGTAGGTACGTAATTTTCATTTCTACAACCAGTGGAAATCTATAACATCAGACAAAGGGGTCCTCAGGAAAATCTGCGAGGTGTACTCTCTCAATCTCTTGGAAACCCCTCTGGATCATCCTCACAAACGACAGCCCAGGCTGTCAGAGGTACAGTCAGACCTTCTTGCTTCTGAGGTACAAGGCCTTCTGAACAACAGGGCAGTAGAACTAGTCCCACTGGATAAGTGAAATAAAGGATCTTGCTTCGAGAGGGCTCTTGCAGTAGGTAATTACACATATAGGACTGACCCGACAGGCATCAGGATCCCACAGAAATATTTCTAGCTAGCAGTCTCTGGCGGGGGACCGCCCCCATGTCAGATGACCGATGTCATGCGACATCAGTATAAAGGGGCAGTCCCCCACGCCTGCCTTCCAGTTCTTTCCCGCCGTCGACTTGTGAAAGTTCCTTGCGGTAGAGTTCCATCGCTCATCAGTCTTCTGTCGGTTAGTTTTACTGAACTTTTCGACGTTTTTCTTGCTTTTTGCATCAAACGTCCGCGTATGTCGTCCCGACGCCTTCCGAATCGCGATTAAAATAAGTGTGACTCAGACGGTTCCCAATCCGCATAAGGACGGACACTCTCTGTGCCTCTTCTGCTTAGGCCCGGACCACCCTGTGGAGAAGTGCCAGCACTGCCAGCAGTTCAATTCAGCCATCCGAAAACAGAGGCAGCAGTCCCTGGAGGCCCATATTCTCAAGAAAAAGATGGCTTCCATGGAGAAGAAGTTGAAGAAGTTAAGGCAGTCTTCCACTTCCCCCGATGGCCACAAGAAAAAGAACAAATAGCAGGACGGGGACTCAACCTCCGCAGCCTCAGTCGCGGTTCTTAAGGTAACGTCCCCTCCAGTGGACCGCTTGACGACCATCTTGGCGGTGCCAAAAACGGTGTCGCCCCTCCCATCGGGCTCGCGCTCGGGTCCCTTGGGTGCCTCTGGGGCAAAGGAGGCTTCCGCTCCCAGGAAGGCTGCTGCTACGCTGCCCTCTGGGTCGAACGGGTCCGCTAAGTCAGATGCCGGTGCCACCGACGTCCGCCCGGACAAGATTGATAAGACGCCAGCTCCTTCGCGAGGGCGCAAAGGTCCTGTGTACACCCGCCAAGGTCGCTTCCCCAGCGTGACCTTCATCAGGCCAGAGTTTCAATAAGTCAGATGCTGGCTCCACTGATGCCCGCCCGGGTCCTACTGATAAACTGGATGTTGGCCCCTCCAACGACTGCCCAGCGAAAGAGCCTATGTTGGACCCCTTAGACCAGTCCAACGTCCCAGGCTCACCGCAATGCTTGCCGTTGCGCCCCTGTGAGGCTCCCACTTTTCCTTTGTTGGACCCCAGGGATTTCAACCCTCCATCCCCGGTCGACACGGAGGAGCTGGGTACGCTGACGTCAGAGCTGCCTCCTACAGGGCCGGACCCTCTGACTCCAGATCTCAGACGCTGGGTCTACCCGACACCAGCCGATGTTCCTCTCCCAGACGCCGATCCAACGCCGGGCCCGACGCCCGCGGGGCCACCCTTACCTGGCCCGCCTGCTGGGCCTTTCCCAGGGCCTTCTGCTCTGTCAGAGCCGCTGGCACCCGGATATCTGACACCGCTTAATCCAGTGCCGTCCTACCCGGTACCACAGTATCCATCGGCACAGTACCCAGTGCCGCTTTATCTGATGCCACAGTACCCGGCACCTCGATACCTGACGCCGGGCTTCCCGCTGTCGGGTTACGGATACTCGCCATACAGATACCCCCAGTATCCTTATCCTTCTCCTCCTCCTCCGCCCTCACCACAGCTGCCGGTGGACTTGAAGGAGACTGTGGCTGCCTGGTGGGCTGAGGCAGTGGGCTGAGGTTGGAGGCAGTATAGCACAGTGGTCTAAGGCTATGAGCTGCAAATTTGGTGACATCCAGCAGACTAGACCTGGGTTTGAATCCCACAGCTTCCATTTGCATACTGTGTGACCTTGAGCAGGTCACTTAACCTCCTTGTGCTCCCAGGTCGCTCCTGTAAAAAAGCTTTCAGCTTAGTGTGCTATACCTGGTTAAACAACTAAAATAAAACGCCTCTTCTGGACACACAGGATCTCCTTACGGGAGACGGGAGACTCCTCCCCTTACCCTACACCAGAGGTGAACCTCGGGAGCCAGGGGTGGGAGGGTTTGCTTCCAGAGGGCTTCCCAAAGAGACTGCCTTCCCTGCTGCTGGAGGAGTCTTTCCTCCTAGGTAGGGAGACCTCTGACCTGGACTTGGGGGATGCTTCATCTGGATGACGAGTTCAGACTCCAGATCCTCCAGAGGATCCTTCCTTTTTGGAGTTATTGAGAAAGATCCAGGAGTTCATCAGTGGCAATCTCTGGAGCCAGATCCACAGCGTAAGAAGCTGACTGCCCACTTGGATCTGCCCGAGACCGCTCCGACATTGATTCCACCCTGGATTGAGCCTCACGCAGACCTTATTTCCACTATTTGGAAGCAACCATCCACGTTAGCACCCCTTCCGCGGAAGGCAGATCGGCTATATCAGGCTCCTGAGGGTGTAGATTCTTTGAATGTACACCCCAAGGCGGACTTGGTCATGATTAGTGCCCCTCACAGCCGTTCCGCCAGCCCCAAACATCTCAGCTCATCTCCATCTGACAAGGAGTCCCGGCTTCTGGACCAGTATGGGAAGAAGGTGTACACTTCTTCTACCCTAGGTATTAGGGCCCTGAACTATGTTGCACATATGGGGGACTACCAGAAGACAATTGTGAGTCAGGTGGAATCTAAATTGGACTCCCTTCCTGAGTCCCAGACCAAACAGGAAGTGGCTGACCTTGTCCACTCTGCTCGTTCGGCCTGTCGGCACATGCTTCGTGCCACCTATGTTGCAGTGGACACAGCTGGACAGAGTTCGGCTTTCGCCGTAGGTCTTAGGCATCATGCCTGGCTCCAGGTGTCAGGTTTGGTCCCTGAAGTGCAATCCGCCATTCAGGATGCGCCCTTCAGGGGTTCGGTGCTGTTCGGCGGCGATGTCAAGGACATCATCACTGAACTGCAAGAGAATGGCACTGCACTCAAGTCCTTCTGGACAGCGTCGCCTTTTCGCCGACGCCTCGTACTCAAAAGCAAACCACAGGGCAAGCGGCCAGCAAGCATCAGGTTCTCCAGCAACCAAGACTCCCCCACCCAGAAAAGCTGCGGGAGCCTCGGCCGCTGCATTGCCCCATACCTCCTGACTCCTCCCCTCTCCCATGGCCTCTTGACACTCCAGAGGAACTAGTAGAAGGGAGGTTCTCCTTCCATCTACCAGGTTGGGAGAGGATTACATCAGATGCTTGGGTGCTCCAACTGATAGCAGTAGGACACTCAATCGAGTTTCTTCAGAAACTGCCCTGAAGACCACCCCCCAAGTCATCTTACTCCCCAGAACATCTTCCTCTGGTCCTGGAAGAAATCTCCTTCCTTCTCCCTTCTCATGGAGGCGATGATAGAACCAGTCCCCTCCCATCTTTGGGGGACAGGTTACTATTCCCATTTCTTCCTAGTTCCAAAGACGACGGGAGACGTGAGGCCTATTTTAGACCTCAGTTCTCTGAACATGTTCGTGGAGTAAAAACATTTCAGAATGCTCTCCTTGCAGAGCCTTCTGCCCCTTCTTTGGCAGGGACAGTGGCTGTGCACTCTGGATATGCAGGATGCCTACCTGCACATCCCCGTCTGCCCTTCCCACCACAAATTCCTTCAGTTTTCTTTTCAGGGGGACCACTACCAATTCAAGGCCCTCCCATTTGGTCTTTTCTCGGCTCCCCGAGTGTTTACCAAATGCCTATCTGTGGTAGCGGCCCACCTGCATACCCAGGGAGTGCAGTTATTCCCGTACCTGGGCGACTAGGTCCTGGCGGCCCTGTCCAGGGAGGAACTTCTACACTCTCTTTCTGTTACCCTGCAGGTTTTCACCAGCCTGGGTATCACCATCAACTAGGCCAAGTCCCGTCTGGTCCCTTGCCAAAGACTCCAGTTTATCGGGGCGATCCTGGACACAACCATCGGCATGACCTTTTTGCCTCCGGACAGGATGGACGCCCTCCAGACTCAAGTGTCCAGTCGCGGAAGGGTCAGTGCCAGGTCAGTCCTTCGCCTCCTCGGGCTCATGGCGGCTGCTATCCCGACAGTCCCTCATGCTCAGCTCCATATGAGGATCTCTCAGTGGAAGCTTTGGTCTCAGTGGGACCAAACAGTGGACGACCTAGATCTGGAGGTTCTAGTCTCCGATCCCATGACCAGGGACTTGCAATGGTGGATGCTGCAAGAGAACCTTTGCCGGGGAGGTCACTTCATATCGAACCCCCCAGACATTGACTACAGATGCCTCAGGAGGGGCTGGGGAGCCCATCTAGGGTTTCACAGGACTCAGGGCAGCTGGTTCAGACTCAAGCAGACTTTACACATAAATGTGCTTGAACTCAGAGCCGTCCTGTATGCTCTCCAGGCTCTGCACTCCTCCATTCTTCCCGGTCATCTAACCATCCAGACAGACAACATGTGTGTAGTCTGGTACATCAGCAAGCAGGGAGGAACCCGTTCCTACCCTCTGTGCAGGGAAGCAATGAGAGTTTTTTTTTTTTTTTTTGGAGTTGGAGTTGGGTTGCTCAGCACTACCTTCACCTAACGGCAGTTCATGTTCCGGGAGTAGAAAACACGCTGGAAGACCACCTCAGTCGGTCTTCAGCCAGAGCCCATGATTGGGAACTGGATCAAGAGGTAGTAAACGACATCTTCCTGCTCTGGGGAACCCCTCAGGTAGACCTATTCGTGCCACCTCAAAACGCAAAGCTTTCCGCCTTCTGTTTGCTCGCTCCAGGGCGAGACATTTTCTGGCGAGATGCTCTGTCTCTCAATTGGAGGGACAGATTCGTCTGTGCCTTCCGTACAGTTCCCTTAATCCCAAGGATCTTGCACAAGCTCAGAACAGAAGGAGCCCGGATGATCCTCATTGCACCATTCTGGCCAAGGCAAATTTGGTTCTCTCTTCTGCAACAATTTTCAGAGGAACCTCCGCTTCCTCTTCCTATGTCACGCACTTGCTGACCCAGGATCAGGGAACCCTTGCTCATCCAGGTCTCAAATCCCTTCAGTTGCATCCATGGCTCTTGCAGATGTAGCTCAAGCCTGGTTCAGGGTTTCTCCACTAGGAGCAGCTATTCTGGTGGAGGCCAGAAAGCCTTCCACCATGTCCACCTACGCCATAAAGTGGAAATGATTTTCGATCTGGGCCTCATCAAAGGACTTTGAGCCTTCTCTTCCCCAGTTGAAAGAGTCCTAGACTACATGCGTCATCTCTTTGACCTGGGTCTCAGCCATTCCTCTTTAAAGGTCCACATGACAGCAGTTTCGGCCTACCATGTCCCTTTTGGAGATGGGACTTTCGCTCAGTTGGAAGTCTCTAAGACTTTCCTCAGAGGGGTTCTCCATTTGAGACCCCCCATCCGCATTCCTGCTCCACCTTGGGATCTGAACTTTGTTCTCGAGAACCAGCAGCCTCAGCAGACTTGAAGTTCCTCTCTTGGAAGACTCTCTTCCTAGTGGCCATTACTTCAGCTCAACGAATTTCTGAGCTTCAAGCCTGATGTGCAAAATCCCATATATAATTTTTCACAAGGAACGTGTTGCCCTGCGCACCAACCCTAAGTTTCTCCCTAAGGTGGTAGCGGAATCTACGCTGAATCAATCCATTGAGCTACCCACTTTCTTTACGCAACATTCCAATCAAGGGGAGTACCTCTTTCATACTTTGGATGTTCATAGAATTCTGAGATACTAAACCACTAGGACTAAGGATCTCAGGAAATCAGATTAGCTTTTTGTCTCTTTTGCTCACGAAAGAGAGGGCAATGCAGTTTCCAAGCAATGTCTATCTAAATGGTTGGCTCATTGTATCACCTTCTGTTATGACAAGTACCACAAGACCCTGCCAGGTGAAGTCAGAGGTCACTCCACCAGAGGAGTAGCTGCCTCTGCGGCTTGTTTCAGGAATGTGTCAGCGGCAGACATCAGCGCAGCCGCGACTTGGACTTCGGTCCATACCTTTATGAAACACTACAGTTTGGACATTGCCTCTCGCTGTAGAGAAGGCTTCGGGTTGGCTGTACTCCATGGTCTTCTTTCTTAAGACCCGTTCAGCCGGAGGTTCCATTGGTTGGATAGTTTTCCTCCTCCTGAGTGATTTTCCTTTTTTCCAGACTGCTTTGGATTCAGTCCTGTATGTAATTACCTACTGCAAGAGCCCTCTTGACGTAAAATAGTACAGTCATGTAAGAACTTACCGTAATAGATCTTTGAGAGAGGCTCTTGCAGTAGGTAATGCCTTCCTGCCCTCCATACCCCTTAGCTTTTCAGCTCCTTTTCCAGGAAGGGAAATATCCGCTTCTCTCTCATCTTGCCTTTTGTGGCCTTTGGCGGGAAAGAACTGGAAGGTGGGTGTGGGGGACCGCCCCTTTATACTGACATTGCCTGACGTCAGTCACCTGACGTGGGGGCGGTCCACTGCCAGAGACTGCTAGCTAGAAATTTTTCCGTGGTGTCCTGACGCCTGCCGGGTCAGTCCTATATGTGTAATTACGTACTGCAAGAGCCTCTCTCGAAGATCTACTATGACGGCAAGTTCTTACATAACTGTACTTTTTTACTCCCATTACTTTTTAGTCCTAAAGAAAACCAGTCGTATTCACCCCATTCTGAATCTCAGAAAGTTAAACAAGTTCCTTCACAAGGAAAAGATCAAGATGATATCACTCGGCTCTCTACTACCTTTGATTCATTGACACGATTGGCTAGCCTCCCTGGACATGCAGGATGCCTATCAGCACATCCTCATACACCCAGAGCACCAAAAATACCTAAGGTTCGTGACATTGGGTCAACATTATCAGTTCAGAGTCCTGCCCTTTGGGCTATCCTCGGTGCCTCAAGTTTTTACAAAGTGTTGTGTAATTCTCGCGGTGCACCTCAGGAAAATCAGAATAGAAGTGTTCCCATACCTGGACGACAGGCTCCTAGCAAGTCCCTCCAGGCAAGATACTCTGGAGGCCGTAACCACGGCCTCAGACTTCGTCACGTCCATGGGAATCCTGCTGAATCTCAACAAGTTGCAGTTGCAGCCCTCCCAGAAGCTCCTCTTCATAGGAACTCTTCTGGACAACCCCTGTGCGAAGACTTTTCTACCAGGGGACAGAAGGAGCGATATCTTACAGATGGCCCGGTTCATCAGAGGACACAGCTCGGTTTAAGCTATCTCGATGCAACGGATCCTGGGCCTCATGGCATCCTCGGTGTTCACTGTACCCTTGGCTCATCTTCACATGAGAACTCCTCAGTGGATGCTCAGTGGTCCCCAACCACTCACCCTCAGTCCTTTCTCATCAAGGTGACGGAACCTCTGAAGAGGTTGCTCACCTGGTGGTCTCAGGAGGACAACCTTCTAGAACGATATCTCTTCGCCCCACTGGATCATCAGATCTCCATTACCACTGACACGTTTCTCATGGGTTGGGGAGCTCACTGCCGGGATCGCCACACCCAGGGTCCGTGGACTCAGGACGAGTCTCAACTTCACATAAACGTCCTGGAAATGAGCCGTCCTCTATGCAGTCCGAGCTTTGGAGGACATACTCTGTCACAAGAACATTCTCCTTCAAACGGATAGCAAAGCAGTGATGTGCTACATCAACAAACAGGGCGGGGCACACTCTTACCCATTATGCAGGGAAGCAATGAGAGTGTGGGAATGGTGCCTAGAGCACAAGGCTCTCATTCAGGCAGTTTACCTGCCAGGAGTACAAAATGAGCTGGCAGACCATCTCAGCAGAATGGAAGCGGATCCTCACGAGTGGTCTCTCAACCGTTCATCAGTCACTCTTCAAAGAGTGGGGAACTCCAGACCTGGACCTTTTTGCGTCCCTACTCAACGCAAAACTGCCTCTCTTCTGCTCCAGAAATAGACTGCCTTGCGTTTTTTTGTCAGGATGCGTTCAGACTGCGGTGGACAAAACACTTTCTATACACTTTTCCTCCTTTTTCCCTAATTGAGAGGATACTGCACAAATTGGAGTCCCAGGGAGGCAGAGTGGTCCTCATTGCTCCCTTCTGGCCTCAGCAGTTAAGATTCCCGCTACTCAACAGTCTATTGGAGCCCCCCCACCCCCGAAAATGCTTCCCCTTCAGACGAACCTTCTGACCCAGGTTCCTGTGGTCCATCCCAACCTGAGGTCGCTTCACCTTCATGCTTGACTCCTGAAGAGATAGAGGTGAATAGGTTCAATGTTTCTCATACAGTTTCAGATATTCTTTTGACTGCGCATAAGCCGGCCACTAGAAAAACATACACAGCTAAATGGAAGCGTTTCTCTGTTTGGTGTGCAAAATCCTCTTGGAACCCTGTTTTCTGCTCACTGAGTAAAGTCTTGGAGTTTGTTTGTTTAAAACTTTATTTTTATACAGGAATGTTTGATTAGTGCAAAAACACTGTTTACAATCAAGTCCTGTGTAAGTAATACATAAATAACATTTCAAAGACACAGATACAATACACACAAATAACAGCGTAAATAACATTATCCATAACATACACATTCACATTCACTCTGCAAATATTCAAATAATTTACTTTTAAAATTAACGAGGCTAACTATATTCTGTAAATACTTGGGCAATTTATTCCATGATGAAGCAAGTCTATTCTGTAATTTAATTTCTCCTACATTACTACAATATTTAAGTAATGGAATCCTGTTGTCTGAATTTCTTGTACATAAATTTTGACTATCCAGGTACTGCAATTTAATATACTTAAGTAATGGATGATTACTTTTAGCATATATTATCCTATGACAATTAATTAACCAGGCATAATTTCTCTGTGCCTCAGGATGCAACCAGTTTAGCCTATATATAACTTACAATGATGCATTTTATATTCACCCTTAATAATAAATTTGCCCAATCTATAAACTGTTTGATTAACTTTTTTTAACACTTTCTGAGAAGCATTCATATATATTAACACACCATAATCTAGTAATAATCAATTAACATTTGCTTAACAAGTTTTTCTCTAGCTAATTTGGGCAATACATTTGTTAATCTTCTAAAAGCACCCAATCTTTGATTAACTTTGTTTTATCTGCACATCAACATGATTTTCAAATGTCAGACCAGAATCTATGTACATACCCAAATACCTGTAACCTTTTACTTCCTCAACTTGTGCACCATTTATTAAATGAATATTTAATTGTGATTGTTTTTTCAACTTATGCCCCAGACTAAACATCATACACTGGCTTTTCTTTGCATTAATTAGAAAGCCAGAATCATCTATCCAATTTTCCAATGAAATTAAATCTCTCTGCAGCTGTAATTCAACATTTCTCATATTATCCGCAGAAACCAACAGAATTGTGTCATCCGCATAGAGTCTTACCTCCCCATATTTTATTGTTTGCGCCAATTCATTCACATAGACATTAAACAACAATTGGCCAAATATCGATCCCTGGGAACTACGATTTAATTCCCCAAGGCTCGAGCTTCACATTCACCATTGATGACACACTGTCTCACTATTTGCTAAATATGATGCTATCCATGTTAATGGTCCTTCCTCAACCCTACTAGCCAAAGTCTTTCTAACAATTTTCTATGTTCTACCAAATCAAAAGCTTTACTGAGGTCCACATAACACGCCTCCAGTGGCCTTTCCATCATCAGTGATGTTACCACCTGATTTTGGAAACCCAGTAAGCGGTGCCGTGGACCTCCTACTCTAAACCCATGTTGTTTATCTGAAAATTTCATTCATTTCCATATAATGACTAAGTTGTGAATGGACACTACGTTCCAATATTTTGGATAATATTGGAAGAATCGTAATTGGTCTATAATTAGATGGCACATTACTATCCCCTCCCTTAAAAATTGGAATTACCTTTCCCACTTTCCACATATCAGGGACTACTAAACTTGTTAAACTCCAATTCGAAAGATATGTTACTATTGATGCCAGTATATCCGCACCGATCCTCAAAAATCTAGCTTCAATTCCATCTAAACCACCTGCCTTACTCACATTTAAGTTTTGTAATTGTGTTCTTATTTCAGCTATACTTAAGGGTCTAAAATTGAACATATCAACTTGCTGCATCCCATACTTCTTTTTTTTGTTCAGCAATTAATTCTATTACAGATATATCAGCTGTTTGTTCTTTCAGTGACAAAATATCCAAATCAGGTAGTTTGAGAAAATAATGATTTAATATAGTAGCAATATTGGCTGGATCTTCAATCATACTTCATCCCTGTAATATACTTTCCACCTTATTACTTTTATTACTGTATTTTAAATCAGAAACACATTTCCAAAACATTCTTGAATCATTTACTTTCTCTAATCTGTTCAAATAATGTTTACTCTTTGCCATCCTAATATTCCTTTTACATTTATTTCTCCAACTTTTAAAGCTTTCCCAATCTTCTAAGTTCTTTGTTTTTCTAGCTGTCTGCCATATTCTATTTCTTACCCTTAATTCCTTTATTTTATCTGAAATCCATGGATCTTCTTTATTTTTCCTCCTTTTCTGTACCATTGGAGCATGTTTATTTATCATTGTCAATAAGGATTCACTAAATTCCTGTATAGCTAAATTAATATCAGGAATCAAATATAGTCTATTCCAATTATAGCCCCTAAGCGAATCTTTAAATTGAGTCTCATTAAATCTTTTGTAGTCCCTTTCCCATTTTATATTCACTTTTGGAACTGGTAAAACCTGATTCCTTATTTTACATATAGTGGGATTATGATTCCCAAGATTTATAGGCAAAACATCCCAACACTCTATATCCAGTTCGTGGGAGACAAATATAAGATCTAAAATAGTTCCCTGATTATTCAAATGTGTGGTTCTTGTTGGCTTTTCAATTAATTGTTTTAACCCCAAACATTCAAAACTCTTCTTTAACCTAATACCTCTAGCCTGTTTCCAATCAGCATTAAAATCACCAGTAAAGACTATCCTTTTATCCTTTACTTTGTCCAAGAGAAAGTCTGCAAATGAATCAAAATGTTTAAGCTTTGTTTTAGGAGGAGCATAAAACACCCCCACAATCAATTTAATGTTAAGCAAATCAATTACTAAGCAATCTATTCCTTCATGACACTCTGATAATAACACCTTATAAGGACCAAGGTTATCTTCCAAATATAACATTACCCCTCCACCCCTCATTATCCTATCTGTTCTTTCCACTCTATACCCCTTTAAATTAATTTTTCATTTCAACACCTAAATGTAACCATGTTTTGATATTGCATTACATTATATTCCTATCTGATACCCAAGCTCTAAATCATCCATTTTATATACTAATCTTCTTGCATTCTCATGATAAAAAATTTAATACCTTCCTTCTTTGGACCCGGATTAGCCTCTATATCCCAACTTTACATCAATAAAAGTATGCAGAGCAAACTCCCAACACCTATATTATTTATTCTATTCTTAAACTGTATTGTACTTGCTTGTTTTATATATCTATGTTTTTCATTAGTAAAATGATTCCTCCTTACAAAAAAATGATTTATTTCAGGATAGAATCCCACCCCCAAAGTAACAAACCCCAAACCCTTACTAACACTATTACATTCCTTTATTTGCCCTTTAAGATTAACCACACATACTCCCCACATTATCCAACCACCCACTAATAGGTACATATACATTCTCATAGTACAGCTATTTAAATTCAATTTAAATTTAAAATGTTCTTACCCCGAGCCACTCACAACACTCGCGCTTGCGAGTAGCGTGCTTTTCAAGGGAGCTCAGGTCCACTCCCTGAGTGACCTCATAGGACACCCCTAAGCCCTACCCACGTACTGCAGTTCAAGAACCAGCTGTACCACAAAAAAAGCAATAGTCTCTCACACTTGTTGGCTCTTCAGTCACAGTAGCAGGAATCACTTCAGCAGGTTGATAGCAGGCAGGATTAAAGTGCTGGAAATGCTGCTTGCGAGCAGCGTGGCTTTTTCAAGGGCTCAAGTCCCTCCTCCCTGAGTGACCTCATAGGACACTCCCCAAGCCCATCTACATGCACTCTTATCTCTTAGACCTCTCAAACACAGGTCTGCAGTACTCCACAGTCAAAGTCCATCTTTGTGCCATTTCTGCATATCTTTTACCGACAGTGTTTTCGGCGCTGGGAGCGCCAGGGACGTGGACAAACCACCCGACAAGGAAGCAGCTGAAATTGGATCGGGCGAAAAGTCTATGCTGCTTCTTCCTTGCGCTGCCAGGCCAGTTCGGCGTTCTGATGGCACACTTCTCCCATGCCCTGTTGGGCTCCTGGATGAGGTTGTTCCCCATCTTCTCGGCTGACCTGCAGACCACGGTCAAACAGGTGCGGGATCAGGGCAGGGCAGTGGCTGGGCAGCAGCTCCAGACCGTTTTTGACATCGGAGATTCTTGTGCCAGGTCAGTGGCGGTTGCGTGGCTGGCATAAGCGCACGGGGGTGGGCGAGGATATCCACCACCCGGATACCCAGCACAAACTGGCGGATGTTCCCTTCCTGGGAACAGACCTCTTGCCCTGGGGGAAGGTCACCTCCAGAGGTCGAAAAGTCCAATGCCACCTTTGACTCGGTTCTCCAGCTTGGGAAGGACAAAGGCCGCGAAGCCTCAGCCTCAAGCTCCTTTCGGGCCTCTTCTCTGTGCCTCTCACAAGGCCTCGCCCCAGCAACGCCAGGGCCAGCAGGCTCGACCTTGGTACCCCAAACCTGCCGCTTCTCTTCCTCTAATAGGAAGCAGGGAGGTAAGGGCCCAGGAGGTTCCTTGGTCGGGTCTTCCACTAAGCTCCTGCCCAGTGACGGGTTGAGGATGTCGCCTCCTCCCCGTCATTACTCCCTAGTTCTCCGTGGGGGGACGGTTCCGGCACTTCCTTTCCACCTGGTCCGCTGTTACCACGGACAGGTGGGCTTTGGAGGTGGTGGGAAGAGGCCTGCCTCTAGACTTCGAGCAGGCACCACCCTTCAGAGCCAGCCGCCCCTCGGGGCTTTCTGGGGTCCCCAGCTCACTGGTGGCTCGTCGAGCCGACATCGCCTTCCTCCTCCAGAAGGAGGTGATAAGAGAGGTGGGAGGACCCTCCTTCAGACCCGAGGTTTGTGTCCGGTATTTCCTGGTCCCGAACGGACGGGGCTGGCATATCTCTAAACCTACGGCCTAAACACTGAAGTTCCTAAGGTCTCGAACCTTCAGAATGGTCACTCTGGCTCAGATAATACCATCTCTGGAACACGGCGTGTGGTTCTGTTCTCTGGACTTTGAGGACGCGTTTCTTTCACGCCCCGTCCCCACTGTTCATCGAGGATCCTCCGCCTGAGCGGGATCCCTGGCTCCCAGTTCCAGGCCATGCCCTTCGGCCTTCTTCTTCTCAGCCTCAGGGTCTTCACCAAATGCATGGCAGTGGTGACAGCATTCCTGCGGGCGCCCCATCCTCTAACTCCACGACCTAAACAAGTTCCTAAGGTCTCAACCTTCAGAATGGTCACTCTGGCTCAGATAATACCATCTCTGGAACACGGCTGTGGTTCTGTTCTCTGACTTTCAGGACGCATTCTTTCACGCCCCTATCCATCCGTCTTCACTGAGGTTCCTCCGCTCCGAGCGGAGGGATCCTTATTCAAAGTTCCAGGCCATGCCCTTCAGCCCTTCTTCAGCTCCCAGGGTCTTCACCAAATGCATGGCAGTGGTGATAGCATTCCTAAGGGCGCCAGGGTCCGGTGTACTCCCTTGCTTCCGGACGATTGGCTGATAGCAGCCCCTCCAGTCAGGGAGGCGGAGCGTCCAGGGACCTGGCCTCCGGTTTGTTTCAAGTCGGCTTCCTTATCAACGGAGGCCAAATCGAACTCGAGTCAAGCAGGTGATACTGTTCATCGGGCAGAGTTCGACTTCTCACGAGCCAGAGCACGGCTCCCGGCGGACAGGGCCGAGGTTTCTACCTCCTTGCCCAATCATTTCTGGTTGGGCACTCTCGCCTGCCGGGACTTCCTGCGCCCTGGGTCTCATGGCGGCCTGTACCAGCTGCTAACCGCTGGGCACATTGGCACATGCCCCTTCAGTGGGACTGGCCAGCCAATGGTCACAATGCTGCATCCTTGGACCAGCTTGTGGTGACAACCTCAGGAGATGTGGAACGCCTCCAGTGGTGGACCGCTCCATCCTATCTGCAGGAGGGCATCCCTGCTTGTCTCGCCTTCAGCCGGTCTTCTCTGACGACCGGCGCCTCTTTGATGGGTTGGGGTGCCCATCTGGGGAACACAGAGTCGCGGCCTCTGGTCCCCGTGGGAGTCCCAATGCCACATCAACTGCTGGAGCCCGCGGCGTCCACCTAGCTCTCACCGCCTTTGCTTCTCTCCCGGGTCAAGTGGTCCAAGTCCAGACGGACAATACCACGACTATGTACTACCTGAACTGGCCAGGGCGGGACGCGGCCCATGCTTCTATGCAAGGAAGCTCTCCGCATCTGGTCACTTGTGCGCAGCCTGGAGGCGGATCTCCTGGCCATTCATGTGGCAGGAGTCTCCAACACCCTGGCCGATGCCCTGAGCCAGATAGGGGCTGCATCGCATGAGTGGTCTCTCCTGCCGGAGGTAGTACAAGATCTGTTCTCCCTTTGGGGCACATCTCTGGTGGATCTGTTTGCCTCCAGGGAGAACATGAAGTTGAGGCTGTCTCAGGCCCGCCCCCCTCAGCAGGGCTCGCTGCAGGGGGATGCCTTCTCGAGGCCATGGACCCCGGGCCTCTTTTACGCCTTCCCCTTTCCCCTGATTCACAGGGTCCTGCTCAAAGCGAGGAGGGACAAGGCGCAGGTGATTCTGGATAGCCCCAGATTGGCCACGCCAGTTCTGGTACCCAGATCTCCTCAGCCTCAGCTCCAGGCTCCCGAGGCAGCTTCCAGCTCGCCTCGACCTGCTGTCAGTCAATCAGGAAGGTGTTCCATCCGACTTTCAATCTCCTGCACCTGACGGGCCTGGTTCCTGAGCGGCTAGAGTTCCAGGCCTTGGGTCTTTCCGACGAGGTCCTCTAACGCCGCGAGGCGCCTGTAGGAGTCGACCAGAAAATGCTAGCCTTCAAATGGAAGAGATTCTTCATTTGGTGTCGGGTAAGGGCTTGGACCCTTCCTCGTGTTCTGTGGCCAGCATTTTGGACTATCTATGGTCCCTATCTAGTCAAGGGCTTAGGTTGACTGCACTTAAAGGTGCACCTGGCAGCCTATCTCTCGCTTACCGGGCGCGGGCCGGCAGCAGTCGGTGGCGAGGGAGAAGGTGGTCACGCTTCTTCAAAGGTCTTGATCACATTTCCTCCAGTGCGGGAACCCCCACCTCTGTGGGATTTACTGCTGGTACTGGCAAAGCTCATGGTCAAGCCATTCAACCAATGCACAGGTGTGGTCTCCCCACCTGTCGGGAAGACCGCCTTCTTGGTGGCTATCACGTCAGCCAGAAGGATGGGAGAACCCAGGTGCTTAGCATCTAGCCCCTCACCTGGTCTTCCATATAGGGACAGGCTGTCCCACGCCTCACCTGAAATTCCTTCCCAAAGTGGTGTCGGAGTTTCACCTTAATCAGGTGTTGACTCGCCGGTGTTCTACCTCAATCACACCTTGGAGGTCAATATAGGCTCCATACTTTTGACCCTAGAAGGGCGCCGCTATTACAAGGAGCTAAGGCTGATTCGGGGAGAGGTTCGCCAGCTGTTTGTCACCTACGCTGAAGCCGCACCTGGCAGACCTGCAGCCAAGCGGACGATAAGCAGGTGGGTCACCTCCTGCATAGATCTCTGCTATGAGTTGGCGGGCATGGAGCCTCCCAGAGGGATAAGAGCTCATTCTACCCGCCATACTGCTGCATCGGTGGCTGCTTCCAGGGACGTCCCTATCCAGGAAATCTGCAGGCTGCTACCTGGAAGTCAGCAACACCTTCATTACCCACTACCACATCGACCTTGAGTCACGCTGGATGCTGGTTTTGGGGCCTCGGTTCTCCAGTCCTTATTTCCCAAGTAAGTATTAAGGGTGTGCGCCTTGCCTCCCTCCTCCCGGAGAACTGCTAGGAGTCTGCCAGATAGTGTGGATGAACAACATATCCATGTCCCTAGAAATACAGGTTACTCACCTGTAACAGGAGTTCTAGGAATGGTATATGTTGTTCATCCACACGAACCCACCCGACCTCCCCGGCTTCGACGCACAACCTGAGCTTCCAGCGGGCCAGATCTGGCATCATGGGGTGGAGCCGAGAGTTTTACCACCCGGGTGGGTGGGAGGAGCTAGCTTGAAGACCTTCCGGCAAGATTTAAAGCGGCAAGGAACCTGCCAGATAGTGTGGATGAACAACATATACCATTCCTAGAACTCCTGTTACAGGTGAGTAACCTGTATTTTTCTGACCTTAAAGTTTCCACTTGCCAACCTTTCCAAGCATGACTACTTTTGTGATGGACCCAACAGTGAACAGCTAGTAGGGTAACTGAGAATAAGCAGCTGCAGCTGCACCCTAAAAGTAATTTAACAACAGACACAAGTACAACTGACTAGTGTTCCCAACCTCCCATCCATTGTGCACTGAGCCTCTAACTTAAACGGTCAATTTTAAATGGATGGGCAGTTGGGAACAGTAGTCGGGAGTCTAGTGTCTCAAACAAAATTTAAAGTTATGTTCAGTACCGAACATTATCTGACCTTAATAAGCCTAAAGCCTGTGGTGCAGTCATGACTTGTGCTGGCACGGACATTTAATTGAGGTGGCTGGGAAGCATACCTCTCAACTGTCCCTGATTTTCAGGGACGTGATTTGTCTAAAAATTTTACTCTGCCCTCCTACAATTGTGTTTCTGTGACTAAACAGTGGGGTTATAAGTACAAAATAATATCAAACATAAAAGTTACAGACTTGTTCTTTCTTAGTTGATTTTTTTAAGCCTTGTCCCTGATTTATGAGGGGAGGTTGAGAGGTATGCTGGGAAGCAATGGGAAACTGAGAATAAGCAGCTGCAGCACCCTAACTGACATGAGCTATTATTCTTGGACTACTACTACAGTAAAGTTCCCAACCACCATTCAGATTTGGATTGAGCCTCTAACTTAAACGGTCAATTTTGAATAGATGGGTGGTTCAGAAGTCAGTTAAGTTGTCTACTCAGGCCTGTAGACCCAGTTCCTGGCGGCCAGATCCCACTAATTTTTCAGTAAGCACAGATGGTTTCGATATTAAGAACAACCAGTTTAAGGCTGCCTGCAGCATACACTGTCAGACTCACTGTGGCATTTAACTTCACTTTTCACTTATTTCCGTGACCAGCCAGAGAGCTCAGCACAAAAGATGATGATGGCTTTTGTGTACCCACCTGAGAAGCCTGCTCATGAGTCTCCCCCCACCAACCCCACAGTTGAGTGAGATGGGATTTTTGATTTGTTTAGTCACAGTGACAGTGCAAAAATTATTATAAAAAACACTTCTAGCCACTAATATCATTCTCACCATCAATGAAGAAATTTAACAACTGTGTTCTTCAACTTGAGCCACTGAAAAAAATACATATGGCAGTGAGCGTCTCCACCAGCCAATGAACCTGAGGACTTAAATGCCCTATAAAAAGTTTAACTTGGAAAACTAATTCCTACTTGCTTTTACCATAAGCTGCAGCACTTTAGTCAGTGCTAAATTTTAAAGTGAGACTAAGGTGGTGTCCCAAATACCACTCAGGCTTCTGAGAGCTCTATTAGTAAAGTTGTGATGAAGTCAGCACAAGAAAAAAATGTAATTTGAAACAAGTCTAACTCAGACATCTCATGGCATGGTTGGTGCTCCAGCATGTACAAACTTTATGCACACATTGTTGAACTTCAAGACAGGTGCAGCCCATTTGCTGAAGTGAGCAAAGTCCTGACCTGTGTGGATTGGTAAACGAAATTTGAAACAGCTGAGTTCTCCCATGGCCAGCTGGGATTCCGAGTGTCCACCTCCACATCTGCCTGCGCCCGCCACCCCAATCACTGAGATCCAGACTGCTAAGTAGGGAGAGAGTGCAGAGGGAACCCCCCCATAATTGCCAGTGCACTCCCCCTGCAGCTTGGAGATCTATCTGGACGTCTAAGCACAGGGAGGGGCTGGCAGGCAGAGTGAGGTGCTCAGCTGACTGGCGTGGATTCTCAACTGACCCACTTCCCTCCGGTGACCAGCTACCGACACTGCTGAGGATCTGAAATTTTTCCCCATGACACTTACTGCCACTTAGGCTAAAAGTTATAAGCCAAAAGTGTACTTCCCGCAGTTTACAGGGGTTCGCTACTGATCAATCATGTCGTCACTGTCTGACTCAGAAGTGTAAGACATAATGCTAGTACTACTTGCTGCATCTTCTGAACTAGTTACATTTCTGGTGCGGGATGAATCTGACCTTTTTGCTTCTGACTGCCTTTGTTTCGATAAACTCTTCTAGGAGTGCTGAAGAATCTATCTACAACTGGAAAAGGATCAAATGTCTCTGGACTGTCACCCTCAACTGAAATTCTAACCAGGTGTTCCAACATTACTTCACTCAGTCTGTTTCTCCAGTCAGTTTTGACACGCTGCATTATTGAAATGACCTTTCCAGCTTTGCATTGGACACTGGAATGAGCTTACAAATAACGATAACGTGGTAGAAGTTTGAGAACTGTTCTCTGTAGGACTTCAGAATACAGTTCCAAAAGTCTTCCCTGTTTAAGTGACTTAAAAACTTATTGTATAAAGTTTTAAGTTTGGACCATTCTCCTGGCAAAGCAGCAAGGTCAACATTATGTTTTGTGAGTATCTGTCCATAGTAATTAACAAATCCGCCCAAGTCACGTTTCCAAATATTTCTAACTCATCAGCACTCTAGGCCACTGTTTCACATCTAACAGTTTTAAAGTCCTAAAAATTGGTGTTGGTCCTGAGAGTCACAGTCAGTGATATCTGAAAATCTATCAGAAATGCACTGTTGTACACTACTGATGTAATTAGGTACCTGTGTTATAAGGTGCCTGATGCCGTTAGTACATTGCGACCATAACATCTTTAAACACGACTGGTTCAGAATCGTCAGACTCATCATTGTCAGTAACGTCATGATCATGTTGCTGTAACAGTGTCTTAAGTTCAGAGTTGCATGTTCCAAGAAGATTATCTGCGAGATGCTGTAGTTGCCATAAGGTTGCGTCAACACAAGCCAAAGCTAAGATCAAGTCAGCAGAAGAACCCTGTAAACTGAGGGAGAGTCGTGACAGTGGCCTTAGAAGGTCAATATAGAACAGCAAATGAGTGACAAATTTGGCAGTTTTCAGTTTGGTCAAAATGCCCTTAACTCTGCTTTTCTCTGTTGGTGGTGTAGTGGCAGTTTCTGCAAGATTTTCAAGATGATGAATCAGAACCTGTAGGATTTTACCAGTGTCTGAGCTGCACCTAAGTTTGTGATCTACCCACCTTGTTCCAAATGCTCTTTCTGGTTTGCTGACTTCACCTCCCACTATTTTAGCTAATTCTCTGAGCTCGCGAAGTTTCTTTGGACTTTTTTCGTAAAGGTACTACAATGTCATGAGATTATCATTCACTTGATCAAAAAATGTTCCTTTCAGTGTATCTCTAATTGCCAATTCAAGTCTATGGTTAAGACAATGAATATACAGCAACCATGGCATTTCCACTTTTAGCAGAGCTGATAGCCCTTTCCTTTTCCCCAGGTTTACTGCAGCACCATCTGCACACATAGCAAACTATGCGACTGTTCAAGTCTAAAATGCCAAACTCTAAGAAGGCTTCTAGTGTTTGTAATAAACCTTCTGCACTGGCGTGTGGAACGCCTTTTAATCTGAAAAGGTAATTCCGTTAAACAAGAACTTTCGTTAAAATGCATAATATACAGTAATTTTTTTCAATACAACTTTCATCTGTTGCCCCATCTAGAAGAACTGCAAAATACAGACTTTTCTGAAGGGCTGTGAGTAGATTTTCCTGCAATAATTCACCAATAACTGATGGAACATACGATAACCGTTAATATTTGCATATGCACTTCCAAGATCAACATCATGTCTTTTTCAAGTTTAACAAATGATTCAAATTTACTAAATGAAAGCTCTTCTTTAGCGAGCAGATAGCGATTTCAATCAGATGGCGACTACAGCTCTGTCTTTTACTTCTGCTCCCAATAGTGCACGGCCCTATTGGTGTAGTTTTGTATATGGAGGCAATTGATTCTGGTTTTCGGTTCAGTGTAACAGCTCGCTTGTGAGCATCACATTGACCGTGTTTTGCAACATTGTCCTTTTTCAAAGCTGTACCTCGGATGCCAACAATGAAACTTTCACTAAAATTTCGCAGTACTTTAACTGGTCTGCCCATTTTCACACAGGAACATTTTACCTGGCTCACAAACTCACCACCATTGTCTGTTTCATACACTAACCATTCATTGCGTGATCAATCTCTTTCCATTTTTCTACAGTGTGCCTCCTTACTTTTTGGTGCTGGTTGCCATGGTTGCTGTCTGTTCTCTAGGTTCACGTAGCTGTGTGCGACACTGACTGACTCACCATATGTAATAACAATAAAGAACTTGAACAAGAAATGTGTGTGCTTTTTTTATAATTATTTGTTGAGACATTTGACAATAAACATCAGGCTTGTAAATTGTGTCTTGTGTCGCTTCTTTCCTACAGACTGACACCACCGGCACCCAGTGATTACTTGCAGCTGAACAGTTGTCAGGGAGTGGGGGGAGACTGACTTAGCCTCTAAGGTAAACGGGAATTGGGGAAGACAAATCTGTAGCAACACGGGGTCTGTGCCCTCTAACTTAAATGGTCTCAGAACCCGCGTTCCTACACAACACTGCAGAGCTGTGCAGGGCAAAGATGACCATGCCGGGGTGGGGGCTTGATTGACTGAGCCCTCTAACTTAAATGGACTGTATCGGTCAAGTGCCCACGCCACACAGTACAACGAGTAACAGGTCAGAGCCTCTAACTTAAACGGTCACTGACAAGAATCGCTATCTGCTGCTGTCGTGCAGCTCTGCAGGGCTGATGACCAAATCTTGGTTTTAATGGGGGGCTTGACAACAAAATACTAAACAGACTGGACTTAAACACCAGTCATCAATATGGCTGAGGCCCTAGAGACTACTTGTCTCACTCTGTCACAGCTGCTGGTTTTAAATGTTGTGTGGCCAGACACAAAATGGGCACCGAGCACAGCAACAGAGTCTTGACTATTTACCATCACGAGTTTCAAATGCCAAAAGTGAAAAGTCCGGTTGCTGTTTGCCACACCGACAAACCCCCAAAGTGTTTTCAGGCAGAGTTTGATTGCTAGCCCTAGGCTCACTAAACAACACCCTCCACGTGACTTTGATTAATACGCATAGTTGGCTTTACAGTTTCACTGACACAATATTTTTTTTTCAGTTCATAAGTGTGTCAGCCTGTGTCTTAGTTGTCCCTCAGACAGCTTCTACATTCCTGGCACTTTTTGAATCCTGTCAGTCTTTTCTCTTCCGACCCTCCTCCTCCTCTTCCTGAGTCCCAGTCTACCACCCAGTGGCCTTTTTGGTCATGCATTCAGTCCGGTGCAGCTAGCTGCAGCTCAGTTTCAACCTACAAACACAATGACAAACAGTGTTTGTACTCACCTAATCTGATTGACTACTTCCTACAAGAATCCCAAGCTAGCTTGCCAAATGCCCCAAATGTTAAGTTACCCTACCTTGTCTCTCTGGAAATGCAACACGCTGGCTGGCCAGGCTGGTTGGGTGAACCACTGCGACGTCAGCCCTTGCAAAACAACAGGATTACATTCAGAGACTCATTCAATTCAAATAAATCCATTTTTCACTGACTGAGATAGTAACAGAGCAGTAACTTACTGCAGGGCCACCAGTTGGGGCAGGCTCCTCTTTTCACCTCTTGTGCCACAGGGACAAAGTCTCAGTCGGGTCTGGTCACCAACCTGAAAAAAAAGTTAAAGCAATATTAGGCTCTGACAGAGAGGCTCAACTAAATTTGACCACCGTCCCCACATAAATTACTTTCACCAACAAAAATCCCCAGGCCAACACCAGACTGCTCCACAACAGAGTATCTCACTGGAGAGCTTAGTGGGCAGCTGCACGTCAAACCACCTGATTCAAAATACCACCCACCATTGGGGAGGGCTAGTAGCATCAGCTGTGACCGCACAAATCAGATGCATCCATGGGCCACAACATGAATGGCAGCTGGTCCTCAAATTATCAATGCAGGGGCAGTCGGTGACAAGAAGGACCCAGTCGGTGCTCTGACCCTGGCCACTGGACTGCTTAAGTTCAGGGCCCCATAATTAACTCTGTCTGTGGCGAGGCTGCACAACGCAATGCTTGGCCTGACAAAACTGAAACATCCCAGAGGGGGCAGAGTGGCCTTTGTCATGTATGGCCTAAGCCTTAGTGAACTCAGGCCCACACAGCAAGTAATTGCTCTTGCACTCTGCCTCCAAAAAGCAGCCCAGGTGATACTTGTGGTGTTGTCACTTCCTCTCAATGTTAATTATTTTGCTGCCCTCTGTGCCATTTTGAAATAGCCTGCCTGCCACTCCACCAATTGTGTAAACTTAAGTGCCCCCCCCAAGAAGCAGGAAAGCCAGTTACCATTCTGTTTTGTGTTTGCCTCAGAACTGCAGGTTACCAATAAGATCTGCTGAGGCAACTGACAAGCAAGCGTAACCAACGTACTACTTGTCTATGATAAGACAACTGATTTTGCAGGCCCTGTGTGGGAAAAGCAGGGTATAAATAGCCGGGCCTGCATAGGGCCTGCATTAAGATCAGTTGTCTTATCAGTGTGATAGACAGTAGCTTGCTTGTCAGTTGCCTCAGCAGATCTCGTAACCATAAATTACTTGTGCCAGGCAGCAGGCTGCAGTTCTGAGGCAAACACAAAACAGAAATGGTAACGGGCTTTCCTGCTTGGGGCACTTTATGGTGCAGTCAGTCGCAGGCAGGCTGTTTTCTGAATGGCACAGAGGGCTGCCCAGCAGCAAGATTGAGAGGAAGTGACAACACACTGGATAAATCTTGAGTTGTATTTTTTTTTATCTTCGCGCAGCCTCAGTAAAGCTGTTAGCTTCCATCTGACATATGGATCATCTGGTGCCACTGGGTAACCAAAGGGAGTGAGGGTGATAGCCAACGTGATTGTTTTCACTGCAGCTGCTATTTAGGTACTTTAAAATTTATCTGCTTTGTGTGTCCCCAGGGTGGGGGTTGGGGGTAAGACCAGATGGACTATGTTTAGTGTTTCGGTCAAATCTAAACTGAGAGCTATCTGTCAGGAAACCTCAGTTCAGAATGGGTGGAGAACAAGGCATCCCCAAAAAAGATATGAGTGTGGTGCCAGCAGAGGTTTGTAGAAATAGTAACCAAAATGCCAAGAATGTCTGGGGTGATAAAACAGAACTCTCTCAAAAAGTACCAGATGCCATGGCCCGGTGAATGTTCCTCCAATGCCTGCCCATTGTTTCGACACATGATATTAAAGTTTGTGCCACTAGTCTATATTTCTCCCAAATCCTGATACCATTCTCACCGTTTCTTGAAGGGTCTGTTGGATATGGGAAATAAAAGACTTGCTGCCAGTGTGGGCATGCAGATCTGTAAGCATGACAAGGCTTAAGTTGTAGTCAGCCCACCTACCGTCCTGGGTCCTTAAGAATGAAGTAGTCCCGACACTGCAAAAAAAATCTGTGCCAGGCAGACCAAATTAACTCATGATTTGTGCAAAACTTTTGTTAATTATTTGGACCCTCCAGAAACTGAAGAAAAGAATTAAAGCTCAAACCTATCCCGGTCTAATATATGCTCGGTCTAATACTGCTGGCAAAAACGGAGGAGTCCACTGGATAGGAGGCCTCTGCCATACTGGGTCAGTTTGGCCCCATTTAACTCTCTTACTCACTGCTAGATCATGTCATGGTGTGTCTGGTCCACCATTTAATATTTTCTGAAGCCAGATTCCCCACATCCAGGGTAAATTATATCTAATGGGCTCAAGATTTCAAGGGTGTCCATCCGTGACTATGCGGGGGGAGTCCACGATTATGTCCAGCAAACTGAACAATTGGGCTCGATAAAGCAGCTTTCAAGCATGGAAGACCCAGTAACCCCCCCCCCCGAGTAACAGTTATTTAAAGAATTAGCCCATTCATTCATTGGATCCTAGGTCTTCTCCCTCCTCAGATAAAAAGATGTTAGTTTGAGCAATTCTTTCCAGTCTCTGACAGGGCTAGGGATAGATAGGGCTCTTTCTGTTTTTTTTTTGTTTTTTTTTAATAGCTTAGTCTAGCACTAAATATGTCTTGCCACCTATTCAAATCATACTATAGATATTTTGTTTTAGGGGCTGGTAGTTAAATTATACCTAAGATTACAGGGGATCTGCACTACCCAAAAAAAGAAAAGGCAAAACTTAGGAGCACCGGGAAATGTATGGTGCTTTACTGCATGGCATATTAATTAAGCAAAAGCACGACATAGCACCGGACCCATACAGCATAGGAACCTGACCACCAACAAATTTGAAACTTAAACATCAGACAAACCAAAGTCTCACTCTGCAAATAAAAATTACCACTACAGAATCGGGCAGAGGCATCACCAACAGCGCCACTTTGACTTACCTCAGTTAGTCAGTGCTCAGCTGCAAAGTTGTTGTCTTCTCTGCCTGGACCTGGCGTTTTCTTTTACAGGTGATAGATTTCTTCTCTCCGAGGCTCGAGCTCTTAATGGCGCGGGAACATGCATTCTCAGCAGTCTTCTGCCACATGATGACGAAGCGGAGACAGCCCACAAAATTAAGTGATTGGTGGGAATACCTCAGCATTGTCTTCACCACCAATCATGTCACGAATTCAATTTTTTTTTTTCAACCCCCGAATGAACCCACCCACACTTCCGCTGCAATTGCCGCCTGCTTGGACGCACATCCATTTCCACAGCGCGGGATCAGGCAGCCAATGAAGGACGAGGTGATGGGCAGAACGGGCGTAAAGCCGGAAAGCACAAAAAAAAGGATTGCACTATTTTGCGATCCATTCCATGTTTTGCATCGCATGATCAGCCGGTTTGCATCGCAAAATGCAATGCGATACCGGCTATTTAATACCCTGCCTTGGATGTCCATGCCAGATGACATCTGTCATTTGGCAGGACCATTCTTAATGGACTTTTGTCCTAAGTACATGAGCTCTTTATTTCCTGCCACCTGTCTCGGGGGGAATATTTAGCTCGGTACTCTCCCATTAGTGTGAATGAGTGGTGGGGACTTTATGTCCAGGAAGATATGGAAATTACATACCAACCATAATTCTTGATCTTCTTGGATGAAGTCTCCGCCACTCATTCACACACCCACCATCCTCCGAGCTCACTTCTCTGTTTGTGGTCTTCACTCCCTCAGTGGCTGAGCTGTGAAGACTTTATTGTTGACCCTTCTTACACGGGTCATTTGGACTATCTTATGTCCAATTTTTAGGTTAGTCTTTTCTAGGTTAGTTACGCTGCACCTCCTCGGAAAAAAGGTACTGAGG
Source organism: Neoceratodus forsteri (assembly GCA_016271365.2). Taxonomy (NCBI): domain Eukaryota; kingdom Metazoa; phylum Chordata; order Ceratodontiformes; family Ceratodontidae; genus Neoceratodus; species Neoceratodus forsteri. The sequence goes on from CM028131.1 coordinate 113,483,301, forward strand.
CGGTTGGAGGGTTGACGCCAAGTTAGTCATTACCGCACGCGCCAGGGCTTATGGTGCCGCTTCTTCACTGCTCCATCTCAGATGCTGGTCCTCCTGAAAAGGTTGCTCCCGCTGGGTCCTAGTGCCTCCGGCGTACTCCCCTTAGTGTGAATGAGTGGTGGAGACTTTGTCCAAGAAGATCAAGAATTATGGTAGGTACGTCATTTCCATTTCTCTCAACTCCATCTCTGGACCAACGATGGGACACAAGAAACCAGGATTCAGATTTTGTGTTCGGTGCCAGCAGAAGATGTCAGTCACCAATCTGCATGACACTTGTGTGTACTGCCTGGGCAGGTAACACATTGTGGCTGGGTGCAGCCTTTGCAGATCAGTGCTTCCTGAGTCCCTCGAGACAGGAAGCTCCGGCTGTTGCTGAGTTGGCCTTTTGAGAGTGATCCAAAGGACCACCCTGAGTACCACAAGGAGGCCTAAACTGCAGCCGGGTCAGGTGAACAGCTTGTGGCCCTTGAGGCAGAAGCAGTGGCTGCCACGGTGGGCACCTCCTCGGTCTCAGCACCGTTTCCTGGTGCCAGCATTGGACATTTTTTCACAGGGGAATTCCATGAGATGTTTGGCCCTCCAGACCTTGGAGGGGAACCCTTTCCCTCTGTGATGCAAAAAGCAAGTGCCACAAATGCCAGCTGTGGGACTGGGAGTGATAGAGGTCCTCCCTGGTCCCTTGACTCACATGCCCTCTCGACGGCTGTCGAGTGCCCCTCAGCTGGGGGGGGGCAGGTCAAAAGGCTCTTTGGTTCCCCCGTCGAGCCAATTGACTTTTACTCTGGTTGAGCAGGCTGCTGAAATATTTCTCTACCCTGTCGACTAGTTGTCAGGTGAGGTCGAGGCGTCGATCTCGCAGACCCTGGTGCTCCCGGTCCTCACCCAGGAGGACATAATCCGGTTGGCGTCCCTGACCAGCCCACTATGGGATCAGCCTCCACTTGGGATTAGGTCTTCAGCACCTGTGCTGTTTAAAGTGCGCAGGCATGTGATATACAGCAACCTACCAAAAAACTTATCTCGCTTTTGGTTGGCCAGTCGAGGTCATGGTCAAAGCACTTGCACTCTTGATCCCGCTTAACTGGGAGGCGTTGCCATCAACGTTCCTCAACCTCCTTATCTTCAGGTGAGGAGAGGTTCTGCTGCAAGATATGCCGGTGTCACATGGTCTTCCTCTGGCAACAGTTGGCCATTGCAGGGCATGGTAGGGCTCTACCCCCTGGACCTCTGGTCCCCTGGCAGCCACCAGTGGTGCCCTCACAGGTCCATGGTACACAGGTGCTCCCTGCATTTGCTTCTCCACCTCTTCAGATAGAGCCATCACCACCACATTCAAAGGTTGGCACTCTGACCAAGGAGGCCGGCTGTTCGGCTACCTGCTTGCCAGGTGGTTTTTTTCAGTGAGGATCAGTCTGGGTGAGATTTCCCAAGAGGTCGGTGGCAAAAAGCGGCCGAGGACCATTTTGCGGAGCCATCGGATGACTCGGATTAGGAGTTCATGGCCTCTTCTGAGACTCTGCTCTTCAACCACAGCTCAGTTGAGGAGTCTTCCTCCGAGCATGGGCCAGTTTCTTTTAGAGGGCTTCTCCAACTTTTTTCAGAATCCATGTTGGTCCCACGTGAGCCAGTCCAGAAGAGAGTCAGGTACCCTCTCAGGCATTTTGGACCAGGATGAATTCCCCCTGGGTTGCCTTCTCTGTGGCTGAGACCATTTTGGGATCAGCCCTGGAACTTTGGCAGTATCAAGTATCCTGCCCGGCACACTCTGCCCATATGGTCCATAAGTGTGCAGTCCCCATGGGCTCCTTTGTGAGGTTTTTGGACCACCTGTCTGCGGAGGGACTGGTAACTGATTTGGTGTTCCGTAAAGCCATACCCGGGGGAATGTGGACAAGCTTCCGGACAAGGAATCTTCTAAGATTGACCATGCTGCTAAAAAGGTGTATGCTGCAGCTGTGTCATGATGGTGGCCAATTGTGGTCATTCCCTGATGGGGGTCTTTGATGCTGTCCGCCTTCATCTCCATGCTGAGCAACAGTTGGCAGTGGAGCTCATCGGAGACCAAGATCAATCACTGGCGAAACACCAGGGTTAAACACCAGCTCCAGACAGCCTTGGACATGGGTGATTCTTGCACCTGTGCTGTGGTAGGGGTTGTCTCAATGCATTGCAGAGCTTGGCTGCGCTTGTCCACCTTCACGGCGAACACCCAGCATAAGCTGGCTGATGCTTTTCTAGGCACTCACCTTTTCAACCCTGGGGTGGAAAGACATCTCACTCAGACTCAGAAGTCTGATGTCACCCTAGATTCTGTGACTTCATCCCAGAAGGACCTGAAAAAGAATCCTAAGAAACAGGTTGTCCAGTCCAGGTCCTTTCAGTCATAGCCTCCCCGGCAGCAGCCCTAGCAGGGGCAGTTCCAGGCTTGATGCCCCAAGCAGAAGTCCAGGGGCCAAGGTCCAAAAAGGGGGGGTGGCAAGGATAGTGGTACCCCTCAAGCAGCAGCCACCAGTGCCCCCGCAAAAGCTGCCCAGAGATGGGGTGGGGGGGATGTCATCCTGTCCCTGCCTGCTCTCCCAGCTGGAGGACAGTTACGTCACTTCTTGCCACATTGGTCCGCCATCACAAGGGACAAGTAGGTGTTGGAGGCAGTGGACAGAGGATTGTCTCTAGATTTTGAGGCTCTCCCACCCTACTGCCTCCATGCGCCTCGAGAGTCCGGGGTGTCTAAGGAGACACTGTCCACCCTAAGGAGTCCTAAGGGTGGATATCTCTGAGCTCCTTGTGAAAGGGCGATAGTCCATGTCTCGGACAGCCTAGCCAGTCCGGGTTACATGCCCAGGTACTTCCTGGACCCAGAACAGATAGGGGTCGGTGCCCCATACTGGATTTGCATGATCTCAACTAGTTTATGTGGAAACACAAGTTCTGGATGGTCATTCTGAACCAGATTATACTATCCTTGGAGCAGAACATGCTGATCTTACTTCGAGAGAATTCCTGCAGTAGGTCTTCACAAGTAGGACTGCGCCCCCTGGTGTCAGGACCACATGGCAGAGTTGTAGCTAGCAATCATCAGCGGGGACCGCCCCTGGCGTCAGGTGACTGATGTCAGCGTGACTATAAATGGGAGCGGTCCCCCACCCGCCCTCCAGTTCTTTCCCGCCGTCGACCTGAATCGTCAGACCTCGTGGTAGAACAGCTTCAGTCGCCCACCATTTTAGACCTCTTCGCATCCCCATTCAATGCAAAACTACCCAGCTTTTGCTCTCTCGTTCCAGGGCGTGGTGCTTTTTGGTGAGACGCACTGTCTCTATCTTGGACAGGGAGATTTCTGTATGCTTTTCCTCCCTTTCCTATCCTCCAGAAGCTTCTGCTGAAGCTACAGGCAGAGGGGGCTCACATGATTCTCATTGCCCCCCATGGCCTCGACAGATTTGGGTCCCGTTGCTGCAACAATTGGCACTGGAACCCCTAGTACCTCTTCCTCTGTCTCACAGCCTTCTGTCGCAGGAGCGGGGCACCCTAGTACACCCGAGCTTCAAGTCGCTCCACCTTCATGCGTGGCACTTGTGGACATAGTGGTTTCCCGCTATGGCATCTCATCCCGGGTCGCACAGGTCTTAGTGGAGGCTAGGAAACCCTCCACTAGATCCACGTACTCCATGAAGTGGAAAAGATTTTATATCTGGGTCAAAGCCAAGGGCCTATACCCTTTTTCTTGCTCAGCTTCCCAGGTTCTAGAGTACCTCTTGCACCTGTCAGAGTTGGGCCTCAGTTATTCCTCTCTGAAGGTCCATCGCTCTGCAGGTTTGGCCTACCACCTTCCGGTGGAGGGCAAAACCCTAGCTCAGCTAGAGGTTTCCAGAACATTTTTGAAGGGGATCCTTCACCTCAAGCCTCTGGTCCGGAATCCAACTTCCCCCTGGGATCTTAATTTTATTTTAGAAAAACTTACTTTGCTCCCTTTTGAGCAAGCAGTAAGTTGTGATATGCGTTTCCTGGCATGGAAAATGCTCTTTTTAGTTGCTATCACCTCAGCTCAAAGAGTTTCAGAGCTTCAGGCTCTGGTTGGTAGAGAGATGTATTTTGATTTTTCACAGAGACCGGGTGGCTCTGAGGACTAACCCCTCGTTTTTTCCGAAGGTGGTTTCGGAATTTACCCTTAACCAGAATGTTGAACTGTCGGTATTCTTTCTAGAATATTTCAACAGGGAGGAGTATCTCCTGCATACTCTGAACGTGCACTGGATTCTGAGATGATATGTCTCAAGGACGAAGGAGGTTCGCAAGGCGGATCAACTTTTTGTAGCCTTTGCCCCTAGGTTTCAGGGCAAGGCTATCTCTAAACAGATGCTGTCCAGGTGGCTGGCAAATTGTGTTTTTTGCGTTTACCAGAAGTAGAAGAAAACCCTTCCGGGGATGGTTAAGGGCTACTCTACCAGGGGAGCAGCCACTTCCACTGCCTTTTTCAGGAACGTATCCACTGTGGATATTTGCACACTGGCCACTTGGTCTTCCGTCCGCACTTTATCGAAACATTACAGTCTGTACATTGTTTCTAGGCACAGGGCTGGCTTCAGTCTAGCAGTCATGCAAGGTCTTCTGTTATGAGTGACGTGTAATTGGCAGACATTTTCCTCCTCCCGGAACCTCGTCTCCGACTCCTCCTTTTTAGTTGACTGCTTGGTGTTCGGTCCTACTTGTGAAGACCTACTGCAGGAACCCTCTCGAAGTAAGATATAACAGTAAGAACTTACCGTAACAGTTGATCTTCGAGAGAGGTTCCTGCAGTAGGTCTATATTTCCCACCCACCTTCCCCCAGCTCCTGTGTTTTTTCCTCTTTATTCCCTTCCCAGGACTTTGTTTTATCCAGGGCTCAGGGCTTCAGGAGTTTCCACTCCCTTTTTCTGCTTCCTCTTTAGAGGTGTCCGGCAGAAGAACTGGAGGGCCGGGGACCACCCCATTTATGGTCATGCTGATGTCCGTCACCTGACACCGACGGCAGTCCCCGCTGATGATTGCTAGCTTCAGTTTTGTCGTGTAGTCCTACTTGTGAAGACCTACTGCAAGAACCTCTCTCAAAGAGCTACTGTTACGGTAAGTTCTTACGTAACTGTTATTTCTAGGGACATGGATATGTTGTTCATCCACACTATCTGGCAGGTTCCTTGCCACTTTAAATCTTGCCGGAAGGTCTTCAAGCTAGCTCCTCCCACCCACCCGGGTGGTAAAACTCTCGGCTCCGCCCCATGACGCCAGATCTTCCTTACCGCTTGGAAGCTCAGGTTCCCTCCTTAATGCTCTGCGATTAAGCTTTGGGCCTAAAAACTTCGATTTTGAAAATTTCTTCAAAACTTTCTACACCTTCACGGTCTTCATCCCTCGCGCTGCGATGGACCATCGACTCGGTTTTGGGAGATGCCCTGTGGGCAGAAGATGTCTCGGACGGATCCGCACTCCACGTGCGTTTACTGCCTAGGCCAAGAGCACGACCCGCAGGCCTGCGAACTGTGCTCATCTTTCTCGGTCTACGTCCTTGAGGATCGCGCTGCCCATCTCCAACTTGGTTTCCCCAAAAGGAGATTTCCTCCGGTTAAATCCAAGGAGGCCCGACTGGCGGTGTCCGCGGCTGCGGGCTCTGCAGAACAACTTGAGCAGATGATCGCCCTCGAGGAGGAGGCGGCTCATGCCGCTACATCTTCGGCTGCGGCATTCATCCCGCTCTCGCTCGGGGCCTCCTATTCGGCTTCTTTTAAGGAGCTTTGCTTGACCCTCTCGACCAAAGGTGAGGGTCCAACTTCTTCTGGACCGTTTCATCGGTCGAAGAAAAGTAAAGTAAGTCCCATTGTCGACGCTCTTGGGAGCGGGAAAGATCTCCCTCCCCTTGTTGACAGTCAACTCCGGTCGAATTATCGGCTTTGGCCACTGGCTTCACGAAGCCCCCGTCAGGTCAGGTGACCGAGACACCCACCGACGTGGTCGAGATTTTTCTCGACCCGTCAGATGGGTTGTCGGCTGGAGAAGCCGGAACTCCCTCCTCCCCGGTTCCCCCGGCGAGGACTGTGGATACCGTCGGCTCATCTGCGCCTCCGGTTCCGGAGCCGTCGGATTTGCCGACCGAGCCGAGGGGATTGCCGATCCTCGGCTCCCCACCGCGCCGACCTCGGCCTAGCCAAGATTCTCGGTCTCTGACATCTTCGCGGTCTAGCCGATCCCGTCGACACAGGCGGTCTCGGCACCGCGGTAAGCGGCGTCGCCGCTCTTCCTCATCTTCCTCCTCCTCGGACGAGGGGAGGCTTCGGCGTAAGTTGGCGAAATATGGGGAACTTATGTGGCAACAACTAATTTTGGCGGAACAAGCTGGCTCAGGCCTCTTCTCCGGCCATAAAATGGTTGTCACGGGCAGCGGAAACAACCTCGGCGGTGGTTGAGACCTGTTTCAGGCGGTTGTTGGTCTATTCCTGCTGCCCCACCAATACTGGTGGAACGCCTCCGCCTCAACCGACAGTGGGGCCCGACAAAAGTTGCGGTCGGCTCATGGCCTTCCCCATAGGCTGTCGGTCACCCTCACTCCGATAAGCCTCGGCACGTGGAGGGTGGCGCAGGCTCTAGGCAACTATTCAACGACTCGTCAGAGTCGGGAGCGACTCCTCCCTGTTTTCCAAGCGCCTAGACTTGGAATCCTCTGGGGGGCAGTCGATGGACGATAGCTCTTCGTCCTTCCTTGGACTACTCAGGCTCATCTCAGAATCCACTGGGATGAAGCTCGAACCCGTGTCCAAGCGGGCTAGATATCCCCTCACTGAGATTCTGGACGAGGATTCTCCTCGAGGCCTTTCCGGTGGCGAAGCCATTGTTGGTCCGGCCCTGGAATTGTGGCAGCGTCCGGCTTCCTGTCCTGCGCCTTCGCCAGGATGACCAGGAAAGTATCGCGGTCCCTACAGGCTCTCTGTCCGGCTTTCGAACACCTTCGGCCGAGGGTTGGTCACTGGCAGTGTTTTCGGCGTGCCGGAAATGCCAGGGACGGACAAACCGCCCGACAAAGAGTCCAGAAACTGGACTATGAGGGGCGAAAGTGTATGCTGCCTCCTCCTCGCCTTAGCCAGGCCAGTTCGGCCGTCTTGATGGCACATTTTCCCATGCCCTGTTGGGCTCCCTGGATGAGGTCGTCCCTCATCTTCCTGCGAACCACAGTAAAGCAGTGCGGGACCAGGGCAGGGCAGTAGCTAAGCAACAGCTCCAGACTGCGCTGGATATTAGGGATTCTTGTGCCGGTCCAGTGGCGGCCGCAGTGGCTATGCGCGGCGGGCGTGGCTGAGGATATCCACTTTCACCTCGGATACCCAGCACAAGCTTGCGGATGTTCCTTCCTGGGAACGTGACCTCTTGACCCTGGGTGGAAGCACCTCCGAGGATCGAAGTCCAGTGCCACCTTGGACTGGTCTCGGCCACGCAGAAGGACAAGGGCCGTGAGCCTCAGCCTAAGCCCTTCGCCCTCTGCTCCGCTCGCACCCGGCCCAACAACGTTAGGGCCAGCAGGCTAGACAGCTTGGTATTCCAACCCTAGCCGTCAGCTTCCTCTAATAGGAAGCATAGGAGGGAAAAAGGCCTGGTGGTCCCTCGGCCGGTCCTTCCTCCAAGCCTGCACAGTGGCGGGCTGAGGGGTGTCGCCCCCATCCCCGTCACCTCGCCCCTGGTTCCCCCCGTGGGGGGATGGCTCCGGCACTTCCTTTCCGCCTGGTCTGTTGTTACCACGGACAGGTGGGTTCTGGAGGTGGTGGGAAGAGGCCTGCCTCTAGAATTCGAGCGGGCTCCACCCTTCAGAGCCGTCGCCCCAAGGGGGGCTTCGGGGTCCCCAGACTCTCTAGAGGCTCGTCGAGCCGACATCGCCCTCCTCCTTCAGAAAGGGGTGATAAAAGAGATAGAGGACCCTCCATCAGAACCAGGGTTCGTGTCCAGGTACTTCCTGGTCCCGAAACGGACGGGGGGCTGGCGCCCCATTCTCGACCTACACGACCTGAACAAGTTCCTAAGGTCTCGAACCTTCAGAATGGTCACTCTGGCTCAGATAATACCATCTCTGGAACCGGCGTATGGTTCTGTTCTCTGGACTTTCAGGGACAGCGTTCTTTCCGTCCCTATCCATCCGTCTCATCAGAGATCCTCTGCTTCAGGGCGGAGGATCGCCTTTCGGTTCAGGCCATGCCCTTGGCCTCTCTCCAGCTCCCAGGGTCTTCACCAAGTGCATGGCAATGGTGACAGCATTCCTCTTGCGGCGCCGAGGGGTCAGGTGTACCTTTACCTGGACGAATGGCTGATAGCAGCCCTCCAGGTCGGAGGTGGGAGCGGTCCAGGGATCTGGCCCTCCGGGTTTGCTCTCAACTCGGCCTCCTAGTCAACGAGGCCAGTGCGGAACTCGAGCCAGGCAGGTGATATCTTTCATGGGCAGAGCGACTCTCTTCGGGCCAGAGCACGGCTCCGGTGGACAGGGCCGTGGTTCTTACCTCCTTTGCCCAATCATTTCTGGTTGGGCAATTGCGCCCTGCCCGGGACTTCCTGTGACTCCTGGGTCTCATGGCGGCCTGTACCAGCGTAGTCCGTTGGGCACGCTGGCACATGCATCCCCTCCAGTGCGGACTGGCCAGCCAGTGGTCACAGCGCTGCGATCCTTTGGACCAGCGTGTGTGGATGACCCAGGAGATGTGGAACGCTCTCCAGTGGTGGACTGTTCCATCCCATCTGCAGGAAGGTATCCCGTTTGTCCGCCCCGAGCCGACGGTCTCTCTAACGACCGATGCCTCTTTGATGGGTTGGGGTGCCCATCTGGGGGAACACCGAGTGCACGGCCTCTGGTCCCCGCGGGAGTCCCGATGCCATATCAACCTGCTGGAGCTCCGTGCGGTCCACCTAGCTCTCACCGCCTTTGCTCCGCTTTCTCCGGGGTCAAGTGGTCCGGGTCCAGACGGACAACACCACGACCATGTACTATCTAAACCGCGCAGGGCGGGGCGCGCCTCCATGCCTTGTGCAAGGAAGCTCCTACATCTGGTCACTAGTGTGTGCAGCCTGGAGGCGGATCTCTGTGGCCACTTTATGTGGCAGGGGCCCAACACCCTGGCCGATGCCCTGAGCGGATAGGGGCTGCATTGCCTGAGTGGTGTCTCCTGCCGGAGATAGTACAAGACCTGTTCTCCGCTGGGGCACATCTCTGGTGGACCTTGTTTGCCTCCAGGAGAGCAGAGCTGAGTCTGTTTCATGCCCGCCCCCCTCAGCAGGGCTCGCTGCAGGGGGATGCCTTCTCGAGGCAGTGGACCCCGGGCCTCTTTTACGCCTTTCCCCCATTCCCATGATTCACAGGGTCCTGCTGAAAGGGGGAGGGACAAGGCGCAGGTGATTCTGATAGCCCCAGACTGGCCTCGCCAGTTCTGGTACCCAGATCTCCTCAGTCTCAGCTCCAGGACTCGAGGCAGCTTCCAGCTCGCCCGGACCTGCTCTCAGTCAATCAGGGAAGGTGTTCCATCCGGACCTTCAATCCCTGCACCTGCGGCCTGGTTCCTGGCGGCTAGAGTTCCAGGCCTTGGGTCTTTCCGAGGTCCTCAATGTAGTTGAGGCGTCCTGGAAGTCGACCAGAAAATGCTATGCCTTCAAATGGAAGAGGTTCTCCATTTGGTGTCAGGAAAAGGGTTGGACCCTTTCTCGTGTCCTGTGGCAACATTTGGACTATCTATGGTCCCTATCTAGTCAAGGGCTTAGGTCGTGACCCTTAAGGTGCACCTGGCAGCCATTTCTGCTTACGGGCGCGGGCGGTCAGCAGTCAGTTGCGCAGGAGAAAGTGGTCGGCGCTTTTTAAAGGCCTTGATCACATTTCCCTCAGTCGGAACCCCCACCTCCGTGGGATTTACTGCTGGTACTGGCAAAGCTCATGGGCAAGCCATTCGAACCAATGCACAGGTGTGGTCTCCCTCACCTGTCGTGGAAGACACGCCTTCTTGGTGGCTATCCGTCAGCCAGAAGGATGGGAGAACTCCAGGCCTTAGCATCGAGTCTCCTTACCTGGTCTTCCACAGGGACAAGGTTGTCCTCGCCCCCGAAATTCCTTCCGAAGGTGGTGTCGGAGTTTCACCTTAACCAGGTGTTGACTCTGCGGTGTTCTACCCCAATCACACCTCGGAGGCCGAATATAGGCTCCATACTCTGGACCCTAGAAGAGCCTCGCTTATTATAAGGGCATACGGCTGAAATCGAGGAGAGGTTCGCCAGCTGTTTGTCACCTACGCTGAAGCCGCACCTGGCAGACCTGCAGCCAAGCGGACGATAGGCAGATGGGTCACCTCCTGCATAGATCTCTGCTATAAGTTGGCGGGCATGGAGCCTCCCAGAGGATAAGCTCATTCTACCCGCCATACTGCTGCATCGGTGGCTGCTTCCAGGGGCGTCCCTATCCAGGAAATCTGCAGGGCTGCTACCTGGAAGTCAGCACACACCTTCATTACCCATTACCACATCGACCTTGAGTCACGCCGGGATGCTGGTTTTGGGGCCTCGGTTCTCCAATCTCTGTTCCCCAAGTAAGTATATATGGGGTGTGCGCCTTGCCTCCCTCCTCCCGGAGAACTGCTAGGAGTCTGCCAGATAGTGTGGATGAACAACATATCCATGTCCCTAGAAATACAGGTTACTCACCTGTAACAGGAGTTCTAGGAATGGTATATGTTGTTCATCCACACGAACCCACCCGACCTCCCGGCTTGACGCACAACCTGAGCTTCCAGCGGGCAGATCTGGCGTCATGGGGCGGAGCGAGAGTTTTACCACCGGGTGGGTGGGAGGAGCTAACTTGAAGACCTTCGGCAAGATTTAAAGGCAAGGAACCTGCCAATATGTGGATGAACAACATATACCATTCCTAGAACTCCTGTTACAGGTGAGTAACCTGTAGTTTCTAGGGATATGGATATGTTGTTCATCACACTCATTAACGATATCATGCGTGCATCTGCGGAAAAACTGCTCCTCCCAATGTCGCTCCGGCTCAGCCCTGACTCAGATCTTCTTACGCTTGGAGCTCAGGTTCCCTCCTTAACGCTCTGCGTTTGAGACTGGTTCCTATTTCTCCGTTTGCGGATTTAAAAATAAATTTTGCAAAAGACTTCAGTCTTCGATCCCTGCGGCTGCGATGGACAAATCGACTCCCGGTTGGAGATGCCCATGCGGGTCAGAAGATGTCTCGGACGGATCCACACTCACGTGTGTCTACTGCTTAGGCCTTGAGCACGACCGCGGGCTTGCGACCTGTGCTCATCTTTCTCGACCTCGTCCTCGAAGACCGTGCTGCCCGATTGCAACTGGGCCGTCCGAGCGTTCCCTCGGTGAAGTCAAGGAGGCCGGTTGGCGGTGTCGCGGCGGCGTGGCGGATCAGCTTCGGCGGATGGTCGCCCTCGAAGAAGAGGACGGCGCCGGGCAGTATCTTCCTCGGCGGCGGATTTATCCCGCTCTCTGGGTTCTTCCTACGGCTTCCTTTAAGGAGTTTGTCTGTCCCTCTCCACTAAGGAGAAGGGCCTGCGTCTGCTGGACCTTATTCTCGGTCCAAAAGAGGACAGGGTAAGTCCCTCCGTCGGCGCTCTTGGGGCGGGAAGGTCCCTCTCCCGGGCCGTCGACCGTCGGCTCGGTCGACCGCTCGGCCGGCCACTGGCCTCACGGTGTCCCGTCAGGTCAGTTGACGAGACTCCCACCGATAAGTCGAGATTTTTCTCGACCCATTAGACCAGCCTGTAGCCTTTAGCGGCGAGATTCCCCTCTCCCGGTTCCCCGGGAGGAGTTGAGATCCGTGGGCTCGCCTGTGCCTCCGGTTCCGGAGCCCTCGGATGGACCATCCGAGCGAAAGGAGTGCGGTTCGGCCGACACCTCCCGCCCGACCTCGGAAATTCGGGACTCTCGGTCTCGGACCTCTTGTGCAGTCCAGCCGATCCCACCGTCTGGCGGTCGGGTCTCGGCACCGCGTGGTGGCGTCGCCGCTCGTCCTCGTCCTCCTCCTCGGATGAGGAGGCTTCGGCGTAAATGCGTCGGCAGTGCGAGACCTTATGTTGCAACAGCTCCTCCTGGCGGGAATAAGCCGACCCGTCGCCTTCCCGGCCATTAAGTCAGCACTGTCACGGGCGGCCGACACAACCCCTCGACTTATCCGAGGGCCTATACCCAGGCGGTTGTTGGCCAAAACCAGCTGCTCCACCGATTCCGGTGGAACCTCCGCCTCCACAGCCACCAGTTGGGGCTCCGACCAAGGATTCTCGATTCGACTGAGGTCTACCCATCGGCTGTCAGTTACCTCACTCCCGACCGACCTCGGCAGGTGAAGGGTGGCTCAGGCCAGAGCAGCTCTTGAGGACTCTTCGAGTCCGAAGATGATTCCTCCTTTTTTCTCCAGCGACTGGACTTGGAGTCTTCAGGAGGTCAGTCAATGGACGATAGCCGTCGTCCTTCCTAGGACTGCTTGGCTCATCTCGAGTCTACGGGATGGAGCTCGAACCCGTTTCAAGCAGGCCAGGTATCCCCTCACGGAGATTCTGGACCGAGGATTCTCCGACGGAGGCCTTTCGGTGGCCGAGGCCATAGTGGGTCCGCACTGGAGCTTTGGCAGCGCCCTGCTTCCTGCCCTGCGCCTCGGCCAGGATGGCCAGGAAGTATGTGGTCCCTACGGTTCCTTGTCCGGTTTTGAACACCCTCTGCTGAGGGTTGGTTACCGACAGCGTTTTCGTAGCGCGGCTAGCGCCAGGGATGTGGACAAACCTCCTGACAAGGAGTCCAAGAAATTGGACTATGTCGGGAAAAGTCTCGCTCGTCCTCTCGGCCTTCGTCAGGCCAGTTCGGCCGTCCTCATGGCACATTTTCTCATGCCCTGTTGGGCTCCTGGATGAGGTCATCCTCATCTTCCCCCGATCTGCAGACTACGGTTAAGCAGGTGCGGGACCAGGGCAGGACGTGGCCAAACAGCAGCTCAGACTGCTTTGGATATAGGGGACTCATGTGCCAGATCGGTGGCGGCGCGGTGGCTATCGTCGGCGGGCTTGGCTGAGGATATCCACCTTTGCCCGGATACCCAGCACAAGTTGGCGGATGTTCCCTTTGGGGACTGACCTCTTGACCCTGGGGTGGAAGGTCACCTGCAGAGGATCGAGAAGTCCAATGCCACCTTGGACTCGGTCTCTTCGCTCAGAAGGACAAGGCCGCCAAACCACAGCCTAAGCCCTTTCGTCCTTCTGTGCTCAGCGCCCGGCCCAGCAACGTCAGGGCCAGCAGGCTCGACCTTGGCATCCCAAACCCAAACCACGGCTTCCTCTAACAGGAGGCAGGGAGGAAAGGGCCCAGGAGGTCCCTCGGCGGTCCCTCCTCCAAGCCTGCCCAGTGGCCGGGCTGAGGGTGTCGCCCCATTCCGTCACCTCCCCTAGGTCCCAGTGAGGGCGGCTCCACACTCCGTTCCGCCTGGTCCGCTGTTACCACGGACAGGTGGGTCTTGGAGGTGGTGGGAAGAGGCCTGCCTCTGGAATTGACAGGCACCACCCTTCAGAGCACGTCGCCCTCGAGAGCCGGGATCCCAGCCTCACTGGCGGCTCGTCGACGACGCCATCTCTCCTCCAGAAGGGAGGTGGTAAGAAGGTGGTGGACCCTCCTTCAGACCCAGGGTTTGTGTCCAGGTACTTCCTGGTTCCGAAGCAGACGGGGGCTGGCGCCCCATTCTCGACTACCACGACCTAAACAAGTTCCTAAGGTCTCGAACCTTCAGGATGGTCACTCTGGCTCAGATAATACCATCCTTGGAGCAGGCGTGTGGTTCTGCTCTCTGGACTTGCAGGGCCAGCGTTTTCTACGTCCCTATCCGTCAGTCTCACCAGAGATTCCTTCGCTTCCGGCGGAAGGATCCCTCTTGAGTTCAAGCCATGCCCTTGACTTGTCTCCAGCTCCAGGGTCTTCACCAAATGCATGGCAGTGGTGACAGCATTCCCTCTTGGCGCGAGGGTCGGGTGTACCCTTACCTGGACGACTGGCTGATAGCAGCTCCCTCAGGAAGGAGGCGGGTGGTCCAGAGATCTGGCCCTCCAGGTCTGCTCTCAACTGGGCCTCCTTATCCGCGAGGCCAAGTGGAACTCGAGCAAGCAGGTGATTCTATTCATCGGGCGCAGCTCGACTCTCTTCGAGCCAGGCGCGGCTCGGCGGACAGGGCCGGTTCTTTCCTCCTTTGCCCGATCATTTCTGGTTGGGCAATTGCGCCCTGCCGGGACTTCCTCGCCTCCTGGGTCTCATGGCGGCCTGCACCAGCGTGGTCCGTTGGGCCGCTGGAACATCGTCCCTTCAGTGGGGACTGGCCAGCCAGTGGTCCTGGCGCTGCGATCCCTTGGACCAGCTTGTGCCGGTGACACAGGGGATGTGGCAGCTCTCCAGTGGTGGACCGTTCCAGATCATTTGCAGGAGGGCATCGTTCGTCCGCCCGAGCCGACGGTCTCTCTCGACCGATGCCTCCTCTGATGGGTTGGGGTGCCCATCTGGGGAACACGGGCTCATGGCCTCTGGTCCCAGAGAGTCCGATGCCACATCAACCTGCTGGAGCTCGGCGGTCCCCTAGCTCTCACCGCCTTTGCTCCGTTCCTCCGGGGTCAAGTGGTCCGAGTCAGGCGGACAATACCACGACCATGTACTATCTAAACCGCCAGGGCGGGGCGCGCTCCATGCTTCTATGCAAGAAGCTCTCCGCATTTGGTCACTGTGCGCAGCCTGGAGGCGGATCTCCTGGCCATTCACGTGGCAGGGCCTCCAACACCCTGGCCGATGCCCTGAGCCGGATAGGGGCTGCATCCCGAGTGGTCTCTCCTGCGGAGGTAGTACAGCATCTGTTCTCCCTTTGGGACACACCTCAGGTGGACCTGTTTGCCTCCAGGGAGAAAGCGAAGCTGAGTCTGTTCCATGCCCGCCCCCCTCAGCAGGGCTCGCTGCAGGGGGATGCCTTCTCGAGGCAATGGACCCCGGGCCTCTTTTACGCCTTTCCCCCATTTCCCTTGATCCACAAGGTGCTTCTCAAGGCGAGGAGGGACAAGGCGCAGGTGATTCTGATAGCCCCAGACTGGCCTCGCCAGTTCTGGTACCCAGATCTCCTCAGTCTCAGCTCCAGGACTCCTGGCAGCTTCCAGCTCGCAGGACCTGCTCTCAGTCAATCAGGGAAGGTGTTCCATCCGGACCTTCAATCCCTGCACCTGTGACCTGGTTCCTGGCTAGAGTTCCAGGCCTTGGGTCTTTCGGCGAGGTCCTCAATGTAGTTGAGGCGTCCCGTGGAGTCGACCAGAAAATGCTATGCCTTCAAATGGAAAAGGTTTTCCATTTGGTGTCAGGCAAGGGCTTGGATCCTTCCTCCTGTTCCTTGGCAAGCATCTTGGACTATTTATGGTCCTTTCTAGTCAAGGGCTTAGGTCGATGACCCTAAGGGTGCACCTGGCAGCCATCTCTGCTTACGAGGCGCGGGCGGGAAGCAGTCGATGGCGCAGGAGAAGGTGGTCTGGCGCTTTTCAAGGCCTTGATCACATTTCCTCCAGTCGGGAACCCCCACCTCCGTGGGATCTACTGCTGGTACTGGCAAAGCTCATGGGCAAGCCATTCGAACCTATGCACAGGTGTGCTCTCTCACCTGTCGTGGAAGACCGCCTTCTTGGTGGCTATCACGTCAGCCAGAAGGATGGGAGAGCTCCAGGCGCTTTCCATCGAGTCTCCTTACCTGGTCTTCCACAGGGACAAGGTTGTCCTGCGCTCCCCCCCGAAATTCCTTCCGAAGGTGGTGTCGGAGTTTCACCTTAACCAGGTGTTGACTCTGCCGGTGTTCTACCCCAATCACACCTCGGAGGCCGAATATAGGCTCCATACTCTGGACCCTAGAAGGGCGCTCGCTTATTATAAGGAGCGCACGGCTGAAATTCGGGGAGAGGTTCGCCAGCTGTTTGTCACCTACGCTGAAGCCGCATCTGGCAGACCTGCAGCCAAGCGGACGATAAGCAGGTGGGTAACCTCCTGCATAGATCTCTGCTATAAGTTGGCGGGCATGGAGCCTCCCAGAGGATAGAGCTCATTCTACCGCCATACTGCTGCAGTGGCTGCTTCCAGGGACGTCCCTATCCAGGAAATCTGCAGGGCTGCTACCTGGAAGTCAGCAAACACCTTCATTACCCACTACCACATCGACCTTGAGTCACGCCGGGATGCTGGTTTTGGGGCCTCGGTTCTCCAGTCTCTCTTTCCCAAGTAAGTATTGAGGGTGTCGTCTTGCCTCCCCCTCCCGGAGAACTGCTAGGAGTCTGCCAATGGTGTGGATGAACAACATATCCATGTCCTAGAAATACAGGTTACTCACCTGTAACTTGGGAGTTCTAGGAATGGTATATGTTGTTCATCCTGACTCCTACATTTCCTCAACCCGACAGCACAACCCTGGAGCTTCCAGCGGGCCAGATCTGGCGTCATGGGTGAGCCGAGGATTATACCACCGGGTGGGTGGGAGGAGCAAGCTTGAAGACCTTCCGGCAAGATTTAAAGCGGCAAGGATACCTGCCAATGAGTGTGGATGAACAACATATACCATTCCTAGAACTCCTGTTACAGGTGAGTAACCTGTATTTCTGCTCCCTGGACCTCGAGAATGTGTTTTTGCATATTCCCATCCATCGGTCCCACCGCTGGTACCTCAGGTGCCACATGAAAGTGGTCCTGTACCAGGGGTTGACAAATTTTAAAATGACATGCTAGTCCAAGGACAAGTGGCCTAGCCAAAAATGGTAGTCCCAGTGCTGCGAGTGGTAGTACATGTTTGGAAGGCTATAATTAAAAAAAAAAAAAACTTGGGAAAAAAAGTATGTAGCAACAAAATACGTGGTGTAGGGGGTTGTATTATGAATATTATGTAGCTGTAGCTACTGGAAAACAGGAAAAAATGATGTTGTTTCTGTTAAATTAATACAAGTGGTCTGGACTTGGAAGTGTGAGGCAAGTGCCAGTCCCAGAATAAAGTTCAACAAACTAACATGCGTACTAGTATGTCAGGATAAAAATATAGAACTGTGTTTGTATGTATGTATATATTTACTGTTTTGTGATGCTAATAAAATCTATTCTGTAAAGTCACTGTGTGGTGTGTTTATTATGTGGTGGTAGGGGTAAACAAGAATGGGAGGGAAAGGGAACAGACACTAATAAAAAAAAAATTGTAAGTAACGGGGCCAGGCTGCTAAACTAAGGAAGACAGGAGGCAGTCACAGCGGAATGGGACTGGGATAAAGAAATAGCAACTAAACTTAGTCAGTTATGTTGGTAACTGTTGAAGTTGTTACTGCAGTTTAGTTCACTTTTCAAATCCCAGCCCTCTCTCTTCCCTCCCCTTTTTTAAATATTTATCTCCTTAGAGCAGCCTCTTGTTTATTTATTTATTTTTGCCAAATGTTGAGCTGTGATGGTAACACAGTGCCCCTTAGTTTTCATAGGGCAACACAACAAAGCCCAATTCTTTCTCTCTTCCTATGTGAATCTCCCTCTGACCGTCAGTCATTTTTTCGGGTGGGGGGGGCAATTTTGCTCTGTTTAGTCAGTTTGTTGAAGTTGTTGCCTTTTTATGCAAATATTTATCCCCTTAGAGCTGCCTGTTATTTTATTTTATTGTTTTTAATTTGCTCAGTTTTGGAACTTCTGGCTTTAACCTAGCTCGGTCTGTTCTCCTTCTTTCTCTCCTCCCTTACTGCTGCTCTGTGTCCCTCTCCTCTGTCTCTCCTGACGGTCCCGACCCTTGCCCAATTCAACACCAACAAACTTTCTTCCTTTTTTTGATCAGTCCTTTAGTAATTTTTTTTTTTTTTAAGGGGGAAGATTTATTTAAGGTAAAAAAAAAAAAAGTAAAGGCAGTCTGAGTCTGCACAGTGTGCTCTGCACTAGGCTGACAGGTAGGTATTACCGTGCTCCGTGCCTCCCACCCTTCCTCCCAGCTCACTACCATCACTCCAGGCACCCTCTGGCTCCCTGTCAATATTTCTTCCCAGCTCACCCTAAAATGCTTTTTCCGCTGTGTAAAAAGTTCCGTTCCCTAGTAAAATGGCAACAACAAATTAAGTGTTTTTTTCCTTTTCAACTTTCATGAGTCCACACTGAAGCACACGGTTGGTTGCCGTCCTCTCCTAGTAGTTAGAATAAAGTGAAAGTCGCCTCTGGCATCCCACCCCATCAGTCACTGCCATGGCCAGTAGGTCTCATTTACCCCTTGGCAGTATGACCTGCCATTCTGACTACTGTGCACCGTCCTGCTCAGTGCTGGCTGGTCTGATGGCTCTGGCTCCTCCTCCTCCTCCTCCGTTTGCCACCCACTCACTCCCCATATTCCCTGCTCGTGCTCTCTCTTATCTTGGCAGCGCACTCTTCTGGTCTTTCATCATGCGGATCAGCACCCGGCAGTCTAGTGTGTAACATGACCACCAGGACGATCGGACCTCTCAACACGACAGCGCACCCTGCTGGAAAGGTTAAGCAACTGCAAACAAAACAAAAAAAAAGCAAAACTTCTTTTTGTTTTTTAAAACCATACTTGTTCGCGGGTAAGTAACTCTCATGAAAGGGCTTGTCCCAGAGATTAAAATGATAGAAGGGGATGTCAGGCTATAGTATTTGTCAAGCCCTGTCCTGTACCAGTTCCAAGTCATGCCCTTTGGCCTTTCATCGGTGCCCAGGGTCTTCAGCAAATGCATAGCAGTGGTGGTGGCCCACCTTTGGTGTCTTGGGGTCAAAATCTACCCCTACCTGGATGTGTGGCTGATAGCCGGTCCATCCAGAGAGGCCATAAAGAGATCCACAGATCTGGCTGTCCAGACTTTTCGAAACCTGGGTCTGTTGGTTAACCCGGCAAGTCCAAACTAGTACCAAAGGAGGTGATCAAGTTCATCGGGGCAGAACTAGACTCTGTGCAGACCAAGGCCTGCCTCCCTGTGGACCGGGCTTTGGAGCTTACATCCTTTGCCCATTCATTTCAGGTTGGGCTGTTGCGCCCTGCCTGTTTTTTCCACAGGCTGCTGGAGTACATGGCATCCTGTACCAGCGTGATCCGTTGGGCCTGCTGGTGGATGTGCCACCTTCAGTGGGAGCTGGGCCATCAGTGGTTCCAGCACCTAGGCCACTTGGACCACATGGTCACTGTGACCCAGGCCACTTGGACACCCATTCACAGTGTCCTAGCCAATGTGGTATGCCATCAAGTGGTGGCTAGTGCCAGAAGCGCACCTGGGAGACCACAGAGCCCATGGGTTTTGGTCACCCAGGGAGTCCCGTCACCATATTAACCATGCAGTGTGCTTGGCTTTGATGGAATTCACTCCTCTAGTCAGGGTCAGGTCATACAAGTCCAGATGGACAATACCATGACCGTGTTCTACCTGAACAGGCAGGGCAGAACACACTCCCTTCCCCTGTGTCGGGAGGCACTCCACACCTGGACCCTCTTGCACAGCTTGGGTGCAGCTCTCCTAGTGATCCATGTTGCGGGAGACAACAGTCAGCTGGCAGATGCTCTCAGCCAGGTAGGAGAGTCATCACACGAGTGGTCCCTGGTCCTGCTGTGGGATATGCCCTCAGTGGATCTGTTTGCTTCCTGGGAGAATGCCGAACTGAGGCTGATTTATGCCTGTCCGCCACAGTCTGGGACACTATTGGGGGATGCCTTCATGAGGCTCTGGACCGCAGGTGTCATGTATGCCTTTTCTCCCTTTCCCCTGCTTCACAAGGTCTGCCTGGGCGGGCAACATGATGTGGATGGTTGTCTTTTCTGTAAAAACATGCTTCCTGAGACCGTCGCAGACAGGAAGCTCCAGCTCTCGCTGGGTCAACCTTTGGAGCGGGATCTGAAAGATCACACCAAGGGCCACAAGAAGGCCTTGGCTGTGGCTAGTGAACTGAACAGCTTGCGCCCCTTGAGGCCGAAGTTAACGGCTGCTGCAGCGGGTACTTCCTCTGTGTTGAGCCAACTGTTGGCGCTGTTCTCTGGTGCCAGTGTCAGAGGGACTTTCACAGGAGAATTCCGTGAAATATGGCCCTTCAGAACTTAGGGGAGAGCCTAGTCCCCCGTGGTGCTAAAAGCAAGCACTGCTGGCGCCGGTCATGGGATCAGAAGCAATTGAAGTCTTCCTGGTCCTGCAGCTGCTTGATGGTTGTTGAGCGCCCCTCAGCTGAGGTGCAGGTTGGGCAGGTCAAGTGCTCTTCGGTTCCCCTGTCGAGCCAGTCGACCTTGACTCCAGTCGAGCAGGCCGCTGAGATTTTTCTCAAGCTTGTTGACCCGCTGTCAGGCAAGGTCAAAAATTTTGATCTCGCAGACCCCGATGCTCCCGGTCGGTCCTCACCGAGAACAAGGTTGTCCAATTGGTATCCCCCTCTGGCCCTCAACAGGAGCAGCCACCACCAGAGGTCTGGTTTTCTCTGCCCCTGTTGCGGACAGTGGGTAAGCACATTGTGTACAGCAACCCACCGGAAGACCTTTCTCGCCACCGCCCGGCTGGCGATGGTCGAGATCACAGTCATAGCATCCCTGCTGTCAAGCCCACTCGACAGGGATGTATCGTTGTCGACGCTCCGTGTCTTTCTCATTCTTGGGTGAGAAGAAGCACTGCCATTAGATGTGTTGGTGCTACGTAGAGCTCCTGTGACAACAATGGGCCATTGTGGGGCAGATAGGGATCTACCCCAAGGACCTTTGGGTTTCCTGGCTGTTGCTAGGGATACCCTGCCAGTCCACACTACATAGGTGTGAACTGTGGCTGCTTCTGCACCTCTTCAGGTGGAGCCGCCGCCACCGGAGCTGAAGGTGGATGCACTGACTAAGTAGGCTGGCTGCACTGTCACTGGCCTGCAGGCTGGTTATCAATGAGGATCACTCTGGGAGGGGATTCCTGGGAGGTCCATGGCGAGAAATGGCTAAGGGCCATTTTTGAGTTGTTCTCGGACGACATGGACCAATAGTCCATGGTCTCCTCTGACATTTCGCTCTTCGACCACAGTTTGGTCAAGGAACTCACCATTGACAGTAGTAGAAGTCACGAAACTCGCTCCCACAGGCTGAAATTAGCAATAAACTTAATGTCCAGGCATCAGATAGCCATAGCTCCAGTTCATATCAAAATGTATTGCCATAAACGCTCTACAGAGTAGAAAATGTGTGACTAACATTTCACCTCAAAATGAGGCTTTCTCAAAGTGATTGCCCTCTGTGTGCCAAAGCCATATATAGCGTTTCAACATCATACATGTGACTGGTTCAGCCAGTAAGTGCAGTGCTTGAATATTTAAAAAAACAGTGTTTAGTCACATGTGTGATGTTGAAACGCTATATATGGCTTTGGCATATAGAGGGCAATCACTTTGAGAAAGCCTAGTTTTGAGGTGAAACGTTAGTCACACATTTTCTATTCTGTGGAGCGTTTATGGCAATATATTTTGATATGAATTGAAGATATCTGATGCCTGGATATTAAGTTTATTGCTAATTTCATCCTGTGGAAGTGAGTTCTGTGACTTCTGCTACTGTCTGTGCTGGTTTCTGTCACAGAGAACCCAGTCCTGGTCGAGCGGCTGTGTTTTCAGGAAATGAACTTACCACTAACTACCTCTCACAGACATTTTGGACTGGGCTGAGTCTCCTTGGGTTACCTTCCCTGTGGCCGAGGGCATTTTGGGACCAGGCCTCGAACTTTAACAGCATCCAGCATCCTGTCCGGCACCCTCTGCCCGCATAGTCCACAAGTATGCTCTCCCCACAGATTCCCTTTTGGGGTTTTTGGACCACCGCTTCTTGGAGGGACTGGTCACGAATTCAGTGTTTTGTAAATCTGGACACCAGGGGGACTTGGACAAGGAGTCTCATAAGTTTTTTTTTGGTTTTTTTTATACTTTATTGAAGATGTTTATGACATGCCAGTGAACATCAGCAGATATCAATAACCTTAAACATTACAGGCATCGAAAGCTGTGTACAGCAAAATTGCTCCTTTTACAGTCTTATTACAAGCCTGTATTGTTTTTGTTTTCCTTTTTTTTTAGTATGAAACAGAAACAGTAATTACAGAACAGAAGCAAGTACCACAACATCCAAAGACTGTAGAACATTGAAATATAATTGTGATATTGGTTACAAGGTGGTGGACCCTGGGCAGGTAAGGGGCCAGCAGGCGACAGCCTCAGCTGGAGGAGTGTGAAAGGGGCATTAGAATGGCTCAGTGACAAGGGGGTAAGTTTCCTACCCCCAACCCCGGTTCGGAGAGAAGTCATCATCTCTTTTTGTGTATATTTTTTCCTGTTTTTCTTTTGTCAGTGTGTTAGCAGGAAACAGCACATTAACGACCAGGTGTATAGTGAGACTGATTCTTTAATCTGCCCCGTGTTTGCTAACATCCTTCATGCCCATCTGTTTAAGTATGCCTCATTTCTGTTTTGCACCTTTTAGGCAAGTCGTTCCATTTTGGCCATGTCCCCCATGACTGTTGTCCAGTCTTGTACTGTCGGATCTAGTTGCAGTCATTTACGAGTGATGGCTTTCAAGGCGACCACAGTGCAAATGTACCATAAATATATGGCTTCCCTTCTTGTTACTGAGGACGGTTTGAGTTCTAATACTCTGTTACTACTTTGAGGTGCATTGCTCAAGTTTTTTTGCATGTTTTGGTCACTTGGTCCCAGTAGGAATGAAGAGTTGTACATTGCCAGAAAATATGGCTGATTTCCACAGGGGTCCCCACACCCTCTCCAGCAGGCTGTTGTGGAGGCTTGGTCCCACTTTGTCTTTTGGGCAGGGGTGATAAAGTATCTGGCTTTGATCATCCAAGCAAATTCAGTGTATGTCAGGTAGGACATTAAAGCCACAGAGATTCCGAGGACTCCAGGTGAGACCGAAGCACTGTGGGCAACAGCCGAAACAGGGAAATGGGCAGCCATCAGGTTAGGTGTTATCTATTGGCCACCATCACAAGGGGATACTGGGGACAAAGAAATAATAGAGACAATCCACAAAATGACAGACAGAGGCGAGGCAATAATAGTAGGGGTTTCAATTTACCAAACATTGAGTGGGGTTCTTACACAGCAGTATCAACAAAAAGCAGGGACTTTGTAATGGCCCTGCAGGGGGCCGGGCTGAAGCAACTGGTTGATACTCCAACCAGAGGCAAAGCTGTCCTAGACTTGGTTTTAACAAACAGTGACAGGGTAAAAGCGGTGGAGGTAGGGTGCCATCCAGGCAGCAGCGACCACCGTATGGTCGGGTTCAGTGTGAACACAAGCGAGGACACTAGTCACTCCAAGATCAGGGTTTTAGATTTCAGGAAGGTAGACTTCCAGAAAATGAGAGCCCGCCTAGCAGAGAGTAGTACACACAGTAAAGGGGAAGGGGTGGAAGAAATGTGGAAAGACCTCAAGGAGCTATCACGCAGGTTACTGATCAATGCGCCAGGAGGGTCAGTGAAACAAATAGGAAAGAAACCCTCTGGTTCCTAAGGAGGTGGCAACTATAGTAAGGGAAAAAAGTACAAAATTTAAGGTATCAAAGAAAGAGGGCGATAAGGAATCTTATAAGGAAGTACAGAGAAAAGCAGGAAGGCAGTTAGAGGAAGAACAGTACAAGGGTTAAGGGGACAGAAGCTTCTTTTGGTGTATAAGGGAAATGAGAAGAGCCGTGGGGGATAGTAAGGCTAGCAGCTGCAAGAGGGAGGCAAGTAGAAAAGGACAGTGAGAAAGCAGAAGGCTTAAACACGTAATCCTGTTCTGCGTTCACTGGAGGGCACGTAGGGGATGGACCTGGCCTACAAACTGTAGCACCCAGGGACCAGGGGTTTATACAAGCCCCGGAAGCCCTAAATAACCTGCAGGTGATCAAGGCCAGGGGGCCAGATGAGATTCACCCGGGAGTGCTCAGGGAGCTGGGGAGCGTACTAGAGGCTCCACGAGCAAAACTCTTCACAAAATCACTGGAGGGTGGGATAGTACCGGAAGACTGACGAAAGGCAGCAGTGGTCCCACTTCACAAATCATGGAGCAGGGAGGGAGCTGGCAACTATCATTCAATGAGCCTCACATTGGTGGTTGGAAAATTAATGGAGACTCTGCTCCAACAGAGGGTAATAGCATATCTGGAAACCAGTGGACAGCAAGGCCCAAAGCAGCACAGTTTCACAGCAGGTAGTTCTTGCCAAACTAACCTGGTCAACTTATTCGGCTTGGTTACAAAGGCAGTGAATCAGGGAGCAGCAGTGGATGTGGTCTACCTGGACTTTAGTAAAGCCTTCAGCTCTGTTCCACACAGAAGGCTGATAAAGAAGCTGGACCACATAGGGGTGGGTATGGAGGTGGTGGGGTGGGTGAGCAACTGGCTGAGAGGAAGGACGCAGTATCAGCTGAGAGGGAGGTGACCAGCAGTGTATCACAGGGGTCGGTCCATATCTGACATCATGAATTGACTCGGGGGGAAGTTCTCTCTTTTCCACCCCAAAGCTTTATCTTTCCAACCCTTGCTGTATCCTTCTGCCCTCCCCATCTCTCCCACCACCTCCCCTCCTACCTACCTGCTACTCGCACCCACTACTCTTTCTACTCCTACTGACAAGGTCTTCTGGCTGTTTACCCTTCTTCTTCTTTCTTATCCCCCCCCCTCCTTTCTTCTCCACTACTAAAGTTATTAATTCTAGATAATTAAAGTATGTACTTTACAGTTTTTTAAACCTAGTCTTTGTGTTACCGGCTTTCTATGTTTGTTCACCCCTCCCCACTGACGTGGAACCTTTGTAAATGAGCACCTTGCGCTCAAAGATATTGTAATCCGAGACTGAATAAATAAATGAGTGGACTCCCCTGAGGGAGTAATGAGTATGAATTCAGACCTAAGGAAACTGGAGGAATGGTCAGAGGCTTGACAGTTGAAATTCAAAAAGTGCAAAGTCATGCACTTAGGCAGAGGCAATCCCAAGGAAGTCTGCTGCCTGGGGTGGGGGGTAGCTTCCACCAGCCAAGAGTGTGACCTAGGGGTCATAATATCAGAAGGCTTGAAGGTGGGGAAATGGTGCGAAAAAGAGGTGCTAGAAGCAAGTGGCATATCAGCTGGGGGGGGTGAGGCTATAACATGCATCAAGCAGGAAAGGGACCTAGGGGTTATCATCTGTGATGACCTCTAGGTAGGGAAACAGTGCGACAAGGCAGCAGGTAAAGCAAATAGGATGCTGGGATGCATAGGCAGGGGCATCACCAGCAGGAAAAGGGAGGTCATATTTCCACTATACAAGACACTAGTGAGGCCCCACCTGGAGTACAGTGTACAGTTCTGGAGACCTTACCTATGCAAGGACATAGGGTAGAGAAGGTTCAGAGGAGGGCAACAAAGATGGTACAGGGATTGCACCACAAGTCCTATGAGGACAGGATAAAAAACTTGAATATGTACTCTCTGGAGGAGAGGAGGTAAAGAGAGGATATGATATACATACAGGTACCTTACAGGGAGGAACAGGGTGCAGGAATACACTATTTTCCAGCGAAAAAGATGTTCCAGGACTAGAGGGCATGGGATGAAGTTGGAGGGAGGACGATTCAGAGGAAACGTGAGGAAGAATTTCTTCACAGAACGGGTGGTGGACAAGTGGAACACCCTGCCAGAGGAAGTGGTGGGGGCTGAAACAATCATGGGATTTAAGAATGCATGGGATAGACATAAGGGAATTCTGGAGGTCAGGGGTAAGGGGCAGCAGACTTCTAGGAAAACATAATGTGAACTTACAAGCTCAAATGGGCAGACTGGGTGGGCCATAGGCCCTTATCTGCCGACAATATCTATGTATCTATGCTGGGTTACATCTGGAGAGGAATCACAAGTCGCAGGAGGGAGGTGGTGCTGTCACTCTGCAGGACACTTGTGTGCCCCCACTTGGAGTACTACGTACAGTACTGGAGGTCGCACCTCAAAAGAGACATTGACAGAATTGAGACGATGCAGAGGAAGGCGACGAAAATGGTTCAGAGGCTGCATGAGGTGGCATACGAGGATAGGCTGAGGGAGCTCAACACGTACTCCCTGGAACAAAGGAGGGAGAGGGGACATGATTAAGACCCTTAAGTATATTAAGAGTATAAATAAGGTTAACGTTCAGGAGCTATTTCAGGTGAAGGAGAACGGCAGAACTAGAGGGCATGATATGAGACTGAAGGTGGGAGGTTCAAGAGCAATGTTAAAAAGTTCTTCTTTACCATGAGGGTGGTCAACCCATGGAACAGCCTGCCTCAGGAGGTGGTGGATGCCAAAACAGAGAGTTCAAAAACGCATGGGATAGGTACAAAGGTATCATTTTGCAAAAGGGTTAGGGAGAGGGGGTTAGCAACCTACTAAAGGTTTTGGGCAGACTAGATGGATCTTCAAACAACATGAAGTCTTGCTGTATTCTGACTATATGCAGTTAGCCCTTCCATTCAAACTGCCCCAGAGATGAGAGTTAACTCTATGCAAATGCATAGAACGTTGAGCTCGAGCTCGGTTTTCAAATCCCTGTCCCTTCTTCATTCTATGTAAGCGCCAGATTCTTTACTCCACCTGACTGTAAAGTGCTCCGGAGATTTCTCCTCGCTCACTTCGGTTAAAGTGTGGTTTCTCAACGGTTTCTTCAAACCGGGTTTTATTTTTTTCAATTCTTCAAGCTTCGGTCCTTCGGTACAGGTTAGACTAGTCTAGGTTTACTTCAATTTCTGCGAGTTTTCATTTTTCTTTTGGTTCGCGTAACTGGGAAGAAACCGAGGAATTTTTTTTTTCTGTTCAGGCTTAGTGTTTTAAGTTGTTTAAAAGTTTTTCTTTGGGATCTGTGGTTTTTGGTTTAAAAAAAATCGAGACTTTCTCATTTTTTAACCAAGACTTTCTCATTTTTTTTTTTTTTTCAATCGACCATGAACTGATCATTAACCGAAAACACTTGGTTACTCAGGCCTGACCACCACAAAAAAGGGTAACTTGGCTTATCAGTGCATCATGTCAGAGAAGCCCAAGAAAAAGACTGGTCCCACTGGGTTTCAGCATTGCACAGAGTGTGGGGAGGTGTTTGCCAAGGCTGATCCCCACCTTATCTGTGTTCACTGTCTGGGGTTTGACCACCTGAAAACAGACTGCCAAATTTGTAAAAACTTTCTTAAAGCCACGCTGGATAAGCATTTGGCCAGGCTTAAGGAAAGAATGGCCGAACAATCCGCTAATCCGGATGGCCAGTCCAGTACGGCTCCTGAGGGAGTCAGGGAACTGGAGGAGGTGCCTTCTGACCAGGGCGATACCTCCTTCACCAAAAGGAAGACAGATACTGTGGATTCGGTACCTGCAAAAAGAAAAAGAAAATCTGCCGGTTTGGAGCCAACGTTTGCAGCTCCAACTGCTGAAGAGATTGCCAAAGTGATATGGATTGTACAATCCTTACAGATCAGTTCAGGTGATCTGAGACTGGGTCAAAAACCACATACTGCAGTTTGGTCACCTGCAGGTTCACTTCCCACCAGTTCATATGATCCGGAGGCTTACTATGAACTTGAGTGGGAGAGAGAGGAAGACTTAGGTGAACCCATCGAGCCTGTTGTCTCCCCTGATAGACCGGAGTCTGTTTCTCCTCCTAGGCAGCCTGGGAA
Source organism: Neoceratodus forsteri (assembly GCA_016271365.2). NCBI lineage: Eukaryota > Metazoa > Chordata > Ceratodontiformes > Ceratodontidae > Neoceratodus > Neoceratodus forsteri. The sequence continues at coordinate 113,511,034 of CM028131.1, forward strand.
GTCCTCCTCTCATTATTTGCTCTTTAAAGGTTGCTGATACCGTATAGCTGCCTACTCTGGAGGCAGCTGAGGAAGAGGAGCCAGATTTTATCGAAATGATGGATGTCCCTGACACTAAGAGACTTTCTGTACCACTTCATAAGTCTCTTAGGAAGCAGACAAATAAAATTCTATAGATGCCTACTTCCATCCCCCCTGTGGATAAAAGGATGGATAGGAGGTATATGCCGTAGTAGTACAGAGTTCCTGTATAACCATTGTAGCCATGTAGGGGTTGTTCAGGCTGCTGCCTGTGACAAGGCTGGCATTCCCTTGGCTTCGCACACTCAAGAAAAGGACTCTCGGAAGATTGATGCCATGGCCAAGAAGCAGTACTTGGCTGCTTCACTGGGCATTAGACAAACCTCTTACATGGCATATGTCTCCAGATACCAGAAATTCAGGTGGGAATCTGTTTTGGAGTTGGAGGATGGTGCTGAGAAGCCGCACAGCACCGACAGACGCACCGGCGCCGAGGACAGCGCCGAGCGTGCTGTCGACACCGAGGGTGCTGAAAACACTCCAAGACTCCGAAAAACAGGCTTTGAAGGAAGAAGAGCAGGAGATAAGGGCATCGGTGTGGCCCCCTGCGCCGTAGCCATGTGAGGGGGGGACACCTAAGCGCGGAGTCGACTGCACCGAAGAAGGTGCCGCGCGACCAGGGAAGTTCAACCGCCCTACCTGGTCTCCCAAGAAGCCCAAAGGCCCCCGAGTGACTGAGCCAGGTAATTGAACCAACCTCCAAGCCCATTGCTCCATAGGAGCTGCCCACTGATGAAACTGCTCATCTGAAGACCTACCTACCTGCGGGCGGGGTAGGGCTCCGATGTCCAAGACGTTGGCTACCAGAAACAGAGGTTGGTGACTCCAGAGGAGGAGACTGGCAACTAGCCCCGATAACCGAACGTCTATGCGCAGACATATCAGAGGGCGACCTCGAGTGATGCCTTCTCTTTTTTGACCGGTGGGCTGAAGAAGAGCTTGAGGCCGGACGGTGCAGAGAATGCGACTATTTATTTTTATACTTCCGTGGGGACCGCCCGTCCCCTCGAGCATTGGACTGACCGTTGTCAGACCCCCCTTTCGGAGAAGGCGGCTGACCGGACCCAGCCCGACTGACTGAACAGCTTTCATATGAAGTCTCCTTACCGTCACCTGACCTGCTCATGGTCGACTCCGTCAAAGTAGGCTGAGACTTCTCTTATTTTTAAAATAAGAATAAACTTAAGCGATACTTATCGAAATATTACTACAAAATAACAAAACTGAAAACTATGCTGCTAGTTTGAAGTTTGACTCCCGATGGTGGCGTCATCACTAAAAGCGCTTTTCGATGGCGGGGAAAAACGAAGTGAGGCGGCTTTAAGAGTCGACATCGAGATCGTTACCGCTGCGGCTGAGGCTCATGTGCCATTCTCGCGCGGCTCCATCTCTGTGCCCGACCTCCAGCAAAAAGTTTGCTCCCCATGGGTCCTAGTGCCTCTGGCGCAGATCCCAATAGTGTGAATGAGTGGTGGAGACTCGTCCAAGAAGATCAAGAATTACGGTAGGTACGTAATTTTCATATCTTGCACGTCTTTGCAGTAAATCCCAGTTGCCACTCTTCTGACCATTTTGCTAGTTTATCCAGATCTCTTAACATTCTGCCCACCCCATCTGAATCATCTACTCTGTTGCAGATCTTGGTGTCATCTGCAAATAGACAAGCCTTACCCTCTAGTTCATCTGCAATGTCACTTATGAAGATATTGAAGAGGACTGGCCCCAGGACTGATCCCTGAGGTACCCCACTTGTTACTTGCATCTCTTCTGACTGTATACCATTTACCACCACTCTGTATTTTCTGCCTGTCAACCAGTTTGCCACCCAGTTGACCAACTTCTGACCCACCCCGAGCCTGCCCAGCTTATTTATCAATCTTCTATGTGGAACAGTGTCGAAAGCTTTGCTGAAGTCAAGGTAGGCGACATCAACTGCCACCTGCCACCAGAAAGACCGCCGAAGTATAAGAGAGTTACTGCATGATGTGCACAAAAGGAAACAGATCCACAGGTAGTCGGATTGGCTATTTAGCCCACCTTCATTCCTTAGGCCTTCAGCCTTCTACTTTAAAGGTACATCTGGTAGCTGTTTCTGCCTGTCTCTATGCAGGGAAAGGCCCTTCCCTGGCCTTTCATGCAATCTTTAAGAAGTTCTTTAAAGGGTTGCTCCACCTATACCCCCCATCACAGGAAGCCAACCCCTTCTTGGGATCCGAATATCTGCATAGCACAGCAAATGCAGCCCACATTTGAACCCATGTCTTCTGCTGAACTCAAGTACCTGACATGGAAAACTGTCTTTCTGGTAGCCATAATCTCTGCAAGAAGGATTAGTGAGCTACAGGCCTCGTCAGTGGAGCCCAACTACATAGCACTCCATAGGGACAAGGTCGTCCTTAGGACGAACAGGACATTTCTTCCAAAGGTGCGCTTCCGACTTCCACCTGAATCAGTCCATGACATCACCTGTCTTCTTCACTGAACATTCCAGTTCAGAGAATGCAGACTGCATAGCCTGGATGTTAAGAGGACTATTAGCTACTATCTGGATCAGACAAAGGCCCATAGGAATGAGTGTACTCAGCTGTTCCTCACCTATGGAGAAGTGGGAAAGGGCAAGCCAGCCACCAACAGGACCATTGCTCAGTGGATTGTGTCTTGCATTAAGTTCTGCTATGGTAAACTAGGGAAGGAGCCACCAGTGGGCCTTAGGGCTCACTCTACCAGGGGGACAGCTGCCTCTATAGCAGCTGCGAGAGATATTCCCTTACTCAAAATTTGCAAAGCAGCTACCTGGAAAACTGTTCACATATTCACTAAACACTACTGCCTGGACAACCAGGCCAAGAGTGATGCTAGGTTTGGCACAGCAGTATTGCAGAGCCCATTTCCTAAGTAGGTTCTGTACCCACCTCCATGGGGCACTGCTTGGTAGTCTGCATATAGTCAGGATACAGCAAGACTTCATGTTGTTTGAAGAAAAAATTACCACAGTAATCTTGTTCCTTCTAATGGAGTCTTGCTGTATTCTGACCTCCCTCCCTGCCTCTCCTATCAGAACCTGGGGCGCACTGCACTACAGCTGTTCTTTTTTACGTGCTGCACCACTGGGGTGGCATTTTCTTGGGCATCTATGACTTGAGTCTTCTTTATATGCCCCATTGTTGGGTTATTAGTTATTTGACCATTATTTTTATTAATGTTCAGTATTATTTAGTATAGTTTAGTAGCCACTATTTTAGTGCTCGTAAGAATCTGGCAGTTACATAGAATGAACCAGGGACAGGGGTTTGAAAACCAACCTCGAGCTCAATGTTCTATGCATTTGCATAGAGTTAACTCTTTCATCTCCGGGGCAGTTCGAATGGAAGGGCTAACTGCATATTGTCTGATAGTCAGAATACAGCAAGACTTCATTAGAAGAAACAGGATTACTGTGGTAAGTAATCTTTTCTTGTGGTCCCCTTCTGCTGTCATTTTCTATGTTTCTGTGCCATTTCGGGGAAAAGGTGGTCGAGAAAAAACAATTTCACATCTTTTCCCATTCTTTATGTGTATGTATAGAGTGAAGCTCCCCGTGCCATTTATTTATTGTAGAAGAGGCCTACTTGGATCTGTTTTGCACCAGAAACTGGTATATCAGTGATATTGCTCCTTTTTGTTGTTTGATTGCGTATAATGTAATAAAGAGTATTTTATCAAACTGTTGTGTATAGATTTAATTGTTGGTTTATGTGGTCTCGAAGTTGGTAGTACCTAAATCTGTCTTCTGCTCTCCAACCAAATGCTCTCCGACCAAATTGTGCTCTTAGTTCTTCAAAGGGATGTACCATTTGCCCCTATATACATTCACTATGCAGGTAAATCCCACTGTAAGCAGGCACTTATGCCAACTATCCATTTGATTGGATGTGAAAGCTGGGTCCCATGCCAGCCATCACAATCACCATTGATAAAATTTGACATTAGGATTATGTTGGAATTTCTCCCAGACTTTCTAGGTGACCTTAAGTGCCTCCAAATAGGTCAGGGTGCTAGACAACCAGCTAGAAGGGTTCAGTAACAGAGCTGGCAGCGGTATCTCCCCTGCCGTATGCATCTCTTTAGCTTTCCAGTGAGCCATATAGTTTGGGTTTCCCCAAAGTAAAGCCAGCTTCGCCTGCGTGGAAAGTCAGTATTCCTCTAAGTAAGGTACCGCCCCCCCCTCCTTGTTTTCTGGCTAAAATGTCGGTATGGACTCTAGGTCTGATTTTTGCCCAGATAAACTTAAAAATCTGGCATTGAGCCATCTTGAACCAGGCCAGTGATAAGATCGCAGGAGCACATTGGAAGAGATAAAGATATCTGGGTAATAGATTCATTTTTATGTTGATTGCATGCATGCGCAAGAAACATATTGCGGCAGCTTGCTCCAGAAGCAGGTTGTGGAGGTGCGGCACTGTTGTGGCCAATGCCCCCACTGCCTTTGGAGGCTTGGCCCACTTTTCCCAATGGGGTGGCACACTGCTGCTGACACTAGTTCAGCCAGCGTGCCACAACCTTGTAGGGTTTCAGCTGCTGCAATCAGGGGCCGCTTCATCATTGCAGCATGAGCCATTCCGCTGCAATGGGGAAGTGACTCATCATTGCTGGGCAGAACTTAGTTAGTGTGATATTGTTTGTGAACATGTTGGTGGCTTGCCACCGTGTTCACAAACAATTTGAAGCAGCCCCACTGTTGAGGGGGTGCCCAGTCCCTCTCAGCAGCATGTGCCCCCCCCCAACGTGTTTGTTTGCCGATGGGGGCCAAGTCTCCATTGGCTTCAGTGCCCTAACGTTGATGTTGCCGATAGGAGAGCCCACTCCCTGTCAGCATTATGTCCCTTCCCCGTGTCATTTTGCGACAGGGGGCCGCTCCCCGTCTGCATCATCCCCAAAACCGCACTACAGTTGTGCTGAAGGGGTGCCCAATCCCCTCAGCTCTTGCGCCCCTCCCTTGTGCTGGCAGGGGTGCCGATCCTCCGTCGGCTACGGCTGCCCCAAAACACTCTGTTGGCGCGCTGGGCCCACCCCAGCATGCCAAATGGCCCTGTTTAAAAAAAAAAAAAAGTCCAGCGATGTTTTTTTTTTTTATCAAAAGAAAAACGGTCCTGCGTCTCCCTGCCCCCTCCCACAACCCCGACCCACCCTCTGCACACCCTGCCCTCCCCACACCCCCGCTCACCCCATACTTACCTGCAGAGTCCAGCGCGATGATCTTCGGTGGACCGGAAACACGTCTGCACTCTTCAAAGCCAACCGTGAACTGAGGAAATGCTAGTAAGCTGTATAATGGCATAAATAGGGTTTTTTCAACTTTGGTGCATATCTCAGACATTTTTTGGAATTTTGGCACCAAATTTTCAACAAGGGGTTTTTGGGACCCCTCCTCATGAATCCTGCCACTGTCATGGTGTTATTTGGCCCCGAAAGGTGATTTCGCGGTCACTGCACGGAATCACCTTTCGGGACGGATTAACGAAACGACAGTGCCAGTGTTCATGAGGTGGGCTCTCAAAAAGTCTATGTTACAAATTTGGTGGGAAAAATCCAAAAAATGACTGTTTTACGAGCGTGCGTTGCGCAGTTGTTACACACGCTTGTAACGTCCGTCTTTCGGATGAGACGTTAAACCGAGGTCCCATCTGCCTGGATTGGTGGTAGTTCAGGTGGATGTTAAAGATCCCATGGCACTTATCGAAAAGAGTAGGGGAATTTCCCCGGTGTCCTGGCCAAATTTCCCTCATTCACTAAAAATACCACCAACAGCTTAATCTGGTTCAAGGTCAGTTGCCATTCATCTGTATCCCCCTCCCCCCGGGTCGTGCCTGAAAATAGGCAGGAATTGTCTAGTGCACTTACCCGGTCAACAAAAGCTAAATAAAAAATAAATAAATAAATAAAAATAAACTTTATGAATTTGCAATATTGTCATGCAAGATTTTCGACACTGGCATTTTTTCACACCTTCTGGTGAACAGTACAGCTGTCATTTTTCACATCCTGGCCGAAATGTGTTTTCGCACTTCCGGCGCAGAATAGCGAGGTCGATGTGGGAAATCAGTGTTTGGGACAGATTAGGAAAATGACAGTGACACTGTTCATGAGCAGAGGTCTTAAAATGCCTGTGTTGAAAATTTGGTGACGATACTCCATAAAATGACTGTGTTACAAGCGTGCGTTGCGCAGTTTGCACGCACGCTTGTAACTTTGTGAATTTGTAATATTTTCACTCCAGATTTTCAACATTGCCATTTTCCCACACCTACTTATGAACAGTACAGCTGTCATTTTTCCCATCCTGGCCAAAATGTCTTTTCGCACTTCCAGAACAGAATAGAAGAGCGCGGTCGCTGTGGGAAATCGGTGTTCGGGACAGATTAAGAAAATGACAGTGATACTGTTCATGAGCAGAGGTCCTAAAAAGCTTATGTTGAAAATTTGGCGATGATAGCCCATTAAATGACTGTGTTACAAGTGTGTGTTGCGCAGTTTCCACGCACCCTTGTAACTTCACAGATTTGTAATATTGTCACGCCAGATTTTCAACACTGGCATCTTTTCACACCTCTTTATGAACAGTACAGCTGTCATTTTTCACATCCTGGCCATAATATGTTTTTGCACTCCTGCCGCAGAATAGCACGGTCACTGTGGGAAATCAGTGTTTGAGACAGATTAAGATTAAGTGAGTGAGAGGGGGGAGTGACCAAGCTCAAGTGAGCTCTGCCGGGACTGCTGCAGATTTCTTTGTGGGCAGAAAAAGGCCCCGACGCTGGCCCAGTACATAAGGGAAGACTGCAGCAGTGGGAGAAACAGAACAAGAGAGCGAGTGAGGGAGGGGGAGTGAGCGGACTCAACGGAGCTCTGTCGGGACTGCTGCGAATTTCTTTGTGGGCAGGAAAAGGTGTCAATGCAGTTTGAGGCCCAGTACAAAAGAGCAGCCTGCAGCGGTGGGAGAAACCGTATGAGCCACTGAGAGAGGGGAACTGAGTGAGCTCAACGGAGCTCTGTCAGGACTGCTGCGGATTTCTTTGTGAGCAGAAAAAGGCGCCAATGCAGGCAGGAGCCCAGTACAAAAGGGCAGCCTGAGCATCGGGAGAAATAGAATGAGCGAGTGAGAGAGGGGAAGTGAGCGAGCTCAATGGAGCTGTGCCAGAACTTTAGAGTTGCCCACCCTCCTGTCCAGGGTCCTCCGTGGTCCTGTATTACAGCAGAGTCTGTGGAGTGGAGACAAAGCAATGAGTAGATACGCCCACACCTCCTTATGAACAGTACAGCTGTTATTTTTCACATCCTGGCCGAAATGCATTTACGCACTTCCAGTGCAGAATAGTGCGGTCGCTGTGGGAAATCAGTGTTCGGAACTCATTAAGAAAACCACAGTGACACTGTTCATGAGCAGAAGTCTTAAAATGCCTATGTTGAAAATTTTGTGATGAAAGTCCGTAAAATTACAGTGTTCTAGGGACATGGATATGTTGTTCATCCACACTTATTGGCAGGTTCCTTGCCGCTTTAAATCTTGCCGGAAGGTCTCCAGGCTGGCGCCTCCCACCCACCCGGGTGGTAAAACTCTCGGCTCCGCCCCATGATGCCAGATCTTCCTTACCGCTTGGAAGCTCAGGTTCCCTCCTAAGCACTCTGCGTTTTCTACTGGTTCCTGATTTTTTCGGTCTCTCCGAATTTAGTTGGAAGTTTTCTATTACTTTGACCTTCTCCCTCGCGGCTGCGATGGATAATTCGTTTTCCGGCTCCCGGAGGCACCCGGTTAATTCCTCCAGGAAAGACCCGCACTCCACATGCGTTTACTGCCTCGACTTGGACCATGATCCGCAAGTTTGCGTTTTTTGCTGTGCCCTTTCGACCAGCGCCCTGGAGGATCGTGTGGCCCGTTTTGGGATCGGGCGACCTGAACCTTTTTCTGCGCCGGACAAATCCTTGGAGACTCGTCGGTCAGTGTCCGCTTCGGCTGTCTCGGCTGAGCTGCTCGAACTTCTTTCCTCCTTGGAGGGGGCGGCATCCAAGTCTGCCCCCCCCCTCGGTCGTGGCGCTTATCCTGCTATCCTCGAGTTCTCCTCATTCAGCTTCGTTCAAGGAGCTTTGCCAGTCCCTTTCCTCGAAGGGAGAGGGACCCTCGGGACCTGCCTCTCGGCCCAGGTCAAAGGAGTCGCAGGCTAGTCCCATCGTCGGCGCTGGCGGGAGCGGGAGAGTTCCCCCTCCCGTCGGCCGACTTTGGTCGAGGGTGCAGCTCAGGCCTCTGGCTTCACGGTGTCCCCATCAGGTCAGCCGGCCAGGACTCCCGTCAATGTTGTCAAGTCTCTCGACCCATCATCTGGGCTGTCTTCTGCTGGAACCGCCATCCCTTCGCCGGTTCCCCCGGCGGAGGCCGAGGTTCTGCCTGTTCCTTCGGGGCGACAGGCCTCGGTCCTTTCGTCCGAGCCAAGTGAAGAGCGGGCGCTCCCTGCTCCTTCCCAGGCCCACCCCCGGTTCTCCCGAGGATTGGGGTCTCGGTCCTCTTCTCGGTCAAGCCACTTCTGCCGACTTCGGCGATCTCGGTCGGGGCACCGAGTTAAGTGGCATTACCGTTCTTCCTCGTCTCGCTCCTCGGATGAGGAGTAGCTTCGGTGCAGATGGTGTCGATGTTACGAGGAGTGCATGTGGCAGCAGTTGTTATTCTCTGGGAATCAATCGACACTGATTCATTCCCCGTCCAGCAAGCAGCTGCCGCCCGATCGGCCAACACAACCACTCGCTGCAGTCGAGGTGCCCACTCCAGGGCCGGTTGCTCGTCCGATTCTCGCTGCCCCACCGTCTTCAGTGGAACCTCGGTTGGGTCACGACCTGTCCCGCAGGTTGTCTGTTCCCCTCACTCCCACCCGCCGTTGGCGGACGAAGAGTGACTCAGGCCTGAGGCAGCTTTTTGCAGACCCTTCGGAGTCCGACTTCTACTCTTCAATGTTCCCCAGTCGGGAGGACCCGGGGTCCTCTCCGGAACGCTCCGTGGACGACAGCCCATCGTCCTTTATGGGTCTCCTTCAGCTCATCTCGGAATTCACCGGGATGCAGCTTGAACCCGTGTCCAAACGGGCCTCTTATCCCCTGACCGAGATTCTAGACCGAGCGGGTTCACCCTTGGAGGCCTTCCCGGTGGCCGAGGCCATTGTCGGCCCGGCCTTGGAGCTCTGGCAGCGGCCTACTTCCTGTCCTGCGTCCTTGGCCAGGATGTCCAGGAAGTACTCTGTCCCTGTTGGTTCTTTGCCCAGTTTTTAGAGCACCCCTCGGCTGAGGGGTTAGTCACCGATAATGTTTTCCAGTGTTCTGGGAACGCTCGGGATGTGGATAGGCCCCCCGACAAAGAGTCCAAAAGGACGGACTACGTCGGGCGTAAGGTTTACGCAGCGTCCTCCCTAGGCCTCCGACAGGCCAGCTCGGCTGCACTGATGGCACATTTCTCCCACGTCCTTTTGGGCTCCCTGTACGAGGTGCTCCCTCATTTCCCGACCGACCAGCGGACCACGGTCCGGCGGGTGCGGGACCAGGGTAGGGCGGTGGCGAAGCAGCAGCTTCAGACTGCCCTGGACTTAGGTGATTCCTGTGCCAGGTCGTTGGCGGCCGCAGTGGCCATGCACCGCAGGGTGTAGCTGAGGCTATCCTCTTTCTCATCGGAAACCCAGCACAAGTTGGCGGACATCCCCTTCTTGGGGTCTGACCTTTTCGGCTCTGGAGTGGAGGGACACCTCCAGCGGACCGGAAGTCTGATGCCACTCGGTTTCAGTCACCCCGCCCGGAGCTGACAAGGGCCACGGCAGCCACTGCATAAGCCCTTGCCTCGGCCCCTCTGCTGATCGACCCATCAACTCCAGCATGAGGGCCAGCAGGCTTGTGCTGGGCGTCCTGACTCCAAGCCAGTGTCTTCCTCTAAAAGGAAGCAGGGAGGTAAAGGCCCAGGAACTTACTCAGCCAATCCCTCCTCCAAGCCTGCTCAGTGATGGGCTGAGGGGCGCTGCCCCCAGCCCCGTCACCCCTACCTAGGTTCCCCGTGGGGAGACGGCTCCGCCCCTCCTCCGCCCGGTCCACTTTCCCGGACCTCTAGGTGTCAGAGGCGCTAGGGGTCCTGCCTCGGGATTGTAAACAGGCACCACCCTTTCGAGCCGTTGCCCCACGGGGGTCTTGGGGTCCGAAGTCTCGTTGTCGGCCCGCTGAGCCGACTTGCCTGACCCTCTACATAGAGGTGATCAGGAAGGTTGCGGATCCTCCTTCAGACCCTGGGTTTGTGTCCAGGTATTCCTGGCCCCAAACGGACGGAGGGCTTGTGCCCCACTCTTATCCGCCCATCCGGATGGTCTCTCTGTCTCAGATATCCCATCCTCAGAACGAGGCATGTGGCTCTTTTCCTGGACCTCCAGGACGTACTTATACCTTGTTCCATCCGTTTCTTGGGAGACTCCTCCCTTTCTTAAGCGGGGCTCTCTTTATGAGTTCCAGGCCAGGCCCTTCGGTCTCTGCTCAGCAGCATTCCTGCAGCACTGATGGGTCCGGGCGTAACCCCACCCAGATGGCGGCCTGACTGCAACCCTTCCAGGCGGAAGGGGACGGTCCAGAGTTCTGGCCCTCTAGGTTGCTCTCAGACTGGTCTCCTTTTATCGGAGCCACGTTGGAACTCGTGTCTTAGCGGGTGATCCTTCTTCGGGACGAGGCTCGACTCTTGAGTCTGAGCTCGGCTCCTGGCGGACAGGGCTGAGGTTCTTCCTCCCTTACCTAGTCAGATTTGACTGGGCAATCGCGCCCTGCCCGGGACCTTCTGCACCTCCTGGGCCTCACAGCGGCCCGCTCCAGCGTGGTCTGTTTGGACCCGCTGGTTCATGCGTCCTCCTATTGGGGGCTGGCCAGCCAGTGGTCACAGCACTGCGTTCCTTCGGACCAGTCCGTGACAACAGCCTAGAGGTTAGGGAACGCTCTCCTTCGGACCGTTCCAGCTCTTTTGCAGGAGAACATCTTGTTCGTCCGCCCCGAGTCGACGGTCTTCTCCGACCGGTACATCTCGGATGGGTGGGGGTGCCCATCAAAGGGAATACAGAGTGCACCACCTCTGGTCCTCTCGGGAGTCCCGATGTCTTTCCTACCTGCTGGAGCTCCAGGCGGTCCACTTAGCTTGCACTGCTCACTCCGTCTGTGCGGGGTCTAGTGGTTTAGGTCCAGGCAGACAACACCATGACCATGTGCTACCTATCCCGCCAGGATCGGATGAGCCCCTTGCCTCTGCGTAAGGAGGTTCTCTGCATTGGGTCTTTCGCGCAGCCAGGAGGCGGTTTCCTAGCCACTTCTATAACAGGAGCCTCCATCACCCTGGCCGATGCCCTAAGCCAGATAAGGGCTGCGCCTCACAAGTTGCTTCCCTGCTGGAGGTAGCACAAGATCTTTCTCCCTCTGGGTCACACCTCGGGTGGACCTTTGTTCTTTTTCCTCCAGGGAGAACTCGAGGCCGAGACTGTCTCATGCCCACCTCCTCAGCACGGCTCGCTGTAGGGGATGCCTTGGAGGCCGTGGACCCCGGGCCTCTTCTACGCCTCTCCCCCATTTCCCTTGACCCTAAGGCAAGGTGAGGAGGGACTAGGTGCAGGAGATTCTGGTAGCCCCGGACTGGTTTCGTCAACTCTGGTATCCAGCTCTCCTCAGTCTCAGCCCCAGGCTCCCGAGGCGGCTTCCAGCCCTCCCGGTCCTGTTCTCTGTTGTTAGGGGAAGGTACTCCATCCGGACCTTCTATCCCTGCACCTGACGGCCTGGTCCCTGTGCGGCTAGTGGCCAGGCCTCGGGTCTTCCGGCAAGGTCCTCAACGTTTTGAGGCGTCCTGCCAGCAGTCGACCAGACATGCTCGCCTTCAAATGGAAGAGTTCTCCATTTGGTGTTAGGATAGGGCCTGGTCCCTTCTCCTGTTCCTCGGCGAGCTTTCTGGACCATCTGCGGTCCATTCTTTTATTGAACAAGGGCTTTGGTCGATGACCCTCTAGGTGCTTCTGTTAGTCACTCCTGTCTTCTGGGCGTGGGCCGGAAGGCAGTTGGTGGCACAGAAAAGGTGGTCTGGTGCTTTCCTAGGCCTTGATCACACCTCCCCTCTGGGGGGAGTATCCCCATTTCTGTGGGATCTTACGCTGGTATGGGCTTAGCTCACGGGCAAGCCATTCAAACCCTTGCAGGTGTGAGTTCCCCCACCTGTTGTGGAAGAACACCTTCTTGGGGCTTCCATGCCAACCAGAAGGATGGGAGAGTTCCAGGCGCTCCTTTGAATCTCCCTATCTGGTCTTCCACAGGGACAAGGTTGTCCTGTGCCCCACCCGAAGTTCCTTCCGTAGGCGGTGGCGGAGTCCTTTTCCCTAACCGGGTATTGTCTCTGCCGGGGTGCATCCCCATTCACGCCTCGAGGCCGTATATAGGATCCATTGGGACCCTATTAATGCTCGCCTACCCAGGGAGCGTAGGGCTGAAGTTCGGGAGAGGTTCGCCAGCTGTTTGTCATCTACGCTGAAGCTGCACCTGGCAGACCTGCAGCTAAGCGGACGACAAGCGGGTGGGTCACCTCCTGCATAGGTCTCCACTATAGGTGGGCGGGCATGGAGCCTCCCAGAGGGATAAGTGCTCATTTTTACCCTCCCTTCCGCTGCATTGGTGGCTGCTTCTGAGGATATCCGCAGGGCTCCTACCTGGAAGCAGGCATATACCGATTTCCCCTTCCACATCGACCTTGAGTCACGCCGGGATGTTGGTCGGGCCGCGGTTCTCCAGTCTTTATGCCTAAGTAGGGGGTGTGCGCCTTGCCTCCCTCCTCCCGGAGAACTGCTAGGAGTCTGCCAATAAGTGTGGATGAACAACATATCCATGTCCCTAGAAATACAGGTTTCTCACCTGTAACAGGAGTTCTAGGAATGGTATATGTTGTTCATCCCACGACCACCCGCCTCCGGCTCGACGCACAACCTGGCTTCCAGCGGCGTAGATCTGGCGTCATGGGGCGGAGCCGAGTTTTATCCTCGGTGGGTGGGACGAGCCAGCTTGAAGACCTTCCGCAAGATTTAAAGCGGCAAGGAACCTGCCAATAAGTGTGGATGAACAACATATACCATTCCTAGAACTCCTGTTACAGGTGAGTAACCTGTATTTATGAGCGTGCATTGTGCAGTTTCCACGCACTCTTGTAACTTCACAAATCAGTAATATTTTCATGGCACATTTTCAACACTGGCATTTTTTCACACCTCCTTATGAACAGTACAGCTGTCATTTTTCACATCCTGGCCTAAATATGTTTTTGCTCTCCTGCCGCAGAATAGCACTGTCACTGTGGGAAATCAGTGTTTGGGACAGATTAAGATCGAGCGAGTGAGAAGAGGGGAATGACCGAGTTCAACTGACCTCTGTCAGGACTGCTGCAGATGTCTTTGTGGGCAGGAAAAGGCCCCAATGCAGGAGCCCAGTACAAAAGGGCAGCCTGCTGCGCTGGGAAAAACAGAACGAGCCGGTGAGGGAGGGGGAGTGAGTGACCTCAACGGAGCTCTGTTGGGACTGCTGCAGATTTCTTTGTGGGCAGAAAAAAGCAGCAATGCAGGCAGGGGCCCAGTACAAAAGGGCAGACTGCAGCGGCGGGTGAAATGGAACAAGCGACAGAGAGGGGGAGTGAGCGAGCTCAACTGAGCTCTTTTATGACTGCTGTGGATTTCTTTGTGGGCAGAAAAAGGCAGCAACACAGGCAGGAGCCCAGTACAAAACGACAGCCTGCAGCACCAGGAGAAACAGAATGAGCGTGTGAGAGAGGGAGACTTCAGCGCCCTCAATGGAGCTCTGTCGGGACAGTTGCGGATTTCTTTGTGGGCAGACAAAGTTGCCAATGCAGACAGGAGCCCAGTACAAAAGCGCAGCCTGCAGTGCCAACAGAAACAGAACGAGTGACTGACAGGGGGGTGAGCGAGCTCAATGGAGCAAAGCAATCAACATTCGGCATTGACAAATGCTTGTTATGGAGTCTCATAAGGTTGACCACACTGCTAACAAAGTGCACGCTGTGGCACCTCTGGGTCTGAGGCAACCTAACTATGTCATGATGAAGGCTAACTATGGTCACTTCCTAATGGGAGTATTTGACGTAGTACTTTCTCACCTCCCTGCTGAGCAACATTTGGGGATAAAACTCATCAGCGATGACAGTCAGTCGCTAGCAAACACCAGCTCCAAAGAGCCTTGGACATGGGCGATTCCTATGCACGTGCCATGGCAACGACATTCTCCATGCGTCACAGGGCCTGGCTGTGTCTCTCCACCCTCACGTTGGACACCCAGCATAAGCTGGCTAGTGTGCCTTTCTTGGGCTTCAACCTCTTCAGCCCTGGGGTGGAAGGACATCTCACTCGAATCAAGACGTCCATTGCCACCCTGGATTCTTTGACTTCATCCCAGAAGGTCCAGAATAAGAAGCCTAAGTAACAGGCTTTCCAATACCAGCCCTTTTAGTCACAGCCTCCTCAGGAGCAGCCCCAGCAGGATTAGTTCCTGGCCAGGTGCCCCAATCAGAAGTCTGGGGGCCAGGGTCCAAAAAAGTGGGGGGTGCAGGGGGTAGTGGTGCTCCTTCTGCAGCAGCCGCTGGTGCCCTGCAAAAGCTGCCCAGTGACAGGATGGGGGGTGTCATCTCTCCATCTGTTCTGTCCATGACTGCTCTCCCTGTCGGAGGCTGGCTGCATCACTTCTTACCGCATTGGTCCACTAGCACAATGGACAAGTGGGTGTTGGACGTAGTAGGCAGGGGATTATCTCTGGACCTCGAGGCTCTCCCACCTTACCACCTTCACGTGCCTCGAGAGTCTAGGGTGTCCCAGGATGCACTGTCTACTGGATTTGCATTATCTAAAGCAATTCATGTGGAAACGCAAGTTCAGGATGGTCATTCTGAGCCAGATTAGTCCATCCTTGTAGCAGAACATGTGGCTCTGCTCCCTAGACCTTCTCACATTCTCGTCCATCAGTACTACCACCAGTACCTCCCGTTCTGTGAAGAGGGGGTCTGGTGCCTGTTCCAGTTCATGCCCTTCGGCCTCTCCTCAGCATCCCGGGTCTTCACCAATTGCATGGCAGTGGTGGTGGCCCACCTGCAGTGCCTCAGGGTCAGAGTCTACCTCTATCTGGATGACTGGTCATTGGCCAGTCCCTCCAGAGAGGCCATGGAGAGATCCACAGATCTGGCTGTCCAGACTTGTAGAGACCTGGGCCTACTGGTCAAACTGGACATGTCCAAAGTAGTACCGAAGGAGGTGATCAAGTTCATCAGGGCAGAGCTAGACTCCCTGCAGGCCAAGGCCCGCCTCCCTGTGGACCAGGCACTGGATATTACCTCCTTTGCCTGATCATTTCAGGTTGGGCTCTTGTGCCCTGCCTGGGATTTCCTGCTGCTGCTGCAGTACATGGCGTCCTGCACCAACATGATCCATTGGGCCTGCTGGCGGTTGCGGAGTTGTGCCATCAGTGGTCCAGCACCTAAGTCACTTAGACCAGCTAGTCATAGTGATCCAGCCCATGTGAGACGCCATCAAGTGGTGGCTAGTCCCAGAACACCTGGAGGAAGGAATTTCATTTCTTCACCCAGAACCAACCATCACACTCATGATGGATGCGTCTCTGGTGGAGTGGGGAGCGCACCTGGGAACCCACAGAGCCCACAGGTCCTGGTCATACAGGGAGTCCCATCACTACATAAACCTGCTGGAACTCTGTGCAATGCGTTTGGTTCTGATGGAATTCACTCCGCTGGTTAGGGGTCGGGTCATGAAGGTCCAGTTGGATAATACATCAGCCATGTTCTACCTGAACAAGCAGGGCAGAACTTACTCCCTTCCTCTGTGTTGGGAGGTACTCTACACCTGGACACTCGTGTAGATCTCCTAGTGATCCATGTCACGGGAGAGAACAGTCAGCTGGCGGACTCCCTCAGCTGAGTAAGAGTGACATTGCACGAGTCGTCCCCAAATCAGGAAGTGGTGAACAACCTTTTCTCCCTGTAGGGCACACTCTTCGTAGACCTGTTTGCCTCCTGGGAAAACATGAAACTAAGGCTGTTTTGTGCTTGCCCCCCACAGCCCAGGACACTGCTGGGGGATGCCTTCACAAGGCCTTGAACCCCAGGCTTTGTGTACGCCTTTTCTCCTTTTTGCCTGATCCACAAGGTGGTAGTCATGGCCAAGAAGGACAAGGCATGGTTGATCCTGCTAGCTCCAGACTGACGATGGCAGTTCCAGAACCCAGAAGTTCTCGGCCTCAGCAGCAGGCCTTTTTGGAGACTGCTGGTCCACCCAGACCTGCTGACCCAACATCAGGGGATGGTCCTGCACCCGGACCTTCAGTCCTTGGGTCTCTCGGAGGATGTTCTCCATGTTGTGGAGGCCTCCAGAAAGGAGTGGACTTTTTTGCCTTGAGGTGGAAGAGATTTTCCATTTGGTGTCAGGGCAAGGTGCTGGTTGTCACAAACCCACTCAGCAGGTCAGGCCCTCTACTCCCAAAGTGCCAACCTCCAAGCGCAGTCTTGTGAACAGTTTAACAGAACAAGGTAACCCTCTTGTCTGTTTTGAGTTCGGATCAACCTTTGGTCTCAAGTCTTGCGGGGATTCAAACTGTGAACCTCTTGCTTGCGTACCCAATGCACAGGCTCAGATATCTCTGTCTTCGGGGGGGCCAGAGATCTTTGCCTACGAGCACCTAACCAGGTATACAGAGATGAACCCTTAAAAACTTTAATAAAGACCTCAGATTTAAAATGTTTCTCTTTCCAGTTTGGTACCACTATTCAAGCTTATGCCTCGTGTCTGCTATAACCGTATATACTTTTCTTACAAATGGAAGAAAATTCAAAGACAGACCAAATATGTTCTAAAAAGAATTTTACTAAAATAGATAAAAATATGTAAAACACAAAATACAGAACTCTTGTATCACAAGACATACAAATTTCTTAAAAGAACAAGGTTTAAACAGTGCAAATTCCTACAACAATATTCAGATTTGTCTAGCTTTCTAAATACCTGTTTAAAAATGCTCAAGATGTTTCGTTGTCAGAGTCTAGATAAAAGTGTCTCTGTGTAGTAAAACAGAATATTGTCTTAAGCAAACTGTATTGGCCAACCCCTTTTTGTGTAAGGTTAGCTAGCTCCTCCTCTGTCAGAATGTATAAAAAAATATATATTTAGTAAAAAAATAAACAGGATGTCTTTTCAACAATTTAATTTTGCAACCCTCAGCATGACTCATATCCTTCTTTGATCTATTGATCAGTTTCCTCTTTCACACAGGCATCAGCATTTATGATTCTCGCACCAGACTACCAAACCTGGTTTCTTCCTCTGGGACATCATAAAAGGGATGCTGATCTCCCCTTGAGCAGCCAAAGCTATAATTAACTTAGAAAAGTCTGTAATAAGCTTCTGGCCTGCCCCGTGACACCTTGTCTCTAAAACCTGTTTATGTGTGTGTGTGTGTGTGTGTGTGTGTGTGTGTGTGTGTGTGTGTGTGTGATGTCACATGCTGTGTCAGCATTTTCTCATGACTTTAATCTTTCAGCTGAAATGGGGGGGGGGGCGAGGCCACTCCTAAAGCACCAGATTTTCGGCAGAGACCGTCAGTAATACATTTTATATTTAAAAAAGAAATGATACAGCACATAGAACTGGCTGTCCACGTCACAATTGCTCCCCACATTGGCTGAATTTGGGGGTTCTATCCCCCTACATGGAATGAGCTTCCCAAATCAGTTCACTCCTCATAGACCCTAGACAGCCCATCTGAGTTCTGGTTCTTCGCTCCAGCCCTATGTACGGTTTTTAGATCATACCCTTGTAAAGCAAGACTCCATCTTAGTAGTCTGCCATTGTTTTTCCCCATCTGCGTCAGCCAAACCAGGGGGTTGTGGTCAGTCTGCACCACAGAATGCTGCCCATACAAGTATGGCTCTAATTTCTTTAGGGCTCACACTATGGCAAGACACTCCTTTTCCACCGTGGAGTATGCTTGCTCCCTGGGAAGTAGCTTCCTACTCAGGTACACTACTGGGTGATCTGCCCCTTGACTAGACATCTGACTCAGTGATGCTCCAATACCCACACCTGATGCGTCAGTCTGAACTATAAAAGTTTTGCTATAGTCAGGACTTGTCAAAACAGGAGCACTGCACAGTGCCTCCTTTAGTCTGGTAAAGGCTTCCTCACAGGCTAGGCCTCAGGTAATTTTCTTGTGCATCCTTTTCTTTGTCAGGTCAGATAGAGGAGCAGCCAGGGCACTGTAATTGGGTACAAATTTCCTATAGTACCCTGCTGTCCCTAGACAGCTCCTGACCTGCTTCTGGGTTTCAGAGTGATGAAGGACGACTTCTCCCTAGCTCTGTCTGTCAGTTCTATCTGCCAATACCCCTTTGTCAGGTCAGTGGTCGTAAGGTAGGTAGCCCCCCCAACTTGTCCAGGAGTTCGTCCGTCTGGGGCATCGGGTGGGCATCAGACTTTGTGACTGCATTCAGTTCACGATAGTCCACACAGAAACGAGTAGAGCCATCTGGCTTAGGTACAAGGACAATGGGTGAGGCCCAGGGGCTGTGGGATCTCTGGATTACCCCTAAATCCAGCATCTCCTCCACTTCCCTCCTAATGTCCTTTTGGACAGCCTCTGACACCCAATGTGCTGTCCGCCGTATGGGCGTCTGTGTCCCGGTCTCCACATTGTGTGTCGCTAAGGGGGTTAGTCCAGGCTTGGCGCTAAACAACGGGGCAAAGTCTTCTAAAACCTCCCTTACTTTCTGGACCTGGTCCGGGGTCAGCTGGGGAGACAATTTTACCGTCTCTACAGAGGACTCCTGCTTACTCTCTTCCAACAAATCCAGAAGGGGACCTCCTTCGTCCATCCCCTCCCCATGACTACACACTGCAAACACCAGGTCAGCCCTATTTGCATATGGCTTCATCATGTTGACATGGTACATCCTTTCTGTCTGTCTTCTGTCAGGTAATTCCACAATGTAGTTCACGTCATTTACCTTCCTAACCACTTTGTACGGTCCTGCCCACTCAGCCTGCAGCTTGTCTTTCCGGACCGGAATAAGGACCATGACCTCCTGACCCACCATGTATGAGCGTGCTCTGGCTCTGCGGTCATACCACACCTTTTGTCTCTGTTGGGCAGCTTCCAGGTTGCTCTGGGCTGTCCTCATAAGCTCCTTCAGCCTTTCCCTAAACCTAAGGACGTAATCCACAATGGGAGTTCCCTGGGTGGCGTGCTTGCCTTCCCAGTCTTCCCGGATCAAGTCTAGGGGCCCACGTATCCGGCCTCCATATAAGAGTTCGAAGGGGGAAAATCCTGTCAACTCTTGGGGCTCCTCCCTGTATGCAAACAGGTGGGGAAGGTATTTCTCCCAGTCCCTCCCATGTTGTTCAGCAAACGCCTTGAGCATTGACTTTAGGGTACCATTGAATCATTCCACAAGCCCATTGGCTTGTGGGTGATATGGTGTTGTGCTTCTCTGCACCACCCCACACTTCTCCCACAAACATTTCATCAGGTCCGACATTAAGGAACCCCCTCGATCGGTGATTGCCTCCTGCAGAGACCCTACACAGGAGAAAATCCCAAGTAAGGCATCTGCCACTTTGTCTGTTCTCAGTGAGGATAGGGCGACTGCCTCTGGGTACTGGGTGGTATAATCCACCACAGTCAGGATGAATCTCTTCCCTGAGGAGCTGGGGGTATTTAAAGGCCCCACAATATCCATTCCCACCCTCTGGAATGGCTCCTCCACTATAGGCAATGGAATCAGGGCGGCTTGGGTTTTCTTGCCCGCCTTCCCTATTTCCTGGCACCGGTGACACGACCTGCAGTACTCCTTCACCTACTGGGTGAAGTTAAGCCAGTAGAAATTCTGGGCCAACCACTGCGTTCTGCACGTGATTCCCAGATGACCAGACAAGGGAATATCATGTGCAATCTTGAGCAACTGCTCATGATAGCCCTGGGGAATGACAAGCTGCCTGCCTAGCATCCCTCCCTCTGTCTGTACTGCCTAAGTATACATAAATCCATTTTCCCAATAAACCTTATGTCTGCCGTCACCTCCCTGTGCGCCGTCCAAGTCTGCCCAAGCCCTCAGCTTCTCTAAACTAGGGTCACTCCTCTGAGCAGCTGCAAACCCCTCACACAGTCCCAAGGCATGGGACAGGCCCCCTTCAGTCGCTAAACTAGGGCCCCTAGCACTAGCGTCAGGGCCCTCAGGATCACTGTCAGTCTCAACCCTCTGACAATGGGTCACCCCTCCCTCTTAGGAGTAACCTTCCGTAGCTGTGTGGTTACTTGCTACCAGGGAACTTTCTACCTCCTTTTTATCAGTCTCCATATCAGGAGACACAGTCTGGGGAACCAGCCTCCCAGTGGTTTCCACAATGGCTTCCATGGGGTTCAGGGAACTGCAATTTTCACTTGCCGCTTGGCCATGGGTAACTGCACATACCATCCCCCTGTTGGAGATTGTTACCCAGGATCACATCCACTACTGATGTTTTGGCTACAGCCACCTGTTGCACAGTCCCCCCTGTTTCACCCCAGTCTAAGAGAACACTAGCGAGGGGCAGTGTTTTCGCCTCACCAGTGAAGTTCTGTACAGTGACGTATTTATTGGGTATAAGCTGACCAGGCTCTACCAGATCCCCCTTTACCAAGGTCAAGGATGCACCTGTGTCCCTTAACCCTTGCGTCTGTACACCATTCACCATGACTGGGTGCATGTGTTCCCTCATGTTCACTGGCATGCTTCCAGGGACACACAAACAACCCACTTCTTTTCTAGTACCCGGCAGTGTATTATGGCTTGCCTTTTTGGGACACTCTCTGGCAATATGCCCAATTTCCTTACACAACCAACATTCAGTTCTTTTCGCAGAGAAATCTTTTTCTCTGAAACCTTGGGCTAACTGGTTTCGGTGGAGGCAGTGAGGGTTTTAGCTGCCCTGAAGGCACGCTTTTCCCTTTCTGCACTGCCACGCCTGCCCCATTCACTCTCGGAGCAGGTCTGCTCTTGGCATAGCGGTCCAAGATTTCAGCAGCCTCTTGCACTGTTTTGGGATCTCGGTTCCCTAGCCTGTTTTTTAGCTCTGCTGGGCAGCCCAATAAAACTGTTCTAATAAAATCACATTTTCAATTTTATCAACAGAGTTTGCCTCAATTCCTTCCCACCAACGTTTTAATAACTGACGTTGTTTCATGGCTAGCTCCTCGTAGCTCATATCAGGGCTTCTCCTGAGCTCACGGAATTTAGCTCGGTATGATTCAGCAGTTAATTCAAACTTCTTTAACAGTGCAGCTTATAGTTTGCTGTAATTATTACTGTCCTCATTGTCCATTTGACCCAATGCATCCTGAGCTTTCCCGGTAAGTAGCGGGGATAGCTGGAAGCTCCAGGACTCTCTAGGAATTTTAGCCTAAATACAAACTTTTTCAAAAGAATTTAAAAAGGAATCCATATCCTCCCCCTCCTTAAATTCGGCTATTAATTTGGAGTTCAATTTGTAACCCATTCCTGCAGTCCCAGTTAAACCCAAGCCACTTACATGCACTGGTGCCACTGGTTAGAGTCGTAGCTTCTGCAGTTCGTGTTGCCTCTGGCGCTCCTCTCTCTTCTCCTCAGCAGCTCGCTGGTGCTCAGGCTGCTCATGGTCTGTGTCTCTGTTCTCACTCTGCCTCACGGCGTTCTCGCTCTGCCTCACGGTGCGTCTGTCGCTCCCTCTTCTCCTGGAACTCCAGCTCCATCCTGCACAACTCAATTTGCAGCCTGAGTACCTCTGGATTCAGGATACTGGTGACCTTCCCCTACTGCTGTGGCCCTTCACTGACAATGGTCCTGCTGTCATCCTCACCGGATCTGGACACAGCACTGGCTGCTAGTCATGCCACACTCGAAGTCTGGTCCCTTTCAGTCACGGTCTGTGACTTGCTGCTCTGGGTATCTGCTACCATCAGGGCCTCTTTGAGGTTCTGCTTTTTGGCTGTCACCTCGAACGGGACTCCTCTGTCCCCGTACAACTGCTTCAAGTAATCTACAGTGTGCCTGCTGTAGTCGGAAACCATCTTCTTCCCTGACTACGGCTACTCTGACTTGCACTTTAGGACAAAAAAATAAAACGAGTAGGAACTTGACTGTACGCCAAGTGATATATAGTTCTGTTTTCTTTTTAAAATAAAACTCTTTCTTTTTCTTTCTTTGCAAGAGAGCTTACGGTCTCAGCTGACACAGAACATTAAAAGCTTGTGATACCAAAATTATGCCACCGCTCCCAACCAATCTGTCAGAAACCCACTCAGCATTTCAGGCCCTCTACTCCCAAAGTGCCAACCTCTGAGCGCAGTCTTGTGAACAGTTTAACAGAACAAGGTAACCCTCTTGTCTTGTTTTGTGAGTTCGGATCAACCTTTGGTCTCAAGTCTTGGGGGGATTCAAACTGTGAACCTCTTGCTAGCATACTCAATGCACAGGCTCAGATATTTCTGTCTTCAGGGGCCAGAGATCTTTGCCTACGAGCACCTAACCAGGTATACAGAGATGAACCCTTAAAAACTTTAATAAAGACCACAGATTTAAAACGCTTCTCTTTCCAGTTTGGTAACATCATTCAAGCGTATGCCTCGTGTCTGCTATAACCGTATATACTTTTCTTACAAATGGAAGAAAATTCAAAGACAGACCAAATATGTTCTAAAAATAATTTTACCAAAATAGATAAAAATATGTAAAAAACAAAATACAGAACTCCTATAACACAAGATGTACAAATCTTTTAAAAGAACAAGGTTTAAACAGTGCAAATTCCTACAATAATATTTAGATTTGTCTAGCTTTCTAAATACTTGTTTAAACGTGCTCAAGATGTTTCGTTGTCAGAGTCTAGATAAATGTCTTTGTGTAGTAAAACAGAATATTGTCTTAAGCAAACTGTATTGGTCAACCCTTTATGTGTGAGGTCAGCTAGCTCCTCCTCTGTCAGAATACATAAAAAACATATATTTAATAAAAAAAACAGGATGTCTTTTCAACAATTTAATTTTGCAACCCTCAGCATGACTCATGTCCTTCTTTGATCTATTGATCAGTTTCCTCTTTCACACAGGCATCAGCATTTATGATTCTCGCACCAGACTACCAAACCTGGTTTCTTCCTCTGGGACATCATAAAAGGGATGCTGATCTCCCCTTCTGCAGCCAAAGCTATAATTAACTTAGAAAAGTCTGTAATAAGCTTCTGGCCTGCCCCGTGACACCTTGTCTCTAAAACCTGTTTGTGTGTGTGTGTGTGTGTGTGTGTGTGTGATGTCACATGCTGTGTCAGCATTTTTGCATGGCTTTCTTCTTTCAGCTGAAACCTGTCGGGGAGCGAGGTCACTCCTAAAGCACCAGATTTGCAGCAGAGACGGTCAGTAATACATTTTATATTTAAAAAAAAAATTATACAGCACTCAGAACTGGCTGTCCATGTCACACTGGTTCCCTTTCTTGTCCTGTGGCTAGCATCCTGGACTACCTCTGGTCCCTTTTCCAGTTGGGACTGCAGGCAACAACCCTCAGGGTGCACCTGGCAGCCATCTCTGCCTATCAGACACTGACTGGTAAGCCGACAGTAGCCCAGGAAAAGGTGGTTGGGCACTTGAAGGCCTGGACCACTTGTTCCCTCTGGTGCATGTTCCATCTCCACCATGGGACTTACTACTGGTATTGGCAGTGCTAATGTGCAGGCTTTTTGAGCTAGTGCACAGGTGTGAGATGTTAAAACCTGTCATGGAAGATAGCCTTTCAGGTGGCCCTTATGTCAGCCAAAAGAACTGGGGAGATTCAGGCGCTATTAGTGGAATCTCCTTACTTGGTCTTCTGCAGGGACAAAGATGTCCCTCGCTGCTACCTGAAGTTTCTCCAAAGGTGGTATTGGAGTTTTACCTTAACCAGGTGATTGACATACCGGTGTACTTCACTAGCCCATCTTTGGAGACCAACTGCTGGCTCCATATCCTGGACCTGTGAAGGGTGCTGTCCTACTACATGGAGCGCATGGCTAGAGTTCGGGGACAGGCTTGCTAGTTGTTTTGCACATATGCTGAAGCTGTGCCTGGCAGACTGGCAGCAAAGCGGATGATTGCCATGTTGATTATATCCTGCATTGACCTCTGCAATAAGTTGACTGGTAGGGAGCCTCCTGTAGGTCTTAGGGCTCATTCCACCAGACATACCACTGCCTGGTTGGCTGCTTCTAGGGACGTCCCTATCCAGGAGATCTGCAGAGCTGCTACCTGGAAGTCAACACAAATCTTCATTTCCCACTACCGCATAGACCTTGCATCACGCTGGGATGCCGGTTTTGTGACCTCAGTTCTCCAGTCTGTTTGCCAAGTAGGGGTGCATGCCTTGAGCCCTCCTCTCGGAGAACTACTAGGAGTCTTCCAGAGTGTGGATAAGTGGACCATATCCACGTCCCTAGAAGAAAAGGTTCTAGGGACATGGATATGTTGTTCATCCACACTCATTGGCAGGTATCCTTGCCGCTTTAAATCTTGCCGGAAGGTCTTCAAGCTTGCTCCTCCCACCCACCTGGGTGGTATAACTCTCGGCTCCGCCCCATGACGCCAGATCTTCCTTACCGCTTGGAAGCTCAGGTTCCCTCCTTAACGCTCTGCGTTGAGACTGATTCCTATTTCTCCGTTTGCAGTTTAAAATAAATTTTCGAAAAAGACTTCAGTCTTCTATCCCTCATGACTCGATGGACAAATCGACTCCCAGTTTGGAGATGCCCATGCGGGCAGAAGATGTCTCGAGGCGGATCCACACTCCACGGTGTGTCTACTGTTAGAGCCTTGAGCACGACCATGAGCTTGCGACCTGTGCTCATCTTTCTCGACCTCGTCCTCGAGGCCGTGCTGCCGGTGCAACTGGGCCGTCCCGAGCGTTCCCTCGGTGAAGTCAAGGAGGCCCGGTTGGCCGGTGTCTGCGGCGGGCTCGGCGGATCAGCTCGAGCGGATGGTCGCCCTCGAAGAGGAGGCGGCGCGGGCCGTATCTTCCTCGGCCGCGGCATTTATCCCGCTCTCTCTGGGCTCTTCTTACACGGCTTCTTTTAAGGAGCTTTGTCTGTCCCTCTCCACTAAAGGAGAAGGGCCTACGTCTGCGGGACCTTATTCTCGGTCCAAAAAGAGGGACAGGGGTAAGTCCCTCCGTCGACGCTCTTGGGAGCGGGAAAGGTCCCTCTCCCCGGGCCGTCGACCGTCGGCTTCGGTCGACCGCTCGGCTTCGGCCACTGGCCTCACGGTGTCCCCGTCAGGTCAGTTGACCGAGACTCCCACCGATGAAGTCGAGATTTTTCTCGACCCGTTGGACGGGCTGTCGCCTTTAGCAGCCGAGATTCCCCTCTCCCCGGTTCCCCCGGGAGGAGTTGAGGATCCCGTGGGCTCGCCTGTGCCTCCGGTTCCGGAGCCCTCGGATGGACCATCCGAGCCGAAGGGAGTGCCGGTTCCGGCCGACACCTCCCCGCACCGACCTCGGAAATTCCGGGACTCTCGGTCTCGGACCTCTTCGCGGTCCAGCCGATCCCACCGTCATGAGCGGTCTCGGTCTCGGCACCGAGGTAAGCGGCGTCGCCGCTCGTCCTCGTCCTCCTCCTCGGATGAGGGGAGGCTTCGGCGTAAATTACGTCGACGGTACGAGGACCTTATGTTGCAACAGCTCCTCCTGGCCGGGAATAAGCCGACCCCGTCGCCTTCCCCGGCCATTAAGTGGCTGTCACCGGAACGGCCGACACAACCCCTCGACTTATCCGAGGAGCCTATACCCAGGCCGGTTGTTGGCCAAAACCAGCTGCTCACCGATTCGGTGGAACCTCCGCCTCCACAGCCACCAACTGGGGCTCCGACCAAGGATTCTCGGTCGGACTAAGGTTCTACCCATCGGCTGTCAGTTACCCTCACTCCCGACCGACCTCGGCAGGTGAAGGGTGGCTCAGGCCAAGAGCAGCTCTTCGAGGACTCTTCGAGTCGAAGATGATTCCTCCTTTTCTCTCAGCGACTGGACTTGGAGTCTTCAGGAGATCAGTCAATGGGCGATAGCCCGTCGTCCTTCCTAGGACTGCTTGGCTCATCTGGAGTCCACGGGATGGGCTGAACCCGTTTCCAAGCGGACCGGTATCCCCTCACGGAGATTCTGGACCGGGGATTCCGGCCGGAGGCCTTTCCGTGGCGAGGCCATAGTGGGTCCGGCACTGGAGCTTTGGCAGCGCCCTGCTTCCTGCCCTGCGCCTTCGGCCAAATGGCCAGGAAGTATCGGTCCCCTACCGGTTCCTTGTCCGGTTTTGAACACCCTCTGCTGAGGGTTGGTTACCGACAGCGTTTTCGGCCGCGCCCGGCACGCCAGGGATGTGGACAAACCTCCTGACAAGGTCCAAGAAGTTGGACTATGTCGGGCGAAAAGTCCGCTCGTCCTCTCTCGGCCTTGTCAGGCCAGTTCGGCCGTCCTCATGGCACATTTTTCTCATGCCCTGTTGGGCTCCTGGATGAGGTCATCCCTCATCTTCCCCCGATCTGCAGACTACGGTTAAGCAGGTGCGGGACCAGGACGAGCAGTGGCCAAACAGCAGCTCCAGACTGCTTTGGATATGGGGACTCATGTGCCAGATCGGTGGCGGCCGCGGTGGCTATCGTCGTCGGCGGGCTTGGCTGAGGATATCCACCTTTACTTCGGATACCCAGCACAAGTTGGCGGATGTTCCCTTTTTGGGGACTGACCTCTTCGGCCCTGGGGTGGAAGGTCACCTGCAGAGGATCGAGAAGTCCAATGCTACCTTGGACTCGGTCTCTTCTGCTCAGAAGGACAAAGGCCACAAACCACAGCCTAAGCCCTTTCGTCCTTCTGTGCCCCGGGCGCGCCCGGCCCAGCAACGTCAGGGCCAGCAGGCTCGGCCTTGGCATCCCAAACCCAGGCACGGCTTCCTCTAACAGGAGGCAGGAGGAAAGGCCCAGGAGGTCCCTCGGCGGTCCCTCCTCCAAGCCTGCCCAGTGACGGGCTGAGGGTGTCAGCCCCATTCCCGTCTACCTACCCTCTAGGTCCCCGTGGAGAGGCGGCTCCAGCACTTCCGTTCCGCCTGGTCGCTGTTACCACGGACAGGTGGGTCTTGGAGGTGGTGGGAAGAGCCTGCCTCTGGAATTGAGCAGGCACCACCCTCAGAGCCATCACCCTCGGAGGCCGGGATCCCCAGCCTCACTGGCGCTCGTCGAGCTGACATCGCTCTCCTCCTCCAGAAGGAGGTGATAAGAAGGTGGTGGACCCTCCTTCAGACCCAGGGTTTGTGTCCAGGTACTTCCTGGTTCAGCAGACGGGGGCTGGCGCCCCATTCTCAACCTACACGACCTAAACAAGTTCCTAAGGTCTCGAACCTTCAGGATGGTCACTCTGGCTCAGATAATACCATCCTTGGAGCGGCGTGTGGTTCTGCTCTCTGGACTTGCGGGCGCGTTTTTCACGTCCCTATCCGTCCGTCTCACCAGAGATTCCTCCGCTTCGGCGGAAGGATCCCTCTTGATTCAAGCCATGCCCTTGGCTTGTCTCCAGCTCCAGGGTCTTCACCAAATGCATGGCAGTGGTGACAGCATTCCTCTTGGCGCCGAGGTCGGGTGTACCCTTACCTGGGCGACTGGCTGATAGCAGCTCCCTCCAGGAAGGAGGCGGGTGGTCAGAGATCTGGCCCTCCAGGTCTGCTCTCAACTGGGCCTCCTTATCAAGCGAGGCCAAGTGAACTCGAGCGAAGCAGGTGATTCTATTCATCGACGCAGCTCGACTCTCTTGAGCCAGGCGCGGCTCCCGGCGGACAGGGCCGAGTTCTTTCCTCCTTTGCCCGATCATTTCTGGTTGGGCAATTGCGCCTGCCGGGACTTCCTCGCCTCCTGGGTCTCATGGCGGCCTGCACCAGCGTGGTCCGTTGGGCCCGCTGGAACATGCGTCCCCTTCAGTGGGGACTGGCCAGCCAGTGGTCCTGGCAGCTGCGATCCTTTGGACCAGCTTGTGATGACACAGGATGAGAGCGCTCTCCAGTGGTGGACCGTTCCAGATCATTTGCAGGAGGGCATCCCGTTCGTCCGCTGAGCAGCCGGTCTCTCTATCGACCGATGCCTCTCTGATGGGTTGGGGTGCCCATCTGGGGAACACCGGGCTCATGGCCTCTGGTCCCGGGAGTCGATGCCACATCAACCTGCTGGAGCTCCGGCGTCTAGCTCTCACCGCCTTTGCTCCGTTCCTCCGGGGTCAAGTGGTCCGAGTCAGGCGGACAATACCACGACCATGTACTATCTAAACCGCCAGGCGGGGCCCGCTCCATGCTTCTATGCAAGGAAGCTCTCCGCATTTGGTCACTCGTCGCAGCCTGGAGGCGGATCTCCTAGCCATTCACGTGGCAGGAGCCTCCAACACCCTGGCCGATGCCCTGAGCCGGATAGGGCTGCATCCCACAGTGGTCTCTCCTGCCGGAGTAGTACAGCATCTGTTCTCCCATTGGGGCACACCTCAGGTGGACCTGTTTGCCTCCAGGGAGAGCGAGCTGAGTCTGTTCCATGCCTGCCCCCTCAGCAGGGCTCGCTGCAGGGGATGCCTTCTCGAGGCAGTGGACCCGGGCCTCTTTACGCCTTTCCCCATTTCCCTTGATCCACAAGGTGCTTCTCAAAGGCGAGGAGGGACAAGGCGCGGGTGATTCTGATAGCCCCAGACTGGCCTCGCCAGTTCTGGTACCAGATCTCCTCAGTCTCAGCTCCAGGACTCGCGGCAGCTTCCAGCTCGCCGGACCTGCTCTCAGTCAATCAGGGAAGGTGTTCCATCGGGACCTTCAATCCCTGCACCTGGCGGCCTGGTTCCTGGGGCTAGAGTTCCAGGCCTTGGGTCTTTCCGCGAGGTCCTCAATGTAGTTGAGGCGTCCCGTAAGTCGACCAGAAAATGCTATGCCTTCAAATGGAAAAGGTTTTCCATTTGGTGTCAGAAACAAGAGCTTGGACCCTTCCTCCTGTTCCTTGGCAAGCATCTTGGACTATTTATGGTCCCTTTCTAGTCAAGGTCTTGGTCGGCGACCCTAAGGGTGCACCTGGCAGCCATCTCTGCTTACAGGCGCGGGCCAGAAGCAGTCGGTGGCGCGAGAAGGTGGTCTGGCGCTTTTTCAAGGCCTTGATCACATTTCCCCTCAGTCTGGGAACCCCACCTCCGTGGGATCTACTGCTGGTACTGGCAAAACTCATGGGCAAGCCATTCGAACCTATGCACAGGTGTGTTCTCTCTCACCTGTCGTGGAAGACCGCCTTCTTGGTGGCTATCCGTCAGCCAGAAGGATGGGAGAGCTCCAGGCGCTTCCATCGAGTCTCCTTACCTGGTCTTCCACAGGGACAAGGTTGTCCTCTGCCCACCCGAAATTCCTTCCGAAGGTGGTGTCGGAGTTTCACCTTAACCAGGTGTTGACTCTGCCGGTGTTCTACCCCAATCACACCTCGGAGGCCGAATATAGGCTCCATACTCTGGACCCTAGAAGAGCGCCCGCTTATTATAAGGGCTACGGCTGAGGGAGTCGGGAGAGGTTAGCCAGCTGTTTGTCACCTACGCTGAAGCCGCATCTGGCAGACCTGCAGCCAAGCGGACGATAAGCAGGTGGGTCACTTCCTGCATAGATCTCTGCTATAAGTTGGCGGGCATGGAGCCTCCCAGAGGATAAGAGCTCATTCTACCGCCATACTGCTGCACGGTGGCTGCTTCCAGGGGCGTCCCTATCCAGGAAATCTGCAGGGCTGCTACCTGGAAGTCAGCAAACACCTTCATTACCCATTACCACATCGACCTTGAGTCACGCCGGGATGCTGGTTTTGGGGCCTCGGTTCTCAGTCTCTCTTTCCCAAGTAAGTATTGGGGTGCGTCTTGCCTCCCTCCTCCGGAGAACTGCTAGGAGTCTGCCAATGAATGTAGATGAACAACATATCCATGTCCTAGAAATACAGGTTACTCACCTGTAACAGGAGTTCTAGGAATGGTATATGTTGTTCATCTACATTCCTCCGACCTCCCGGCTTGACGCTGTCCTGAGCTTCCAGACGGCCAGATCTGGCATCATGGGGCGGAGCCGAGAGTTATACCACCCGGGTGGGTGGGTGGAGCAAGCTTGAAGACCTTCCGGCAAGATTTAAAGCGGCAAGGATACCTGCCAATGAGTGTGGATGAACAACATATACCATTCCTAGAACTCCTGTTACAGGTGAGTAACCTGTATTTACTCACCTATAACTGTAGATAGATAGATATTTTATTTATGAAGCGCCCCAATTCCTAAGACTCTGGGCACTGTACAATAAAATCACAATACAAACAGTATTATTTAAAATCACTGAACACACATAACAAAATCAATATAAATACAGATTCCATTCTATCTATCAAAACAAGCTCACGGTATAAAAGCCAGTTCGAACAAATATGTTTTCGGTTCCCTTTTAAAGACTTCCACCAATGGGGCCCCCCTTAAATAATCAGGCAAAGAGTTCCACAGGGTTGGTGCGGCTACCGCAGACGCTCTATTTCCTGAGTGCCGCAACCTTCTAGGAGTGGTGTGTGGTTCACATCCACACAGCCCAGCTGGCCTCCCCTGGCAAGTGAGATACAGATTCTGCTTCCATTATGTAAGGTCTGACGTCACAGGGCAGAGTCGGAGATATACTGCTCGTGTTGTGGGAGGAGTTTAGCTTAAAGACGGTGGGCCAACAACATTCCAGTGAAACTGCCAGAGTATAGATGTGAGCGATTTACCAGTCCTAGAACTATGGTTACAGGTGAGTAACCTGCTCTTATCCATTTTACTAGATGAGAGCAGTAGTATCTTGTATGCCTTTATATTGCGTTTTCATACAAAGAATTTGCAGGTTAATGAGGGCAATAATGGGGAATACCTTTAGAGCAGCTGCATCAGCACTTACCACCCATGTGGCCTTCTTAAAGGGGTTTCCACACATTGCAGAGGGTCTCCTTCATTTGACACCGATTTGGGCTGATGTCTACCTCTCCCTTGTCAATGCCATGTTGATGGATAGCCCACTGTTGTTCTAGCAGCCACTGCATCATTTAATAGGTGAAATTCCATCTTGTTGCCACATCTTGTTTCAGGTGGTGGTGGGGAAGGTGATTTTGCTGCTGAGTGTTTCGTAACAATTTCTGTATCTTTACAGAATGGCTAAAGTGATTGCAAACTTTTTGGGCCAAACACATGCCTATACAGTGGTGCCTTCCTCATCTAGGAATCCCTGAACTACCAGATTTATACAGTGAGCAAAACATGGAACAGGTGTATATTCCCCATTATAAAATGGGTAAAAGAAATCCTTCACCCTGATTGGTCAAAATGCGTGTCCTTACCTGTCAACAAACTGAAAGGTGGAACTACTTTCCTAATACCTTAACCTCCATAGGTGAAAGGGCAGCAATATCATTGAGCAACTGATATCTTCTATCAGTCCCTCTGCAACCAGAACTGATCTTGCATCACAAACATGGCTGCTATCTTTACACTGTAAAAACCTTCAACTGGGCCCTAAAAATAAAACTACCTTAAATAAAAAATAAAACAAATTAAGTAAACGTTGTTTCCCTAATTATCACACTCTCCTTACACACATAAACAAATTAGAAACATTAAGTATGGTTTATAGTTTTCATTACAACTGTTTCTTTACCAACAGTGAAAAATTCCCATTCTGTCTTTACCTGCTCATCAGGGAAATCTCTTCTGCTTTTCTTGACAGTGGGATAACCGAGTCTCTGGCTCTAAAACAGGCCTTTGTTGTCTGTGTGTACAGTATGTTGGGAGAGTAACATTCTACCAGCGGAACTGAGCAGAATTTTGAATCCATGTATTCCATGGTAAACATTCCATGATAAACATTCTGTGTCTTGAATGAGGGAAAAAAATAGAAAAAAAAAAACAGGATGAAGAAAGTAGGCAATACAGAAATACTTTATAAACAAAAAGAAAAGGTGGGAAAACACAGTTACAGAGGCAGACCCAAACTGCTCAAATAATACATGGCTGTCCCTTCAACTCACTGGTTTAGCATTTTTCAGTGAGTTGCTGTTCATTCAATTTTACCACTCCTCTACCCAAGTCTGGGGACTGTTTTCACCATATTTAAATAAAATAATATACTGTTATTAAATCTTTAATAATGTGTCCAGAGTTTTGTTTGATTGTTATAGAAATAGTTGTTACCCATTTTATAAGAGCAGCAAGATACTTCAGGGTGTGGGTTGTTGATTGATAAGAGCACTACCCCAGCTGCTGTAGTCACTCGACGCAAGTGCCTCGTGCCTAGCAGTGCACCTGGGGGCATGCTCTTATCAATCAACAACCCACACCCTGTCATGTCTTATTGCTTTCTTATGAACTTGCTGCCGATAATCGAGTAAGCTGATTGGCTGAGAGATTTTTGAAACCGTGATGATATCGAGCTACATCATCGCGGCTTCAAAAAGCTTCCAGCCTCTTCACTCGGAAGGAACTCCTACAGCCGTAACATTCTCCAGCTCCCACGGTCAGGAGCGAGTCAGGCAGTGAGACAACTGATGCTAACAAAAAAAACACATTTTACACTGAGGCAGCCAACAGATTTATTACCTGCTTCATTACATCCCTCCCGGTGTTTCACAGTCTGTCACTTGTGCCACCGATAAGAGGATACACACTGCAGGCTTCCATCACAGTCGCTTCTCTCACACACACCGAGAAGTCATCCTGCCTCCTCGTGCCACACATCAGTCCTGCCATTCACCCCCCTTCCCCCCTCCCAAAAAAAAAACAGACCACACTGAAGCACCGGCAACCACACTGAATTTTTTTTTTTAAATAAACATTCATGGTGCCAAAAAGCGCCACCTACCAAAAATCAACAGGAAGTCGGCAGTGGGACTGTGTCAAACAGTAGTGCTGGCAGCCTGAGACAGATTATGCAGACCATTTACAAAAGCACCACCTGCTGCCAAGAACCCTTCAGGAACTATTTTGCTAAAAGATACTTCCAACATCCGAAAACATGCATTTTCAAGAGGCTTTAATATTTTTTAACATTATTTTTATTGTTTTTTTTTTACTGGGAAAAACTTTTAACCCAGTTCATAATAGCAGTAATGCACTCCAGGGTATGGTATATCATGGGATATTGTCACTTCTTGGGTTGTTGGATGCACTCAGCTTGAGGCCTCATGCACAGCCACCCAAGACATGGCGATGTCATGATACTCCTAACAAATGCAATATTATGATATTAACTGCCTTTACAGTGTTCTTTGCATTATTTGATACTTTAAAACCTGATGTTAACTCACCCAGCCCGGGAGTGCACATGCGAGTCTAAAGGTTCTGTGTTTAACCTTATTCAAAATGGCCACCTGGGCTGAATGAGTGTGGTGTCAGCCACTCAAACTTCTGCTGAAGGAAGTGTAACAAGTTTTCTAGGGACGTGGATATGATGTACTATCTGCACTTCTGGCAGTGTTCCTTTCCCCTTTAAATCCTGCCAGAACATCTTCAAGCTGGCTCCTCCCACCCACCCGGGCGGTAACTCTCCCGGCACCACAGCCTGATGTCAGATCTTCCTTTCTGCTTGAAGAAGAAGGTTCCCTTCTTACTGCTGTCTGCCCTGAGTAGGCCCTTTGCTTCAAAACTTTGCAAAACAACTCTTGTCTTCAAGCGATTTTTCCAATCTTTCAAATCCTCGTCAGCAACGACTTGAAGTCACCACCCGGTTTCAGAAAATGAGAGTGCGGGCAGAAGATGTCCCGGATGGACCTGCACACCTCATGCGTCTACTGCCTAGACCACGAACACGATCCCCAGGCATGTGGCCTGTGTCAGACCTTGCATCCCAGTACTGTGGAAGACCTCACACTCGGCTGCTATTAGGGCACCCAGACAAACAGGACCCTCCCATTCAGCTGAAAGATACCCATCAGGCAGTCTCCATGGCTGTGGGGTCCGCAGAACAACTTGTGGCTTTTTTTTTTTTTTTAAATCCAGCTTTTTGATCCCCATCACCTCCTCCCGCCAACTGACAAGGGGGACATATAGGCATTTTATGGTTTTCTCTCCTTGCCCAACCGAGACCCCGGCACATGGCTGTGTGAGCATGTGGGCACTCACGCACCCTGGGCGCCAGTTCCAGCCCTTCACCTCCCGTAGCCTTTGCCCCCTCTCCGCCTATGCCACCCACGGCCGCCACCCAGTTGGAGGCGGAACTATGAAGGTGCCACCCTCAGGAAGGAGGCTGCCCATCTGTGTGCTCGATCCTGCTCTGCCCCCTCCCCATACCGGCACCCCCCCCCGATGGCCCAAGGCTGTTCCCGAATCCAGGTTGCCGGTGCAGCGCAAGGTAAGGCATCCAGCACCTCAGCACTCAGCGCCACCAGGCCGGCTAACTTGTGGCTTTTGAAGAGGCGGAGGCTCAGGCCGCTGAGCATGCCTCTTCAGCTTCGTCCTTTGTGCTGCTTTCCTTTGGCGCCACCTTCACTGTGCGTTTAGGGATTTATGCCAGTCCCTTCCCACTTTTTGGGAAGGGCCCCTCTAAGGGCACAAAATCCTCCAAATCTTCAAAAAAGGAGACTAAAAAAAAGTCTCGCCATCAGTCATGGGATCACGAGTGCTGTTAGGCCTCGGATTCACGCTCTTCTCTGGAGGTGTCGACTATGGCCAGTCCTTCAGTCCAGGCCGCTGGCTCTATGATCTCCCTGTCGAGCCAGTCAGTCAAGATGCCCATCAACCAACCTGTTGAGATTTATTTGCTTAAGCTGGTCAACGCGCTGTCACAGGACGAGCATGATACATCTATCTGTAGGACTCTGGTCCTACCTGTCACTTATCAGGGTAGGTCAGACCAGCCCGCTGATCCAGTCCCTAACCCTCGGGATCCAGTTACCCCGTGGATCCTCGGCTTTTGCCAGTTTCCTCCGAATCTTGCTGTTGGTGTTGCAATCCCAAAGCCCAGAGTCGAGCCACTCACACTGCCATCAGCGTTCCTGTTCTCAGCATTCAGACAAGCGGTGCTGCTGCTATTCTTCTTCCTCCTTGGATGAGGAGAGGCTCTGCCACAAAATGCGCCAGTGCTACGAAGAACTCGTGGCATCAGCTCATGTTGGCCGGGGTTAAGCCAGCTCTGGCCCGTACTCCGGCTCTTCCATGGCTCCCGCCAATGAGGCCTCAGCCTACTTCGGCTTAGCCTATTCTGGTCTCTCCGCCCATCCAGGTGGAGCCACTGCCTAAGCAGCTGAAGGAGGGACCCCCTCTTTAAGATGCCTGTACTGCTTCAGAGTTTTCTCGTCTGCTGTCAGTCGCCATGACTCCCCACAGACCCCATAGGGTCAGCGGGGACTCTGGTGGTCGTCCACTTTTTGGCGAATCCTTGGAGACTGAGGGGGCTCCTCCTTGCACGCCCATCTGTTGGACGCTGAGTTGAGGGAGGATTTGTCCATAGAGCATGGTCCCACTTTTTTCATGGGTCTGCTCCATTTCATTTCGAATCTGCTGAACTCCAGATGGAGTCCATCCAAAAATGGGCCAAGTACCCTTTGCCCGAGATTCTCAACCTGGGGTGGCCTTCCCAGTTGCCGAGGCCATTCTTGGCCCCACTCTGGAGCTTTAGCAGCACCCCTCCCTCTTGCCCTGCGTCGTCGGCACAGATGGCCCACAAGTACGTGGTCCCTGCTGGTTCCCTGTCGAGCTTCAAGGAGCATCTCTCAGCTGAGGGTCTGGTGGCCAACTCGGTCTTTTGGCATACCTGCAGCATTGGGGACATGGATAAGCCTCCTGACAAAGAATCCAAGAATTTGGATCACATGGCCAAAAGGTCTATGTGGCGTCTTCTCTCAGCTTTTAACACGCAAGTTCCTCCCTTTTGATGGCAAACTTTGCTCATGCCCTCTTAGGCACTCTCGATGAGGTGCTTCCCCAGCTCCCGGCTGACTTACAGACCACGGTCAAGCAAGTCCAGGACCAGGGCTGTGCGGTGGCTAAGCAGCAGCTCCAGATGGCCATGGACATTGGCAATTCCTGTGCCCAGTCTGTGGCAGCTGCAGTGGCCATGCGCCACAGTGCTTGGCTGTGGATCTCTACCTTTATGGCAGATACCCAGCACAAGCTGGTGAATATTCTTTTCTTGAGCGCCAACCTGTTTGGGCCAGGGGTGGAGGTCTACCTCACTAGGATTGAGAAGTCCAGTGCCACCCTGAACTCAGTCACCTCCACCCAGAGGGATCCCAAGGTCTCCAAGATTCAGAGGAAGAAGCCCTTTCTGGCCCGCTCTGCCCCTGCGGTCAAGCTGTCCCAGCCCCCAGCTGGGCAACAGGCATAGGCTTGGCATCCTGTACCAAAGTCGGTTGCTTCGGTCATCTGCAAACCAGGGGGTCAAGGTCCCACTGCTTCCTCTGCTGGTCCCTCCTCCTAGCCTGCCCAGTGACAGGATGGAGGGTGTCTCCCCTGGATCCTCCCATGGGGGGCTGGCTCTGCTGCTTCCTTTCTGCCTGGTCTGCTGTCACCATGGACAGGTTGGTCCTCGAAGTGATCGACCAGGGTCTGCCTCTGGAATTAGAGGCTTACCCACCTTGCTAGCCCGTGCCCCATGGGAGGACATGGTGTCTGGAGAAATGCTGTCTGCTCTTCAGGAGGATGTTGCCCAGCTCCTCCAGAAGTAGGTAGTGGTTCAAGTCCCAGACCCTCTAGTAAGGCCCCAGTTTGTCTTCAGGTACTTCTGGTCCCAAAGCGGATGGGAGGTTGGCACCCCATTTTAGATCTGCACAACCTGAACAAGTTCCTTTGGTTGTGCACCTTCAGGGATGGTCACTCTGTCTCATATCATTCCATCCCTGGAGCAGCATACGTGGTTCTGCTCCATAGACCTTTGGGACATGTTCTTCCACGTTCCCATCCATCTGTCCCACTGCTGGTTCCTTTGGTTCTGGGTGGAGAGGAAGCTCTATGAGTTCCAGGCCATGCCCTTCGGCCTCTCCTCGGCTCCCAGGGTCTTCACCAAGTTCATTGCAGTGGTGGCAGCCAACCTGAGATGCCAAGAGGTCCAGGTGTAGTCCTACCTGGAAGATTGACTGGTAGCAGTTCCCTCTAGGGCGGAGGTGGAGCAGTCCAGGGATCTGGCCTTTCACACCTGCTTGTCCCTTGGCCTCCTTTTTTTTTTTTTTTTTTTAAATATTTACTATACTTTAACCCTTACACCAGCCAAGGGTCAGCCCCAGACCATCCCAGACCCCCTCCTCGTTCCCGGGACTTACCTCCAGACAGAGGATACCCCTGGATTGCCCCGTGAGGCAGGGGCCAATGCCAGGCGCAAATCCATGACGAGCAGAGAAGGATTCGAGGAGAGCCCCACCAGCATTGCCTCCTGGCTCCCCCCCCCGGGCGGAGCATGGAGTCGGGCCAGCCACACCGGTGGATGAACTAGATCATCGACCTGGAGTGCCACGGCGGGCTACTGGAGCCTGGCAGGGCATCACAGAGGTGACCGCTATATTTTGTGCTGCTATGGATGGGAGATGTGGCATGCAGTGACGTGGTGATGCTAAGTGTCAGCATCTGGCACATCTCCCAGGAAATCCCAGGTGTCAGTTGCAACGGAACGGAAGAGGTTCTTCATTTGGTGCCATGGCAAGGGGCTGGGCTCTTTCTCTTGCCTGGTGGCTAGCATTCTTGACTACCTTTGGTCCCTTTCTCAGTTGTGCCTTCAGTCGATGACCCTTAAGGTGCTCCTGGTATGCCATCAGTGGCGCAGGAGCAGGTGGTCTGGGGCTATTTCAAAGGCTTTGACCACCTTTCTCCACTGGTGCATGAACCACCACACCCTTGAGACTTATTGCTGGTGTTGGTAAAGCTCATGGGCAAGCCATTCGAACCAATGCACAAGTGTGAAATGTCACGCCTGTTGTGGAAGACTGCCTTCCTGGTGGCTATCGCGTCAGCCAGAAGGATCGGTGAACTCCAGGGACTCTTGGTGGAGTCTCCTTATTTGGTCTTCTACAGGGACAATGTTGTCCTTTGCCCGAAACCAAAGTTCCTTCTGAAGGTTGTGTCTGAGTTTCACCTTAACTAGATGATCACTCTCCTGATGTATTTCTCCAGTGACATGTAGACTGAGCACAGTCTCCATTCTTTGAACCTGTGGTGAGTGCTTGCCTATTACAAGTGGCATTTGGGGAGAGGTTCGCCAGCTGTTTGTCACCTACGCTGAAGCTGTGCATAGCAGACCAGCAGCTAAGTGGACGATTGGCAGATGGTTTGTATCCTGCATTGACCTCTGCTATAGGTTGGTGGGTAGGGAGCCTCCTGTAGGACTAAGGGCTCATTCCACCCATCATACTGCTGCCTCTCTGACTGCTTCCAGGGATGTCCCTATCCAGGAAATCTGCATGGCTGCTACCTGGAAGTCAGTACACACTTTCATTTCCCACTACCACATTGACTTTTGAGTTACGTCGGTATGCTGGTTTTGGGGCTTCAGTTCTCCAATCTCTGTTCCCTAAATATTGGGTGTGCACCTTGCCCCCTTCTCCCAGGAAAACTGCTAGGAGTCTGCCAGAAGTGTGGATAGTACATCATATCCACGTCCTTAGAAAATCAGGTTCTAGGAGTGGTATATGATGTACATCCACACTGACCCACCTGACCTCTCGTGGCACACCAGTCTTGCTTCCAGCGGGCAAGATCTGACATCGGGGGGTGCTGAGGAGTTACCACCCAGGTGGGTGGGAGGAGCCAGCTTGAAGATGTTCAGGCAAGATTTAAAAGGGAAAGGAACAATGCCAGAAGTGTGGATGTACATCATGTACCACGACTATTACAGATGAGTAACCTGTTTTCTAGGATCGTGGATATGTTGTCCATCCACACTATTTGGCATATCCCTTTCCCTTTAAGGATCGCTGGAAGGTCTTCAGGCTGGCTTCTCCCACACACCCGGGTAATATATCCCTCGGCTCCACCCCATGACACCAGATCTTCCTTTCCGCTGGAAGATTCAGGTTGCCTCCCTCGTGCTACCGCATTTTGAAGGCCCTGGTTTCTATACCTTCGGTTATTCCAAAAATCCATCTAGTTCACATTAGCGACCATGACTCTTTATCTTCGATTATGGAAGACAAGTCTTCCCCCGGATTTCGCCAGTGTTCGTGTGGCCAGAAGATGTCGCGCAGCAATCCCCACACCACATGCATCTATTGCGTGGGTGTCGACCATGACACCTCGAAGTGCGATTTTTGTCTTGCATTTAACGCTAACGTCCTCAACAACCATCTTGCTTGCCTGAAGTTGGGGTGGCCGGAAAAACGTAACCCTCCGGTGAAATCAAAGAAGGCTCGGTGGGTGGTTTCCGCGGCTGTGGGGTCCGCTGAGCAATTGGCACGCATGCAAGCCTTCAAGGAGGAAGCAGCTTGTGCCAGTGAATCTTCTTCTTGGAGCTTCTTCATTCCGCTCAACCTGGGCTCCACTTTCTCGGGTTCTTTCCGAGACTTGTGCCAGTCTCTCCCAACTAAGGGAGAGAGTCCTGCGGGCTCACACTCGTCTTGGTCCCGTAAGTGGGAAAAGGACCCGGGATCATCTTCGTCTCGGCGAAGACGTTCTTGGGATCAGGAGAGATCTTGGTTCCAGGAACTGGCAGTCTCGACTTTGGTCGAAATTGCCTCTCCGGCCGCTGGCTTCTCGACTTTGCCGTCCAGCCAGTCGACCGAAGTGTCGATCGACAACGTTGAAATAATCATTGACCCGATCAACCCATTGTCGCTGACGCTGGTCGACTATTCTCTCAGTCGGACTCTGGTCCTTTCTTTCCCCGACAAGGAGACCCAGCCCACTGGAGATCCCATCAAGGAAGTGGTCCCCAACCCCAGGAAATCACCAGTCCCGCTGGTATCTCCTGAGCGACCGAATTGGCCTGTTCGATCTCAATCAAGGTCCAGGACCCCCTCTACCAAGAGACTGAGGAAGAGCCACAAGCAC
This sequence comes from Neoceratodus forsteri, assembly GCA_016271365.2. NCBI lineage: Eukaryota > Metazoa > Chordata > Ceratodontiformes > Ceratodontidae > Neoceratodus > Neoceratodus forsteri. Next base: position 113,551,218 of record CM028131.1, read on the forward strand.
TCCAAAAAGAGGCAATGCCATCGGTCGTCCTCGTCCTCCTCGGATGAGGAGGGCTCCGGCGGAAACTCTGGTGCTACAAGGACCTCATGTGGCAGCAGCTGATTTTGACCGGGCACAAGCTGACTCCAGCTTCTAGCCCGGCCATTACTTGGCTTTCACCTCCCAGGCTGACGCCGACTCCTTTGGAGTCGATTAAGTTGAGTCCCCCACCCGCGGAGCTGGCAAAACCTCTGGTTCAGCCTAAACTGGTCTCTCCATCGATAGTGGTGGAACCACCGCCCAAGCAGCCTGTGGGAAGGGCTTCTTCTAAGGAAGCTAGACCAGACACCGGGCTTCCCTGGCATCTTTTGGTCACCATCACCCCAAACCTCCCTCAGCGGGTCGAGGGTGATCTGGGCGGTCGACCGTTGTATCCAGATTCCTCAGATTCAGATAAGATTGGTCTACACTCTCACCCAGGGGATGACGAATCGGCCAGTGGGTTTGAGATGGAGGAAGATCCTTCGTCTTCTCAGGGCATTCTTTGCCTCGTCTCTGAGTTTACAGGGATGCCCCTGGAGCCCATCCAGAAAAAGGCGGAGTACCCTCTCACGGACATCCTCAAGAGAGGGGATACCCCAACCAATGCCTTTTCTCTGGCCAAGGCCATAGTTGGCCCAGCTTTAGAACTTTGACAGTGCCCTGCCTCTTGTCCAGCTCCATCTGCCCGCATGGCCCAAAAGTATGCAGTGCCCATGGGATCCCTTGCAGGGTTCACAGAGCACCCTTCGGCCCAGAGTCAGGTGACTGCCTCTGTGTTCAGGCATATTGGCAGTTCTGCCAACACTGATCGACTTCCCGAGAAGGAATCCATAAACTTGGATCACTCTGCTCGGAAGGTCTATGCGGCCTCATCTTTAGGCCTCCATCAGGCAAGTTCGGCCGTCATCATGGCACACTTTTCCCATGCCCTCTTGGGGTCTTTGGATGAAGTCCTTCCATATCTCCCCGCGGACATGCAAACCACGGTCAAGCAAGTCCGGGACCAGGGCCAGGCTGTTGCCAAACAGCAGCTTTAGACAACCCTGGACATTGGGGACTCTTGTGCTGCAGTTGCCTCTTGCCGGAGGGCCTGGCTGAGACTCTCCTCTTTCCTGGCAGATACTCAACACAAACTGGCTGATATGCCTTTCCTGGGCACCAATCTCTTCGGCCCAGGTGTGGCTGGTCACCTTCAGCGTATTGAGCAGTCTCATCCCACCTTGGACGCCACTTCTGCTAAATGTTCTTCTGGTAAGAAGCAGCAGCAGAAGAGGAAGAAGCTTTTCGGTACTGTTCCCCTGCTGCCAAGCAGCCCTCCTTCCAAGGGGGGCAGCAGCAGACTCAAGCTTGGCGCCCCTGGCCCAAGCCCAGGCCCTCCCAGTTCCGTAAAGGAGGCAGAGATTCAGGTTCTGTATCCTCCTCCTCCAAGCCTGCTCAGTGACAGGGCAGGGGCTGCCACCCCCACTCCCGTCATGCCAGCTCTGGGTCCTCCCATGGGGGGTCAGCTCTGCCACTTCCTTTCCGCCTGGTCCATTACCACCATGGACAGGTGGGTCCTAGAAGTGGTCGGCCAGGGACTGTCTCTGGAATTCAAGCAGTACCCTCCAAGCCGAGCCCACGCTCCACGGGAGGAAAGGGTATCCGCCCACACTCAGTCAGCTCTCCGAGACGACATTTCTCAGCTCCTCCTCAAGGAGGCAGTAGCCCAAGTGGTGGATCCTCCACCAGACCCAGGGTTTGTATCCAGGTACTTCCTGGTTCCGAAGTGGACGGGAGGCTGACGCCTCATTCTAGATCTGCATGACCTGAATCAGTATCTCAGGTCATGCAGCTTTAGGATGGTCACTCTGTCCCAGATCATACCATCCTTAGAGCGAAACATGTGGTTCTGTTCACTGGATTTGCAGGACGCGTTCTTTCCCATTACAATCCGTCCGTCTTGCCAGAGGTTCCACCGCTTAAGAGCTGAGGGTACCCTATACGAGCTCCAAGCCATGCCATTCAGCCTGTCATCGGCCCCATGGGTCTTCACCAAATGCGTCGCAGTGATGGCAGCCCATCTCAGGAATCGGGGGGGTCAGAATTACCCTTGCTTTGATGATTGGCTCTTAGCAGGTCCCACACAGCAGGAGGTGGAGAGGTCCAGGGACCTGGCCCTCCAGACCTGCTCCCAACTCGGCCTCTTGATCAGTGAGGCCAAGTCGGAACTCTAGCCTTCTCAGATGATATGTTTTATCTGGGCAGATCTCTGCTCCTGGCGGACAGGGCGGAGGTTCTCTCCTCCTTTGCCCAATCATTTCTGGTTGGGCAAATGCGCCCTGCCCGGGACTTTCTGTGCCTTCTGGGTTACATGGTGGCGTGCACCTCTGTGGTTCATTGGGCCCGGTGGCACATGCGCCCCCTCCAGTGGGAGCTGGCTGCAGGTGGACTCAGCACCATGGTCATTTCGACCAGCTGATCACTGTAACCCAGAAGATGTGGGATGCTCTCCAATGGTGGATCACCCCAGACCGATTGCAGGAAGGGATCCCGTTTGTCCGCCACAAGCTGACGGTCGTACTTATGACCGATGTCTCTCTCATAGGCTGGGGAGCTCACATGGGGGACAACAGGGCCCATGGGTTCTGGACCCCTGAGGAGTCCCGTTACCACATCAACCTGTTGGAGCTCAAAGCAGTCAGACTGGCACTGTCAACTTTCACCCCTCAGCTCCGGGGTCAAGTGGTTCAAGTTCAGACTGACAATACCACGACCATGTGCTACCTCAGCAAACAGGGAGGCACGCATCCCCCGTCTGCTCTGCAGGGAAGCGCTCCGCATCTGGACACTCATGAGTCATTTGGAGGCAGATCTCCTAGCCATTCATGTGGCAGGAGCCTCAAACCATATGGCAGATGCTCTCAGCCGCCTGGGTGAGACATCCCATGAGTGGTTGCTCCATCCAGAGGGAGCTTACAGCCTGTTCTCCCACTGGGGCAAACCGATGGTGGACCTGTTTGCCTCCAGGGAAAACACCAAGCTGAAGCTGTTTCATGCCCACCCCCCTCAGCAGGGCTCGCTGCAGGGGGATGTCTTCTCGAGGCCATGGACCCTAGGCCTCTTCTTCACCTTCCCTCCATTTCCCTTGATCCACAAGGTGCTCCTCAAGGTGAGGAGGGACAAGGCAAAGGTGATTCTGGTAGCCCCAGACTGGCCCCACCAGTTCTGGTATCCAGATCTCCTCAGCCTCCGCAACACGCCCCTGGAGCAGCTTCCAGCATGCCTGGACCTGCTCTCTCTCTCAAACAGGGGAAGGTATACCATCCGGACCTTCAATCCCTGCACCTCACAGCCTGGTACCTGAGCAGCTAGGGTTCCAGGCTTTGGGTCTTTCCGCTGATGTCCTCACTGTCGTGGAGGCATCCAGAAAGGAATCGATCAGGAAATGTTATGCCTTCAAATGGAAAAGGTTTTCCATTTGGTGTCAGGGCAAGGGGCTGGACCCTCTGTCCTGTCCAGTGGCTAACGTTCTTGGCTACCTTTGATCTCTCTCCACAAAGGGAGTCTTTGGTCACTGACCATTAGAGTGCACCTGGCAGCCATCTCTGCTTACCGAGTGCGGGCTGGTCAGCTGACGATGGTGCAGGAGACAGTGGTTGGGTGCTTTTTCGAAGGCCTGGATCACATATCCTCTCCGGTGCGTGAACCTACACCTCCGTGGGATTTACTGCTGGTACTGGCAAAGCTCATGGGCAAGCCATTCGAACCGATGCAGAAGTGTGAGCTGTCACACTTGTCATGGAAGACGGCCTTCCTGGTGGCTATCATGTCTGGCAGAAGGACAGGGGAGCTCCAGGCACTCTTGGTGGACTCCCCTTATCTGGTCTTCCACAAGGACAGGGTAGTCCTGCGCCCCCACTGAAATTCCTTCTGAAGGTGGTGTCAGAGTTTCACCTTAACCAGGTGTTAACTCTGCCGATGTATTAACCCAGTTGCACCTCGGAGGCTGAATACAGGCTCCATACCTTGGACCTGAGGCGAGCTCTCTCTTATTATAAGGAAAGGACAGCAGAAATTTGGGGAGAGGTTCGCCAGCTGTTTGTCACCTACGGTGAAGCTGCTTCTGGCAGTCCTGCAGCAAAACGGACAATTGCAAGGTGGATTACATCTTGCATCTCAGTCTGTGCTATGAGTTGGCAGGCAAGGAGCCTCCCAGAGGGATAAGAGCTCATTCTACGCGCCATACCGCTGCATTGGTGGCTGCTTCCAGGGACATCCCCATACAGGAAATCTTTCAGGCTGCTACCTGGAAGACAGCAAACCCCTTCATTACCCACTTCCACATCGACCTTGAGTCACGCCGGAATGCTGGTTTTGGGGCCTCGGTTCTCCAATTTCTTTTCCCCAAGCAAGTATCAGTGAGGGTGTGCATCTTGCCTCCCTCCTCCCAGAGAACTGCTAGGAATCTGCCAAATAGTGTGGATGAACAAAATATCCATGATCGTAGAAAAACAGGTTCTAGAGACATGGATATGTTGTTCATCCACACTTATTGGCAGGTTCCTTGCCGCTTTAAATCTTGCCGGAAGGTCTTCAAGCTGGCTCCTCCACCCACCCGGTGAGTAAAACTCTCGGCTCCGCCCCATGGCCTTGATCTTCCTTACAGCTTGGAAGCTCAAGTTCCTCCTTAACGCTCTGCGTATAAGACTGGTTCCTAATTCTTGAATTTTCGAAATCAAAAGTTTTTGCTAAAAGACTTGGTCTTCTCTCCTCGTGGCTCGATGGACAAATCGACTCCGGTTTCGGAGATGCCCTAGTAGGGCAGAAGATGTCTCAGGCGGATCCGCACTCCCGTCGTCTACTGCTTGGGCCTTGAGCATGACCCACGGGCTTGCGACCTGTGTTCTTCTTTTTGGTCTCGTCCTTGAAGACCGTGCTGCCCGTTACAGCTGGGCGTCCGAGAAAAGATTTCCTCGGTTAAATCAAAGAGGCCCGGTCGGCGGTGTCACGATGGCGGGCTCAGCAGATCAGCTCGAGCAGATGATCGCCCTCGAAGAGGCGGCGGGCGCTTCTACCTCGGCTGCGGCATTTGTCCGCTTTCTCGGTGCCTCGTGTTGGCTTCTTTTAAGGAGCTTTGTCTGACCCTCTCGACGGTGAGGTCAACTTCTGCTGCCTTTTTCTCGGTCCAAAAAGAGAGACAAGGGTAAGTCTCACCGTCGACGCTCTTGGGAGCGGGAAAGATCCCCCTTCCCTAGTTGTCAACAGTCGACTTTGGTCGACCCCTCGGCTTCGGCCACTGGCTTCACGGTGTCCCCGTCAAGCCAGTTGACCGAGACTCCTGTCGACATGGTCGAGATTTTTCTCGACCCGTTGGACGGGTTGTCGGCTGGGAAGCTGAAATCCCTCTCCGGTCCCCGGTGGGAGTTGAGATCCGTTGGCTCATCTGTGCCTCCGTTCCGGAGCCTTGGTGGAATCGTCCTAGCGAGAGTGCCGATTCCTGAACTCCTCCCCGCGTCCTCGGCCTGGCGAGTTCTCGATCTCGGGCGTCTTCGCGGTCCAGCCCGATCCCGCCCGTCATAAGCGGTCTCGATCTCGGCTTTACCGTGGCAGTGCCGCGCTCATCCTCTTCCTCCCGGACGAGGGCTTGGCGCGCCAAGTTGCGTCGGAGGAGTATGAGATCTCATGTGGCAACAGCTCCTTCTGCCGGGGAATAAGCGGCGCCTTCCGGCCATTAAGTGGCTGTCACGGGTGGCCAAAACAACCTCGTTTTAGCTGAGGCCTGTTCCCAGGCGGTTGTTGACCAATTCCAGCTGCCCCACCGATTCCGGTGGAACCTCCGCCTCCAGCCGTTATTTGGGGCTCCGACCAAAATTCTCGGTCGGCTCAGGGACTGCCCCATAGGCTGTCTGTCACCCTCACTCCCGATAGACCTCGGCGGGTGGAGGTGGCTCAGGCCGAGGCAGCTCTTTGAGGACTCTTCGAGTCGAGGATGATTCCTCCCTTTCTCCAAGCAAATGGACTTGGGTCCTCAGGAGGACAGTCGGTGGGCGATAGCCCTTCGTCCTTCCTAGGATTGCTCGGCTCATCTCGGAGTCCATTGGGATGAGAGCTGACCCGTTTCTAAATGGGCCAGGTATCCCTCACGAGATTCTGGACGGGGAATTCCCCTGGAGGCCTTTCCGGTGGCGAGGCCATAGTGGGTCGGCCTTGGAGCTCTGCAGTGCCCTGCTTCCTGCCTTGCGCCTTGGCCAGGATGGCGGAAGTATCACGGTCCCTACGGTTCCCTGTCGGTTTTGGAACACCCTCTGCTGAGGGTTGGTTACCGACAGCGTTTTCCGGCCGAGACGCCAGGATGTGGACAAACCTCCGACAAAGGTCAAGAAATTGGATTATGCGGGCGAAAAGTCTATGCTCGTCCTCTCGACGCTTCGTCAGGCGGTTCGGCCGTCCTCATGGCACATTTTCTCATGCCCTGTTGGGCTCCTGGATGGTCAGTCCCTCATCTTCCGCGGATCTGAAGACTACGGTCAGGCAGGTGCGGGACCAGGGCAGGGCAGTGGCCAAACAGCAACTCCAGACTGCTTTAGACATTGGGGACTCATGTGCCAGGTCTGTGGCAGCCGCAGTGGCCATGCGTCGTCGGGCTTGGCTGAGGATATCCACCTTACTCGGATACCCAGCACAAGTTGGTGGATGTTCCCTTTTTGGGGACTGACCTCTTCGGCCCTGGGGTGGAAGGTCACCTGCAGAGGATCGAGAAGTCCAATGCTACCTTGGACTCGGTCTCTTCCGCTCAGAAGGACAAAGGCCGCAAACCACAGCCTAAGCCCTTTTGTCCTTCTGCATGCCCGGCCCAGCAATGTCAGGTCCAGCAGGCTCGGGCTTGGCATCCCAAACCCAGGCCGTCAGCTTCCTCCAACAGGAAGCAGGGAGGTAAAGGCCCAGGAGGTTCCTCGGCCGGTCCCTCCTCCAAGCCTGCCCAGTGACGGGTTGAGGGGTGTCGCCCCCAACCCCGTCACCTCACCCCAAGTTCTCCCGTGGGGCGGCTCCGACACTTCCTTTCCGCCTGGTCCGCTGTTACCACGGACAGGTGGGTACTGAAGGTGGTGGAAAAGGCCTGCCTCTGGAATTGAGCAGGCCCGCCCTTCAAACCGTCACACCACGGGGGCCTTGGGGTCCGCAGCCTCACTGTCGGCTCGTCGGGCGGCCGCTCTCCTCCTCCAAAAGGAGGTGATCAGGGAGGTAGCGGACCCTCCCTCAGACCCGGGGTTTGTGTCCAGGTACTTCCTGGTTCGAAACGGACGAGGGGCTGGCGCCCCATTCTCGACCTACACGACCTGAACAAGTTCCTAAGGTCTCGAACCTTCAGGATGGTCACTCTGGCTCAGATAATACCATCTCTGGAACACGGCGTATGGTTCTGCTTTCTGGACCTGCAGGACGCGTTCTTTCATGTCCCTATCTGTCCGTCACATCGGAGATTCCTTCGCTTTCGAGCAGAGGGATCCCTCTTCGAGTTCCAAGCCATGCCCTTCGGCCTGTCTCCAGCTCCCAGGGTCTTCACCAAATGCATTGCAGTGGTGACAGCCTTCCTGCGGCGCCGAGGGGTCCGGCTGTATCCTTACTTGGATGATTGGCTGATAGCAGCCCCCTCCAGACAGGAGGTGGAGGCGGTCAGAGATCTGGCCTCAGGTTTGCTCTCAAGTCGGCCTTCTCATCAGGCCAAGTGGAACTCGAGGCGAGCAGGTGATTCTGTTTATCGGGGCAGGCTCGACTCTCTTCGAGCCAGAGCACGGCTCCCGGCGGACAGGGCGAGGTTCTTACCTCCTTTGCCCAATCATTTCTGGTTGGGCAAAGCGCCTACCGGGACTTCCTGCGTTTCCTGGGTCTCATGGCGGCCTGTACCAGCGTGGTCTGTTGGGCACGCTGGCGCATGCACCCTCTCCAGTGGGGACTGGCCAGCCAGTGGTCATAGCGCTGCGATCCATTGGACCAGCTAGTGGTGGTGACCCAGGAGATGTGGAATGCTCTCCAGTGGTGGACCGTTCCATCTCATCTGCAGGAGGGCATCCCGTTTGTCCGCCCCGAGCCAACGGTCTCTCTATTGACGATGCCTCTCTGATGGGTTGGGGTGCCCATCTGGGGAACACCGAGCGCACGGCCTCTGGTCCCGCAGGAGTCGATGCCACATCAACCTGCTGGAGCTCGAGCGGTCCGCCTAACTCTCACGCCTTTGCTCCGTTTCTCCGGGGTCAAGTGATCAGTCCAGACAGACAATACCCGACCATGTACCCTAAACCCGCCAGGGGCGGGGCATCCATGCTTCTATGCAAGGAGCTCTCCGCATTTGGTCACTCGTCGCAGCCTGGAGGCGGATCTCTAGCCATTCATGTGGCAGGGCCTCCAACACCCTGGCCGATGCCTGAGCCGGATGGGGCTGCATCTCACGAGTGGTCTCTCTTGCGGAGGTAGTACAGATCTGTTCTCCCACTGGGGCACACCTCAGGTGGACCTGTTTGCCTCAGGAGAGCAGCGAAGCTGAGCTGTTTCATGCCGCCCCCCTCAGCAGGGCTCGCTGCAGGGGGATGCCTTCTCGAGGCTGTGGACCCCGGGCCTCTTTTACGCCTTTCCCCCATTTCCCTTGATTCACAAGGTGCTTCTCAAGGCAAAGAGGGACAAGGTGCAGGTGATTCTGATAGCCCCAGACTGGCCCCGCCAGTTCTGGTACCCAGATCTCCTCAGCCTTAGCTCCAGGCTCCTGAGGCAGCTTCCAGCTCGCCCGGACCTGCATTCAGTCAATCAGGGGAAGGTGTTCCATCCGGACCTTCAATCCCTGCACCTGACGGCCTGGTTCCTGAGCGGCTAGAGTTCCAGGCCTTGGGTCTTTCCGACGAGGTCCTCAATGTTGTTGAGGCTTCCCGTAAGGAGTCGACCAGGAAATGCTATGCCTTCAAATGGAAGAGATTTTCCCTGTGGTGTCAGGGCAAGGGCTTGGACCTTTCCTCTTGTTCTTTGGCAAGCATCTTGGACTATTTATGGTCCAGGGCTTAGGTTGACGACCCTAAAGGTGCACCGGGCAGCCATCTCTGCTTACCGGGCGCGGGCCGGGGAGCAGTCGGTGGCGCAGGAGAAGGTGGTCTGGCGCTTTTTCCAAGGCCTTGATCACATTTCCCTCGGTGCGAGAACCTCCACCTCCGTGGGATTTACTGCTGGTACTGGCAAAGCTCATGGGCAAGCCATTTGAACCAATGCACAGGTGTGAACTCTCTCACCTGTCGTGGAAGACCGCCTTCTTGGTGGCTATCACGTCAGCCTGAAGGATGGGAGAACTCCAGGCGCTCTGCATTGAGTCTCCTTACCTGGTTTTCCACAGGGACAAGGTTGTCCTGCGCCCCCACCTGAAATTCCTTCCGAAGGTGGTGTCGGAGTTTCACCTTAACCAGGTGTTGACTCTGCCGGTGTTCTACATAATCACCACCTCGAGGCCGAATACAGGCTCCATACTTTGGACACTAGAAGGCTCGCTTATTATAAGGGCTGCGGCTGAAATTCGAGAGAGGTTCGCCAGCTGTTTGTCACCTACGCTGAAGCCGCACCTGGCAGACCTGCAGCCCAGCAGGCGATAGGCAGGTGGGTCACCTCTTGCATAGATCTCTGCTATAAATTGGCGGGCATGGAGCCTCCCAGAGGATAAGAGCTCATTCTGCCCGTCATGCTCTCTCTGCATCGGTGGCTGCTTCCAGGGACGTCCCTATCCAGGAAATCTGCAGGGCTGCTACCTGGAAGTCAGCACACACTTTATTACCATTACCACATCGACCTTGAGTCACGCCGGGATGCTGGTTTTGGGGCCTCGGTTCTCAGTCTTTATTCCCTAAGTAGGGGTGTCTTGCCTCCCTCCTCCCGGAGAACTGCTAGGAGTCTGCCAATGAGTGTGGATGAACAACATATCCATGTCCCTAGAAATACAGGTTACTCACCTGTAACAGGAGTTGTAGGAATGGTATATGTTGTTCATCCTACGACTCCACCGACACTCCCGGCCCGACGCACAACCTGAGCTTTCAGCGGGCCAGATCTGGCGTCATGGGGCGGAGCCGAGAGTTTTACCACCCGGGTGGGTGGGAGGAGCCAGCTTGAAGACCTTCCGGCAAGATTTAAAGCGGCAAGGAACCTGCCAATAAGTGTGGATGAACAACATATACCATTCCTAGAACTCCTGTTACAGGTGAGTAACCTGTCCACACGGACCCACCTGACCTCCCCGACTTCAGCGCACACACCTGGCTTCCAGCGGGCTAAAATCTGGTGTTATTGGGCGGAGCCGAGGGATATACAACCATGCTGGGTGGGAGGAGCCAGCTTTAAGACCTTTCGACGATCCTTAAACGGAAAGGGGCATGCCAAATAGTGTGGATAAACAACATATACCACTCCTAGAACTACTGTTACAGGTGAGCAACCTGTTTTTTTTTCTGCACGATGGTCATTGTCAAAGCCAGCAATACATAAAGCTGCCTGCTTGTGGAGGTTGGGGGCCCTGGTGACTTGCAGCTACTGCTACTGCTGCTGCTGGCATTTATCCCAGAGGAGGAAGAAGAGGAGAATGAAAAGGGGGATACTGACCAATAGGCAATCGTTGCCATATAATCAGTATTCTGACCAATGGTCCACATGTCAGTGATGACATGAACTGCTGGAACAAATGATACTTTCATGGCATGCAACACAGTCTTGTAGACCCTCTGATATCAATCAGGACGAGACACTGTTGAAAAGTAGGTACTGCTGGGCACTTGATTCCTTGGCAGTGTAACTTGCATTAGCAATAGAAAACCTGCATTGCTCACATAGGAGAATTGCAGCAAGTCAGTGGTTAGCATTTCTGCAGTTGTTCTTGTTAACTTTTTTGTCTCTGATCTGTTGACTTTATATTTCTGGCCCATTTCCATGACTTGACCATTGAGAGCTGCATGCTTCTTTCCCTGGACTATTACTGTTGTCTCCTATTTTTGCCACTCCTAGGGCTGGAAGTGGCTGGAGATTTGTGTCCCCGTGGAGATATGGGAGTCAGTGGGTTAAGTGGGCTAAAGAACTGATGAATAAAAGGATGTTGGAGTTGTGCAGTGGCTACCACTTGAAAAACTTTCTTCCTCTTCCTCTCTGCCTAGTCTCCTAATGTTTGCGTTCCCTTGCCCATCGTCATCATCATCATCAGTTTTACTGCCTGGTGGTGCTGCTGCTGATGTCGTGCATTGGCATGCCTTCTCATGCTGAGATTTGTGGGACTTCATCAAATTCTTTTTCATGGTAGATGTTCCCAACCTTGTTCCCTCCTTACCCTGACTCAGCCTGTCTTTACGTAAAAGACACACTACATGCACTTGTGATTCATTGTCCACTTGAAAGAAATCCCACACCACCCACATCACCGGTTAGATCTTTCCTCCTGATATTCTCTGCTGTTGCCTAATGGGCTACTGCAGCCTGCATCTGCATCATCCCCATGCTCCTTTTCCCTGGTGAGTGGACGTTAGAGGGGGGGACGTAAAAGGGCAAATACCAAGAAAAACAAGGGAATGAAAGGACAGAGAAAGCATAAGGGTAGTAGCAAAGTAGGATTAGGAATCAACTGGAAGGGGTATGCCTTAATGCCAGGAGCCTTTGTAACAAACTCAGTGAGCTCCAAGCGCTGATGGCATACATTGAGGTGGACCTTGTGTCCAACACGGAAATGTGGATTTTGGATAATAATGACTGGGAACTGACAGTCCTTGGGTATTTAATATTCAAGAGAGATAGAGGAACAGGTAGAGGGAAAGTAATAGCCATTTTCATCAAGGAGGACATCGAGATGGGGGAAGATGGATGCATTGGGGGTAGTAGTGGGGAGACAGAGTCACTGTGGGTGCAGCAGCTGCCTCGGGCAAGAAACTGCTATTGGGTGTGAGCTGTAGGCCTCTGGGGCAGGAGGAGGAAAGGGACAGAGAGCTCAGAGAAGAACTTGAAAGATGGGTAGCAGAAGGGGAGGTGGTGGTGGTGGGTGATCTGAACCTGCTGGACATTGATTGGGATGATCCAGTGGCCAGGAGCACCAGAAGTTGGGCCTTGCTGGATGTGTTCCGAGACTGTCTATTGATTCATCTAGTTAAGGAAGTGACTAGCGCAGACCACAGTTCGTGATTTGGTGCTTACCAACTCAGAGGTGCTAGGAGCTGTGGGAGTAGTAAGGTGAGCCACTGGGCAACAGCGACCATACCTCTTTTTGGTTTGAACTGGCCCTCGGGTCTGGTAAACCACAATCGAGAGCTGAGGTACTTGATTTTAGAATGCAGACTTCAGTAGCCTGAGGGAACTAATTAGTTATTAGGATGGATAACATAGTTCTAGAGACCGTTATGGTTCCTAGCAAAGGTCAGGGAAGCGGTGAGGGCCAAGAAAAAGGCCTTCTACAAGTATGAAGAAAAGCAGGGGGAGGAAGAATGGGGTGAATATTTACTGAAAAACAGGGTGGCAAAAGCGGACACAGAGCTGTGTATTGTGGAGGGTGTCAACAGCGGAGAAAAACAGTTCTAGGAAACTGGAGGAAGACACAGGAATTAAGAAACTGGAGGAAGACACAATCTTGCTTGATTTCTGAGGGAAGTGTGCCTTACCTTTAATTTTTCATTGGTTTTTGCTTGTTTGAATCAAGAAGGAGTTTGCAATACTGCTGATCTTTTTGTAGATTGCTACTTTACATATAGAGGAATTAAAATACTGCTGATTGTTTTGTTTTTTCCTTTTCTCTGAATCTGGTGCCTTGTTTGTAGTTTGGTAGTATTTTGGTGCCTTTTTGCAACAAACATTTTAAGTTTTCACTGGTGGGTTCTTTCATTCCTGCAGTCAGTCGAGTGTGTATTAGAGCCAGACATAGCCTCAGAAGGTTCAAACTGGATTGCAATGAATGTCCTCACAGCACAGAAAAGGTGGATTGCCCAAACTCTACCCTCCCCCATTCCCACCCTTACCCAGCTAACCTAGCTTTATGGGGTTAGGCAGGAAGGTGTGACAACTTCCTGCTCAGACACAAAACAGGGTGGGGTGTGACATAGAAGGTAGTCAGGCAGTGTTGCATAAGCAGGGAGGATATCTTCTTGTGATTGCTATTTAACAAAAAAAAAACCTTGGGGGTCCTAATACATAGTCTCTTGGAAAAAGGATACATTACTAAGGGTAAGTGAGGTTCTCTAATAGCAAAAATAAGCATACACAGTTTCAACAGGGAGGGAGAGAGAGAAACATGTGGGGAGTGGTGCAATGCACTGGCTGTGAGGCAGCAGTCTTCCAGGAGACATTCTGGAGTGGAGACTGCGATGCTGCCCTATTTGCAGACACCTCTCTGCTCTGAGGGAGGAGGTTGCCCGTCTCTAGGCTGATCTGGCAAGGAGTATGGAAACCTCCTCCCCCACCCAGGACTGGGCAGGGGATTGGGAAATCTTCTCTCCCACCCAGGTTCCACCAGGGCCGCAGCCGCTGCCTCAGAGGTTGTCTAGAATAAGGAGTGGTTGGACTACGATGGGCTCAAGGAGGGTGAGAGTGGTGGAACAGAGGCAGATCCCTCAAGTTGTACCTCTCCTCAATTCATATGCCTTTCTGGCGGAGTGTTGTTCCTGTTGTTCCTCTATGGAGGCACCCGCAGTGGAGACCAAGGAGGATGCTGGGAACCTCCACAAAGGAGACCTACAGGAGGATGGCATGGGATCCCACAGGAGTAGGAAACAACCCCTGGTGGGGGACTCAGTCGTTAGGAAGGGTAGAACTGGGGAGGGAGGGGAGAAGGAGGTAAGGAGAGCTTTAAGACAGCATTTTTAAAAACTTATTTATTTAACCTTGCTCTCGGTGATTAGTATATTCTGACTCACTGTTGTATTTTACTGTCTTATTTATGCTTTTAATTCTGTATAGTGCTTTGATACATGCTGAATTATGCTTTACAAAAAATTTTGTTATTATTATTACTTGGCACCATGACATGGAGGGACAGCAAGCGAATCCTCAGGATCGTGGGAGCAGCTGCACAGTAGAGGGAGATGAATGTCATTGTCCACCTAGGGACAAATGACCTAGCTGGGAGTGGGATAAGAGCAGTGCAGGAGGCGTTTGTGGAGTTGGGGAGGAGCCTTAGACAAGTAGCATGCACGCTAACCTTCCTGGAGGTGCTACCTGTCTGTGGCATGGGTGAGGCTAGGGTACTGTGCATCCTGGGATTCAATGAATGGTTGAAAAACTGGTGTTGAGCACAGGGTTTTGGTATCATTGGGGACTGGGGGTCTACCTGGAGGGATACAGGCCTATACTGGCACGATGGTCTGCATCTGTCTGGGAGGGGAACCTTGATCCTAGGTGATAGGTGAAAATGCTTCATTTGCAAGCTTTAAAACTAGCCAAAGGGGGAGGCACTGAAAAGGAGCAGGGAATTCCCAGCCTTCCCCCATAAAACAGGGTAGTTGGCGAGATTAACACCAAGGTAGAGAGGTCAGTAGGGGTCAGGGCAGGGGTAAATGAAGAAAAAAGCAATAAATACAGGTATGGGGCTAAAAGTGTTAAAATAATGTAGGGCGATGAGTACAAACGCCCGTAGTATGGATATCAAGCTCCCTGAACTAGTGGCCTTGATGGAAGAGGGACACCTGGATATCTTGGCAGTCACAGAAACATGGTACACACAGAACCATAACTGGGATGTCAGCAGACTAGGGTACACAATCTACAGGAGGGACAGGGAAGGTAAAAAGAGGAGTAGCTCTCTGCATAAGCGACGGGATCAAAGCAACGGAACTAAAGGGTAAACAGGGAGGAGAGGAGGCACTGTGGGTCACCCTGGAGACAGGAAATGGCACCACAGTCTGCACAGGGGTTATATACAGACCCCCATCTCAGGGGGAGGACATGGACAAGGAAATGATAGGAGGCATTCTTAGAATGGCAGAAAAAGGGGAGATATTGTTGATGGGAGACCTGAATATGCCAGATGTTAACTGGAGCACATTTGCTGCAGCCACATCCAAGAGCAGAGTCATTCTCAGTGCCCTACAGGAGGCATGCCTCAGGCAGCTAGTGTTTGAACTCACTCTGGAGGGAACAGTCTTAGACCTGGTACTTTTCAAACAGGGACAGTGAGAGGATCTCAGATTTAGAAGTGGGTAGCCGTCTGGGAACAAGCAACCACCAGACAGTGTGGTTCACAATAAACACAGCCATAGAGTCAAACCATACAAAAGCAAGGGTACTGGACTTTCGGAGGGCTGACTTTGGCAGAATGGAAGCATGCCTAAGAAATGCACTAGCAAATGGGCAGGAAGGAGGGGTGGAAGAACAATTGGCAAAATCAAAACTGCCATCACAGAGACAACAAACCTTTGTGTGAAGCAAATAAAACAAAATGAAGAAAAAAAAAAACACTGTGGTTCTCAAGAGGTAGCAGGGAAGGTTAGTGAGAAAAAGATAGCATTCAGAAAGTATAAGGAATCGCAGAAGGAGCAGGAAAGAGAACTCTCATCAGTTAAAGCAGAAGGAAGCGAAGAAGGCAGTTAGAATACCAAAGGCCCAAACCAAGGAAAAGATAGTCAACTCGGTTAAGTAGGGGGAAAAAAACCCTTTATAGGTATATTAGTGAGTGAAGAAAGACTAAGGGGAAGGATAGTGAGGCTAAATAAGGGGGGGCAGAAGGTGACAGTGAAAAGGCAGCGATACTGAACAAATAGTTTTGTTCAGTATTCACAAAAGAAGTTTTATTAGTGGGGGATGTACCTAAACCAAATAGAAGCAGTTAGGATAGGGGGTTCGATACCAGTCCATTCACAGAAGAAAGGGTCCTGAAAAAACTCCTAAAACTCAAGGTGGACAAGGCAATGGGACCTGACGGAATTCTCCCCAGAATTCTGAAAGAACTAAGGGGCGAACTAATGACACCACTAACTACCCTTTTTAACAAATCATGGGAGGATGGTGTGGTACCTGAGGACTGGAGGAGGATGGATTTGATTCCCCTTTGCAAAAGTGGGAGCAAGGCAGAGGCAGGAAACTACAGACCTGTTAGTTTGACCTCAGTGGTAGGGAAAATGATGGAATCACTTCTGAAAGGAAGAATTGTTGAGTACCTAGAGGCCAGTGGGGCACAGGACCCAAGGCAACATGCATTCACTGCGGGAAAAGGTCATGTCAGATGAATCTAATAGATTTCTTTGACTAGGTGACCAAAGTAGTAGACCAGGGAAGAGCTGTGGACGTGGCCTACCTAGACTTTAGCAAGACATTTGACACAGTCCCACACAAAAGATTAATAAACAATTTAGCCAGTCTGGGAGTGGGTCCCAGGGTGGTATCCTGGGTAAAACATTGACTGGACAACAGGATGCAGAGGGTAATAGTAAATGGAGTCCACTCCGAAGAAGGGAGGTTACTAGCGGGGGTGTACCCACAGGGTTCAGTATTGGGGCCGGTCCTCTTTAATGTCTTTATAGGTGACATTGCAGAGGGACTGGAAGGAAAAGTGTGCCTCTCTGCAGATGACACAAAGATCTGCAACAGGGTTGATACACAAGGGGGGTGGTGGAAAGGATGAGAAGGGACTTGTCAAGGTTGGAGGAATGGTCAAAAGTATGGCAGCTTAGATTTCAATACAAAGAAGTGTAAGTAATGCACTTGGGAAACAAAACCAGTGGAAATGTACAAAATTGAAAGTACTAACAACAACAAAAATGGAAACGGATTTGGGGGTAGTCATATCAGATGACCTGCAGGCAGGCAATGTGAGAAGGAAGTAAGGAGGGCTGGGGGGATACTGGGATACATAGGGAGAGGCATCACCAGTAGAAAAGAGGAGGTTGTCATCCCTCTGTACAGACAGTTGGTGAGACCCCATCTGGAGTACTGCGTGCAGTTCTGGAGACCCTGTCTCCGCAAGGACATAGACAGGATGGAGGCAGTCCAGAGGAGGGCAACTAAAATGGTGCAGGGTCTGCACCAGAAACCATACGAAGAGAGACTAATGAAGCCTAATATGTATACCCTTGAGGAAAGGTGGGAGAAGGGGGTGACATGATAGAAACTTTCAAGTACCTCAGGGGAATCAACAAAATTCAAGAGGGTGGCATCTTTCAGAAAAAGAGATGTGCAAGAACAAGGGGGCACAGTTTGAAGATAGAGGGGGACGACTCAGGGGCAATGTGAGGAAGTATTTTTTCACAGAGAGGGTGGAGGACACATGGAACAGCCTTCCTAAGGAGGTCGTGGGGTCAAAAACAGTGGGGGAACTTCAAGAATGCATGGAACAGACATAAGGCAATTATTTTTTTTTTTATACTTTTATTGCAAGCCATATCTGAGAACAACATTTACATTTGATGTAAATCACAGAATGCTTTCCACATTTGATAACCAATACAATAAAACTATATAAAAATAGAAACAATTAATAATAATATTGAACCTTAAAAATAACATAACCAAGGAGTCGGTATCAGGAAGTCAGTCCATCTGATGACCTAAATATATATTACATTATATTAAAGTCTATCTAATCATGCAGTAAAAAGTATTAAGAAAGAACAAACGGGAAGAAAAAATTACACAGATAGGTACGCCTGGTGAACCGAAAAGAAATGTGTATATAGACATAAGGCAATTATAGTGGGAGGTAGGAGAAAGTAGGCCTTTGGTTGACTAGGATCTGCAGCTTATCCAGTAGGTAGGGAAATGGGCAGACTGGGTGGGCCAAGCGGTACTTTATCTGCCATGAAAGTCTATGATCTTATCTGTGTCAGTCTTCACCATTCATCACACATGGGTAGTTGGCCAGAGGTCACGACCCTGCAGGAGCTCTTTTTTTTTTTGGGATGGGAGGAGCCGACGCACCGACAGCGCAGCCCTCGAGGCTGATGAACCGCGTGGCGCTGCTGGTTGGCCGCCAGGTGGTGCTCGCCAGCCCTGCCCCTCCCGCCAGTTCTTCGCCTCCCGCCGTAGAGGTAGCACCTCTGTGGAACTCTTCGAAGTTCGCCATTGCAACTCAGTCTTCGTCTCGTGTCGAGAAGCAAATCCCGTCGGTTCTATTTCGCCACCCACTCGATGCCACTGACTGGTAAGACCATTCTTTTTATTGTTTTTACAGCAATGTCGAGTCTGTTTGTAATTTTATTTGCCATTGATCATGTCTGGTTTGGGGGGCAAGAAGTCACAGAAAACGTGGTGGTCTCCCATGTGTCGGTGCCTGTGCGGCTGCAAGTATTCCGTTATCGACCAATATGATCGTTGTTTGACGTGTCTTGGCCTGCTTCATGACATGGATTCGTACAGTGCCTGTTTTTCAGTGGATCGCTGAGTTCTTGAGCAGCACGTGTGAAAAGTTGGACGAGCTCTGCCAACTTTTGGAGGATGGGTGCGCACTCGTCGGGCCAAGCTGCGCTCTCTCGGCCTTTCCTCTGGGTCTCCTCCTGGTTCTATACAGACCGTGGAAGAGGGGGCTTCTGCCTCTAGTAGCCTCACCATGGCGGAGGCCTCTTCCATGGTGCAGGAGACCCAGTCTGTTCCCCCCGGGGAGCGGGCGGGAGGCACCGCTCTGGCAGTCGCCTCTTCAGGGGTAAAGGCTCCCCCGGTGTCGAGTCCTTGGGCTTGAGGGCCAGGGCTGGCACCGTCATTGACACCATCCATCAGTGGCGTTTTGGGCCTCTGCGCTGCTTGTGATGCAGTGGTCTCTGGCGACATCGTGGTCGGTGCTGGTACACTGCTTGGCGCCGGTGATGGCAGCATGGGAAGTTCTATGGCGCTGTCTTTGACTGTTTCTGGACTCTGCGCCCTGAGACCAGGGACGGCACTGTGCCCAGCTCCGGCGCCATGGGGGGTGTTGTTCTTGCTCTCTACGCCATTTGCAGCACTGAGGGGGCTGTCAGCGCTGCCATCAGTGCCATCTCTGATCCCAGCGCCATTCACGGTTCCATGGGGGGTGACGGTGCCATGGGAGGGGACGGCGCCGTGTCGGGAGTCGACTCCAGTTCCGCTGTTGTGGTCGGGGCCATCTCTTCCTTAGATGCCATTCGCAATGCTGCGGAGGAGATCAGTGCCGATTATGGTGTGGGACCCCAGCTTGGTACCTTCCTCGGTCCAGACAGGAGCAGGTGCCTGCGAGTAGTCTGGCACCGGACCTTGGTCTCCATTTCATTGGAGGTGGACTCCGGGTCTGGTTCAGACTCACTGTCTGATTCTTGGGAGTTGGCAGAACCTGTGGGCACCTCAGTAGTCACTTCAGCGCCCAGACCCAGCCTCCATGTGGAGAGCAGGCAGTGGTCCCCGAGTCTAGGGTCAGGGGTTCTGAGCAGCAGGCAGTGGTCCAGGCCACTGCTGCCCTGCAACCTGGACTTGGAGGATTTTCTGCTCCCTTAGCTGGGACACCCCCTCCTGTGGTGTGCCTGGATTGCCCAGATTTAGGACCGATCAAGGCACCCACGGAAGGGGAAGGTGCTACTCCCTGAATGGTCTCCTCGGGGACTGCCCAGGGCTGTCAGCTGCTTAGGCTGGTGTTCTCAAGGCAGAGGGCTCTCTCGGAGTCCGAGGGGTCGAGGGGCCTGGGTTCAAAATGCCAGCCCTTCTCTGGGACCCACCCGGGTTCGGGGAGGAATCGCAGCGCAGAACCCCACCCTTCCTTCTCAGTCTCCTCAAGAATGCCCTTGTCTTTGGAGAGAAGGGACCGTCATTTTGGGCTCACATGGTCCCGGTCACCTCACGGGGGATTCTTCAGGGCACGGTCTAGGCAGTTCCAGTGTGGTTGATCAGCTGTTTGCTGTTGGGCTCTCTGGTACTACTCCTCCCTTGGGGACTTCCAGTGGGCTCTCTTGCCCAGACAGAGGACGTTCCTCTTCTGTGGTGGATCTGGCCCCCATTCCTCTGTCACCATCTCCTGCTGTCCCAGGTATTCCTGGTCCTGGGGGCCTCTCACCTAGGAGCAATTCAGGGGTGTGGCCGCTCACTTCCCTACTTATGTTAGGGCCATGGACAAGTGGGTGTTCCACCCTTCCCCCAAGCAGCTGGCCCCTGGATCTCCAAAGTCTTCCGCTTCCTCGTGTTTCTCTTCTGGAGGAGAGGTGCCTTCCGTCCACATCTCCCCTGCCGCTGATCTGGCAGAGTATCAGCTTTTCCTCGCAAGGATGTTGGAAGACCTTTGTTTCACCCCACCTCCCACTCAGCACAATCCTGAGCATTTGACGCGCACCTTTTTAGGTGATTTCAGTGCGGCCACCCTTGTGGTGCGCCTGTTCCCTTTCAGGAGGCGTCATTGCACTTCTGGCAACGACCCTTTTCTGGAGTTCCAGCCCCTAGGGATCTGAGCCAGAGGTATTGTGCCCCCCCCCCCGAGTCTCCAGGTCGTATGCCTCACCCTCAGTCAGGATTGACGCAACTGGACACTCCTGATGGGCTTCGTGCCCTCCACCGTGACCAGCTCTCAGATCAAGACTCAGCGGATTTTGACTTCTGGGGGAGGAGGACCTTCTACTCGGCACAGTTGTTGCTGTCAATTGCTGCACATCAGGCCCACTATGCTTCCTATGATAGGTTCTTGTGGTCCAGGCTAGGTCAGCTCCTAGCCTCCCTGCCTGATTCGGAGGTAACCAGACAAGCCATTGCACTCCCTGCATAGGGCCTGGAGCTAGCAAGGCACCAAGCTAGGGCATCTTACAACGCCAGTGAGGTGGCGTCCAGGGTCATAGGGACAGCGATCTGCATTAGGCGGATGGCATGGCTGTGTCTTTCCCAGTTGTCACCCTTGGCCAGATGTAGAGTGATTTCCTCCACCTACCGGAGAAGCCACTTTTTTTCCCATAGGGTGAGATGGCATCTGTCAGGGCAAATTCCTACCCCCTCCAGGGGTCCCCATCTCATTCTCCCCAGTCTCGGGCCTCTCCGGGCCTATAGAGGTTCTTCCTCTCAGTGTCTCACCCACTGGGGGCTAAGGGCTTAGTCCCTTAGGGTCGCTGGGCCCCCTTGGGGGGGGACTTGGTACTCACCCATGTGTGACGAATGGTGAAGATTGACACAGATAAAATATGAAAGTTACATACCTACCGTAATTCTTGATCTTTCTGTGCATCTTCACCATTCATCACAATTCCCACCCTCCATCCCCTTGGGGCCTCAGTCTCTGGATACCCCTCCCTCTGCAAGCCTCTTCTCTCTCCCCTCTCCTTCCCGTTGGTCAGGAGTGGGGTGACCTTGGACACGCAGGGGATTTTACCTTCTTCTTTTGGTTGATGGAGGGGGAGTGAGAGAGGGGTCTTTTCTCCTCATCGCCTTCGGCTTCCACCCCTTTGGGGTGGTATGATGGTGGCTGCCCCCTGTCTCTCCTCCTCTGGACCTTGTCCTTGGTTTAATCCTCTCTCCTTGTTTTTAAGAGGGGGGGTCCCCCTTTTTTTCCCTATTTGGTTGGTATGGGGAGGGGACGGCCATCAGCTCTTGGTCCCTTCTAGCTCTTTCATTGTGTCGCTTTGCAGGAGTATGCTTGCCAAATACCTGTACCTTGGATTTGGCGGCCTAACCAGGCTTGCAACTCCCTGGGCAGTGAGTCCTTCCATAATTGGGACCAGACCGCGAGCCTTAGCTTGGTCCCCTCCCCTCCCACTTAACGTTTCCTTACCTTCCTTCTTTCCTCCTTCCTTCCAGAGATTGGGGCCCCTCCCAATCCCCTTAGTTTTCCTCTCCCTCCCTCATCTGTCCTCTCAGCCATTTATTTCTCCTTTTAGTTCTTATAACTTTTCCTTTGTCTGTCCTTGGACTTCCTTGTCCACCCTCCAACTCTTCTTACTCAGCGGTGACTCAGAACTGGCGGGAGGCGGGCCGATGTTTCCTGATGGGCAACCCATGAGCATCACGCGGTGTCGGCCTCAAGGACAGCCGGTGCGCCGGCTCTACCCATCAAAAAGCTCCTCCGGGGTCGTGACCTCCGGCCGACTACACATGTGTGATGATTGGTGAAGATACACAGAAAGATCAAGAATTATAGTAGGTACGTAATTTTCATTTCCTTCAGGTATAATGTATTAGTGAGAAAAGGAAGAAAAAAGAGGGAATCCTAAGGCTGACTAAGTGGGGTAGGGTGATACAGGAGGACGGGCAAAAGTCGGACATACTTAACGACTACTTTTGCTCAGTTTTCACTAGGGAGGATGGTGGGCCCTTGCCAGAGAGTGGCATCAGAGCGGCCACAGAGGGGGTCCCGGAGGTGAGGCAGACAATATTTACAAGTGAAGGGGTCCTGAAAGGGCTGAGAGCCCTAAAGACAGATAAGGTCTGAGACCAGATGGGTTTCATCCGAGGATACTCAGGGAATTGGCAACGGAAACCCCTGGTAGGTCTATTCAAGAGCTCACTAAGAACAGGGGTGGTTCTGTAGGATTGAAGGGCAGTGGACATAGTTCCACTCCATAAAGGGGGACAAAGAACAAGCAGGGAACTTTTTCAGAAATGGCAGTCTAACCTCTGTTGTAGGGAAGCTGATGGAGTCACTAGTCAAAGAGGACCTTTTGGGCTACTTGAAGAGTAGCGGTTTCCAGAATAATACACAGTACAGATATGTTATAGGGAGATCTTGTCAGACTAACCTGATAGTTTTCTTTGACTGGGTGACTAGGTAATTAGATAGGGGTCATTCTGTGGATTTGCTCTACTTTGACTTCAGTAAGGCTTTCAACTCAGTGCCTCACAAATGCTTGCTGAAGAAGATGGAGGATCTGGGTGTGGCTAAGGTCATGGTAAACTGGGTAGGTAGCTGGCTTAAGGGGAGGCAACAGAGGGTTGTGGTCAGCGGGGTTAAATCAGAAGAGAGGGAGGTCATGAACGGGGTACAACAGAGATCTGTCCTGGGTCCAGTTCTCTTCGTCAGAGATATTGGTGAGGGAATCTGGGGCAGGCTGTGTCTCTAAACAAATGACAGTAAACTCTGTGGGAGGGTGGATAGTGATGGGGGAATGGAGGAAATGAAGAGACTTAGTGAAAGCTAGAGGGGTAGTCTGAGGTTTGGCAGCTGAAATTCAGTGCCAGAAGGTGCAAGGTAATGCACCTAAGGAACAAGAATCCCATGACGGAGTACTGGATGTGTGGAGTGAGGCTTAGCACTGTGACTCAAGAACGAAACCTTGGAGTTGTCATCAGAGGCTCCCTAAAGTAATCAAGTCAGTGCAGCAAAGCATATAGCAAGGCAAATAAGATGCTGGGATGTATCGGGAGGGGTGTTAATAGCAGAAAGGAAGAGGTAATACTTCCCCTATGTGGACCCTTAGTGAGGTCACACCTGGGGAGTACTGAATCCCAGTTCTGGAGTCCTCACCTCAGGAACAGTTGGGATAGGCTTGAGATGGTGCAGCACCGAGTAACTAAAATAATTCAAAGCCAAGAGGGCAGGTCCTATGAGGAGCTCCTCAAGGCACTGAACAGGTACTCACTGGGGACCAGAAGGGAGAGGAAAGATCTGATAAGAGAACTTGATGTTCCTAAAAGGAATTAACAAGGTGAACTGCAGGGATCTATTTAGCTTGCATACTAGCTCACAGTCACATGGACATGAGTAGAAACTAACAGGCGGAGGTTCAGGAGAGGCATGAGGAAGTACTATTTTACAGAATGGGTTTGGGAGTCGTGGAACAGTCTGCCAGAAGAGGTGGTGGGTGTGAAAACCATTAGGGGTTTTAAGCACAGTTGGGACAGAATGGAGGGTAGAGTGGTTGCTCGGAGTGGCAGAATTCAGGGAGGAGAATGGGAGTAGGATGGGGAGGGCTAGTACTCTGGAGGGACAGTAGGTCCCAGCGCTAAACAAGGAATTCAGGCAGGCTGGATGGACCATTGGTCTTTTTTCTGCCGTCATTGTCAGTGTTTGTGTGTTTCCCCCACCAGTGCTTCAGGATCAGGTAATGGTTCTTCTTCCTTTACTGTGTGTCCTGAGCCACCAGTCTCGCCTGTGTCTTTATCTGCTGTCATTTCAGATGCTTGTTGCCTATCCCTTGTCATTTTATGGCTTTCTTTTTTTTGTTTGTTTTTTTACGTTTGATGCACTTGCGTAATATTTTGCTATAGTGGAAGGGAATTTTGTGGGGGGTGGGGGGTCACTGTTAAGCCCATTGCAGCCCAAAATAGCAGGGGCTCGGCAGTCTAGCACATTCCAAGGGAAGACCATGAATCCTCCTTAGCAGTGGGTGCCAGCTATAGGCAGCCAGCCTAGCACAGTAACAGTTTCCAAAGAAGGCTCACACTCCAGACAAAGACAATGTCCACACTCAAATTAATAGATTCACAGCTTTATTGCTGATTATTGGGAGTGAAAGATAGAAGCACTCTACACTCCACCTGGCCCTGGCACTTCTGGTTAACAGCCCTTCGTCAGGGGGCATGGCAGTCTAGAGCAGTGAGCACACAGTGTGGGCGTGACACCGCTTGCTGCTTGCAGGGCGTAAACTTCTTGTACTTGAAAAGGACCAAAGCCGCTCCAATCAGAGAGGGCTTGGTCCTTTGATTTGCATGAAGCTGGTCAGCTACAAAGAGCTGATCGGCATTCAACATCAGGAGGCTGTCAGCCAGGCAGGGACACTGTCCACTTTCTGCGTTTTTTTTTTTGCAAGTAGCCCTATCTAAGCACTAGCCTCTGTTTTACGTTATTTTCATATTTTCCCCAACCCCACTGAAACCCTAGGGGACTGTTCATTAGGCACGTGCATGTTGAACATGGCGCCGCAGCGCCGGTAAAGTCGCGCTTTCCTGAGTTTGACTTTTTGCAAGCAGTGCATTTTAGAGGTATCATGTGATAGGTTCCAGCTTCCTGAGTGCCATAAAGTAGCTAGTTTATAAAAACGAGCAGTATAACATAAGTAATTTTAGGTGCAAAATGTAAAGCCATGACTCTGGGCATGTACATTAGGAGTCACGGCTTTACATTTTGCACCTAAAATCAGCAGGTTAGTTTGAGGGCAAGGCAGATGGACAAATTGTCGTGGGGTGGTGAAGGTGTTGTCACTGTAAAATGGAAATAAATCCTGCTTCCTGGCCCCCAATGCCAGCTGTCCGCTCCACCCCTACATACATGGTCTTAACTTTTTTTTTGTATGTGTATTTTTCCGCCATCCCTGTGCTGACCAGCCCCCTCTACCTGCCCAGCCCAGTCACCCGAGCGTCTACCGGGACTTACCTCGATGGCGGAGGTGCTAGCTAGCCAGGAGTCGCGAGCTGCATGAGGATCTGCATCATCCTGCCGTCAGCACCATTTTCCTTCTGTTTCCGACCATTTATGCCACGGTCATGCATGTACGTGTGGAGGCACGTGCACGTCGCTGTTCCACAGCACTCTCCCTGTTCGTGCCACCACCCGGCTGCACTACCCTCAGGCCTCCAACTGGGGGCAGTTGGACTGCAGGGTTAACAAGGTCCCTCCCCAGGAGAGGAGAGCACCTTTCCGCTGCTCAATCCTGCTCCCTCCCTCCCCTGACCCCCGACTACCTGGGCTCATTCCTGAACCCAGTTCGCCGGTGTAGCGCGAGATGTGGTGTCCAGTGCCTCAGCACCTCCGGGCCGGCTCCATGGTCTTAATTTCTGACTCATAGCACTCTCCCTCCCTTCAGCCCCCGCCCCTTCCACTCTCTTACTTACTTGATCACCCCTCCACCCCAGCAGCCAATCGCCCGATCATTCCCCAGAGAATATCAACACCCGCATCTCCTGCTCCACAGGAGCCACTCACCTGATCACCCCCAGAGAAAAACAACACCCCCACCTTCTGCTCCGCAGGAGCCACTCGTCTGATCACCCCCAGAGAAAAGCAGCACCCCCACCTTCTGCTCAGCAGCAGCCAGTTGCCCAATCACTAACCATGTTAACCACCTCTACCTCTCAGCTGGCTGCACAGCACTTACCTAATCTGAGTTTTCTTCTCCACAGTATCCTTACAGAGTGAGAGAGAGAGAGAGGTGTGTGTGTGTGTGTGTGTGTGTGGTGTGCCTATTGGTCTGCTGCGGTGCTCTGGTTCACACAGCATGAGAGAGGAAGGGGATGTGTTTGTTTTAAAGAGCAACTCTTTATTATAATAAAAAGCGTAAGACTAAGATTTACACCAATTATGTTTTAGTGTTATTGTTTTTTAATTATTTATTTATTTTTTTTATACTTTCCCCTGCTGTTGGGCTACTAAATATTGTAGATAATACAACAATTATTCCATTGAGTCTTTCAAAATGTATCTGACTGTCCCCTGCTGACCACACAATTGCAGTTTGTGATATCACAGTCTGTTGTCATAGTGAGCATTATGATGTCGTAAACAAAGGCACTGTGAGGTTAACAGGAGAGAGACAAATGTTTTCTATACAGACTTTTTAGAGGGACTCCAGGATGTGCTGTAAATCATGGAAAGAAATACTGAAAATAAAAAAAATAGTCTTTAGTAAATTATAATAGCTGGAGCATTGTATTAAGGAAAGCACATGCAGAAGTGCAGTCGCTCTTTAAATGGTTGCTGAGTGGTCTTCTCTCTGCATCTGACTTTTCAAAGCAGAGCTTCCTCCCCCTCCCATGACTCAGCAGCAGCCATTCGCCTGATAACCCCCAAAGAAAAGCACCACCCGCTCCGGAGCAGCTACTCTCCCGATCACCCCCAGAGAAAAGCAACACCTGCACCCCCTGCTCAGCAGCAGCCACTCGTCCAGCCACTGACCCTGTTAACCACCTCCACCCCTCAGCTGTCTGCCCAACATTTACCTAATCAGTTTTCTTCCCCCGCAGTATCCTTATGGGCTGTGTGTGTATGTGTGTGGTGTGCCTTAGGGTCTCCTGCGGTTCTCTGGTTCACACAGCATGAGAGAGAAAGGGGATGTGTTTGCTTTAAGCAGTTCAATCAATCAATCAATCAATCAATCAATCAAAATCTTTATTTATTCAGGCGAACATCATTGAGCAAAGCTCATTTACAAGATGGACCTGAGTGGTCATACAAATGAGGATACAAGTATTATTACATAGACAAGAAATAGAATAAATAGCAATACAATGGCATGAAATGATTATATACAACAATTTACATATATACAAGTAACAGTAGAACCATTTAGCCTGTAGGGAAAAAGGGACAAAGGGTATAGCAGGCATAAAATATAAATAATATAGTCTAACTAGTTTTATGAGAATATAATAGGTGATTGGAAGAAAGAAATTGAATTAATATAATGGATGGAAAAGGAAGGTGGGTCAGATAGGTAGGGGATTAGGCTTTATAAAGCAATTGCAGAGCTCTGGAAAAGGGCGGAGAACAATCTTTTGAAGGATGCCAGAGGTAGTAGGCTATCTAGCTTCATGGATTTTTGGAGAGTTCCATGCAACTGCTAAGGAATAGCTGAAAGCAGCCCTCCCATACCGGGTGCAGGCATTGGGGACCTTTAATATGATGAGTTTACTGATCCTTAAGGTGTATGGCCTATTTGTAATTTGGGTAAAGCAATCAGTGATATAGGTCGTAGTTTGCCTGTTAACGCTTGAATATCCAGATAACAGCATTCCTATTTCTTCTGTGTTGCAATGATGTCCAGTTGACTGCCATATAAAGGGAGCAATGATGGGTACTGGAGGGAAGGTCAGTAATAAATCTTATGGACCTGTGATACAGGGTGTCCAGTTTATGTAAGAGATGACTTGAACAATGGCAGTAGAGAAAATCAGCATAATCAATGAGGGATAGGAATGAGGCCTGAATTAACCTTTTTTTGGAATCACTGTTTAGGTAATGTTTTATTCTAAAAAATAGTCCGAGCCTCTATCTTAGCTTTTTAAGTAGCTCTTCCAGTTGCTGACCAGTCTTCTCTGCACAGCTCTCCACATCTAAATTGTCAAAGCAGAGCATCAGTGAAAGAGAAGCACTAACTGCGCAAGGTGAGGGTAGGGAAAAGATGCCAACTACAGTACATGTTTCGCTTTAGTGGGACTGCAGGCTGTTTCATTCTTCCATATTTGCTCCGCCCATGTCAATGTATTTTCCTTTGAAATCTCCTTCTGTTCCTTCTAGCTTGATAGTGCCGTAACTTCCTCTATTCCCGCTCTCCCCTGCCATTATGAAATATACCAATCTTAATTATCTACTGTCCAAGCCTTCATGTTCCCTGACTGGCATACAGTTTTATGGAAGTCTAAGGCATCGAACTTTAAATTTCTACGAGGTAATTTTGCTACCATTTTGGATACTTCAGAGGTAAAAAGTAACAACAAAAAACGAATCCAAAAATAAAAAGTAGGAAGAGAACTACAGTACACAGTAAAAGTACAGCATTTACGGGCTTGACAGTTAATGACTGTACAGCATACTCCAGTTAATTCCGTTTCACAAATATACTGCATTCTTCATTTCATACTTTTTCCTGTCCATGGCTTCAATAAAAATTTGTTACGTACCTAATTTCAGTCTGGTTTCAGTCTAACGTGATTATGTTAAATTATTTTTTTACCTTTTAATTCATCAATCGTTAACAAGCGGCAATAATTCATAAATGGATTTATATAGTTTCACATATTCTACATTAACATGCCCTAATTCTTGACTAGCGGACAAGAGGACACAGCATGGGATTAAAGGGAGTCCGATTAAGGGGTAGTGTGAAGAAGTTCTTTTTCACAGAAAGGGTGGTGGATGCATAAAACGGCCTACCTCAGGAAGTGGTGGATATTAATACAGTGCAGGGCTTCAAACAGGCATGGGATAGGCATAAGGGAGCAAAACAGATGAGTATGAATAGATAGGCCATTGACAGAGCAAAGACCGATGGCACATTCATAAGGTAGAAAAAGAAATGGGCAGACTAGATGGGCCTTGCGGTCCTTATCTGCTGTCAACTTCTATGTTTCTGTGACTAAGGGGTAGTCGTTACATAAGAGAAACTTAGAGAAATGCCCACATGGCTACGCCTCATATTTTTATTTTGGATAAATTAGCAAAGATTCGTTTTACAAATGATGCTGTATAAAACCTTCTACTGTTCTTATTCAAAAAGTGAGAAATGGTTGCATGACTGCTAAATGAAAGCTCACACCTGCACATATGAGTGGTTCTACATAGAAAGCTTTAATCACTCAGGGAAAACCTTCAGGATTTTGCAGGTACTGTAAATTGCACATACCCCAGGGGTCGAAATAAGGTTTTGCCAGTGGGGAGCTATGAATAGCCACTGGTCATCGGCATTATATGGCCAACCAGGAGCTACTCAGGCCAGCCAGGAGCCAGTACCTAAAAAATGAAAGGAAAGTTCTGAAAAGTAATAAAAAACACATACAGTATTAATGTAGTATTATGTTATCCAGCCTGTTCATGGGAACTCAGAAACTGACAGTTACCCAATTAACTGCAGTTTAAGTGACTGTCGGTTGTTACAAACCTGTTCCAGTCACAAATTCCGTTTTCACATAAGCAGTTTATTCACAAATAAAATGTAATTGTGAATTAAAACTTACCTCAGTCTGTACTCCCACCGGGTTGTACCTTGTCAAGTAACTTTATAGAATTCACGGCCACAACACCTCTTCAAGGTCCCATGTTAAGATGGCCATAATTTTACCACACAGGCCTCCCCCCTTCCCCCCATAAGAGTCTGTCCATCCAGGAACGCCCAGTCTTGTGAGCTTCTGGCTACGGTCTGATGTATTTTACTGGATTTATTTTACCAGGAAAAGGATCAATTAAATGCTCATTTGCAAGAAGGTCCTGGTTAGGATACCAAAAGTTACTTTTCTAGGGACATGGATATGTTGTTCATCCACACTGTCTGGCAGGTTCCTTGCCGCTTTAAATCTTGCCGGAAGGTCTTCAAGCTAGCTCCTCCCACCCACCCGGGTGGTAAAACTCTCGGCTCCGCCCCATGACGCCTGATCTTCCTTACCGCTTGGAAGCTCAGGTTCCCTCCTTAACGCTCTGCGGTTAAGACTTGGTGCCTAACTCTTCTAACTTTGAAACTTGTTTCAAATAATTACAAATTACTCCTGCGATGGATAAATCGATTCCCGGATTTCGAAGATGTCCCTGCAGGCAGAAAATGTCTCGGACAGACCCGCACTCCACGTGCGTCTACTGCTTGGGCCTTGAGCACGATCCGCAGGCTTGCAACCTGTGCTCTCCCTTTTCGATCTATGTCCTTGAAGATCGTGCTGCCCGTCTTCAGTTGGAGCGTCCCGAAAAGAGATTTCCTCCGGTTAAATCGAAGGAGGCCCGATGTTGGTGTCCAGGCTGCTGCTTCAGGGGAACAACTAGAGCAGATGATGGCCCTCGAGGAGGAGGCGCGGCCGCTCCATCTTCGGCCGCGACATTTGTCCCGCTCTCTCTCGGCGCCTCTTATTCAGCTTCTTTTAAGGAGCTTTGCTTGACCCTCTCGACAAAAGGCGAGGGTCCAACCTCTTCTGGACCATTTTCTCGGTCAAAAAAGAGTAAGGGTAAGTCCCATCGTCGACGCTCTTGGGAGCGGGAAAGATCTCCCTCCCCTTGTCGACAGTCGACTTCGGTCGATCCTTCAGCTTTGGCCACTGGCTTCACGGTGTCCCCGTCAGGCCAGTTGACCGAGACACCCGACGACGACGCGGTAGAGATATTTCTCGACCCGTTAGACGGGTTGTCGGCTGGTGAAGCTGAATTCCCCTCCCCGGTTCCCCGGCGAGTTGAGGATCCCGTCGGCTCATCCTTGCCTCTGGTTCCGGAGCCGTCGGTGCAGTCGTCCGAGCCGAAGGGCGTACCGATTCGCGGTACCCCGCCGCGCCGACCTCAGCCTAGCCGAGATTCTCGGTCTCGGACCTCCTCGCGGTCCAGCCGATCTACGCCGTCATGGCGGTCTCGCACCGCTAACGGTGCCGCTCTTCCTCCTCTTCCTCCTCCGATGAGGAGGCTTCGCTAAGTTGCATCGGAATATGAGGAGCTTATGTGGCAACATTTCTGTTGGTCGGGAATAAGCCGACCCAGTCGTCTTCTCCGGCCATTAAGTGGCTGTCACCGGAGCGGCTGAAACAACCCCTCACGGTGGTCGAGGAGCCTGTTCCCAGGCCGGTTGTTCGGCAAATTATTGCTGCCCCACCGATTTTGGTGGAACTGCCTCCTCCTCAGCCGTTAGTTGGGGCTCCGACCAAGGGTTCTCGGTCGGCTCAGGGGCTGCCCCATAGGCTGTCGGTCACTCTCACTCCCGATAAACCTCGGCAGGTGGAGGGTGTCTCAGGCTCGAGGCAGCTCTTTGAAGACTCGTCGGAGTCGGAAGATGACTCCTCCCTGTTCTCCAGGCGGATGGACTTGGAGTCCTCAGGGGGGCAGTCAGTGGATGATAGCCCTTCGTCCTTCCTTGGCTTACTTCAGCTCATCTCGGAGTCCACCGGGATGAAGCTCGAACCCATTTCCAAATGGGCCAGGTATCCCCTCATGGAGATTCTGGACCAAGGGGATTCTCTGACGGAGGCCTTTCCGGTGGCTGAAGCCATAGTTGGTCCGGCCTTGGAACTATGGCAGCATCCGGCTTCCTGCCCTGCGCCTTCGGCCAGGATGGCCAGGAAGTACGCGGTCCCTACCGGTTCCCTGTCCGGTTTTTCGGTACACCCCTCTGCTGAGGGGTTGGTCACCGATAGCGTTTTCCCGCGCTACCGAAGCCAGGGACGTGGACAAACCTCCTGACAAAGAATCCAAGAAATTGGATTATGCCGGGCGAAAAGTCTATGCTGCTTCTTCTCTGGCCTTGGCCAGGCCAGTTGCCGTCCTGATGGCACACTTCTCCCATGCCCTGTTGGGCCCCTGGATGAGGTCGTCCCCATCTTCCTGCGGACCTGCAGACCACGGTCAAACAGGTGCGGGATCAGGGCAGGGCAGTGGCTAAGCAGCAGCTCCAGACTGCCTCTACATCGGAGATTCTGTGCCAGGTCAGTGGCGGCCGTAGTGCTAGCGCGTCGGGCGGGCGTGGCTGAGGATATCCACCTTCACCTCGGATACCCAGCACAAACTGGCGGATGTTCCCTTCCTGGGAACAGACCTCTTCGGCCCTGGAGTGGAAGGTCACCTCCAGAGGATCGAAAAGTCCAATGCCACCTTGGACTCGGTCTCCTCCGCCCAGAAGGACAAAGGCCGCAAGCCTCAGCCTAAGCCCTTTCGCCTCTTCTGTGCCTCGCGCGCCTGCCCAGTAACGCCAGGGGCCAGCAGGCTCACCTTGGTACCCCAAACCTAAGCCGCTGCCTCTAATAGGAAGCAAGGAGGAGGGGCCCAGGAGGTTCCTCGGTCGGGTCCTCCACTAAGCCTGCCCAGTGACGCAGCTGAGGGTGTCGCGCCCATTCCCGTCACCTTACCCTGGTCCCCTGGGGACGACTCCGGCACTTCCTTTCCGCCTGGTCTGCTGTTACCACGGACAGGTGGGTTTTGGAGGTGGTGGGAAGAGGCCTGCCTCTAGAATTCGAGCAGGCACCGCCCTTCAGAGCCGCCGCCCCTCGGGGGGCTTCGGGGTCCCCAGCCTCACTGGCGGCTCGTCAAGCCGACATCGCTCTCCTCCTCCAGAAGGAGGTGATAAGAGAGGTGGAGGATCCTCCTTCAGACCCGGGGTTTGTGTCCAGGTATTTCCTGGTCCCGAAACGGACAGGGGGCTTCCGCCCCATCCTCGACCTACACGACCTAAACAAGTTCCTAAGGTCTCGAACCTTCAGAATGGTCACTCTGGCTCAGATAATACCATCTCTGGAACACGTGCGTAGGTTCTGTTCTCTGGACTTTCAGGGACAGCGTTCTTTCAATCCCTATCCATCCGTCTCACTGAGGTTCCTCCGCTCCGGCGGAGGATCCCTATTCGAGTTCCAGGCCATGCCCTTGGCCTTTCTCCAGCTCCCAGGGTCTTCACCAAATGCATGGCAGTGGTGACAGCATTCCCGCGCGCGCCGAGGGGTCCGGTGTACCCTTACCTGGACGATTGGTTGATAGCAGCCCCTCCAGTCAGGAGGTGGAGCGTCCAGGACCTGGTCCGGTTTGTCTCAAGTCGCCTCCTTATCACCGAGGCCAAATCGAACTTGAGCCAAAGCAGGTGATACTGTTCATCGGGGCAGAGCTCGACTCTTTACGAGCCAGAGCATGGCTCCCGGCGGACAGGGCCGAGGTTCTTACCTCCTTTGCCCAATCATTTCTGGTTGGGCAATCGCGCCCTGCCCGGGACTTCCTCGCGCTCCTGTCTCATGGCGGCCTGTACCAGCGTGGTCCGCTGGGCACATTGGCACATGCGTCCCCTGCAGTGGGACTGGCCAGCCAATGGTCACAACGCCATGCATCCCTTGGACCAGCTTGTGGTGACGACCCAGGAGATGTGGAACGCCTCCAGTGGTGGACCGTTCCATCCCATCTGCAGGAGGGCATCCTGTTTATCGCCTCGAGCCGACGGTCTCTCTGACTGACCGACGCCCTTTGATGGGTTGGGTGCCCATCTGGGGAACACAGAGTGCACGGCCTCTGGTCCCTGCGGAGTCCCGATGCCACATCAACCTGCTGGAGCTCCGTGTGGTCCGCTAGCTCTCACCGCCTTTGCTCTCGCTTCTCCGGGGTCAAGTGGTCCAGTCCAGACGGACAATACCACCACCATGTACTACCTGAACCGCCAGGGCGGGACACGCCCATGCTTCTAGCAAGGAAGCTCTCGGCATCTGGTCTCTTGTGCGCAGCCTGGAGGCGGATCTCCTGGCCATTCATGTGGCAGGAGCCTCCAACACCTTGGCCGATGCCCTGAGCTGGATAGGGGCTGCATCGCACGAGTGGTCTCTCCTGCCGGAGGTAGTACAAGATCTGTTCTCCCTTTGGGGCACACCTCTGGTGGATCTGTTTGCCTCCAGGGAGAACATGAAGTTGAGGCTGTTTCATGCCCGCCCCCCTCAGCAGGGCTCGCTGCAGGGGGATGCCTTCTCGAGGCCATGGACCCCGGGCCTCTTTTACGCCTCCTTCCTCCCTGATTCACAGGGTCCTGCTCAAAGCGAGGAGGGACAAGGTGCAGGTGATTCTGATAGCCCCAGACTGGCCCTGCCAGTTCTGGTACCCAGATCTCCTCAGCCTCAGCTCCAGGCTCCCGAGGCAGCTTCCAGCTCGCCCGGACCTGCTCTCAGTCAATCAGGGGAAGGTGTTCCATCCGGACCTTCAATCCTGCACCTGGACGGCCTGGTTCCTGAGCTGCTAGAGTTCCAGGCCTTGGGTCTTTCCGACGAGGTCCTCAACGTCGTTGAGGACGTCCCGTATGAGTCGACCAGAAAATGCTACGCCTTCAAATGGAAGGAGATTCTCCATTTGGTGTCGGGTAAGGGCTTGGACCCTTCCTCGTGTTCTGTGGCCAGCATTTTGGACTATCTATGGTCCCTATCTAGTCAAGGGCTTAGGGGTCGACGACCCTAAAGGTGCACCTGGCAGCCATCTCTGCCTACCTGGGCGCCGGGCCGTCAGCAGTCAGTGGCGCAGGAGAAGGTGGTCGACGCTTCTTCAGGCCTTGATCACATTTCCCTCCAGTGCGGAACCCCCACCTCCGTCGGGATTTACTGCTGGTACTGGCAAAGCTCTGGGCAAGCCATTCGAACCAATGCACAGGTGTGGTCTCCCACCTGTCGTGGAAGACCGCCTTCTTGGTGGCTATCACGTCAGCCAGAAGGATAGGAGAACTCCAGGCGCTAGCATCGAGTCTCCTTACCTGGTCTTCCACAGGGACAAGGTTGTCCCACTTCCCCGAAATTCCTTCCGAAGGTGGTGGCGGAGTTTCACCTTAATCAGGTGTTGACTCTGCGGTGTTCTACCCCAATCACACCTCGGAGGCCAAATATAGGCTCCATACTTTGGACCCTAGAAGGGCCGCCTATTACAAGGGAGCGCACGGCTGGGATTCGGGAGAGGTTCACCAGCTGTTTGTCACCCACGCTGAAGCAGCACCTGGCAGACCTGCAGCCAGCGGACGATAAGCAGATGGGTCACCTCCTGCATAGATCTCTGCGTTGTGAGTTGGCGGGCATGGAGCCTCCCAGAGGGATAAGAGTTCATTCTCACCGCCATACTGCTGCATCGGTGGCTGCTTCCAGGACGCCCCTATCCAGGAAATCTGCAGGGCTGCTACCTGGAAGTCAGCAAACACCTCATTACCCACTACCACATCGACCTTGGACTCGCCGGATACTACTGGTTTTGGGCCTCAGTTCTCCAGTCCTTATTCCCAAGTAAGTATTAGGGGTGTGCGCCTGCCTCCCTCCCTCCCGGAGAACTGCTAGGAGTCTGCCAGACAGTGTGGATGAACAACATATCCATGTCCCTAGAAATACAGGTTCTAGGGACATGGATATGTTGTTCATCCACACTCATTGGCAGTATCCTTGCCGCTTTAAATCTTGCCGGAAGGTCTTCAAGCTTGCTCCTCCCACCCACCCGGGTGGTATAACCTCGGCCCCCCATGACGCCAGATCTTCCTTGCAGCTTGGAAGCTCAGGTTCCCTCCTTAACGCCCATGCTTCATGACTGGTTCCTTTCTGCTTATGGATTTAAAATAAAAATTTGCAAAAAGACTCTCAGTCTTCGATCCCTCACTGCCGCGATGGACAAATCGACTCCTGGATTTCGAGATGCCATGCGGGCAGAAGATGTCTCGGACGGATCCACACCCACGTGTGTCTACTGCTTAGGCCTTGAGCACGACCCGCAGGCTTGCGACCTGTGCTCATCTTTTCCGGCCCACGCCCTCGAAGACCGTGCTGCCCGATTGCAACTGGGCCCCCGAGAAGCGCTTCCTCCGTGAAGTCCAAGGAGGCCCGGTTGGCGGTGTCACGGGCGGCGAGCTGCCGGGCGGATCAGCTCGAGCGGATGGTCCGCCTCAAGAGGAGGCGGCGCGGGTCAGATCTTCCTCGGCCGCTGCATTTATCCCGGCTTCTCTGTTCTTCCTACACGGCTTCTTTTAAGGAGCTTTGTCTGTCCCTCTCCACTAAAGGAGAAGGGCTCGCGCCTGCTGGACCTTATTCTCGGTCCAAAAAGAGGACAGGGTAGTCCTCCGCCGACGCTCTCTTGGGAGCGGGAAAGGTCCCTCTCCCCGGCCGTCCCGTCGTTTCGGGTCGCATCTGCTGTCAGCCACTGGCCTCACGGTGTCTCTGGCTGGTGTTGCTGACCGAGACTCCCACTGATGAAGGTCGAGATTTTCTCGACCCATTGACGGGCTGTCCCTTTAGCAGCCGAGATTCTCCCCGGTTCCCCGGGAGGAGTTGAGGATCCTGTGGGTTCGCCCAGTGCCTCCGGTTCCGGAGCTCCTGATGGACCTTCCGAGCCGGAGGAGTGCCGGTTCCGCCGACACCTCCCTGCACCGACCCCGGAAATTCCGGGACTCTCGGTCTCGGGTCTGACCTCTTCGCGGTCCAGCCGCTCCCACCGCTATAGGCGGTCTCTGCCCTGGCATCATGTGTAAGCGGGCGTCATTGCCCCTCGCCCCTCCTCGATGAGGGAGGCTTCGGCGTAAATTACGCCGACGGCACGAGGACCTTATGTTGCAACAGCTCCTCCTGGCGGAATAAGCGACCCGCGCCTTCCCTGCCATTAAGTGGCTGTCACCGAACGGCCGACACAACCCTCGACTTGTCCGGGAGAGTTTATACCCAGCCGTTGTTCGCCTAAAACCAGTTGCTCCACCGATTCCGTGAACCTCCGCCCCACAGCCACCATACTGGTCTCGACCAAGGATTCTCGGCTCTGCTATGGTTTACCCCATCGGCTGTCAAGGTTACCTCACTCCTCCTCGCACCCTCGGTAGGTGGAAGGGTGGCCTAGCCAGAGGTTTTCGAGGACCCTTCCGAACTGGATGATTCTCCTTCTTCTCCAAGCGACTGACCTGGAGTCTTCAGAGGTCAGTCAATACGATAGTCTGCCGTCCTTCCTAGACTGCTCGCCTCATCTCGGAGTCTACCGGGATGGAGCTCGAACCCGTTTCCAAACGGGCCAGGTATCCCCTCACGGAGATTCTGGACCGAGGGGATTCTCCGACGGAGGCCTTTCCGGTGGCCGAGGCCATAGTGGGTCCGGCACTGGAACTTTGGCAGCGCCCAAGTTTTGCCCTGCGCCGGCCAGGATGGCCAGGAAGGCGTCCCTACCGGTTCCTTGTCCGGTTTGAACACCCTCTGCTGAGGGGTTGAGTTTCCGACAGCGCTTTCGGCGGCGGCCGGCAACGCCAGGGATGTGACAAACCTCCTGACAAGGAGTCCAAGAAATTGACTCACGCCGGGCGGTAAGTCTACGGCCAAGGCCTTCTCGGCCTTCTCGTCAGCCAGTTCGGCCGCCTCATGGCACATTTTTTCTCATGCCCTGTTGGGCTCCCTGGATGAGGTCATCTCATCTTCCCGCCGATCTGCAGACTACGGTTACAGGTGCGACCCCAGGGCAGGGTAGTGAGGCCAAACAGCAGCTCCAGACTGCTTTGGATATAGGGGACTCATGTGCCAGGATCGGGTGGCGGCCGCAGTGGCTATGCGTCGTCGGGCTTGGCTGAGGATATCCACCTTTACTTCGGATACCCAGCACAAGTTGGCGGATGTTCCCTTTTTGGGGACTGACCTCTTCGGCCCTGGGGTGGAAGGTCACCTGCAGAGGATCGAGAAGTCCAATGCTACCTTGGACTCTGTCTCTTCCGCTCAGAAGGACAAAGGCCGCAAACCACAGCCTAAGCCCTTTCGTCCTTCTGTGCCCCCGGCGCGTCCGGCCCAGCAACGTCAGGGCCAGCAGGCTCGGCCTTGGCATCCCAAACCCAAGCCGCCGGCTTCCTCTAACAGGAGGCAGGGAGGAAAGGGCCCAGGAGGTCCCTCGGCCGGTCCCTCCTCCAAGCCTGCCCAGTGACGGCTGAGGGTGTCTCCCCATCCCGCCACCTTACTCCGGTCCCCCTTGGGGGCCTGCCCGCATTCTGCTCCACCTGGTCCGCCTGTTACCACGGGACAGGTGGGTCTTGGAGGTGGTGGGAAGAGGCCTGCCTCTGAATCTCGAGCAGGCCCCACCCTTCAGAGCCGCCGCCTCGGGGCTCTCGGGATCCCAGTCTCACTCCTGGCTGCTGCCTGAGCCTGACATCACTCTCCTCCTCCAGAAGGAGGTGGTAAGAGAGGTGGTGGACCCTCCTTCAGACCCAGGGTTTGTGTCCAGGTACTTCCTGGTTCCAACGGACGGGCTGGCTGCCCCATTCTCGATCCCACACGACCTGCAAAACAAGTTCCTAAGGTCTCGAACCTTCAGGATGGTCACACTGGCTCAGATAATACCATCCTTGGAACGCCAAGCGTGTGGTTCTGCTCTCTCTGACTTGCAGGACGCTGCTTTTTCACGTCCCTATCCGTCCTTTTCTCACCAGAGATTCCTTCGCTTCCGAGCGGAAGGATCTCTCTTCGGAGTTCCAAGCCATGCCCTTCGCTTGTCTCCAGCTCCCCAGGGTCTTCACCAAATGCATGGCAGTGGTGACAGCATTCCTGGGCATGGCCGAGGGGTCCGGTGTACTACCTGGACGACTGGCTGATAGCGCAGCTCCTCCAGGAAGGAGGCGGAGTGGTCCAAGATCTGGCCCTCCAGGTCTGCTCTCAACTGGGCCTCCTTATCAACGAGGCCAAGTCGGAACTTCGAGTCGGCAGGTGATTCTATTCATCGGGCGAGCTCGACTCTCTTCGAGCCAGAGCGCCGCTCCCCGCGGACAGGGCCGAGGTTCTTTCCTCCCTTGTCTGATCATTTCTGTTGGCACCGCGCCCCTGCCCGGGACTTCCTCGCCTCCTGGGTCTCATGGCGGCCTGTACCAGCGGTCCGCTGGGCCGGCTGGAACATGCGTCCCTTCAGTGGGGACTGGCCAGCCAGTGGTCACAACGCCATGCATCCCTTGGACCAGCTTGTGTCGGTGACATGGATGTGGAACGCCTCCAGTGGTGGACCGCTCCAGATCATTTTCGCAGGAGGGCATCCTTGCTCGCCCGCCTCGAGCCGACGGTCTCTCTGTCGACCGATGCCTCTCTGATGGGTTGGGGTGCCCATCTGGGGAACACGGGCTCATGGCCTCTGGTCCCCGCGAGTCCCGATGCCACATCAACCTGTTGGAGTCCCGAGCGGTCCGCCTAGCTTCTCACCGCCTTTGTCTGCTCCGGGGTCAAGTGGTCCGAGTCCAGACGGACAATACCACCACCATGTATTATCTAAACCGCCAGGGCGTGGACGCGCCTCCATGCTTCTATGCAGAAGCTCTCCGAGGTCACTCGTGCGCAGCCCAGGCGGATCTCCTCGCCATTCACGTGGCAGGAGCTTCCAACACCCTGGCCATGCTCTGAGCGGATAGGGGCTGCATCCCAAGTGGTCTCTCCTGGAGGTGTACAGCATCTGTTCTCCTTTGGGGCACACCTCAGGTGGACCTGTTTGCCTCCATGGAGAACTGCCAAGCTGAGTCTGTTTCATGCCGCCCCCTCAGCAGGGCTCTGCAGGGGGATGCCTTCTAGGCAATGGACCCGGGCCTCTTTTACGCCTTTTCCCATTTCCCTTGATCCACAAGGTGCTTCTCAAGGCGAGGAGGGACAAGGCAGGTGATTCTGATAGCCCCAGACTGGCCTCGCGCCAGTTCTGGTACCCAGATCTCCTCAGTCTCAGCTCCAGGACTCAGCGAGCTTCCAGCTCGCTCGGACCTGCTCTCAGTCAATCAGGGAAGGTGTTCCATCCGGACCTTCAATCCCTGCACCTGACGGCCTGGTTCCTGAGCTGCTAGAGTTCCAGGCTTTGGGTCTTTCCGACGAGGTCCTCAATGAGTTGAGGCCTGTATGAGTTGATTAAAAAATGTTATGCCTTCAAATGGAAAAGGTTTTCCATTTGGTGTCAGGGCAAGGCTTGGACCCTTCCTCCTGTTCCTTGGCAAGCATCTTGGACTATTTATGGTCCCTTTCTAGTCAAGGGCTTAGGTCGTGACCCTAAGGGTGCACCCTGGCAGCCATCTCTGCTTACCGGGCGGCAGGAAGCAGTCGGTGGCGCAGGGAGAAGGTGGTCTGGCGCTTTTCAAGGCCTGATCACATTCTCCAGTGCGGGAACCCCCACCCCGCGGATCTACTGCTGGTACTGGCAAAGCTCATGGGCAGCTATTCGAACCTATGCACAGGTGTGCTCTCTCACCTGTCGTGGAAGACCGCCTTCTTGGTGGCTATCACGTCAGCCAGAAGGATGGGAGAGCTCAGGCGCTTTCCATCGGAGTCTCCTTACCTGGTCTTCCACAGGGACCTGCAAGGTTGTCCCTCGCCCCACCCGAAATTCCTTCCGAAGGTGGTGTCGAGTTTCCACCTTAACCAGGTGTTGACTCTGCCGGTGTTCTACCCCAATCACACCTCGGGAGGTCGAATATAGGCTCCATACTCCTGGACTCCCTAGAAGGGCGCGCTTATTATAAGGAGCGCGGGCTGAAATTGGGAGAGGTTCGCCAGCTGTTTGTCACCCAGCTGAAGCCGCATCTGGCAGACCTGCAGCCAAGCGGACGATAAGCAGGTGGGTAACCTCCTGCATAGATCTCTGCTATAAGTTGGACGGGCATGGAGCCTCCCAGAGGGATAAGAGCTCATTCTCCACCCGCCATACTGCTGCAACGGTGGCTGCTTCCAGGGACGCTCCTATCCAGGAAATCTGCAGGGCTGCTACCTGGAAGTCAGCAAACACCTTCATTACCCACTACCACATCGACCTTGAGTCACGCGGATGCTGGTTTTGGGGCCTCTGGTTCTCCAGTCTCTTTCCCAAGTAAGTATGTGGGGTGTGCGTCTTGCCTCCCTCCTCCCGGAGAACTGCTAGGAGTCTGCCAATGGAGTGTGGATGAACAACATATCCATGTCCCTAGAAATACAGGTTACTCACCTGTAACAGGAGTTCTAGGATGGTATATGTTATTCATCCACTGTCCACCTACCTCCCCGGCTTCGACGCACAACCTGAGCTTCCAGCGGGCCAGATCTGGCGTCATGGGGCGGAGCCGAGAGTTATACCACCCGGGTGGGTGGGAGGAGCAAGCTTGAAGACCTTCCGGCAAGATTTAAAGCGGCAAGGATACTGCCAATGAGTGTGGATGAACAACATATACCATTCCTAGAACTCCTGTTACAGGTGAGTAACCTGTATTTACTCACCTGTAACAGGAGTTCTAGGAATGGTAATTGTTGTTCATCCACACGCAACCCACCCGACCTCCCCGCCTTCGACGACAACCTGAGCTTTCCAGCGGGCCAGATCTGGCGTCATGGGGCGAAGCCGAGTTTTACCTCCCGGGTGGGTGGGAGGAGCTAGCTTGAAGACCTTCCGGCAAGATTTAAAGCGGCAAGAAACCTGCCAGATAGTGTGGATGAACAACATATACCATTCCTAGAACTCCTGTTACAGGTGAGTAACCTGTATTTTTTAAACGGAAGCTGACATCCCACATTCCATGTGGGTGTTGCAGGACTGCCAGTAATACAGATTTATTTTTGGAAAATTATTCAGAATGTCATAAATAAATTGGATTGGCTCCTGTCCTCCCCCCACCCAGATGTTTAAAACTTCAGAAAATGGGGAAGTCGGTACTACCCAAGCGTAACATCTCTGCTTCGAAATAAGCAAGCTTAGTTCACAGAAAAAAACTGCTCCTGAAATGTATGGCTGTCTTCTCATTCTGAAAGAGCTGGGATTCATGTATTTGTAAACAGATTATTTCCATCTTACAGTTTCAGAAAGTGTACTCAACATCACATTTAAGAGTCCCTAGCAGGCAGACACCCCTAAACACCTCAGTGCTGCTGCATATTTCAGTTTTCGCTGGCGCATCCTAAGGCTAAAAAAAGACCTGAAAAAACAAAATACTCTATGGTAGAAGGAGGGATTGAGCAGATACTCTGCACATTAAAAATATGACATTCACATGCCGAATCGCAGTACATGAGGCAATTATTACACTGTAGTCTTACCAAACACTAATACAAATCAGCACAGCTTCAAGTGAGAAAGAAAAGAACTGTACCTTCCCTAGCCATAGATGCAATTTAAATCTGAACCTGTGTCTTTTTATCCCAACGAAGAACAAAAAAAGTGACTTTATCTGGTCCTACTTGAGCTACCCAACAACCCGACAATGAGCATGAGTAAGGTTTCATGCTGACTTTCTTTGTCGAGCCAAGTCTAATACCAGAACCAGGCTGTAACTCATCCTCTGCCCTGGTTAACTGTTTCTAGTGCGAACTGCGGTTCGACTAGTCCACCTGGGCTGGACTATTCAGACCAGTCGAACAAAAATTTCACTTATTTGCCCCCAAAATTTCACCATGGTCCAAAAGAATCGAACACCCAAAATTTGAGGTGTTCGATTCTTTTGTAGAACCGAACTTACAGGCCTAACCTAGATGTTACTGTATCCCTTGAATTGGTCGATGGAAAGCAAGCATTTTTGGCCATGTTCTGCTTCTACCCTGTGAAATCACCTATTTTTCTACAGAGGGGCAGACATGTCTCCTAAGCTCACCAAATTAAAAAATAGCAACAGAATAAGCAATGATAGAAATGGAGGGGGGTTGGGAAGGAACTCGCGTCCAGCAATGAAATTAAAAATCTTAGTTGTTTCCCAAAGAAGCAAATTCATACAAGTGTACCATGTGATTCAATTGAATTGTTGGGATCCCCCAGTGATTTGATGGGATTCCCCAGGGATTTGATTGCATTCCTTGGGGATATGATGGATTTCTGCTCTGTGGTGTTCCCCAGGGTTTGATCTTCTCACCTATGCTGTTCAAGGGGTACATGCTGCCCCTGGGAGAGATCATCAGACGTTACAGTCTGGGTTTTTACTGCTATGTAGATGACACCCAGTTGTACTTTTCATTTGCACCCAGGACGCCTGGTGCGATTGACGTACTGAATTTGTCCCTGGCTGAGATTCCGGACTGGATGTCATCCTGCTGGCTTAAACTAAACCTGGACAAGATGGAGGTACTAATGACTGAGTTTGGTTGATGACTGTGCATGGCTACAACGGAGGCGACTGGCCTTGTACTTGGTTCCTCCAGTCTTGTGGCCTCTGCTAAGGTTAAGAATCTGGGTGTCATTCTGGATGAAAGACTGACATTTGAGACTCAGGTGTTCTTCGTAGTCTGGAGTGGCTTTTACTATCTCAGGAACATCACCCGGATTAACATCTTGATCCTATCAGAGGACTTGAGCTCACTGGTACATTCCTTCATGACCTGCAGACTTGATGTTGTAATGCTCTATATCTGGGGGGTTAGTGGAGGGTCTACAATAGCTGCAGCTAGTGCAGAATGCAGTAGCCAGGTTACTGATGGCTGGGCCTTCAAAGGTCTTGTCATGTGACCCCTGTGTACATGACCTGCAGTGGCTGCTGGTGAAGTGGCTCATTTACAAGATGGACCTGAGTGGTCATACAATTAAGAGTACAAGTATTTTTACATAGACAAGAATAACATAAACAGCAGTAGAATGACATAAAGTGATAATATACAACAATTTACATATATACAAGGCACAGTAAAACCATTTAACCTGTAAGAAAGGAGACAATGGGTATAGCAGGCATAATGTGCAAATTATAGGGCCTAATTGGCTTTTATGAGAATATATCAGGTGACTGGAAAGTAGAAGTAGAACTAACATAATGGAACACGGAAAAGGGGGTGGGAGGGTAGACAGGATAGGGGATTAGGCCTTATAAAAACAATTGCAGAGTTCTGGAAATAGGGTGGAGAATAATCTTTTGAAGGATGTTAAAGGTAAGAGGCTATTTAGCTTCATGGATTTTTGGAGTGAGTTCCATGCAACTGCTAGTGAGTAGCTGATGGCGGCCCTCCCAAACTGGGTGCAGGCATTGGGGACCTTTAGGATGATGAGTTTACTGATCCTTAAGGTGTATGGCCTAGAAGTAATTCGGGTAAAACAGTCTGTGATATAGGTGGGTAGTTTGCCTGATAAAGCTTTGAATATCCAGATTGCAGCATTCCTATTTCTAGGGACATGGATATGTTGTTCATCCACACTCATTGGCAGGTATCCTTGCCGCTTTAAATCTTGCCGGAAGGTCTTCAAGCTTGCTCCTCCCACCCACCCAGGTGGTATAACTCTCGGCTCCGCCCCATGACGCCAGATCTTCCTTACCGCTTGGAAGCTCAGGTTCCCTCCTTAGCAGCTCTGCGTTTGTGACTGGTTCCTATTCTCCGTTTTGCTGGTTTATAAATAAATTTTGCAAAAAGACTTCGAGTCTTCTATCCCTCGCTGCTCGATGGACAAATCGACTCCCGATTTTCGAGATGCCCATGCGCGTGAAGATGTCTCGACGGATCCACACTCCACGTGTGTCTACTGCTTAGGCCTTGAGCACGACCCGCAGGCTTGCGACCTGTGCTCATCTTTCTCGGCCTCGTCCTCGAAGACCGTGCTGCCGATTGCGACTGGGCCGTCCGGAAGCGTTTCCTCGGTGAAGTCCAAGGAAGGCCGGTTGGCGGTGTCAAGGGCGGCGGTCAGCGGATCAGCTCGAGCGGATGGCTCCCTCGAAGAGGAGGCGCGCGGGTCAGATCTTCCTCGGCCGCATTTATCCCGCCTCTGGGTTCTTCCTACACGGCTTCTTTTAAGGAGCTTTGTCTGTCCCTCTCCACTAAAGGAGAAGGGCTCTGTCTGCTGGACCTTATTCTCGGTCCAAAAAGAGGACAGGGGTAGTCCC
The DNA here is from genome assembly GCA_016271365.2 of Neoceratodus forsteri. Lineage (NCBI taxonomy): Eukaryota > Metazoa > Chordata > Ceratodontiformes > Ceratodontidae > Neoceratodus > Neoceratodus forsteri. The sequence goes on from CM028131.1 coordinate 113,595,935, forward strand.
TCCGTCCGCGCTCTTGGGAGCGGAAAGGTCCCTCTCCTGGCCGTCGACCGTCGGCTTGGTCGACTGCTTCGGCTGCCACACTGGCCTCACGGGTGTCCCCTGTCAGGTCAGTTGACCGAGACTCCCACCGATCGAAGTGTAGATTTTTCTCGACCCATTTACTGGGCTGTCGCCTTTAGCAGCCGAGATTCCCTCTCCCGGTTCCCCGGGAGGAGTTGAGGATCCGTGGCTGGCTCTATGCCTCCGGTTCCTCGAGCCCTCGGATGGACCATCCGAGCCGAAGGGAGTGCCGGTTCCGGCCGACACCTCCCCGCACCGACCTCGGAAATTCCGGGACTCTCGGTCTCGGTCTCGGACCTCTTCGCTGTCCAGCCGATCCCACCGTCATAGGCGGTCGGTCTCGGCACCGCATAGCGGCGCGTGTCGTTGGCCCGTCCTCCTCCTCGGATGAGGGGAGGCTTCGGCGTGAAATTCGCGCTGACGGCACGAGGACCTTATGTTGCAAATATTCTCCTACTGGAATAGCTCTACTCTGCCGCTTTCCCCGCCATTAAGTTGCTGTCACCGAACGTCACACAACCCCTCGACTTATCCGAGGAGCTCATACCCAGGCCGGTGTTCGCCAAACCAGCTGCTCCACCGATCTCGGTGGAACCTCCGCCCACAGCCACCACTGGGGCCCGGCCAAGGATTCTGTCGCTATGGGTCTCACCCATCGCTGTCAAGTTACCCTCACTCCCGACCCACTCGGCAGGTGAAGGGGTGGCTCAGGCCAGAGGCAGCTCTTCAGGATTCTTCCGAGTCCGAAGATGATTCCTCCTTTTCTCCAAGCGACTGGACTTGGGAGTCTTCAGGAGGTCAGTCAATGGACGATAGCCCGCCGCTCTTCCTAGGACTGCTTCGCTCATCTCGAGTCTACTAGGATGGAGCTCGAACCCTGCTTCCAAACGGGCCAGGTATCCCTCACGGAGATTCTGGACCCAGGGGATTCTCCGACGGAGGCCTTTCCGGTGGCCGAGGCCATAGTGGGTCCGCACTGGAGCCGTCAGCGCCTGCTTCCTGCTCCTGCGCCGCCAGGGATGGCCAGGAAGTATGCGGTCCCTACCGTTCTCAACCTGTTGAACACCCTCTGCTGAGGGGTTGGTTACCGACAGCGTCAAGCGTGTCGGGCAACGCCAGGGATGGACAACCTCCTGGACAAGGAGATCCAAGGAAAATTGGACTCAAGTGTCTGGCGAAAAGTCTATGCTATGCTCCTTCTCGGCCTTCGCCAGCTAGTACGGCCCTCATGGCACATTTTTCTCATGCCCTGTTGGGCTCCCTGGATGAGGTCATCCTCATCTTCCCCGATCTGCAGACTACGGTTAAGCAAAGGGACCAGGGCAGGGCAGTGGCCAAACAGCAGCTCCAGACTGCTTGGACATAGGGGACTCATGTGCCAGATCGGTGGCGTCCGTAGTGGCTATGCCGTCGTGGCTTGGCTGAGGATATCCACCTTTACTCGGATACCCAGTGCACAAGTTGGCGGATGTTCCTTTGGGACTGACCCTTCGCCCTGGGGTGGAAGGCTCACCTGCAGAGGATCTATAGTCCAATGCCACTTTGGACTCGCACCCTTCCCGCCTCAGAAGGACAAAGGTCGAACCACAGCCTAAGCCCTTTCGCCCTTCTTAGCGCCCGGCTCGCCCAGTGGACTAGGGCCAGCAGGCTCCGCCTTGGCATCCCAAACCCAAGCCGCCGGCTTCCTCTAACAGGAGGCAGGGAGGAAGGTGCAGGAGGTCCCTCGGCCGGTCCCTCCTCCAGCCTGCCCAGTGACGGCTGAGGGGTCCGCCCCATCCCCGCTCACCTTTCCCTGGGTCCCCTGTGGGGACGGCTCCGCACCTCGTTCCCTGGTCCGCTGTTACCACGGACAGGTGGGTCTTGGAGGTGGTGGGAGGAGGCCTGCCTCTGAATTGCGGCAGGCACCACCCTTCAGAGCCGTCGCCTCGGGGCTTCTGGGATCCCTAGCTCACTGGCGGCTCGGTCGAGAGCCGTCGCTGTCCTCCTCCAGAAGGAGGTGGTAAGAGAGTGGTGTGGACCCTCCTTCCAGCCCAGGTTTGTGTCCAGTGCTTCCTGGTTCCAGCCGACGGGGGCTACGCCCATTCTCGACCTACACGACCTAAACAAGTTCCTAAGGTCTCGAACCTTCAGGATGGTCACTCTGGCTCAGATAATACCATCCTTGGAACGCGCGTGTGGTTCTGCTCTGACTTGCAGGACGCTGCTTTTTTCACGTCCCTATCCGTCTGTCTTCACCAGAGATTCCTTCGCCTCCGGTGCGGAAGGATCCCTCTTCGAGTTCCAAGCCATGCCCTTCGGCTTGTCTCCAGCTCCCAGGGTCTTCACCAAATGCATGGCAGTGGTGACAGCATTCCTGCGGCGCCGAGGGGTCCGGGTGTACCCTTACCTGGACAACTGGCTGATAGCAGCTCCCTCCAGGAAGGAGGCGGAGTGGTCCAGAGATCTGGCCCTCCAGGTCTGCTCTCTCAACTGGGCCTCCTTATCAATCTAGGCCAAGTCGAACCTTCTAAGCAGGACTTATTCATCGGGCGAGCTCGACTCTCTTCGAGCCAGAGGCTGGCTCCCGTGACAGGCTTAGGTCTCTTTCCTCCTTTGCCCGATCATTTCTGGTTGGGCAATTGTCCCTGCCCGGACTTCCTGCGCCTCCTGTCTCATGGCTGCCTGCACCAGCGTGGTCCTGCTGGGCCCGCTGGAACATGCGTCCCTCAGTGGGGGCACTGGCCAGCCAGTGGTCACAACGCCATGCATCCCTTGACCAGCTTAGTCGGTGACACAGGGGATGTAGCCTCCAGTGGTGGACCGCTCCAGATCATTTGCAGGAGGGCATCCCGCTTTGTCCGCCCTGAGCCGACGGTCTCTCTATCGACCGATGCCTCTCTGATGGGTTGGGTGCCCATCTGGGGAACACGGGCTCATGGCCTCTGGTCCCCAGGGGAGTCCCGATGCCACATCAACCTGCTGGAGCTCTGGCAGTCCGCCTAGCTCTCACCGCTTTGCCCGCTCCTCCGGGTCAAGTGGTCCGAGTCCAGACGGACAATACCACGACCATGTACTATCTAAACCGCCAGGGCGGGAGCGCCTCATGCTTCTATGCAAGGAAGCTCTCCGCGATTTGGTCACTGTGGCGCAGCCTGGAGGCGGATCTCCTAGCTATTCACGTGGCAGGAGTCTCCAACACCCTGGCCGATGCCCTGAGCCGGATAGGGTGCATCCCACGAGTGGTCTCTCCTGCTGGAGGTAGTACAGCATCTGTTCTCCCTTTGGGGCACACCTCAGGTGGACCTGTTTGCCTCCATGGAGAACGCGCGGTTGAGTCTGTTCCATGCCCGCCCTCAGCAGGGCTCGCTGCAGGGGATGCCTTCGAGGCAATGGACTCCCGGCCTCTTTACGCCTTTTCCCATTTCCCTTGATCCACAAGGTGCTTCTAAGGCGAGGAGGGACAAGGCGCAGGTGATTCTGATAGCCCCCAGACTGGCCTCCCGAGTTCTGGTACCAGATCTCCTCAGTCTCAGCTCCAGGACTCAGCGGCAGCTTCCAGCTCGCCGGACCTGCTCTCAGTCAATCAGGGAAGGTGTTCCATCCGACCTTCAATCCCTGCACCTGACGTGCCTGGTTCCTGAGCTGCCAGAGTTCCAGGCCTTGGGTCTTCCGAATGAGGTCCTCAATGTAGTTGAGGCGTCCCCGTAGTGAGTTTACCAGAAAATGTTATGCCTTCAAATGGAAAAGGTTTTCATTTGGTGTCAGGCAAGGCTTGGACCCTTCCTCCTGTTCCTGGCAAGCATCTTGGACTATTTATGGTCCCTTTCTAGTTAAGGGCTTAGGTCGTCTACTTCTAAGGGTGCACTTGGCAGCCATCTCTGCTTACGGTGCGGGCGGGAAGCAGTCGGTGGCGCAGGAGAAGGTGGTCTAGCGCTTTTTGGCTGGCCTTGATCACATTTCCCTCCAGTAAGGGAACTCACCTCCTGGGTGGGATCTACTGCTGGTACTGGCAAAGCTCATGGGCAAGCCATTCGAACCTATGCACAGGTGTGCTCTCTCTCACCTGTCGTGGAAGACCGCCTTCTTGGTGGCTATCACGCCAGCCAGAAGGATGGGAGAGCTCCAGGCGCTTCCATCGAGTCTCCTACTGGTCTTCCACAGGAACAGCAAGTGTCCTGCGCCCCTCACCCAAATTCCTTCCGAAGGTGGTGTCGAGTTTCACCTTAACCAGGTGTTGACTCTGGCGGTGTTCTACCCCAATCACACCTCGGAGGCCGAATATAGGCTCCATACTCTGGACCCCTGAAGGGCGCTCGCTTATTATAAGGAGCGCACGGCTGAAATTCGGGGAGAGGTTCGCCAGCTGTTTGTCACCTACGCTGAAGCCGCATCTGGCAGACCTGCACAAGCGATCTATAAGCAGGTGGGTAACCTCCTGCATGGATCTCTGCTATAAGTTGGCGGGCATGGAGCCTCCCAGGGGATAAGAGCTCATTCTACCGCCATACTGCTGTAACGGTGGCTGCTTCCAGGACGCCCTATCCAGGAAATCTGCAGGGCTGCTACCTGGAAGTCAGCAAACACCTTCATTACCCACTACCACATCGACCTTGAGTCACGCTGGGATGCTGGTTTTGGGGCCTCGGTTCTCCAGTCTCTTTTCCCAAGTAAGTATATGGGGTGTGCGCCTTGCCTCCTCCTCCCGGAGAACTGCTAGAGTCTGCCAATGAGTGTGGATGAACAACATATCCATGTCCCTAGAAATACAGGTTACTCACCTGTAACAGGAGTTCTAGGAATGGTATATGTTGTTCATCCACACGACCTCCAAGCCTCGACAAGACAACCTGAGCTTCCAGCGGGCCAGATCTGGCAAGGCCATGGGGCGGAGCCGAGAGTTATACCACCCGGGTGGGTGGGAGGAGCAAGCTTGAAGACCTTCCGGCAAGATTTAAAGCGGCAAGGATACCTGCCAATGAGTGTGGATGAACAACATATACCATTCCTAGAACTCCTGTTACAGGTGAGTAACCTGTATTTCTTCTGTGTTGTAGTGAAGTCCAGTTGACTGCCATATAAAGAGAGCAATGATGAGTGCTGGAGGGAAGGTCAGTAATAAATCTGATGGATCTATGATACAGGGTGTCCAGCTTATTTAAGAGGGTGAGTGAACAATGGCCATAGAGAAAGTCAGCATAATCAATGAGGGATAGGAATGATGCCTGGATTAATCTTTTTTTGGAGTCTCTGTTAAGGTAGTGTTTTATTCTAAAAATAGACCAAGCCTTTGTCTCAGTTTTTTAGTAACTCTTCAATATGGACAGAATAGTCAAGCCTGTTATCAATCCAGACTCCAAGGTATTTGAAGTTATCAACAATTCCAGCTTCTCTCCAAGTAGGGTGGATAGTTGTAGGGTGGTGGGTGATGGGGTAGTGGCAGAGCAACTCTTTGTGGCAAAGAACATAGCTTTTGTTTTTTTGGCATTTAGAAGTAGCTTTTTATCCAATAGATTGTGTTGCAGGATGGAGAATTCAGATTGTAACAGCTCACAGGCTTTAGGTGATGAGGGATTGCTGACATTTAATACAGTATCATCAGCAAACAGAGGAATGTTAGATTGAGTGAGGTTGGCATCGATATTATTAATATAAATGGCAAAGAGGATGGGGCCAAGAATAGAGCCTTGCGGTACACCTCTTAGCAGTGGTTTTAAGGTGGATAGGTAATTTCCATTTTTTACCAGTTGTGACCTATCTGATAGGTAGCACTTAAAAACCAGTTGAGTAGAGAGAATCCAGTCCTAGTGAGCTAAGGGAGGTAATTAATGATTCATGATCCACTGTGTCAAATGCTTTACTTCAAATCAGGAACACAGCACAGGTACTGTTCTTCTTATCCAAGGCAATCTGCCAATCATTAGTTACTTTGGCTAGGGCAGAAATGGTGCTATGCCTTGATCTAAATCCCGATTGTGCTGAATTTAGGAGGTTATTGTTATCCAGATAGTCCCTTAATTGTGAATTTACTAATATTTTGAGCATCTTGGATAGTACTGATAGGATAGAAATGGGTCTGTAATTGTTGAGGTCCATGGGATCACCAGATTTAAGTAGTGGAACTACTTGAGCTGTTTTCCAAGTGGAGGGAATAGATCCAGTAGTTAGGGAAAGATTGAAGAGATGAGTGAGGGGGGCAGATAAGACGTGTGATGCAATTTTAAGGAAGTAGGGATCCAGGGAGTCTGTACCTCCACTCTTAGAAGTATCTAAATTAGAGAGGAGGTCTTCCACTTCTTTCAAGGATATTGGGTTGAAGGAAAAAGTTGAAGTAGCCTTTTGTCCCACAGTGGATTGAAGGTTCAAGGAAGATCTCAGGAGATTTGCAGGTGATGAGTCAAATGCTAGGCCAGCTGTGGTGAAGTGGTCATTGAAGGTATTTAGGATTGCCTGTTTGCCCGTAATTTCTGTATCATTTAGTAGCAGTTTGGAGGTTAAGGCAGGAGTAGAGTTTTGGCCCAGAATTCCTTTTATTGTACCCCAGAGTCTGGTGGGGTTATTGTAGGAGGTATCCAATTCAGCTCTATAATAGGCAACTTTGGCAGCTCTTATTTGTTTTGTACATGAATTCCTTGCTTTTCTGAAATTTAGCCAGTCTCTGGTATCCTTTGTTTTTCTTGCCTTTTTCCACAGTTTGTCTCTGGTTAACAAGGCTGCTTTAAGATCAGTGGTGAACCAAGGGCAGGATCTTGCTTTAGTTCTGATACTGGTGATTGGTGCATGAATATTGAGAGCATTAGTGATAATGTCCTTTAATGTCTGGAGAGCTGTTTCAACTGAGGTTGTAAGGTAGAAATCGTGCCAATATGTTGTATTACTCAAGTCATGGAGGTATCCTGAGATGTTGAGTTTCTTTTTTGACCTTTTGAGGACAAATTCTGCAGGATTGGGTGGTTTGAGTGTAGATCTTATGCCAGCTATAGGACAATGATCACTTACATCACTTGGTAGTACTCCTGCATGCAAATATAAGTGAGGCTTGTTTACCAACATAATATCCAGGAGTGAGCTGTTGCTAGAGTTTTTTAGGTTAACCCTGGTTGGGTCTTTAATTAGTTGTGTAAATCCATAGGTATCACAAAAGGTTACCAATGGTGCAGATACATTAGATAGCCAGTTTAAATTCAAATCACCAAGGATGGTGGTATCTTCAGGGCCTAGATTGAGTATTGACCCTAGGTGAGATAGTAGTTTGAGGCCTGCAGAGGGGGGCCTATAGCAGCCAATCAATTTAAATGAAGACAAGTTAGGAAGGGATATTTTGATTGACAAACATTCAAATTCCTTAGGTTCAGATGCGTTGATGAGGCAGGTTGCAGAGATGGTGTCCTTAATGTATATAGCCACCCCACCACCCCTGGAAGGGCGATCTGCTCTGAAGAGCTGATAGTTGGGAAGGTTTACAACACTGTCTTTTGTTGTAGGTCTGAGCCAAGATTCAGAGATGACCAGGAAGTCAGGTAGAGTATGTGCCACCCAAGCCTGTATTAAGGAGAACTTTTTTAAGAGGCTGCAAGCATTGAAATGTAGGAAGCTTAGGCCATTTATGGAGAATAGATCAGCAGGGGAAAAGAAACTTTCAGTGGGGCCAGGATTTATTTTAACAGTACCAATGCAGATCAGAAGGAAGAAGATTAATTTGAGGAGGGCACCAAGGGACAGAGATAGTGAGTGGTCAGAGCGTTTCCTCTTATTCCTGGGTGCCCGCTGTGTGATGGGAGAAGGTCCTGTTATATAGGTGTGAATTTTATCATAACATAATAGTCTGATGGACAGGCATAGTGGGTTAATATAAAGCCAGGATACATGTAAGATGCTAGGGGAGTGTTGAATTGTTAGAGAGCCTTTATATGGGATACCCTAGGGATTGCAGTGTAAAAGTGGTTCGAAATGAATAAGGAATAGGTGGTTGTCCATTTGGATGGCAGGGGTGGGCAGATCGTATTCACTAACTTATTCATTATGACAGGGGGTATATCATAATTATCATAGGGGATTAGGGGAGATGAGAGGCTCAGGAGCAAAAGGAAGCGAAGTAGCATTGTGGAGGTTAGGTATGGGTTAAGAGAGGAAGGGAAATAGATGTGGGCTGGATTAGAGAAATGGCAGGAGAAAGTGTATAAAAGAATCAACCGAGAGGGGAAGGGGCGAAAATTTTGCGGCTTTGCCTGCATTCTTTCTGCCTTCTTCACCCAGCCTCCTGGAACCCCGGTCGGCTAGGGCGGACGCCACCGCCCGCTGGCGCTCGGAGCCCCTCCGCCCCTGGCACTCGAGGGCGCCTGCCACAAGGTGGGGGGATGAGGAGAAGGCAGTCAGCAAGGTACCTTTATTGCAGTAATTCAATACAAGGTGCAAACTTAGGATTTACACAACAAAAGACTGGGAGGGTCTGGGGGGGGTTAGGCGCCTAAGCGTCTAGCCCACACAAAATTTCAAAAGACTGTAAGCACTATATTAAATACAACAAAACAACCCTTAAATCGGGCACAATACAAGAGTAAAACAGCTCTTTTTAGTTGGAATTGGCAAAAAATTTAAAAATAGCAGAAATCCCGGCCAGAATAATGTTGCAAAGCCCAGTTAAAGTCTATGGGGAAGGCGCACCAATCGGAAGCAAGGCAGAGACAGCGGTCGCTTTCCGATTGGTTTGCGGTTTTGCCCGCATTCTTTCTGCCCTTCACCCGCTCCTGGAACCCCCGTCGCTGGGCGGATGCCGCCGCCCGCTGGCGCTCGGAGCCCTCCGCCTCCTGGCACCGAAGGCTACTGCCACAAGGTGTGGGACAGAGGAGAAGCGTAGTCAGCAAGGTACCTTTATTGCAATCTGCAATAAGGTGCTAAAACTTAGGATTTACACAACAAAAGACTGAGAAGGTCTGGGGGGGGGGTTAGGCGCCTAAGCGTCTAGCCCACACAAAATTTCAAAAGACTGTAAGCACTATATTAAATACAACAAAACAACCCTTAAATCGGGCACAATACAAGAGTAAAACAGCTATTTTTAGTTGGAATTGGCAAAAAATTTAAAAATAGCAGAAATCCCGGCCAGAATAATGTTGCAAAGCCCAGTTAAAGTCTATGGGGAAGGCGCACCAATCGGAAGCAAGGCAGAGACAGCGGTCGCTTTCCGATTGGTTTGCGGCTTTGCCCGTACTTTTCTGCCTTCTTCACCCGGCCTCCTGGAACCCTTGTCGGTTAGGGCGGACGCCGCTGGCCTCTGGCGGCTCGGAGCTCCTTCCGCTTCCTGGCACTCGAGGGCGCCGCTTTCTGCCTCTTCACCCGCCTCCTGGAACCCTGGTCGGCTAGGTGGACGCCGCCGTCCCACTGGCGGCTCGGAGCCCCTCTGCTCCCTGGCACTCGAGGGCTGCGCCGGCTTTCTGCCTTCTTCACCCGGCCTCCTGGAACCCCGGTCGGCTAGGCGGACGCCGCCATCCCGCTGGCGGCTCAGAGCCCCTCCGCTCCCTGGCACTCGAGGGCTGCCCCGGCTTTCTGCCTTCTTCACCCGGCCTCCTGGAACCCCGGTCGGCTAGGCGGACGCCGCCGTCCCGCTGGCGGCTCGGAGCCCTCCGCCTCCTTGGGGCACTCGAAGGCGCTCGCTACAATGGGGAGGAATCAACTTCAAGGTCGGTTTACTGACCTACAAAGCCCTATATGGACTGGGCCTGAGTTATCTAAGTGAACTCCTGTCAACCTACTGCCCGTCTCGTCCTCTCTGCTTCTTCAAGGCAGGCCTCCTAGCAGTTCCCTGGGCCAGGCTTAAGACATTCGGAGATCACACTTTTGAAGTTGCTGGCCCTGCCCCATGGAACTCACTTCTCAGATCCCTGAGGAAGGCCTCCTCGGTGGAGGCCTTTAAGAGGGGCCTCAAGACCTGCTTATTCAGAGAGGCCTTTTAGCTAACCTCCGTTAGCTGTTTTAGTTAATAATGCTGTATCTAAACTACTTATGTATGTTTTTTATTATTGTAACTGAATTTTTTATCTGTCTATTATGATATTATATCTGTGTGTTTAAAATGAGATACAGTGCTCTGAGCCCCCAGGATTGTGCCGTCAACAAATACTGTTAATCTACTACTACTGCTACTTGGTGAATTGATGATATTCTCCAGTGATTTAAGGTGTTTATCAGTGATTTGATGGGTCACTCTGTGATTCAGTGGGTCACCTAGTGATTTAATTGGGCCCCCCAGTGATCTGATTTTGTCCCCTACTGATTTGATTAGGTTCACCAGTGATTTGATGGGTCCCTCAAAGATTTGCTTTGGGTGCCTGGGTGATTTGATTGGTTCCCGGTGATTAGATGGTGTGCCCCAGTTATATGATTAGGTCCTTCAGTGATTTAGGAGTCCCCAGTGACTTGATGGGTTCCCCAAATAATTTAATGTATCCCCAGGAGATTTAATGGGTTCCCTGATGATTTGATGGCCCCCAAATGGTTTGATGGGTCCCTCAATGATTTGACAGGTCACCATGTGATGTAAGGGTTCCTCAGTGGTTTGCTACTGGATCCCCAGTGATCTGATATGTCCCTGGAGGAGTTAATGGGTTCCGTAGTGATTTGATAGGTTAAACAGTGTTTTGATAGGTCCGTAAGCGATGTAGGGGTTCCCCAGTGGTTTGATGGATTCCCATTGATTTAATGGATTTTCCTAGTGATTTATAGTTCCTCAAGTGATTGATTGGATGGGTTCCCCAGTGATTTGATAGGTCCTCAGCTGATCTGATGGGTTCATTGGGGACTGGGGGTCCACCTGGAGTGATGCAAGCCTGTACTGGCATGATGGCCTGCATCTGTCCGGGAGGGGAACCGGGATCCTAGGTGATAGGTTTAAATGCTTCATTGGCAAGCTTTTAAACTAGCCAAGGGGGGAGGCACTGGAAAGGAGCAGGGAAATCCTAGCCCCCCCAAATAATCACGGTAGTAAGTGCGGCAAACGCCAACATAGAAGTGTCAATAGGGAGAAGAGCAGGGGTAAATGGAGAAAGTGACAAAGGCAAGAAGGACAGGAATGGGGCAAAAGGAAGTAAGGCCATCAGGAAATGGAGGGTAATGAGTACCAATGCCCATAGTCTGGGCAACAAGCTCCCTGAGCTGGTGGCCTTGATGGAAGAAGGGTGCCTGGATATCATAGCAGTTACAGAAATGTGGTACACAGAGGACCATGACTGGGATGTTAACATACCAGGGTACATAACCTACAGGAGAGACAGGCAGGGGAGAAGAGGAGGAGGAGGAGTAGCTCTCTATGTAAAGGAAGGGATAAAAGCAACTGAACAAAAGAGTAAACAGGGAGGAGAGGAGGTACTGTGGGTCACCTTGGAGACTGGAAAGGGCACCACAATCCGCACAGGGGTTGTGTACAGACCCCCATGTCAGGGGGAGGGAATGGACAAGGATATGATAGAAGGCATTCTTAGAATGGCAGAGAAAGGGGAGATACTGTTGATGGAGACCTGAATATGCCAAATGTTAACTGGAGCACATTTGCTGCAGCCACATCCAAGAGCAGGGCCATTCTTGATGCCCTACAGGTGGCAGGCATTAGACAGCTAGTTTCGAACCCACTTGAGGGAGCAATCTTAGACCTCGTGACTCTCAAATGGGGCAGTGAGAGGATCTCAGATCTAGAAGTGGGTTGCCATCTGGGACAAGTGACCATCAAACAGTGTGGTTCATGTTAAACTCAGCTACAGAGTCAAGCCATACAAAAGTGAGGGTACTGGACTTTAGGAGGGCTGACTTTGGCAAGATGGGAGAGTGCCTCAGAAAAGCACTAGCAAACAGGCTAGAAGGAGGTGTGGAGCAACAATGGGGAATCATCAAAACTGCCATCACAGAGGCAACAAGCCTTTGTGTGAAGCAAATAAACAAATCAAAACGAAATAAAAAGCCACTAAGGTTCTCAAAAGAGGTGGCTGTGAAAGTCAGGAAGAAAAAGATAGCATTCTGGAAGTATAAGGAAACACAGAAGGAGCAAGACAGAGAGTTGCACCAGTTAAGGCAGAAGGAAGCAGGGAGGGAAGTCAGAATAGCAAAGGCCCAAACTGAGGAAAAGATAGCCAACTCTGTTAAGAAGGGGGATAAAACCTTTTATAGGTACATTAGCGAGCGTAGAAAGACAAAGGGAGGGATAGTGAGGCTGAATAGAATGAACGGTGGGTGGGCAGAGGGGGACAGTGAAAAAGCAGGGATACTGAATGAATATTTCTGCTCAGTATTCACAAAAGAGGAGGGGGAAGTGCCTAATCCAATTAACAGAAGCGCTCTTGATAGGGGGGTTGATCGCAGTCCTTTCACAGAAGAAAGGGTTCTGCAAGAACTCCTAAAACTGAAGGTGGACAAAACAATGGGTCCTGATGGAATTCACCCCAGAATTCTAAAAGAATTAAGGGAGGAACTAGTGAAACCACTGGCTACTCTTTTTAATAAATCATGGGAGGATGGTGTGGTACCCGAGGACTGGAGGAAGGCAGATGTGATTCTCCTTCACAAAAGTGGGACCAAGACAGAGGCAGGAAACTCCAGACCTGTCAGTCTGACCTCTGTGGTAGGGAAAGTGATGGAGTCACTTCTGAAGGAAAGAATAGTTGAGTACCTAGAGGCCAGTGGAGCACAGGATCCAAGGCAGCATGGGTTCACAGCGGAAGGTCATGTCAGACAATCTAATAGATTTCTTTGACTGGGTGACCAAAGTAGTAGACCAGGGAGGGCTGTGATATGGCCTACCTAGACTTTAGCAAGGCATTTGACACAGTCCCCACAAAAGATTAATAGTCAGATTAACCAGCCTGGAATGGGTCCCAAGGTGGTAGCCTGGTAAAACATTGGCTGAACAACAGGACACAGAAGGTAATTGTAAATGGAGTCCACTCTGAAGAAAGAGGGGTTACTAGTGGGGTACCGCAGGGTTCAGTATTGGGTCCAGTCCTTTTTAATGTCTTCATCAGTGACATTGCAGAGGGACTGGAAGGAAAAGTATTCCTTTTTGCTGATGACACAAAGATCTGCAACAGGGTTGATACACAAGGAGGCGTGGAAAGGATGAAAAGGGGCTTGGCAAGGTTGGAGGAATGGTCAGAAGTATGGCAGCTAGGATTCAATGCAAAGTAGTGCAAAATAATGCACCTGGGAAACAAGAACCCAGGAGAAGAATACACAATGGGTGGGGAGGTAGTAACAACAACAAAAATGGAAAGGGACCTGGGGTAATCATATCAGATGATCCTAAGGTAAGTAAGCAATGTGAGTAGGCAGTAGGGAGGGCTGGGGGGATACTAGGATATATAGGGAGAGGCATCAGCAGTAGAAAACAGGAAGTTGTTACCCCTCTGTACAGACAGCTGGTGAGACCCCATCTGGAGTACTGTGTCCAGTTCTGAAGACCCCATCTCCGCAAGGACATAGACAGGATAGAGGCAGTTCAGAGGAGGGCAACTAAAATGGTGCAGGGTCTGCAAGAGAAGCCGTATGAGGAAAGACTAAAGGAGCTTTAATATGTATACCCTTGAGGAAAGAAGGGAGAGGGGGACATGATAGAAACTTTTAAGTACCTTAGTGGAATCAACAAAGTCCAAGAGGGTAGCATCTTTCAGAAAAAGAGACTTGCAAGAACAAGGGGACACAATTTAAAGATAGAAGGAGGGCGGTTCAGGGGCAATGTGAGAAAGTATTATTTCACAGAGAGGGTAGTAGATGCATGGAACAGCCTTCCTGAGGAGGTTGTGGGGTCTAAAACTGTGGGAGAATTCAAGAATGCATGGGACAGACATAAGGCAATTCTTGTGGAGGGTAGGAAGAAATAGGCTGTTGGTTAACTAGGATCTGCGGCCTATCCTGTAGGTAGGGAAATGGACAGACTAGATGGGCCTTTTCTGCCGTCAGTCTATGTTCCTATGTTCTCCAAAGTGATTTCACTCCCAGTTCTTTCTATTCTTGTCACTGAAGATAAGGCATTGTGTTATTTTTATGTAAAGTTAATTCCACCTCAAATTTTTCTGACCTGCTTGTAGATGGAAAACTCGTTATCTGGGATTTTGCTGGGCAAATGGAGTATTACTTTACCCACTCCCTGCTACTGGCAACAAGCAGTGATAACGTGGTCTACTTGGTCGTGTTCAGCTTGGAAAACATCCACTGTGACAGAGACGGGAACCAGTCCAAGGCACTCAGTCAGGTAAGAACGAAGCAAGAGGCATACTGTCCTTCATTTTCCATTAAATTAGTGTTTTGTCAAACTGTGAGATCCTAGTATTGGGCCCAGGGTACAACAGTTACATGTTGTACTGCCATGTAGGAGACCCAAGTTTGCTTGCAAACTGGAATCCTTCATTGGGGGCCAGGCGTGTTGCAGAAGTGATATGCTTGGCTTCTGGAGGAGAAGGGCGCATGCCATCCAGTATTCATGACCTACCCATCCTACTGACAGATGAGCCACATAGTTTACCTCTCTGAAGGCAGCCACTAACCTCCCATTCAGTAGACAGGTTTAATCACAGCTAGTCCTATTGAGGTGAAGGACTTTGAACAAGGTTGAAAAATTGGGAGCATAAAAATACTCAAAAAAGAAACAGAGTCCTGTCACTTAAATTTTTAGTTAAGATTACTCATAAATAAAACCACCAAACATGATACTCTCCAGAGTGTCATAGCTATAATCATAAACAAGATTTGTTTGGTGTCAGTAAGGCTGGTCTTTCTTTTTTATATTGTTATCTTTCTTTATTTTTGCAGGAGGCTTTACTGTCTCATATTATGAGGACCACATCCAACATCAGTTTTACAGATTTGCCCACAGGGAGGACTTTGATGTAGTGGCACTGCTTCTACCCAGTACCATGGAATAAGTTTCATCCCCTGAGCACCAAACTCACTTAGAGACCCCCCACTTACCATTTTTACTTTAATTTTCTGATGATCCTGGTTGGATACTGGACCCAGGGGGCAACAGACTTCTAGGAAAACGTAAACTGAACCTACAAGCTCAAATGGGCAGACTGGGTGGGCCATAGGCCCTTATCTGCCGACACTGTCTGTGTATCTATGTTAGGGGGAGAGATCCAGCTCACTCATGCAGTCGTGAGGGCCAGGTGGGACTTGACCCTCCCCAAAGCTGCAAACCCCGAAGCAAGATATGGAGCAGCTCACTCGTGAGGGCCAGGAGGGACTCTGCCCTCCCCAAAGCCGCAAACACTGAAGCAAGATACGGAGCAGGTACGCGGTGTGCTGTAAGGCATGAAAGGGAACTAGCAGTTCTAGGGACGTGGATATGTTGCTTAAGCCACACTGTCTGGCAGATTCCTTGCTGCTTTAAATCTTGCTGGAAGGTCTTCAAGCTGGCTCCTCCCACCCACCCTGGTGGTAAAACCCTCTGTTCCGCCCCATGACGCCAGATCTTCCTTACCGCTTGGAAGCTCAGGTTCCCTCCTTAGCGTTCTGCGTTTTAGGCCTGGATCCTAATTCGGAAGTTCCGAAAATAATTTTAAAATTCTCTAGACTTATGTCTTCATCTTCCCTTGCGGCTGCGATGGATAAATCCATTCCCGTCTTCCATCGGTGCCTTTGCAGGCAGAAAATGTCCCGGACCGACCTGCACTCCACGTGCGTCTATTGCATGGGTCTTGCTCATGATCCGCAGGCCTGCGACCTCTGCAAATCCTTTACGGCTTCGGTTCTGGAAGACCGCGCTGCCCAACTCCATCTGGGGCACCCCAAGCAACGGTACCCATGGGTGAAGTCGAAGAATGCCCATTGGGCGGTGTCCGCGGCTGAGGGGTCCATGGAGCAGTTGATTGCCCTTGAGGAGGAGGCGGCCCAGGCCGCGTCTTCTTCCTCCTCGGCCTTGGCGTTTATCCCGCTCTTCTTGGGCTCCTCCTACACTGCTTCTTTCAAGGAGCTTTGACAGTCCCTGTCCACCAAGGGAGAAGGACCCTCGGGACGCTCAAGTAGGTCGAAGAAAAAGGAACCGAAAGGTAAGTCCCACCATCGACGTTCCTGGGAGTGGGAGAGATCCCCTTCACCGGACCGTCGGCTCTCGACTTCGGTCGAGATTGCTGCTAAGGCTGCTGGCTTCACGGTGTCCCCATCAGGTCAGTTGACTGAGACACCGTCGATGCGGCTCGATATTTTCTCGACTGTTGGATGGGTTGTTCACTTGAGAAGTCGACAACCTTCTTCTTCACCGGTGGTAACGAGACTTGCCTGCGTTCTGTGCCGAAGTCCCGGTCAAGGACCCTGAACTGAGGATGAGCGGGTTCTCCTCCCTCTTCAACCCACTGTCGCTGACCCTGAAGGTCTCGGTCTCGGTCCTCTTTCATGTCGGGTAGATCCTGCCGACTTCGTCGTTCTCGGTCCTGGCATCATGGAAAGCGGCATCGCTGCTCGTCCTCTTCGGAGGATAGGCTCTGACGCAAGTTGCATCCGCGCTATGAGGACATGATGTGGTGACAACTCTTGGTAGCTGGTAATGAGCCAACTCCGTCGCCTTCTCCAGCCATTAAGTGGTTGTCACCCGAATGACTGAAGCAACCCCCCATTGTAGTCGAGGAGCTGACCCTGGCACCGGTTGCTTGGCCAAAACCAGCTGCTCCACCCATTGCGGTGGAACCACCGCCTCCTCAACCTAAGACTGGGGCCCCGACCAAGGATTTTCGGTCGGGTCAGGGCTTGCCCTACGGGTTGTCGGTCACCCTCACTCCCAGTCAGCCTCAGCAAGTGGAGGGTGGCTCAGGAGGCCGGCAGCTGTTCGCGGACTCCTCGGAGTCCGATGACTCCTCATTGTACTCCAGGCCCCTTCATCTGGAATCTACAAAGGGTCAGTCGGTGGACAAGAACCCATCCTCGTTTCTGGGAATCCTTCAGCTCATCTCAGAGTCCACTGGGATGCAGCTCGAACCCGTACAGAAATGGACCAGATATCCCCTCACGGAGATACTGGACTGAGGGGATTCTCCCACGGAGGCCTTCCTTGTGGCCGAAGCCATTGTTGGCCCGGCCCTGGAGTTGTGGCAGTGGCCTGCATCCTGTCCTGCACCTTCGGCCAGGATGGCTCGCCAATACGCAGTGCCCACCGGTTCCCTCTCCGGTTTTTCGGAGCACCCCTCTGCGGAGGAGCTGGTGACCAGTAGCATTTTCCGGCGTTCCGGGAACGCTCTGGACGTGGACAACCGCCCGACAAGGAGTCCAGAAAGCTTGACTTCTCGGGGCGGAAGGTTTTCGCTGCTTCCTCCCTAGGTCTTCGACAGACTAGCTCGGCTGTGCTGAGAACACATTTTTCACACGCCATTATGGGTTCCCTGGATGAGGTGATTCCTCATCTCCCGGCTGACCTTTAGATGACGGTCAAGCAGGTGTGGGATCAGGGAAGGGCAGTGGCCAAACAACGGTTCCAGACTGCTTCGGATATTGGAGACTCTTGTGCCCGGTCAGTAGTGGCTGCAGTAGCCATGCGCCGCAGAGCTTGGCTACTGATTTCCACCTTCACAGCGGATACCCAGCACAAGCTGGCAGATGTTCCCTTCCTGGGCACCGACTTGTTCAGGCCAAGGGTGGAAGGCCATCTCCAGAGAATTGAGAAGTCCAATACCACCTTGGACTCAGTCACGTCTGCTCAGAAGGACAACGGCCGCCAGCAGCAGCGTAAACCCTTTCACCCTTCCGCCCCTGTGGCACGTCTGGCCCAGCAGCACCAGCAACAGGGCCAGCAGGCTCACACTTGGCACCCTAAGGCCAAGTCTGCCGCTTCCTCTAGTAGGAAGCCTGGAGGGGAAAAGTCAGGCGGCCCCTCGGCTGGCCCTTCCTCCAAATGCCCAGTGGCGGGTTGAAGGTGTGCCCCCAACCTATCATCCTCCTCTCAGGTTTCCCCATGGGGGATGGCTCCGCCACTTCCTTTCCACCTGGTCCGCTATCACCATGGACCTTGGGTGCTGGAAGTGGTCAGCAGACTCGCCCTGAATTTAGCAGTCCCCTCCCTATCGAGCCGTCGCCTCAATGGGGGCAATGGGTTCCACGAGTTTTCTCTGTCTGCCTCGCCGCCGACATTGCTCTGCTCCTCCAGAAGGCAGTAATCAGCGAGGTTGCTGGATCCTCCCTCCTCCAAACCCAGGGGTTTGTGTCCAGGTACTTCCTGGTCCCAAAGCGGACGGGGGGCTGGCACCCCATTCTCAATCTGCATGACCTGAACAAGTTCCTAAGGCCACGCACCTTCAGGATGGTCACTCTGGCTCAGATCATTCCATCCTTAGAACTAGGCATGTGGTTTTGCTCTCTGGATCTCCAGGACACGTTTTCCGTCCCATCTGTCCATCTCATCAGCGATCTCCTCCTCAAGAGCAGAGGGATCACTTTACGAGTTCCGGGCCATGCCCTTCGGCCTTTCTCCAGCTCCCAGGGTCTTCACCAAATGCATGGCAGTGGTGACAGCATTTCTGCGGCACCGAGAGGTCCAGGTGTACCCTTACCTGGACAACTGGCTGATTGCAGCCCTCTCCAGGTTGGAGGTGGAGTGGTCCAGGGATCTGGCCCTCCAGGTGTGCTCTCAGATTGGCCTCCTGATCAACAAGGCCAAATCGGAACTCGAGCCAATGCAGGTGATTCTATTCATCGGGGCAGAGCTCGACTCTCTTCGAGCTAGAGCCCGGCTCCCGGCGGACAGGGCCAGGTCTTTTCCTCCTTTGCCCAATCATTTCGGCAATTCGCCCTACCTGGGATTCTCTACACCTTCTGGGCCTCATGACGGCCTGCACCAGCGTGGTCCATTGGGCCCGCTGGCATATGCGCCCCTGCAATGGGGGGCTGGCCCGCCAGTGGTCACAGCGCTCCGGTCCTTTGGACCAGCCAGTGACCGTGACCCAGAAGATGTGGGATGACCTGCAGTGGTGGCTCGTCCCAGCTCATCAGCAGGAGGGAATCCCGTTTGTCCGCCCTGAGCCGACGGTCACTCTTATGACCGACGCCTCTCTGGTGGGTTGGGGTGCTCATCTGGGGGATCTCCGGGCCCATGGCCTCTGGTCCCCTCAGGAGTCTCGATGCCATATCAACCTGCTGGAGCTTCGAGTGGTTCGACTAGTCCTCACCGCCTTCGCTCCGATTGTACGGAGTCAGGTGGTTCAGGTCCAGACGGACAACACCACGACCATGTACTATCTCAACCATCAGGGCGGTACGCACTCCTTGCCTCTGTGCAAGGAAGTTCTCCACATTTGATCTCTCATGATCAGCCTGGAGGTGGATCTCCTAGCCATCCATGTGGCAGGAGCCTCTAGCTGTCTGGCCGATGCCCTCAGCCGGATAGGCGCTGCATCTCACGAGTGGTCTCTCCTGACAGAGGTAGTGCAAGACCTGTTCTCCCATTGGGGCACCCCTCGGGTGGACCTGTTCACCTCCAGGGAGAATGCGAAGTTGAGGCTGTTTCATACCTGCCCCCCTCAGCAGGGCTCACTGCAGGGGGGATGCCTTCTCGAGGCCGTGGACCCCGGGCCTCTTTTAAGCCCTCCCTCCATTTCCCTTGATCCACAAGGTGCTTCTCAAGGCAAAGAGGGACAAGGCACACGTGATTCTGGTAGCCCCAGACTGGCCCTGCCAGTTCTGGTATCCAAATCTCCTCAGCCTCAGCTCCAGGCTCCAGAGGCGGCTTCCAGCCCACCCGGACCTGATCTCAGTCGACAAGGGGAAGGTTCTCCACCCGGACCTTCAATCCTGCACCTGACGGCCTGGTTCCTGAGTGGCTAGAGTTCCAGGCCTTGGGTCTTTCCGACGAGGTCCTCATCATCGTTGAGGTGTCCAGTAAGGAGTCGACCAGAAAATGCTATGCCTTCAAATGGAAGAGATTCTCCATTTGGTGTCAGGACAAGGGGTTGGACCCCTCTTCCTGTCCATTGGCTAGTATTTTGGACTACCTGTGGTCCCTTTCTCAGCTAGGGCTTCAGTCAACGACCCTTAAGATGCACCTGGCAGCTATCTCTGCTTACCGGGCGTGGGCCGGCAAGCAGTCGGTGGCGCAGGAGAAAGTGGTCGGGTGCTTTTTCAAAGGCCTAGACCACATATCCCCTCCAGTGCAAGAATGACCACCTCTGTGGGATCTACTGCTGGTATTGGCTAAGCTCATGGGCAAGCCATTTGAACCGATGCACAGGTGTGACATTTCTCACCTGTCGTGGAAGACCACCTTCTTGGTGGCTAGAACGTCAGCCAGAAGGATGGGAGAGCTTTCAGGCGCTTTCCATCGAGTCTCCCTACCTGGTGTTCCACAGGGACAAGGTTGTCCTTCGCCCCCGCCCGAAGTTCCTTCCAAAGGTGGTGTCGAAGTTTCACCTTAACCAGGTGTTGACTCTGCCAGTGTTCTACCCCAGTCACACTTCGAAGGCCGAATATAGGCTCCATACTTTGGACCCTAGAAGGGCGCTCGCTTATTATAAGGAGTGGACGGCTGAAGTTTGGGGAGAGGTTCGCCAGCTGTTTGTCACCTACGCTGAAGCCGCACCTGGCAGACTTGCAGCCAAGCAGACGATAAGCAGGTGGGTCACCTCCTGCATAGATCTCTGCTATAGGTTGGTGGGCATGGAGCCTCCCAAAGTAATAAGAGCTCATTCTACCCGCCATACCACTGCTTCGGTGGCTTCTTCTAGGGATGTCCCTGTCCAGGAAATCTGCAGGACTGCTACCTGGAAGTCAGCACACACCTTTATTTCCCATTACCACATTGACCTAGAGTCACGCTGGGATGCTGGTTTTGGGACCTTAGTTCTCCAGTCCTTATTTCCCAAGTAGGGGGTGCGCGCCTTGCCTCCCTCCTCCCGGAGAACTGCTAGGAGTCTGCCAGACAATGTAGACTGAACAAAATATACACGTCCCGAGAAATACAGGTTACTCACCTGTAGCAGGAGTTCTAGGAGTGGTAAATGTTGTTCATGCACACAACCCACCCGACCTCCCTGGCTTCGACGCACAACCTGGCTTCCAGCGGGCTAGATCTGGTGTCATGGGGCGGAGCCGAGGGTTTTACCACCCAGGTGGGTGGGAGGAGACAGCTTGAAGACCTTCCGGTAAGATTTAAAACGGCAAGGAACCTTCCAGACAGTGTGGATGAACAACATATACCACTCCTAGAACTCCTGTTACAGGTGGGTAACCCGTATTTTTGAACTGTGTTTTGGCGCCAAGTTCAAACTTGGGTTGCCCCAGCTGAAACAGCAAACGGACAAATAATTTTCAGACTGAGCATTCGTTTTTCAGTTACATGAGATTTTCTCATTTAAAGTCATCAGATAACTGTAGATTGTTTTTAAAAGTACTTTTCTAGCCCCATGTGGCTATAATTTATGCCCCTGCATTGGGTACATTCAATTAATTAATGCTCCACATGCATATGGGGTTCCTTTGAATGCGCCCTAGCTTTCCTAGAGAATAAACTAGGATTAGTCCTTTACATTTTCTAACTCTTTAAGGCCTGCCGGCATTGATATCAGTTGCAAATGCAACTGTTTATTTTATGCTGATATTGGTAGCAGTGAGAGCTTAGCTATGGTATCACATTCTTATTATTTGTGTAGCCCTGTAACTTCAATTGATCGTTAAATTGTACTCTGCTTGGCTCAAGACTGTGTTTTAACTCTTACTACTGTAAATAAGGCTGTTTGGGCACCTGATTAATTGCAGCTATTTTATTTATTTTTTCCAGTCAGTCAAAACTTGATTTAACTGTAAACTTGGCTAGACACAGGTCCCTCTCAAGGGTGTAGCTACTGATACTCCAAGTAAGCCATTGCATACCAAGTTTAGTAGCAGGGGGTAGCAAACAAGTTTTCCAGCATTGCTGTGCTCTGTCCATCACGCTTAAAGAGCCCCAGACATCGTTGTGACAACTTTGAGAAAATGTAATATTTAGCACAAGTGAGCTCATATTTTAATATTGTTTCTCTATTTCTCATTCTTTTTTATTACTATGGACATGTGCATGTAAACAGGATCACTGCCGTATCTGTTCTGGCTGCATACCTACATATGACATCACAGTTCTGTTTATGACAGCACAGCCTGCTGCTGTGGGGATAACTATGATGCCTTAAATGGGGGATTATTTTCTTTATTTATTTAAAAATTGGTAACCGGGAAAAGCACCATGACCAGAAGCTCGTTTCCAGATGCAACCTGGATTATGATGTCATAGGTAGGATAGCAGAAAGAGCAGATAAAGTCTAAGGGACAGTAAGCCTCTTTCATACAGCTGTCCTCGGTAATAAAGAAAAAAGGTAAATAATAATAGAAACTACATGAAATATAAACTGAACTGTCTAAATCTCACATTTTTTCCAAATTTTTCTCACGGTGTCAGGGGCTCTTTAAATTCCTTTGCTTGGCTTCACAGGCTTTTTCTTTTCTCTTTCAGCTTTGTTTTTGAGGGGCGGCAGAGTGGACTGCAGACATTGAAGCTGAAAGTCTCAATTAGGTCTGCATGGTCCGCCTGCATAGTGATTGGCTGAGGCACCTAGTAGAGGGTGTGGCAAGTCTGGGGCGGTGAGTTTAAATGCCCCAGCAAAGTTAGAATCCATACTGTTAGTTCATTTGTACTGAGAGTGAGTGAAGCAGTAGAAGAACTGAGGAGCAGCAGACGGAAGAACAGACTCAGAGCCAGCTTAAAGGATGAAGACTTCATGTGGACTGTCAAGTAGAGTGAATCTGCCTACCTGCAGAGAGAGAGAGAGAGACAGAGAGAGAGAGACAGAGAGACTGCCATTGTCTTGGACTTGTGGTACAGTCAGTGGTGTTTACCAGTGGACAGCGAGCACCACACTAGCAGACAGACAGCAGGTCTAGTGTGGGAATCATCTGAGTGGAGCCAGGAATCTTGGACTCAAGTCATGGGGGGTAGCAGTATGGCAGGTTGGTGTACAAATCTGAAATGCCTGGCTACACCCCGGTCCCTCTCCATTTTTGCCAGCCCCTCCCCTGTTCCAACCACCTCCCTTCTGTGTACCTCATTTAACCAGGTTTGTCTTCTGCTTCTCCAGCAGCCCACTCTTGTGGTCGTGAGGGCCAGGTAGGACTCTGCCCTCCCCAAAGCTGCAAACCCCGAAGCAAGCTACGGAGCAGGTATGCGGCCAGTCCACTTTACCATTTGCTGGTTATCAGCATCCACCACTTGAGGCAGCAACATACGTTAACCACCACCTACTAGTTGTAGTCCAACATGTGGATTGCAGGGCTAACAGCAATTTTTCTTCTCGCACCACTAGCCTCGCTACCCTCTCCTCCTTCCCGGTGGAGCAGCCTTGCCTGCCACAATTACTCACCCTATCCTCCCCATCTCCTCCCTCCCTATTCCCCTGCAAATAAATTTGCTGGCTGGTTCTTCAGTCCTCCCGCTCTCTTTCCACGCCGGTTTAACTACCCTCAAAGTACATGCCAGAGCCTCCTCTGCAGCCACTAACCAGTCAACATCTTCTTATCACAGACTTTTTTGGGGACTGCCAAAAAGTAAGTACATTATTACCCTGCTGCTCCTGTTATCCGGGGACATCAAACGCAACCCTGGACCTAACCACCACCCCACTTGTCCAGATATGGCCCCTCGTCTCGCACTGCCCTGTAGCCTTAAACTCGAGCACCTAAATATCTGCAGCATTATAAACAAAATTAGCTTGCTGCAACCTACTATCCTCTCACTTAGACCAGACACACTGTCAATTTCTGAAACATGGCTGAAGCCACACAATCAAGATGCTGAATTCACAATTTCGGGCTACTCTATCATTCGACAAGACCGCCCAGGCACAAAGAGAGGTGGTGGAGTTGCTATGTGCATCAACTCCTCACTCCAGTTTACACCTGTCCCGCGCCCAGACCCACGCACACCATCAGTGCCATACTAGTCAAACTGTCCCTCGCCCACACCTGCCCCATATTTATTGCAGGATCTTACTGCTGTCCTGATGCAACCACGCCGTCCATCTTGGAACACCTGAACACCCTTACAACACTGGCCTCTGGGGGGCGAGTTATATATACTCGGCGACTACAACCAAAATTGGCTCTCAAGCAGCAGCTCCAGGCTGAAAAACCAGGTGGCATCTTTAAACCTGTCCCAACAAACCACAGAGCCCACTCGCCTCAGCCACAAATCATCTAACCACACTCTCCTGGACCGCCTCAGGTGCTGGGACTCCCTTAAACCATAATATGATATACTAGTTAAAATCCATCATCTAAAGCAACCCCCACGAGCCATCCTTAGTAGATCCTTCAAATCCCTGGACTTAGCATCTCTCCTAAATGACTTGTCTAGCATGGAATGGCATACATCCCCAGGGCTAGTTCTGTGCGATTCTGCCTGGGAGTTTTTCAAGACCAGGTTCACCGCTGTTTGGAACTCACATGCCCCTCTCAAATGCGCACGGGTGGGGGGTTCCCACCTGCTATGGATTACCACGGACATTATGTCTCTCCTCGAAGACAGGGATGTAGCCTGGAAGACTTTCAAGGTCTCCAGCTTTCAGGGGCACCTACTAAAGTATTGTGCACTATGCAATGCCTGTACCATGCCGATCTGCAGGGCAAAGGCAAAATACTTCAGTGACACATTTAAGACTAACTTAAGCCAGCTAGCAAAATTTTGGAAGGTGGTCAAAGCCCTTTCTGCCCCTCCCTCTCAATCCCCCACCCCTTCTCTAACCGTAGGCTGCTCCACAATTAAGAACCCCGTCGAAGTGGCCTCTCATTTCAATTCTTTACTGAATGCACCTCGTCACTTCTGACTGGTCTCACTCCTGACCCTCACCCCCCCCTCTAAAAAAGCTCCCCCAGTTGGCACCCTCTTTGCCTTCCATCAAACTTCCCCCACTGAAGTCTACAAAGCCTTATTTGCCCTAAATCCCGCCAAGAGTAAATGCCCTACTGGTCTGGACTCCAGATTGTTATATCTGTCGGCTCCTACCATCGCCATCCCCCTGGCATCCCTCTACAACCTCTCATTCTCCCTAGCCACTATTCCCACCGAGTGGAAGCATGCCACAGTCATCCCACTTCCCAACGGCAGGGATCCCTCCACTCCTGATAATTACCACCCGATTTCACTCCTTCCTATCCTGGCCAAAATCCTCAACTCTCCCCTATCTTGATTCCTCTTCTTTTTTCACTCCTTACCAGTCTGGCTTTAGGAAGTCCCACTCCACCACCACCTGCCTCTTAAGACTCATGGACTTCATCCTCACTGGTATGGACAGGGGCCATATTACCTCAGCCATTTTTGTCAACCTGGCTAAAGCTTTCAACACTGTTTCTCACTTACGTCTCCTGTCCAGAGTCTCTCACACAGGGCTCTCAAAGCGTGGCCACCAGCTGATTTCATTCCTACCTCTTAGGTCGATCCCAATCCATCAGAATTGACAGCACCACCTCTGCTTCCCTTCCTGTTTCCTCTGGTGTTCCACAAGGCTCAGTCCTTGGCCCGCTTCTGTTTTCAGTCTTCCTCAACGACCTGCCCTCTGTCTGCCCACACACATCCATTCACATGTACGCAGATGATACAGTACTGTACACATCCAGCCCCTCATCCCCCAATGTAGCGACCAGACTCCAGCAGGAATTCAACGCAGTTCAGCGCTGGTTTCACTCTAACCAGCTTTCTCAATGCCAAGAAAACTATCTCTATAACCTTTGGCATGAAGCAGAGACTTTCAAGGCTACCCTTCACACCCTGGACAGGACTACTCTAGAGACTTGCACCTCCTGCAGATATCTCAGGGTCTGGCTTGACCAGCACCTAGACTTCTCTGCTCATATTGATGCCATCCACAAAAAGCTACACCCCAGGTTAGGTGCTCTTTATCGCAGCTGTGGAAGTATCCCACTGCCGGCTCGCCGTGCAATTGTGCAGAGGATGATTCTCTCCATTTTTGACTATGGGGACACAGGGCTGGATTCACAAAGCCCATTTTATTAAGCAGCCGTAGCCCATTCCTGCAGCTGCGGCCGTCGCCCTGACGACCCCACCCGCAGGCAGCCGTAGATCGTGGAGCCAGTCGTAATCCGGCTCCACCTTTGTGAGTACCTGCAGCTGTGGGTAACCTGTGGATCCGCAAGTCGCCACCGACTTGCGCTGCATTTTACCCGCAGCTGCAGGTATTTCTGGGCATCTGTGAATCCTGCCCATAGTCTATAGTGCCACCCCAAAGTCCACCCTAGCCAGACTGGACCCCCTCTTCCATTCCGTCTGTCGCTTTGCTCTTGACTGCTCTCCTAACGCTCATCTCCGTGTCCTGTATCGCAACCTAGGCCTCCCCTTGTTGCAGGATCGGCACCTGTCCCATGGTGCCAGCCTCACAGCCAAATACTGGTCGCAGTCCGTCCCTCTCGCCTTATCTCACCTCTGTCCTTTCAGCCCATTCCCTGCAGGGGCTATGCCCTGAGAAATAATGACTCATGCTTATTGTGCATTCCATGCATGGGCACCTCGGCAGGCCAGGCAGCCTTCACTCATCACATGCCTAAACTCTGGAACATGCTCCCCTCTGATATCCGGCACGCCTCCCCTAGTGAACAACTTAACTCCCTTCTCAATTCAGTTCTACCCCATCTGCACATGCATCCACGCGAGCCCAAAACTTGGTGAACAGACCCGTCCGAAATAGGGCAGATACCCTTATTATGCTTTGTTCTCGATTTCTTTCTCTGCCATATGTCCCGACATACAGTAGTAACCTAATCTTGTTATTCTCCTACCTGTACAACAGCCTGTTTAAATGCACCCTACCCATGAAGTTTCTATTGCACTGTTATGTTGTAATAGTCTTGATACTTACTGGCACTTGATCCTGTCTGGCTGTATTGTTTTGTTTCGCCTGTAATGTGTTTGACCACGTACATTATGTGTTCTCCCTCTTCCCCTACCCCCAGGGCGTATCTGTAATCAAGCAGTAGTCTGCTCAGCATGCCTCCCTGGTAAAACCTTTTAATAAATAAATAAGTAATAAATAAATTCCCTGACGGACTGGGTTGGGCACCAGACCTGTCAGGTAATTGATGGGAGAGGGACAGATGATTTTTGTTCCCTGATGGTCCTGGGTGGGTGATCAGACCTGTAAGGTTGTTGAGGGGATGTGAGCAGAGTTTTTTGGTTTTTTTATTATTATTCACTGATGGTTTGAGTTAGGCCCTGGATTTAATCAGGTAGTTGGGTGGAAGAGGAAGGAGGAATTGTTTTTTTTTTCTCTAATAGATCGTACTGGGCACTGGACCCATTAGTTAGTAGGGGAGGGGAGGCCAGTTTTTCCTTTATTCCCAGATGGGCTGGATTGGGCACTGGACCCATCAGCTAGTTTGCAGGAGTGGGACAGATTTGTTTTAATTCCCTGACAGGCCAGGCTGGACACCAGATCATTCTGCTGTGGAGCAAGCTGGGTTGGAGCCTAGCCTGCATACGAACATACGAAATTTGCCAGCAGATAAAGGCCTAGAGGTCTATCAAGTCTGCTCGAATGTGCAGCTAGCACCCCTTATTCTGCAGCTGCCCCTCCCTTCCACCCTTCCCCTTCATTAACCCTCCCCTTGTCCTGTCCCATCCTCGTTTGAAGCAGTCCACTGTTCTACTGCATACCACTTCAGCAGGCAACGCATTCCACCCAGCCACCACCCTCTCTGTAAAAAAGTGTCTCCTCATCTCCCTCCTGAACCTTCCATGCTTCAGTCTCATATCATGGCCCCTGGTGGCCCTCCCCTCTCTTACTTTAAACAGCCCCTCTGTACCCGTCTTGTTTATTCCTTTCATGTATTTAAAGGTTTCCATCATGTCACCCCGTCTCTCCTCTCCTCTCCTCCAGTGAGTACATGTTCAACTCCTTCAACCTTCTCTCATATGATAAGTCCCCCAGCCCCCTGATCACCTTTGTCACTCTGCGCTGCACCCCCTCCAGTAACTTAATGTCCTTGTTCAGATACGGATGCCAGTACTGCACGCAGTACTCCAGGTGTGGTCTAACTAATGACATATACAGTGGCAGAATCACCTCCTCCCTCCTCAAGGATATTCCCCTTGCAATACAACCCAGCATTTTGTTGGCCTTTGCAGCTGCCTTCCTACATTGTGCCGAGTTGTTCATTGACCCTGTAATGAGCACACCCAGATCCTTGTCCTCCTCTGTCTGGGCTAGCTGCACTCCCCCTAACTGTCAACCCTGGGCATGTGCATTGCCAGCTACCAGGGCTATTTTTCTCAATATGAGTATGTTCTTTGGTATTCGCTCAAAGCAATGGTAGAAGATCTTCCCAATTCAGATGTTAACTCAGAGCTACTTCAAACCATAACTAGGGGTATCGAGTCCATTAACCAACAGGTTAAGGCTGCAATTGACGCCTTCGATACCACTTCCCGGGCGGCAGCTGGCATTTGCGCCCATCGCCACTCTTGGCTGCGTACTTTGGGCTTCACGAATGACACCCAACAGCAAGTCATGGCCTTACCATTCGACGCTATGTATCTGTTCGGACCTCAAGTGGAGCAAGCACTAGAGGCCACACTGAAGACTAGGTCTGCCATTAAGACAGCCAGATCTGCGCCCGTCCCCTCTCGGGGAGGGGGGCAGTGGAAACAAGCGCCAGTTTCACAACCATCAGTCCTTTTGAGGCAAAGGCAGAGGAAGTTTTAACAGAAACCAAAACCCTCAGCCGCAAAAGAAAGCACAGCGGACGGCACAAGGCCTAAAAGCGCCCGGTGCCACCTTCTGAGTTTCCAGCCCAGGTCCCATCTCAGCTGCCCAAGGGGGACTCCTCTTCAGCAGTGGGAGGACGTCTGACGTAGTTCTGCCACCAGTGGAAATCTATAACATCAGACAAATGGGTCCTCAGAATATTCCGAGAGGCGTACTCTCTCAACTTTTCGGAAACCCCTCCGGATCATCCTTCCAAATGACAGCCCAGGCTGTCGGCGGTACAGTCAGATCTTCTTGCTTCTGAGGTACAAGGCCTTCTAAACAACAGGGTAGTAGTTCTGCTGGATTAGCAAAACACAGGCTTCTATTCCCATTACTTTCTGGTCCCAAAGAAAACTGGCAGCATGCGCCCTATTCTGGATCTCAGAAAGTTAAACAAGTTCCTACACAAGGAAAAGTTTAAGATGGTATCACTCTGTACCCTGCTACCTTTGATTCATCGACACGATTGGCTAACCTCCCTGGACATGCAGGATGCCTACCAACACATCCTCATACACCCAAAGTACCCCAAATACCTAAGGTTCGTGGCATTAGGTCAGCACTATCAATTCAGAGTCCTGCCCTTTGGGCTGTCCTCGGCGCCACAAATTTTTACAAAGTGTTGTGCAATTCTCGTGGTGCACCTCAGGAAAATCGGAATACAAGTGTTCCCATATCTGGACGACTGGCTCCTAGCAAGTCCCTACAGGCAAGAGACTCTGGAGGCCATGGCCACGGCCTTAGACTTCCTCACGTCCATGGGAGTCCTACTGAATCTCAGCAAGTCGCAGTTGTAGTCCTCCCAGAAGCTCTTCTTCATAGGAACTCTTCTGGACATCTCCTGTGTGAAGGCTTTTCTTCCAGAGGACAGAAGGAGCGATATCTTACAGATGGCCCGATACATCAGAGAACACAGTTTGGTTCGAGCTATCTTGATGCAACGAATGCTGAGCCTCTTGGCATCCTCAGTGTTCACTGTACCCTTGGTTTGTCTTCACATGAGAACCTCTCAGTGGATGCTCAGTGGTCCCCAACCACTCACCCTCAGTCCTTTGTCATCAAGGTGACGCAACCTCTGAAGAGGTCACTCACTTGGTGGTCTCAGGTGGACAACCTTCTGGAAGGATATTCCTTCGCCTCTCTGGATGATCAGATATCCTTTACCATGGATACGTCCCTGATGGGTTGGGGAGCTCACTGCTGGTATTTCCACACCCAGGGTACGTGGACTCAGGACGAGTCTCAGCTTCACATAAACATCCTGGAAATGAGAGCTCTCTTCTATACAGTGTGAGCTTTGAAGGACATACTCTGTCACAAGCAGGGCTTCAGTTAACTCCATTTTGGGAGTATTTGACTCCCAAAATTAAGGCAAAAACTTCCAAAATAAAGAAGGAGGAAGTCATTGACTTCCAAATGTAAAAAACTAAATTGGATGACTTCCAAAATTTAAGTCACAGAAGCTACGAAATTATGGATTTTTCTAAATGAAATTGTATTTTACAACTAGTACTTGTATTAACATCGATAAATTGATCCTTCTTCAAATACTGGCTTTCAAATTGTGGAATCGGGGAAGTATTTTGACTTCCAAAAAATTGGAATGACTTCCAGATTTTGACTCATGGAAGTATTTGACTTCCACAAAAAATAAATTAACTGAAACCCTGGTCACGAGAACATTCTCCTTCAAACAGACAACAGGGCAGTGATGTACTACATCAACAAACAGGGCAGTGCACACTCTTACCCATTATGCAGGGAAGCAATGAGAGTGTGGGAATGGTGCCTGGAGCACAAGGCTCTGATCCAGGCAGTCTACCTGCCAGGAGTACAAAACGAGTTGGCAGACCATCTCAGCAGAACGGAGGTGGATCCTTATGAGTGGTCTCTCAACTTAACCATCATTCAGTCACTATTCAAAGAGTGGGGAACCCTAGATCTAGACCTTTTTGCATCCCCACTCAATGCAAAACTGCCTCTCTCCTGCTCCAGAAATCCAGGATCTGGCATTTTTTTGTCAGGCTGTGGTGGACAGAATGCTTTCTGTACGCTTTTCCTCCTCTTTCCCTAATTCAGAGGGTACTACTCAAATTGGAGTCTCGGGGGCAGAATGATTCTCATTGCCTCCTTCTGGCATCGGCAGATATGGCTCCCACCACTCAACAGACTATCGGAAATCCCCCCGAAAACACTTTCCCTTCAGACAAACCTTCTGACCCAGGGTCCTGTGGTCCATCCCAACCTGAGGTCGCTTCACCTTCACGCTTGGCTCCTGAAGAGATAGAGGTGAATAGGTTCAATGTTTCTCGTACAGTTTCAGATATTTTTTTGGCTGCGTGTAAGCCAGCCACTAGAAAAATATGCACAGCTAAATGGTAGCATTTCTCTATCTGGTGTGCAAAATCCTCTTGGAACCCTTTTTCCTGCCCACTGAATAAAGTCTTGGAGTATCTTTTAGACCTCTCAAACACAGGTCTGCAGTACTCCACAGTCAAAGTTCATCTTTGTGCCATTTCGGCATATCATGAGCCAG
Organism: Neoceratodus forsteri; assembly: GCA_016271365.2. Classification (NCBI taxonomy): domain Eukaryota; kingdom Metazoa; phylum Chordata; order Ceratodontiformes; family Ceratodontidae; genus Neoceratodus; species Neoceratodus forsteri. The sequence goes on from CM028131.1 coordinate 113,627,246, forward strand.
TACTTTCCATGTCACTTGCTCAGTTGCCCGTAGTTAGGAGGTTTCTTAGGGATATTCTGCAGACTAGACCTATTAGACGTCCAGTTGCAGCCTGGGACATTAACCTTGCGCTAGACATGCTCACTCATAAACCTGTCAAGCCTCTAGCTACTTGCGAGCTGAAGTCCCTCACTTGAAAAACGGCCTTCCTGGTGGCCATTACTTCGGCCCGTAGAGTTTCTGAAATACATGCACTGGTCACGGACCCCCGGTACACTGTGTTTCACAAGGACAAAGTAGTTCTTAGGACTCATCCTAAGTTTCTCCCGAAGGTTGTCTCAGAATTCCATCTAAACCAACCTTTAGTCCTTCCTACCTACTTTGCGAACTTCCAGAATGAAGGGGAGTGTACCCTTCATTTGCTGGATGTTAAGAGAGTTTTGTGGTTTTATCTTGATAGAATGAAAGAAATTCGCAAGGCTCAACAACTGTTTTCTTCCTTCAGCGAGACCTGGTTGGGTCAACCTGTTGCTATCAGATGCATTTCTGTGTGGCTGGTGGCTTGCCTTTGCCATTGCTATTCTATGGCACAGGTCAAGCTGGAAGGCAGAGTGTACGCTCACTCTACCAGAGCAGTCACGGCATCTCTGGCGGAAATCCGTAGCGTGCCCATTGCAGATATTTGCAATGCAGTTGCTTGGAGCTCCGTGCATACTTCCATTAAACACTACGCCTTGGATGTCCACGCTAGACGACATCTGTTGTTTGACAGGACCATTCTTAATGGACTTCTGTCCTAAGCACGTGAGCTCTTTATCTCCTGCCGCCTGTCTCGGGGGATTATTTAGCTCGGTACTCTCCCATTAGTGTGAATGAGTGGTGGAGACTTTATGTCCAGGAAGATATGGAAATTACATACCTACCGTAATTCTTTATCTTCTTGCATGGAGTCTCCACCACTCATTCACAAGCCCACCCACCATCCCCCGAGCTCACTTCTCTGTTTATGGTCTTCACTCCCTCAGTGGCTGAGCTGTGAAGACTTTATTCTTGACCTTTCTTACACGGGTCATTCTGACTATCTTATGTCCGATTTTTAGGTTAGTCCTTCTAGGTTAGATACACTGCACCTCTTCGGAAAAAAGGGTACTGAGGCGGATGGAGGGTTGACGCTGAGATAGTCATTACCGCACGCGCCGGGCTCACGGTGCTGCTTCCTTGCGGCTCCATCTCAGGCGCCGGCCCATCTGAAAAAGTTTGCTCCTGTTGGGTCCTAGCACCTCCGGCTTATTCCCATTAGTATGAATGAGTGTTGGAGACTCCGTCCAAGAAGATCAAGAATTACAGTAGGTATGTAATTTCCATTTTTGTCATTATAAACACAAGGAAGAATGTAAATCGTGCAGTGGTCTCACCATCTGCTTTTACCAGGTAGTTTAGTACCCTTCAGCTCCTATCAGAATGCATTTTCTTTTCCTTGCCACCATAACTTGTATTCACGCTCTGGTCAACCCCTCTTATGGAATGATATCTGGGCAGTGTTCCATTACCCATAGTAGCCAGGGATTCCAGAAATTATTAAATTTTTCCATATTCGACCTGATCCCCGGTGTACGTTTTTTCATCTTGTAAATGCCCTGTACTTTATCCTGCTATTCCTTTTGTTGTAGGGGTTCTGGATTCAGCCATCTTCTAGAAATGACATTCTTTGCTGCTGTAACCCAGATACTTACCTGCGTTTGGTGGTGTTTTGCAGTGATATGATCAGGAATTGTTTCTGCCTCCCAGATAATTGAATTTCCCCACAGTTGACCTAGAAATAGTAATAAACAAGCATTTGTCAATGCCAGAGTTCATCTTTGGAAGAGATGGCAATGTTGAAAATCTGGAGTGAAAATATTAAAAATGCTTGAACGTACGTGGAAACTGTACAACGCACGCTTGTAACACAGTCATTTAGTGGAATTATTTCACAAAAAGTTTCAACATAAGCATTTTGTGACCTCTGCTCATGAACACTGTCACTATGATTTTCTTACTGTATTCCGAACGTTGATTTCCCACAGCAACCGCACCATTGTGCACCAGCTGTGTGAAAGCACATTTCAGGTAGGATGTGATAAATGACAGTTGTACTGTTCATAAGGTGTGCAAAACTGACAATGTTGAAAATCTTGAGTGAAAATATTACAAATTCTCGAAGTTACGAGTGTGTGTGGAAACTGCGCAACACACACTCGTAACAGTCATTTTATGGACTTTGGTCAGCAAATTTTCAACATAGGCATTTTGGGACCTCCGCTCAAGAACAGTGTCACTATGATTTTCGTAATCTGTCCCGAACACTGAGTTCCCACAGTGACCACGCTGTTCTGCACCGGTAGTGCGAAAACACATTTTGGCCAGGATGTGAAAAATGACAGCTATACTGTTCATGAGGAGGTATAAAAAAATACCAGTGTTGAAAATCTGGAGTGAAAATATTACAAATTCTCGTCTTCACAGTGTGCATGGAAACTGCCTATTCTGCGCTCTGCTTGATCCATTTTTGAATTTTTTCATCAAATTTACAACATAGGCTTTTGGAGTCCACCTCATGAACAGTGACACTGTCATTTCTGCTACTCAGTCCCAAAAGGTGATTCGCGCAGTGACCGCGAAATCACCCATCGGGATTGAATAACCAGATGACAGTCACTGAATTCATGATGTGGGTCCCAAGAACCCTATATTGAAAATTTGGTGCCAAAATACATGAGTGCAGCACAAAGTTGAACAAAAACAAATACATTTATACCATTATACAGCTTGCCGGGCATTTCTTCTTCAGTTCGCGGTCGGCTTTGAAGAGTACAGATGTGTTGCTGCTCCACCGAAGATTGTCGCTCTGGCCCCGGAGGTAAGTATGGGTGGGGGATGTGTGGGGAGGTGGGTGCGCAGATGGTGGGTGCGGGTTGGGGGGGGCACGGCAGACTACGAGGGACCGCTTTCTTGTTTATAGGTTAGAAAGAAAAAAAAAATTGTGGGAAGATTTTCTTTTTTAACAGGGACTTTCAGCGTGCCACCTGATTGTTGGGGAGGGGCTGTAGCCGACTGAATTGGGCACCCCTAGTGGCACATATCGATGTTTTTTTTTGGGGGAGGGACCCGGGGGGGGAATGGGCACAGCCTCGGCATATAACAAATGGGGGGAAGGGGACATTATGCCGACAGGGAGTGGACTCCCCCGTCAGCAAATGAACTGGGAGGGGGCATGCCGACTTCGGATTGGGCACCCCCGTCAGCTTTCATGGGGACTGTGAGAGACTGCAATAGCCGCAGCCGTTTGTTTATTGAAACTGAGAGGGGGCATGCTGAAAGCCTGAGCTCAGCGCATTCACACTGAAAGCTACAGCAATGTGAATGCGCAACCAGGAATGTAACAATGCAGGAATGCAACATCAAAGGACCAAGCCACCCCACTATTGGTGTGGCTCTGTCGTTTGAAAAGTTGTCCAACTTTGCCCCAGCAGCTGAAAGGGAGTCATCGCCAACCTGCCAACTGATTCACCTGCCGCTGACCTGCCCCTTGAAACTGAGCTCTCCGTTGGGCACACCCCTGTATAGTACCTCTTATAGCAATGAGTTTGTCTGCGCCTGCACGCTACAACAAACTTAAAAAGGTTCATAAAGGATTTCAAGAGAGTTGTCAATATTCCTCACCTTCTGACAGCCATCTACTTCTGTATCACAGCTGACTGTTGCATTGTTTTATCCACACTGTTTATTTATTATTTATATTGTTACTAATGTTCTTAATTTTCTGTTTGTTGGGAACATCTTGTTCTCATTCTGTTTTCTGCTTCCCGTGGACCTCCATGAAAACATGATGCTGCACCTCATTGAACAATCCCAGAGAGCCCAATTTTAAATAAATAGCATAAGTCAAGAAATGGTACTTTTGGGCTATCCAGTGGCCCAGTGGCAAGGCAGTGGGTTTGTGAGCAGACTTGGATGCTGGCAGTCGAGGAGCCAGCTAGAAAGGTTGCCACTCCTGGCTGCATTTCCCAGGTGGGGGGTGGGGGCCAATGCATTCTACCACACCAGCCACCCCCCAGTGGCGGGTCAGAGAGCTTGCTTTTCTGTCGCAGGACCCGCTGTCTGTGAGGGAGGCCAGCTGGAGGCTGCATGCATTGTCATGTGACCAAGGGGTAACTGGAGAAGGACATGGATGACAACAGCTGGCACTCTCAGGCCTTCTGCAGGGAGAACCATTGTGAGGGTTGGCAGGTGCCCAGACAAACAGCCCCAGGATTGGGCAATGAACACAGGGGGACAAAAAGCTAGATTAACAAAAAAGAAAGTACTTCTGGCTGTCCTTTTGGCGGCATTGCTGCTTGTGTGGCAGGCAACCCTGGTTTGCACCCCGAAATTGGGTGTGTCAGAGGGACAAGAGGAAGACGGAGATTCCCAGAGGATTCTGTTCTTCAGAGAGGGAAGAGGCATGCCTTGCTACACTGCTGGCACCGGGGTGACAACAGGAGGCAGCGCAGAGGAGGTGCCTGCAGTGGGAGGGAAGGAGATGGCTGCCTCCATGTCATGGGGGTTGTAGGCTGAGGTTTGGGTTGTCAGAACTCGAGGGGAAGGGAGTCTGGAACAAGGGCAGCCTGAATGAAAGAGGAATGAACAGTAATAAAAATGGTATTTTTTTTCTCATCAGTTCACCTTTCAAACCCAGTCTCAGTTTTTAATAAGTCTCCAGCAGATCCACACGTGTTTTATTTCTTTTTGGTGTTACCTGTTTCTTTGATAAAGTTCATACATTGTTTTTGTTTTACAGGTTTTATACTGGCTGAGGTTCCTCAATGTCACGCGGAATAGCAGCTCTGGTTCCAAACCCCGAGTCCTTCTGATTGGAAGCCACTTTGACAAGATGACGATGGACAGCAAGTCTGATATTGGTAAGGCGGGGAGTGTGGGAAAGTGTGTGTGTTTTTTTTTCTCTAGTCTTTATGCTGCTGCCTCCAGCCAGCCCCTTCTAGCTCTTCTCCCAGGTTACCTTCCAGCCCCGACAACCACTAACCTGACAGTCACGTACCTGGCAACCATGTACCTGACAACCAGTTAACAGACAACCACTTGTCTGGTAACCACCTGCCTGGTGACCACTATACCTGACAGCCACTTACCTGGCAATCACTTACCTATCCAGTATCTGTCATGGATCCTCTCCCCTGGCCATTCAGGGGCGTCTCTCCCACCTTTAGAGGATTATATGATGAGAATGGGGGCAGGGCCCAAGAGTGCCAGAAACAGTCATCTCCATGGCTGGTGCTTTATCTTTCAAGAATCATTTTTCTCCATAGGACCCCACCCTTTGGTCTTAAAGCTAGAAGAAGCATGACCCTGCAAGACTAAAGCTTTCGGAGCGAGTGACACTGACATACGGTGGTGCAGATTGCTCCCGCGAAGGCAGCCTATGTCAGGCATCAGCCACCTTGGTTCCTTTTTCCTCACTTTTGATAGTGTTGATTCATATGAGCTACTTTAGTTTTATGCTGTATAGGCTTGTCGTTAAGTTTTGATGTTTCTCCTACCATGCTGAAAAAGTCTCCTTGATCTTATCTGTGTCAATCTTCACCATTCATCACTGGTGGGTTCGGGCCAGAGGAGCAGGACCCTGCGGGAGCAACATATATATTTTTTTTGTAAGGGGAGGAGTTGGCGCCATGGGTGGCACTGCCCTCAAGGCCAACGCACTGTGTAGTGCTCACGGGTTGGCCAGTAACCGACATCGACTTCTCCTCCATCCCAGTTCTGCTTCTCCCGCAGTCAAGCAAGCACAACCTCATGTGTGGAGCATATTATTACTGCGTCATCGGGCCTAGTCCGTCGCAAGTTTCCATCCTAGTTCTACTGAAAGCCTCGATGTTCTTGGTGCCACTGACCCAGTAAGACCTTTACTTTTCTTTTTGACAACACAGAAACCTGTTTTGCTGTTAATTTTTCATCCAGTCATGTCTCGTCCAGGGGACAAGAAAAAGAAGTCTTTGAAGGCGGGCTGGCCCCTGATGCGGCAGTGTCCCTGTGGCCGGCTTTACTCTGACTCGGACCAGCATGATCGGTGTTTGACCTGCCTGGGCCCTAACCACGATATGGACCATTGTGACGACTGTTTTTTGATGGATCACAGAGTTTTAGAAGTCCGCACGTTTAAAGTTAGGTGTACGCCGCCGACTTTAATAGGACAGGTACACACTAGGGATGCTAGACGCAGGTCTCTTGACCCGTCCTCCGTGTCCCCTCCCACTTCTATATGGGCCACGGAGGAGGGGGTTTCTGCTAATTCTAGCCTTTCCTCAGCAGAAGCCCCTCTCACAGTGCAGGAGGCCTGGTCCGATTCCTCCAGGAGTTAGGCTGGAGGCACCATTCTAGCAGTCGCCTCTTTGGAGGTGAAGGCTCCCCTGGCATCATGGCCTGTGTATGTTGGAGCTGGTGGTTTTGTCAACACCTCCCATCATTGCCACCTCAGATCCTGGCGCCACATGCAGTGCCGGGCCGGCTCGTGGTTCCTGGAGTGGAGGAGTTCGTGAAGTGTTCTGGATCGCAGCTTCTCCAGTGAGAATGACAATTCGGAGGCAGATCCAGACTGGCTTCAGGTTCTTCTGAATCCTGCCCCCCACCCTGCACTCGGCACCTGTCTGACCCCTCCTTCAGGTCCGGCTGTTTCTACTAGCGCGGTGTTGGAGCCACTTGTGGCGCCAACAGATCTTCCAGTGCCGAGGGTGGCACCAGAGGGTTCTCTGGAGCTGGTGGTGCTTCTGAAATCAGAGGAGGTGAATCCCGTTTTGGGTGCCCAGGCAGGACCAACTTCTGTGTCTGCTAGGGCATCTTAAACAGGGGAGTATGTTCCCTCATCTACCATCTCTCAGAAGTCAGCGGGTGAAGTTGAACTTCCTAGGTTTGTCCTGAGGAAGAGGCCCCTCTCTGAGTGTGAGGGGTTGAGGGGGCTGTGTCAAGGGCAGCGTCCTTCCCTAGTAGCCTGCAGGGGTTCAGGTAGGATCCGCAGCACCGGCCCTGGCTTACCCCCAAGGTCTCCCCGGGAGGGATCTCATCTCTCGAAGCCAGGGGCTGCCCTTCTGGATCCACGCGGCCCCAGTCACCTTGCAGGGGAGAATCCCCTTCAGGGCTCAGTCCCGACTGTTTCAGCCTGGTTGAACAGCCGCTGACTACTTCGACCAACAGATTCTCTTGAGATGTTGGTTTGCCTGTTCGGTCTCCGAGCCCTGGCAGAGGTCGTTCTCTTCCTCCGAGACATCTGACCCATCTGCCTCTGCAAACCCCTCCCCCTCTCCTGGGCCACTCTGGTCCTACAGGGCCCTTGACCTGGGAACAGTTTAGAGCCATGGCTGTCCTTTTCCCTGCCTACGTGAGATCCATTGACAAGCAGGTGTTTCACCACTCTCCCCCTGGGCGGCCGGTCTCTGACTCTCTGAACTCGTCGGCTTCCTCGTGTTCCTCACTTGAGGGAGAGGATCCTTCTGTCCATCTTTCCTTGGATGCTGACCAGACCATTTATCAGCGTTTCCTTTCGGGGTTAGTCGACGAACTCCACATAACCAGACTAGCAAGTTGCAATCCTGAGCAGGTGGCATGCACTTTTTTAAGCAAATACATTGCGGGCAACCTGGTGGTACCCACCAGGCCCTTCCCCTTTAGGGAGGCATCATACCGCGCTTGGAGGCATCTTTCAGTCCCCTCTCCAGCCCTGATGGACTACCGGCGCAGGTATTGCACACCCCTAGGATCTCCAGGAGCTTTACCTCACCCATCTTCGGGTATTGTGATCCTGGACACTCCTTCCGGGCATAGACCCCCAAGGCGTGACTGGCCCTCTGGATGCAGACTCTGCAGAATTTGACTTCTGGTGGAGGAGAGTGTTTTCCTTGGCACGTCTCTCTCTCTTTCAATAGCAGCACATCAGGCCCATCATGCTGCCTACAACAGGCACTTATGATCTTTGCTAGGGCAAATCCTATCATCTATGCTTGATATGGAGGTAGCCAGACAAGCCATTGCCTTCTCCACACGTGGCCTGGAGCTGCGAGGCACCAGTCAAGGGCATCATATGATGCCAGTGAGGTGGCGTCCAGGCTAGCAGAGACAGCGATCTTTGTAAGGTGGATGGCATGGCTTCGTCTATCCCAGTTATCACCCATGGCCCGGGAAAAAATGGTTTTCTCCTCCTTCCGGTTAACCCACCATTTTTCCTGCAGGGTAAGACGGGAACTTCACTGGCTAATTCCTTCTCCAAGCCAAAGGGAGACCCTGTCTCACCCAGATCAGTCTCAGGCCTCATTAGGTCTATATGGGGCTCCCCCATCCTGTGTCTCCCACACAGGAGGCTGAGGGACTTTCTTCCCTCAGGGAGGTACCAGGTCCCTTTCCGGGAGCTTGATAATCACCAACCAGTGATGAATGGTGCAGACTGACACAGATGAGATATGAAAATTGCATACCTACCATAATTCTTGATCTTTCTGTGCATCTTCATCATTCATTACTGCTTCCTGCCCTCCTTCCCCACTAGGGCCTCACTCTCTGGGCAGTTTCTCCTCCCTGCTTGTTTTTCCACAATTGAGGCCAATTGTGGGCTTGTCCTACTGGTACCTCCAAAACCCTGCTCCTCCATTGAGGTGACAGCGGTTCACCATTGGGGAAGAACAAGCAGGGGAGCTTGTTCCTTCAAATGAAGACTCACCCGGGCTTTCCTCACATCTCTGCTGGGATCACTCCTTCAGTTGGTTCAAGTCCCCGGTGCTCGAATGGCCAACTCGAAATTTGATCTGTGAGGTCCCCCTTAAACGTATTTCTATTGAAGGCCCAGGTGACTCCTCAAATTCTTTCCTCAGGAGTGGTAACTCTGTCTTTTCTGCTGGTTGCAGCCAGCTCTGTCCCTCTGCAAGATCGTTTTGGGTATGGTGTTCACGTGCCTTAGAGGTTTTTCCCAGACGTCCTCTCCCCTTGAGTCAGTGAGTTGAGCTGTCTCTTCTTTCATTGAGGGAATTTCTCTTCTAGGGGACCATTCAGAGGCATGGATCTTCCTCGCCTTGGGGGTTTGTTTTGACAGGAGCGGGAGACACTCACGTTTTCCTCCTCTGTTAGCTGGGCAGTGAGGGCCTTTCCAAAGCTGATCCTGACTGGATCTGTCTTCTGGGCTGTGCCCAGATAGCCTCCTTGGGGTTACTTCTTGACCCAAGGGTTTCTATTTGCTCCTTTTCAGTGGAGTTAAGGAACACAATGGCTGAAGACAGTAGCCCTTTTCCAGAGACTGGACAGTTCTCTGAACCTCTTCAGAGGTGGCGCACTGTCTCCCTCTCCTCTCTTTCTTGTCTTCTTCCTTTCCCTCCCTTACTGTATACCTCCTGGCCTGCTCAGAGGTTTGGGGCCCCCTGTCCCAGACCCCTAGGTTACATTTTGTGTCCTTTCAGTTGGCTTTATTCCTTCTTCTGTTTACAGCCTTTCCTTTTCCTGTCTCTCGGGCTCCCTTGCCCCGTCCTCCTTGTTTTTCTCTTTACTAACTTTGCTCTCCGGCATGCAGAACTGGGAGGAAGAGGAGTCTCGTCAGTTACTGGCCAACCCTTAAGCACGGCTGTGCATCGACCTTGGGGCGGCTACCGACTCCTCCCTTACAAAAAAGAAAATGCTCCCGCAGGGTCCTGCTCCTCCAGCCAGAACCCACCAGTGATGAATGGTGAAGATAAACAGAAAGATCAAGAATTAAGGTAGGTACATACTTTTCATTTTTCACTGCTGTTCTTGCGATAAGAAAATTGAAAAAAGTGATTTCTCAATCAATACTAACATACTAAGATGCCAGCAGAGTAGGCCTAATGGTCTATCAAGTCTGCTCGAAAATCAGCACCCGGTTAGGACACCGTTGCTGCCCTCCCCGCCTCCCCCATAAATCCCGGCCCCCGACCCCATCCTCCATTGGAGTTGCACCTCCAGGTCTGGCATTACTCAGGTTTAACTTCCCCTTATACCTGTCCCAGACCCTCTTGAATCCCTCCACTATATTAACAGCCACTAGTTCCGCAGGCAAGTGCGTTCCAGGGGTCCACCACCCTGTCGGTGAAGTAGTGTCTTCTAGTCTCCCCCCCGAGCCTCCCGCCAACCAGCCTCATGGAGTGCCTTCTTGTGATATGCTCCTCCCTTAGCTGAAACACCCTATTCAGGCTGACCCTATGTACTCCCTTTAGATATTTAAAGACCTCGATCATATCCCCTCTGTCCCTCCTCTCCTCCAGTGAGTAAAAGTTGAGCTCCTCAAGTCTGTCCTCATAAGATCTTCCCCCAGACCCTGTATCATCCTGGTCGCCCTCCTCTGGACCCTGTCAAGAAGTGCAATGTCCTTTTTCAAGTATGGGCGCCAAAACTGCATGCAATACTCTAGGTGTGATCTAACCAGGCAGTTATACAGAGGGAGAAGCATCTCCTGTCTCCTTGAAGTTATCCCCTGGTGATGCACCTGAGCATTTTGTTTGCTTTAGCTGCATCCCTCCTACACTGTCCAGAGTTATTCATTGTGGCTTCCACAACCACCCCAAGATCCTTTTCCCCTCCCAAAACCTACAGTTCTAGGGACATGGATATGTTGTTCATCCACACTTATTGGCAGGTTCCTTGCCGCTTTAAATCTTGCCGGAAGGTCTTCAAGCTGGCTCCTCCCACCTACCCGGGTGGTAAAACTCTCGGCTCCGCCCCATGAAGCCAGATCTTCCTTACCGCTTGGAAGCTCAGGTTCCCTCCTTTACGCTCCGCGTATAAGACTGGTTCCTAACTCTTCGGTTTTCCGAAATTAATCTTTAAGGTTTTCTAGACTTTGGTCAACTATTTCCCTCACGGCTGCGATGGACAAGTCGACTCCCGGTTTTCGGAGATGCCCATGCGGGCAGAAGATGTCTCGGACAGATCCGCACTCCACTTGAGTCTATTGCTTGGGCCTCAAGCACGACCCGCAGGCTTGCGACCTGTGCTCTTCTTTCTCAGCCTACTTCCTGGAAGACCATGCCGCCCGTCTGCAACTTAGGCGACCCAAAAAACGTTACCCTCCGGTAAAGTCGAAAGAGGCACGGTTGGCGGTTTCCGCGGCGGCGGGCTCGGTGGATCAGCTAGAGCAGATGATCGCCCTCGAAGAGGAGGTGGCACGGGCCACATCTTCCTCGGCCGCGGCATTTATCCCGCTCTCCCTGGGATGCTCATATTCTGCTTCCTTTAAGGAGCTTTGTCTGTCTCTCCCACCAAGGGAGAGGGACCTTCATCTTCGGGACCTTCCTCTCGGTCCAAAAAGAAGAAGGACAAGGGTAAGTCCATCCGTCGATGCTCTTGGGAGCGGGAGAGGTCCCCCTTCCCAAGCGGTCGACCATCGACTTCGGTCGATCCTTCGGCTTCGGCCACTAGCTTCACAATGTCCCCTTAGGTCAGTTGACCGAGACTCCCATCGACGCAGTTGAGATCTTTCTCGACCCGTTGGACGGGTTGTCGACCGGCGAAGCCGAAAATCCTCTCTCCCCGGTTCCCCCGGTGGTGGTTGAGGATCCCGCGGGCTTGCCAGTGCCTCCGGTTCCAGAGCCCTTGGGTGTTCCTTCCGAGCCGAGGGGAGGGCGGGTTTCCCCCGCTCCTTCCCTGCACCCTCCTTGGAAAAGCCAAGGTTCGCGGTCTCAGTCTCGGACTTCTTCGCGGTCCAGCCGATCCCGCCACCAGAGGCGGTCTCGGCACCGTGGCTAGCGGCACCGACGCTCGTCTTCGTCCTCTTCCTCGGATGAGGGAGGCTTGACACAAGTTGCATTGACGAATACGAGGACCTCATGTGGCAACAGCTTCTGCTGGCTGGGAACAAGCCGACGACGTCGCCTTCCCCGGCCATTAAGTGGCTGTCACCAGAGCGGCCGAAGCAACCCCTTGCTTTAGCCGAGGCACCTGTTTCCAGGCCTGTTGCTCAGCCGAAACCAGCTGCTCCACCGATTAGGGTGGAATCTCCGCCTCCACAGCCGTTGTTTGGGGCTCCGACCAAGAACTCTCGGTCAGCTCAGGGTTTACCCCATAGGCTGTCGGTCACCCTTACTCCCGATCGCCCTCGGCAGGTAGAGGGTGGCTCAGGCCCGAGGCAGCTCTTTGCGGACTCTTCCGAGTCCGACGACGATTCCTCCCTCTTTTCCAGGCAAGTGGACTTGGAGTCCTCTGGAGGTCAGTCGCTGGACGATAGCCCTTCGTCCTTTCTGGGTTTGCTTAGGCTCATCTCGGAGTCCACCGGGATGCAGCTTGAGCCCGTATCCAAGCGGGCCAAGTATCCCCTCACGGAGATATTGGACCGAGGGGATTCCCCTACGGAGGCCTTTCCTGTGGCCGAGGCCATTGTGGGCCCGGCCTTGGAGCTCTGGCATCGCCCTGCTTCCTGCCCTGCGCCTTCAGCCAGGATGGCCAGGAAGTATGTGGTCCCTACTGGTTCCCTGTCTGGTTTCTCGGAACACACCTCAGCCGAGGGGTTAGTTACCAACAGCGTTTTCTGGCGTGCCAGAAATGCTAGGGACGTGGACAAACCTTCCGACAAGGAGTCCAAGAAATTGGACTATGCCGGGTGAAAAGTCTACGCTGTGTCCTCTCTTGGCCTTCGCCAGGCTAGCTCGGCTGTGCTTATGGCACATTTCTTCCATGCCCTGTTGGGCTCCCTGGATGAGGTAGTCCCTCATCTCCTGGCTGACCTGCAGACTACGGTTAGGCAGGTGCGGGACCAGGGCAGGGCAGTGGCAAAGCAGCAACTTCAGACTGCTTTGGACATTGGAGACTCCTGCGCCAGGTCAGTCGCGGCTGCAGTGGCTATGTGCCATCGGGCATGGCTGAGGATATCCACCTTCACAGCGGATACCCAGCACAAATTGGCAGATGTCCCCTTCCTCGGGACCGACCTCTTCGGCCCTGGAGTGGAAGGCCACCTCCAGAGGATCAAAAAGTCCAATGCCACCTTGGACTTGGTCTCATCCACTCAGAGGGACAAGGGCCGCAAACCGCAACCCAAGCCCTTTCATCCATCTGCATCCCCGGCACGTCCGGACCAGCAACATCAGGGCCAGCAGGCTCGCGCTTGTCATCCCAAACCCAAGCCCGCGGCTTCCTCCTCCAGGAAGCAGGGAGGTAAAGGCCCAGGTGGTCCCTCGGCCGGTCCCTCCTCCAAGCCTGCACAGTGATAGGTTGAGGGGTGTCGCCCCCAACCTCGTCACCTCACCCCAGGTTGCCCCCGTGGGGGGACGGCTCCGGTACTTCCTTTCCACCTGGTCTGCTATTACCACAGACTGGTGGGTGTTGGAAGTGGTAGGAAAAGGCCTGCCCCTGGAGTTGAGCAGGCCCCGCCCTTCAGAGCCCGTGCCGCCCCAGGGAATTCTCGGGGTCCCAAGCCTCGCTGTCAGCTCGCCCGAGCGATGATCGCTCTGCTCCTCGAAAAGAGGTGATCAGAGAGGTGGCGGACCCTCCCTCAGACCTGGGGTTTGTGTCCAGGTACTTCCTGGTCCCAAAACGGACGGGGGGCTGGCGCCCCATTCTCGACCTACACGACCTAAACAAGTTCCTAAGGTCTTGAACCTTCAGGATGGTTACTCTGGCTCAGATAATACCATCCTTGGAACGCGGCGTGTGGTTCTGCTCTCTGGACCTGCAGGATGCGTTTTTTCACGTCCCTATCCGTCCGTCTCACCGAAGGTTCCTTCGCTTTCGAGCGGAGGGATCCCTTTACGAGTTCCAAGCCATGCCCTTCGGCCTTTCTCTTGCTCCTAGGGTCTTCACCAAATGCATGGCAGTGGTGATAGCATTCCTGAGGTGCCGAGGGGTCCGGGTGTACCCTTACCTGGACGACTGGCTGATAGCAGCCCCCTCCAGACAGGAGGTGGAGCAGTCCAGAGATCTGGCCCTCCAGGTCTGCTCTCAAATCAGCCTCCTCATCAACGAGGCCAAGTCGGAACTCGAACCGAAGCAGGTGATTCTCTTCATCGGGGCAGAGCTCGACTCTCTTCGAGCCAGAGCACGGCTCCCAGCGGACAGGGCCGAGGTTCTTTCCTCCTTTGCCCGATCATTTCTGGTTGGGCAGTTGCACCCTGCCCGGGACTTCCTGCGCCTCCTGGGTCTCATGGCGGCCTGCACCAGCGTGGTCCGTTGGGCCCGCTGGAACATGCGCCCAGTTCAGTGGGGGCTGGCCAGCCAGTGGTCTCAACGCTGCAATCCATTGGACCAGCGAATTACGGTGACCCAGGGGATGTGGAACGCTGTCCAGTGGTGGATCGTTCCAGCTCATCTACAGGAGGGCATCCCGTTTGTCCGCCCCGAGCCGACGGTATCTCTATCGACCGATGCCTCTCTGATGGGTTTGGGTGCCCATCTGGGGGAACACAGAGCGCACGGCCTCTGGTCCCCGCGGGAGTCCCGATGCCATATCAACCTGCTGGAGCTCCGAGCGGTCCGCCTAGCTCTCACCGCCTTCACTCCGTTTCTACGGGGTCAAGTGGTTCGGGTCCAGACGGACAACACCATGACCATGTACTACCTAAACCGCCAGGGCGGGATGCGATCCATGCCCTTGTGCAAGGAAGCTCTCCGCATTTGGTCACTCGTGCGCAGCCTGGAGGCGGATCTCCTAGCCATTCATGTGGCAGGAGCCTCCAACACCCTGGCCGATGCCTTAAGCTGGGTAGGGGCTGTATCCCACGAGTGGTCTTTCCTGCCGGAGGTAGTACAAGATCTGTTCTCCCATTGGTGCACACCGCAGGTGGATCTGTTTGCCTCTAGGGAGAACGCGAAGCTGAGGCTGTTCCATGCCTGCCCCCCACAGCAGGGCTCGCTGCAGGGGGATGCCTTCTCGAGGCCGTGGACCCCGATCCTCTTCTACGTCTTTCCCCCATTTCCCTTGATCCACAAGGTGCTTCTCAAGGCGAGAAGGGACAAGGCACAGGTGATTCTGGTAGCCCCAGACTGGCCCCCCAATGCTGGTATCCAGATCTCCTCAGCTCCAGGCTCCTGAGGCAGCTTCAGCTCGCCCAGACCTGCTTTCAGTCAATCAGGGGAAGGTGTTCCATCCGAACTTCAATCCCTGCACCTGACGACCTGGTTCCTGGCCTTGGGTCTTTCGGCGAGATCCTCAATGTAGTTGAGGCATCCCGTGAGTCGACCAGGAAATGCTATGCCTTTAAATGGAAAAGGTTTTCCATTTGGTGTCAGAGCAAGGCCTGGACCCTTCCTCCTGTTCCTTGGCAAGCATTTTGGACTATTTATGGTCCCTTTCTCAGCAAGGGCTCAGGTCGACGACCCTAAGGGTGCACCTGGCAGCCATCTCTGCTTACCGGGCGCGGGCCGGGAAACGGTCCGTGGCGCAGGAGAAGGTGGTCTGGCGCTTTTTCAAAGGCTTTGATCGCATTTCCCCTCCGGTGCGAGAACCTCCACCACCATGGGATCTACTGCTGGTATTGGCAAAGCTCATGGGCAAGCCATTCGACTCAGTGCACAGGTGTGATCTCTCTCACCTGTTGTGGAAGACCGCCTTCTTGGTGGCTGTTACGTCAGCCAGAAGGATGGGAGAGCTCCAGGCGCTTTCTATTGAGTCTCCTTACCTGGTCTTCCACAGGGACAAGGTTGTCCTGCGCCCCCACCCGAAATTCCTTCCGAAGGTGGTGTCAGAGTTTCACCTTAACCAGGTGTTGACTCTGCCGGTGTTCTACCCCAATCACGCCTCGGAGGCCGAATATAGGCTCCATACTTTGGACCCCTGAAGGGCCTTCGCTTACACAAAGGGCGCCGCGGCTGAAGTCGGAGAGGTTAGCCAGCTGTTTGTCACCTACGCTGAAGCCGCACCTGGCAGACCTGCAGCCAAGCAGGGCGATAAGCAGGTGGGTCACCTCCTGCATAGATCTCTGCTATAAGTTTGCGGGCATGGAGCCTCCCAGAGGGATAAGAGCTCATTCTACCCGCCATACTGCTGCATCGGTGGCTGCTTCCAGGGACGTCCTATCCAGGAAATCTGCAGGGCTGCTACCTGGAAGTCAGCACACACCTTCATCACCCATTACCGACCTTGAGTCACGCGGGGATGCTGGTTTTGGGGCCTCGGTTCTCAGTCTCTATTCCCTAAGTAGGGGTGTCGCCCTGCCTCCTCCTCCCGGAGAACTGCTAGGAGTCTGCCAATAAGTGTGGATGAACAACATATCCATGTCCTAGAAATACAGGTTACTCACCTGTAACAGGAGTTCTAGGAATGGTATATGTTGTTCATCCCTAACTCTGACCTCCCCAGCTTAGGCACAGCCACACCTGAGCTTCCAGCGGGCCAGATCTGGCGTCATGGGGCGGAGCCGAGAGTTTTACCACTCGGGTGGGTGGGAGGAGCCAGCTTGAAGACGTTCCGGCAAGATTTAAAGTGGCAAGGAACCTGCCAATAAGTGTGGATGAACAACATATACCATTCCTAGAACTCTTGTTACAGGTGGGTAACCTGTATTTTCTCCCCATCCAAAAGAATACTCATGAGCTGGTTTCCTACGCTCTAAGTGGAGAACACTGCATTTCTTGGCATTAAATCTCAGTTTCCAGGTGCGTGACCACCTCTCCAGAATCTCCAGGTCCCCCTGTATGGCTCTTCTACCCTCCTCCCCATCCACCACCACCCCCAGCTTCGAGTCATCATCAGAGAGGATCATCTCACTCCTGATACCATCCCTGATGTCAGAGATGTAAACATTAAACAGGAGTAGACCCAGCACTGACTCTTGTGGGACCCCGCTAATGACTCTCCTAGGAGATGATGTCTCCTCCCTGACCACTACCTTCTGAAACTGCCCAGTTAACCAGTTTCCTATCCACCTAACCATCCTTCTCCCCCAACCCCATTCCTCCCAGCTTGTCCAGCAACCCATGGTTTAGCACTGAATCAAACACCTTGCTGAAGTATATAAAGAGGACATCCAGCGGCCTGCCCTGGTCCAGCGCCTTTGTCACCTAATTGTAGAACAACACAAGGTTAGTCTGACACGATCTGCCCTGAACCTTTATCTCTGCACTGACTATGGTCCCCACACCTGCCCCAGTTGCCACAGCCTGATCACCTGAACCTCAGAGCTGCAGGCACTTCACCTCAGGGTTGAGTATGTACCAGTTTGCAGTGTTCGGAAATCATGGCAGGGGAATCCGCAGATGTAAATGGCTACATTGGCAGTGAGAGTAGTTGATTATTTAATGCAGTTTTCTTCGGCAGCAGCTTCCCCATCTTTCCTCAGCTGAGGAATTGAAAGAGGTGTCCGTTATTATAGTAGTCTCTATGAACTCTTCCCCTCCCTGGAGCAGTGATGGAGCTGCTGCTCCTGGCCTTATCCCCATTGACATCGACTCTTTCTGGGCAGTTGTCATCTCTCTCAGACCAGATCCCTACTGGGAATCAGTTCAGGCCACAGCTCCCTATAGTGTCTATTGCTTCTTTTGGGTTTGGCTCCTTCACCTTCCTGCTGAGGAGGGCAGACTGATGAGTTGCCCACTGTGCAGTATCGTAGAGGTGTAGGTCAGGAAGCGTAGATTAGACAGGAGAAGTTGTAAAACTTGCAAGTAACTTTGTATTATTATTAATAACAGTAAAATAAAACATAAAGACCTCTTGTTTTGAGGGGGCTCTTGCAGCAGGCAACACTGGTAGGACTGAAGCTGTCGGGCAGCAGGACCACACGGAAAACTTATAGCTAGCAGTCTACAGCGGGGGACCGTCCTCCTAGTCTATAAAAGGGGCAGCCCCCCAGACCTACCTCAGTTCTTTTCCTGCTGTTTACCCGTACATGTCAGACCTTCACAGACATCTGCTTCAGTCGACCACCATTTTTCTGTCCATGTTTTACTCGCAAATCGTTTCTTTTCAACCTGGGAAACAAAAACCCAGGGGAAGAGTACACAATGGGGGGTGAGACATTAACAACAACAAAAATGGAATGGGACCTGGGGGTAGTCATATCAGATGACCTAAAGGTGGGCAGGCAATGTAAGAGGGTAGCAAGGAGGGCTGGGGGGATACTGGGATGCATAAGGAGAGGCATCACCAGTAGAAAACAGGACGTTATTATCCCTCTGTACAGACAGTTGGAGAGACCCCATCTGGAGTACTGCATGCAGTTCTGGAGACCCAATCTCCGCAAAGACATAGACAGGATGGAAGCTGTCCAGAGGAGGGCAACTAAAATGGTGCAGGGTCTGCACCGGAAGACATATGAAGAGAGACTCAAGGAGCTAAATATGTATAGCCTCGAAAGGAGGGAGAGGGGGGACATGATAGAAACTTTCAAGTACCTCAAGGGAATCAACAAAGTCCAAGAGGGTAGCATCTTTCAAACAAAGAGGTGCAAGAACAAGGGGGCACAATTTGAAGATAGAAGGGGGTGGCTCAGAGGTAATTTAAGGAAGTATTTTTTCACAGAGAGGGTTGTGGATGCATGGAACGGCCTTCCGGAGGAGGTTGTGGAGTCAAAAACAGTGGTGGAATTCAAGCATGCATGGGACAGTCATAAGGCAATTCTAGGGGGTAGGGGTAGGATGAAGTAGGCTGCTGGTTAACTAGGATCTGCAGCTTATCCATTAGCTAGTGAAATTGGGTGGGCCAAGCGGTCCTTATCTGCCGTCAAAATCTATGTTTCAAACATGAAGTCTTGCTGTATCCTGACATATGCATTTAGCCCCAGCACTTTGAACTGCTCCGGAGAGGAAAGAGTTAACTCTATGCCAGAGCATAGATCATTGGGCTCAAGCTCAGTTCAGACCTCTGTCTGTTGCACTTCAAAGTGTAACCGTCAGATTCTTTACTTCGCCTAACTGAACAGTCGCTCCGGAGATTGCTCCTTCTCTTGTCGGTTCAGTCTTAGTAAAACGTCAGTTTTAAACCATATTTTGTCTTATTTTTTTGGTTCAGATCCCTGTCTGCGGTACAGTAAGTGTTGTAGGTAGTGGTTCTTAGTTTAGTTACAGTTTATTTTCTGATATTCTGTGTGGAAATTGTAAAGTCTTTCAATCGGTCCGGTTTGGAACTGATTGTGTTGTGTGATTTTATTTCTTTAATTTTCTTAGTGTGAGGTTTCAAAAAAACTTAATTTTAGATGTTTTTTACCACAGCCCATAACACGGTTGGTAACCGATAGGGGGTTCTTGCCTGGCTTTAAAGCTGCTAAAGGGTAAGTGTTAGGATGGCTACGTCTGAGAAACCCAAGAGAAAAACCGGGCCCACTGGGTTTCAAAACTGTGGTGAGTGTGGGGATGCCTTTGCTAAGTCAGACCCTCACACCACCTGTGTTTATTGTCTGGGGTTTGACCACCTCGATTCAAACTGCCAAATTTGCAAGAATTTCCCGAAGGCCACCCTGGATAAGAGATTGGGTAGGCTTAGGGAAAAGGAGCCCGAGAAGTCCACTGATCTGGATGGCAGCCCGGTTCGGTTCTGACCGAACCTGAGGGAGTGCCCACTGATGTGGGCGATACTTCCTCGGGCAAAAGGAGAGTCAATCCTGAGGGGTCAGTTCCATCAAAGAGAAAAAAGAAATCGGCCGGTTCGGATCCAGAACCGTTACATCCAACCGCCGAGGAGATAGCCAGGGCAATTAGTATTGTGGAATTGCTCCGTTCACTTCCGTCTGATCCAGCGCCGCCTGGTAGGCACTCGGTTCGGTTGGTTCCTCTGGTTCTGGAATATTGTCTGGATGATTTCTATGAACCGAATTTGGAAGGGGAAGAAGGGTACGATGATGATGATGATGGTGTGGAAGGTCTGGATGATCCTATTGAACCGGACATCTCCCCAGACAGACCTTCTAATGTTTCCCACTGCCAGGTTTTCTGAGTCCCCATCCCACTATTTGTTCTACAAAAAAGTGGCAGAGAACCTCCAGCTCCCTCTGGTTGAAGCTGTTGAGGAACAAGAGGAGCCTGACTGTGTAGAAATTAAGGACATCCCAGAGTCCAAGAGACTGTCTGTTCCCCTCCATAAATCTTTTGGGAAACAGACACAAAAAATTCTCCAAGCACCAAGTTCTTTACCTCCTGTGGACAAGAGAATGGACAGGAGGTATATGCTGTTAGGCTCAGGTATGGAGTACTTGTTCCAACAATGCAGCCATGTTTGGGTCGTGCAGGCTGCAGCCTATGACAAAGCTAATATACCTTTGGCTTCACACACCCCAGATAAAGACTCTAGGAAAGTGGATGCTATGGCCAAGAAACAGTACTTGGAATCCTCCTTGGGACTCAGGCAGGCAAACTGTATGGCCTACACAGCCAGATACTAGAAGTCCAGATGGGATACTGTTCTGGAACTGGCTAAACAGGCTTCCCCCCAGCTCGCCAAGGAGCTGGAGGAGGTGGCTGCTGATGCAATTGAGGCATCTAAGATCCAATTTCATGCTGCTGCTGTGGACTCAAATGATGTGTCATCACAAGTCATGGCTATATCTGTGTCTCTTTGGGGATTTGCTTTGCTCAGATGTACTAGCCTCTCACAGGACACCCAGGCTAAAGCCATGGATGTCCCTGTGGTGGGTAATTCTCTGTTTGGGGAGCAGACAGAGAATTACATGAAAAAGATGGACGAATACAGGACCACTTACAGGAGTGCACAAGCCAAGGAAAGGTAGGCAACTCCTCAGAAGCAGCAGTCTAGGGGCAGGGGCAGGCCTTTTCACAGGCCCTTTTACCAGGCACAGGCCTCCTCTCCTTTTCCTCAGAAGGGCTTCTTCAGAGGGAGAGGCAGAAGGGGGTTGAGTAGGGTTGCATCCTCCTCCCAGTCTGAGGGCTCCTGCCAAGCAGACACCCTGATGTGTCAGCCCGGGTCGACTCCCCTATTCCAGTAGGAGACAGGCTAGCTTACTACTTCCAGGCCTGGAAGTCTGTTTCCTCAGACAAGTGGGTCCTAGAGGTAGTAAGCCAGGGACTGGCCCTGAGCTTCAAAAAACTTCCAAAGCTGAGGGTCAGGTCTTTTCCACCTGCAAACATCTCCGAAACCATTGTCCTAGAGGCAGAGGTTTCCTCTCTGCTGGCTCTCAGAGCCATAGAGAGAGTTCCTACTCCACACAGGGGCCAGAGTCTGTACTCCAGATACTTCCTTACCCCAAAAAAGGCAGGGGAGTGGCTGCCCATCCTAGACTTAAGATATTTAAACAAGCACCTAGTCAAGCCAAGATTCAAAATGGTGACTCTGGGAGTAATTTTTCCCTCTCTGAGGCCAGGAGATTGGTTAGCCTCCTTGGACCTCAAGGATGCCTACTTTCACACTCCCATGAGGTGCTCCCACAGAAAGTACCTCAGGTTTGAATTGCCTTCAGGCCATTATTAGTTCAGAGCAATGCCCTTCGGACTAACATCAGCTCCAAGGGTGTTCACAAAATGCTTAGCAGTAGTAGTGGCCTTTCCAAGGAAACAAAACATTTCCATTTTTCCATACCTGGACAACTGGCTCATTGTGGGGCAGTCCCCAGACCAAGTTAAGTCAAACCTGCAAGTGACACAACAGTTGCTTACTTCTCTGGGATTCCTTCTCAATCTTCCAAAGTCGGTTCTCGAGTCAGTGCAACTCCTGACCTTCATAGGGATAGAGTTGGACACTGTCCAGGTAAAAGTTTTTCTTCCTCTGGCAAGGGTAAAGGCTCTTACAGACCTGGCTTCTTCTTTCTGCCTTCTGGTGTCTCGACCAGCAAGACATTTTCTTCAGCTCCTGGGTCACATGGCAGCTTCCACTGCAGTGGTTCAGGGAGCCAGATTTCAGATGAGGGCATTCAAACCCCATGAAGTCTTGCTATAATTAGGACCATTGCAGTTAGCCCCTGGCTCTGAACTGCCCCGGAGAGGAAACAGTTAACTCCAGAGAGATCTGGAGTTCCACAGCGCGAGGGCGCTGTTCAAAGCTCTATCTGGTCAGTTTCAAATGAAACTGCCAGATTCTTTACTCCGCTTTCACTGAACAGTCGCTCCGGAGATCAGCTCCTTCAGCTCGGTTCGTTTTCGGTTTATTCGGTTCATTTGAACGGCAAATGTTTAAAATTACCGCGGTTTCGGGTTCAGAAGCTCTATCTGGTAACCGTAAGTACTAAAAATTAAAGTCTGTGTGGAAATTCATTATCGGTTCAGTCTGAACCGATCGGTTTGCTTATTTTGACTTTACTGACTTTAGAAGTGCGGTTCCCGGTTCTTATCGGTTCTAAAAAACCTTTAATTTTTTGGGGTTTTTCCAATACCCGTGACACGGTTAGGAACCGATAAGGGTGTCTTGCCTGGCACGGCCGTTTAAAGGGCAAGTTTGTTGGTTAGGCTGGCATTATGTCTGAGAAACCCAAAAGAAAATCCGGGCCCACTGGGTTTCAACACTGTGATGTCTGTGGGGAAGCCTTTGCCAAGGCTGACCCACACACCACTTGTGTCTATTGTCTGGGGGCTGACCACCTCCTGTCAGACTGCCAGGTGTGTAAAAATTTCCCTGCAGCCACCCTGGAAAAGAGATTGGGCCGGCTCAGGGAACGAGAGGCCAAAAAGTCCGCTGACCCGGATGGCCAGCCCGGTCCAGCTCCTACTGGACCAGAGGGTGCCCTCTGACCAGAGGCGAGACTTCCTCGGGCAAAAGGAAGGCTGGTTCAGAAGAACCAGTCAAAGTAAAAAAGACAAAGAAATCAGCAGGTCTGGAGTCCAATATTGTCTCTCCTACTGCTGCAGAGATAGCTAAAGCCATTCAGATTGTCCAGTCTTTGTCTCAGGGACTTGTCGAACCCCTATAGTTGGGAAAGGGGGCTGTTCAGGTCCAGTGGTTCAGGATTATGATGTTGGGGATTTTTTGAACCACAGGAGGGAGAGGACTTTGATGAGTGTATTTGTGACTGGGAAGGTCTGGAAGTGCCCATAGAGCGGACATTTCTCCAGACAGACCCTTTGAGTCTCCTTTGCTGTCTGAGTCCCTTCTCATTTCAGGTTTTATAAAAGGTGGCGAAACCTCCAGCTCCTTTAGAGGAGGCTGTGGATGACAAGAGGAGCCTGATTATGTAGAAATGATGGATATTCCAGAGTCTAGAAGGTTGTCTATTCCTTTGCATAAGTCATTTAGGAAGCAAACAACGAAGATTTTAAAAAATCCTCATTCTGTCCCTCCTGTAGATAAAAAAATGGACAGAAGGTATACTTTATCAGGCCCTAATACAGACTTCCTCACTGACCAGTGTAGTCATGTAGGTGTTGTTCAAGCTGCAGCCTGTGACAAGGCTAATATTCCCCTGGCCTCACATCCTCCTGATAAAGATTCCAGGAAGATTGATGCCATGGCGAAAAAGCAATATATGGCAGCTGCGTTGGGACTCAGACAGGCTAATTATATGGCTTATGTGGCTAGATATCAGAAATTTAGATGGGACACTATATTGCAGTTGGCCAAGCAGGCCCAGGGCCAGCTGGCTAGTGAGTTGGAACAGGTGGCTGCTGATGGCATTGAAGCCTCTAAAGTTCAATTTCATACTGCTGTTGATGTTAATGATGTTTCTTTTAGGTCATGGCCACTTCTGAGCTCTCCGTAGGTTGGCATGGCTCAGATGCACTAATCTGTCCCAAGATACCCAGTCAAAGGCTATAGATTTTCCTGTGATAGGAAATTCTCTGTTTGGGGATCAAACGGAAAATTACATGAAAAAGATGGATGAATACAGAACTACCTACAAAAGTGCCCAAGCTAAGGAGAGGCATGCCACTCCACAAAGGCATGCCCCCAGGGGTAGGGGCAGGCCTTACCACAGGCCTTTTTACCAATTTCAGGCCTCTTCAGCCTTTGCACAGAGGTTTTTTTTTCAGAGGCAGAGGTAGACGGGGCACAGGCAGGCCCTCTCCTTCTCCTCAACCTAAAGCTGCTGCTGCTAAGCAGACACCCTGATGGGGTGTCCAGGGCCGATTCTCCTGTACCGGTGGGGGGCAGGTTGGCTTATTTCAGCCAGAACTGGTTGTCCCTAACTCCGGACAAATGGGTTCTGGAAGTGGTAAGCCAAGGTCTGGTTCTCAGCTTCAAGCAGTTTCAAAGATGAGGCAGACATTTTCCCCTCAAATCCTTCAGAAGCCCTTGCTTTGGAGCAGAGGTTTATCTCTTCTGGACTGCAAAGCAGTGGAAAGGTTCCCCTTGCCATCAGGGCAGGGGCTGTACTCAGGTACTTCCTGGCCCCAAAAAGACAGGAGATTGGCGGCCCATTCTAGATTTAAGATTCCTGAACAAGCACCTTTTGAAACCAAAGTTCAAAATGTTAACTCTGGCAATGATTTTGCCTTCCTTAAGGCCAGGGGACTGGCTAGCTTCCCTGGACCTCAAGGATGCCTATTTTCATATCTTAATCAGGCCTTCTCACGAAAGTACCTCAGGTTCGAACTGTCCTCTGGCCACTACCAGTTCAGAGCAATGCCCTTCGGTCTCACTTCTGCTCAAGGGTTTTCACAAAATGTCTAGCTGTGGTAGTGGCCCATTTGAAAACGAGGGGTAGCTGTGTTCCCTACTTGGACTGACTGGCTCATAGTGGGTCAGTCCCCAGAGCAGGTAAAATCCCACTTGCAAGTCACCCAGCAGCTTCTCATTTCCAGGGTTCCTGCTGAACTTTCAAAGTCAGTTCTCGAACCGGTTCAGGTACTAACTTTTATAGGTGCAGAGTTGAACACAAAGTCAGCCAGGGCATTTCTTCCCTCGGAAAGAGTGGACAGAATCATTGCCCTGGCATCTTCCCTTATCCTGCGGGTCTCTCGACCAGCAAGGCACTTTCTGCAACTCCTAGGGCACATGGCCTTCCACAGCTGTCGTGCAAGGAGCAAGATTTCAGATGAGGGACATCCAGTTCCACTTGAGGTCCTACTGGTCTCAAAGGAAGGACCCCCTTACCAAATTAGTCCCAGTGACCAAAACCCTGATCCTAGCCCTTCAGTGGTGGCAGGATCAAAGCAACCTAACCCAGGGGGTCCCATTCTTACCCGTTCTTCATTCCCTCACCCTCACCACGGATGCCTCCCTGTTGGGGTGGGCTCACTAGTGACTTTCCACTCAGGTGTGGTCCCTCAGGAATCTCTGCTCCCGTCAACCTGTTGGAACTCAGAGCTGTTTTCTTAGCTCTCCAAGTTTTTCAGATACTGTCCAGAACAAGGTAGTCAAGTCAGGACAGACAACACCACAACAATGTGGTACATCAACAAGCAAGGGGCACTCGGTCTTCAGCCTTGTGCGAGCAATGAAGTTGTGGTCCCTGGCACTCCTGAACACCTCCTGATAGCAATTCACCTTCCAGGGAAGGACAATGTCCTGGCGGATGCCTCAGCAGGATTTCTCAGGGCCATCACGAATGGGCTCTGAATCCTCAGGTGCTGGGGTCAGTCTTTGCCAGGTGGGGCACCCCACAGATGGATCTTTTCGCAGCCCCAGACAACCACCAACTTCCTCTGTTTTGTTGCAGGCCTCCAGTGCTGGGATCAGTCCCTCTGGATGCCTTTCAGCTGAATTGGGAAGGGAAGTTCCTGTATGTCTTCCCCCTCCTCTTCAGGGTACTGGTAAAGATCAGAACTCAGCCCTGCAAAGTGATTCTGATTGCTCCAGACTGGGCCAGGCAGCCCTGGTACCCTCTTCTCCTGTCCCTCACATTTCACCCCCCTGACCTTGCCCAGGACCCACGACCTGCTGACCTGTGCACAGGGGAGAGTGTGGTATCTGGACCTCAATTCCCTCCACCTCAAGGCCTGGTTCTTGAGGAGCTAGAATTTGCTGATTTACACCTTTCTCAAGGTGTCTTGGATATTTTGAAGGCTTCTAGGAAGCCTTCCACTAGAGCCACTTATAATTCCAAGTGGAAGAGGTTTTCCTTCTGGTGTTCTGAGAGGCAGATTGTACCAGAATCTGCTGACTTGGCTATTTTATTGGACTACTTGGTCCACTTAAATTCACTAGGCCTCAAACCAGCCACTTTGAGAGTTCATTTGGCAGCTGTTTCTGTTTTTGTTTCTGCAGGGAAACCAGTTTCCCTCTCCTCTCACCCTGTGTTTTCCAAGTTTTTCAAGGGGTTACTTCACACTAACCCTCCCTTTCGAGAACCAGCTCCTGCCTGGGACCTGAATGTTTGCATTGCTCAGCTAATGCAACCCCCTTGAGCCTCTATCTTCGCAGATCTCAAGTTTTTAACTTGGAAGACTGTTTTCTAGTGGCTATCACTTCTGCTAGGCATATAAGTGAATTACAAGCCTTGTCAGTGGAAAAGGATTTTATTTCTTTCCACAGAGATAAAGTGGCCCTCAGGACTAACAGAAAGTTTTTACCTAAGGTGGTTTCAGATTTTCATCTTAACCAATCCATCTCTCTCCCAGTATTTTTTACTGAGCATTCTTCCTCTGGTGAGAGGAGATTGCACAGTTTGGACGTCAAAAGAGCTCTTAGTTACTATTTGGAACGTACCAAGGGTCATAGGTTCGAATCCCTCCAACTCTTCCTTACCTATGGAGAAGTGGGTAAGGGGAGACCTGCTACTAGGAGGACAATCGCAAGGTGGATTGTCTCTTGTATCCAGTTCTGTTACCAAAAACTAGGTAAAGAACCTCCCTCAGGACTGAGGGCTCATTCCACCAGGGGTACAGCTGCATCTCTAGCGGCCACTAGAGATATTCCTATTTTAGAAATTTGTCAAGCTGCTACCTGGAAGACAGTCCACACTTTCACCAAGCATTATTCTCTGGACGTCCAGTCCAGGAGAGATGCTCGTTTTGGCACAGCTGTGCTTCAGAGCCTATTCCCTAAGTAGGTTCTGCCCTCCTCCATGGAGGTACTGCTGTATAATCTGCAATGGTCCTAATTATAGCAAGACTTCATGGGGTTTGAAGAAAAAATTACTCACCTTAGTAATTGCTTTTCTTCTCATGGAGTCTTGCTATATTAGGACAACCCCCCCTCCTACCCCTCTCAGAATTCCTACTTGGGTATGGGGTTGGCAATTTAGTGCAAACACTGTGTCATGCCATTTTAGCCTTTCTAGTCCCCGTTTCATTTGGGTTGGGAACTAGGTAATTCTGTTTTTGTTAAGTGGTAGATGGCCCCTCTCTGGACTTGAGTCTTTTGGGAGAGGGGCCTATTAGTGCTTGTCAGGGTGATCCTAACAATAATAGGTATATTGTTTTATTCTGTGTTTGTTGTTGTTGTGTTTTGTTGTTCTACTACTAGTAGGTAGCCAATGGCTAGTATAGGGCTTTTCCACACAGACTTGCTATGTTAGTTTAGCTTCGTAAAGAACCTGGCAGTTTCATTTGAAACTGACAAGATAGAGCTTTGAACAGCGCCCTCGCGCTGTGGAACTCCAGATCTCTCTGGAGTTAACTGTTTCCTCTCCGGGGCAGTTCAGAGCCAGGGGCTAACTACAATGGTTCTAATATAGCAAGACTCCATGAGAAGAAAAGCAATTACTAAGGTGAGTAATTTTTTCTTCAGTTCCATCTGAGGTCCTTTTGGTCTCAAAAAAAAGATCCTCTAACGAAACTGATGCCAGTGACTCAGACTCTGATCCAGGCTCTCCAGTGGTGGTTGGATCAGGACAGTCTCAGACAAGGAGTCCCATTCATCACTCAGACTCATTCTGTGGTGTTAACCACAGATGCTTCTCTCCTGGGATGGGGAGCTCACTTGGGAGCCCTCACAGCACAAGGAGTGTGGTCCCCTCAGGGGTCTCTACTTCATATCAATCTTCTGGAGCTCAGGGCAGTATACCTGGCTCTTCAAGCTTTCTCAGACTCCGTACAGAACAAGATGGTTCAGGTCAGGACAGACAACACCACCACCATGTGGTACATCAACAAGCAGGGAGGCACTCGGTCTACGGCCTGTGCATGGAAGCCATGAAATTATGGTCTCTGGATTTTTCCCTGCAGACATCTCTGGTAGCAGTCCACCTTCCAGGAAAGGACAGTGTGCTAGCTGACGCTCTGAGCAGGATATCTCAGGGCTATCACGAATGGTCCTTGGATCCCTTGGTGTTGAATGTAATATCTTACTTTGAGAGGGCTCTTGCAGTAGGTAATTACATATAGGACTGACGCCGGCCGGCGGCAGGACCCCACAGAAAAATTTCTAGCTGGCAGTCCCTGGCGAGGGACCGCCCCCACGTCAGGTGACCAGCGTCATGCAACGTCGGTATAAAGGGGCGGTCCCGGACGCCCGCCTTCCAGTTCTTTCCCGCCGTCAGCTCGTGTAGCACCTCGCGGTTAAGTTCCTGTTGTTCAGTCCGATTATTTCGACGGTTCTTTCCAAAAATAATTGTATTCGTATTTCTAACGTCAGGTGAACATCGGTATATGTCGTCCCCTTCCAAAAACAAGTGCGACTTGTGCGGTGCCCAACTGCCCCACAAAGATGGTCGCTCCCTCTGCCTTTTCTGTTTAGGCCCCGACCATGCGGTTGACAAGTGCCCGCACTGCCTTCGATTCAACGCGGCCACCCGCAGACGGTGCCAGCAGTCTCTCGAAGCCCATCTCCTTAAAAAGAAGATGTCCGCGATAGAGAAGGAGTTAAAGAAACTTCGGCAGGCGTCGACCTCCCCTGAAGGGCACAAGAAGCGGGACAAGGATCGGCACCGGGAGAAGGCCTCCTCCTCTGTGACTCCGGCCGGAGTCACGGGTAAGATAACATCCCCTCTGGGGGATCGATCGACGGCAGCCTCCAAGGCTTTGGAGGAGGCATCGCCAGCCCATCGGGTTCACGCTCGAGCCCGCCAGGTGCCTTCTGAAGCAAAGGAGGCCCCAACCCCAGTAGAACTGCCGCAGGCCCGCGGCCTACTGGTGCGGGCACCTCCTTGCCGGATGTCGCTTCTTCTCTTCGGACCCTCAGAGGCCTCCGATAGGTGTTCCAAAAGCACGAGCCGCGCTCTCCATCCAAGCCCCGGCCGAGGACTCCTCCGGAGGATCCTTCCTTCACGGAGTTGCTAAGAAAGATCCAGGAAGTCCATCAGTGGCAGTCCTTAGAGCCAGATCCTCAGCGGGTTAAACTCGCCGAACACCTGGACTTACCCCTCACGGCTCCTACCCTAGTGCCACCCTGGATTGAGCGTCACGCCCACCTTGTTTCCACTATTTGGAAGCAACCGTCGGCTTTAGCCCCTCTTCCCAGGAAGTCAAACAGGCTATACCAGGCTCCGGAGGGTGTAGCCTTCTTAGACTCTCACCCCTGTGCAGACTCGGTCGTCATTAGCGCCGCTCACGGCCGGTCAGCACACTCTAAACACTTGAGCTCGTCTCCCCCGGATAAGGAATCCCGCCTTCTGGACCAGTATGGAAGGAAGATCTACGCTTCTTCCACACTGGGGATCAGGGCCCTGAATTATGTAACTCATATGGGGGATTACCAGAAGGCTGTCCTTACCCAGGCGGAATCTAAGATTGACTCCCTGCCTGACTCCCTAGTCAAGCAGGAGTTAGCCGACCTGGTCCGTTCTGCTCGTTCGGCCAGTCGTCACATTCAGAGGATGACTTACGACGCAGTGGACGCCGCAGGACTGAGCTCTGCGTTCACCGTAAGTCTTCTGCGTCATGCATGGCTCCGTGTGTCAGGTCTGGTCCCAGAGGTGCAGTCAGCAATCCAAGAAGCACCTTTCAGGGGTTCTGTGCTTTTTGGCGGTGATGTCAAGGACATCATCACTGACTTGCAGGAGAAGGGACGGCCCTTAAGTCTGTTGATTCTGTACCGTCCCCATCCCCACAGCGCCGGCCCCTTCGCAGGCAGCCGGCCTCAAGCGAAACCTCAGGAAGGCGGGCGCAACGTCGGGCCCCCACAGCTGCCAGGCCCCCACTGCACAAAAAAGCTACGGGTGCCCCAGCTGCGGCACTGCCTCACACCACCTGACTCCTTCCCTCTCCCACCGCCTCCGGATGCCCCAGAGGAACCAGTAGGAGGGAGGTTCTCCCTCCACCTTCCGGGTTGGGAGAGGATAACATTGATTCATTGGTGCTTCAGATCATAGCAGAGGGGCACTCCATAGAGTTTCTCCAGAAACCTCCACGTCACCCCCCTCTGTCCTCCTCTTACTCAAGGGACCATCTTCTCTTGGTCAAGGAAGAAATCTCCACTCTCCTTTTGAAGCAGGCTATAGAGCCCGTCCCCCCTCACCTCCACGGGACGGGTTACTATTCTCATTTCTTACTCGTACCAAAGAAGACGGGAGATCTCAGACCCATTCTCTATCTCAGCTCCCTGAACCTGTATGTAGAATACAAGAGGTTCAAACAACATGAAGTCTTGCTATATTATGACTATTGCAGTTTGTCCCACCATTAGAACTGCTCCGGAGGTGAAAGAGTTAACTTCCATGCAGGGCATGGAACTTAGAGCGTGAGCTCGGTTAGAAAAGCTCTGTCTGGGCTATTTCAAACTGAAACTGTCAGATTCTTTACTCCGCCTCACTGAACAGTCACTCTGGAGATTCCTCCTACTGCTCGTTTCATTTTCTCGGTTTAAAGAGTTTTTTCTCGGTTAAATTCAACCGCGATTATTATTATTTTAACCACAAACCGATCGGTTCAAGCTCTGTCTGTGGTATTGTAAGTAATAGATAGGTTTATTTCTGTGTGGAACTTGTAAATGTTTATCGGTTCGGTTTGAACCGATCAGGTTGTTTTAAAACTTTATTCTGAAGCTTTTAAAAGCTTTTTAGAGTGCAGTTCCCGGTTCTTATCGGTTCTAAAAAAAACGGATTTCATTGCGGTTTTTTCCATACCCGCGACACAGTTGGGAACCGAGCAAGTGTCTTACCTGGCACTGCCGAAAAAGGGCAAGTTTTTGGTTAGGCTGGCATTATGTCTGAGAAACCCAAAAGAAAACCGGCCCACTGGGTTTCAACACTGTAGTGTCTGTGGGGAAGCCTTTGCCAAGGCTGACCCACACACCACATGTGTTTATTGTCTGGGGTTTGACCACCTCAATGCAGACTGCCAGATTTGCAAGAATTTCCCTGCAGCTACCCTAGATAAGAGAGTTGATAGGCTCAGGGAACGAGAGGCCAAAAAGTCCGCTGACCCGGATGGCCAGCCCGGTTCGGTGCCAACCGAACCGGAGGGAGTGCCCTCTGACCAGGGCCAGACTTCCTCGGGCAAACGTAAAGCTGACTCTGAGGAGCCAGTTCCAGCAAAGAGAACTGGAAAATCAGCAGGTGTGGAGTCAAAAATTCCTTCTCCAACTGCTGCAGAAATAGCCAGGGCAATCCAAATTGTCCAGTCACTTTCCCCGGTTCCATCCGAACTGCCACTATCTGGCAAAAGGTCGGTTCGGCCGGTTCCACCGGTTCAAGAATATGATATAGAAGAGTTTTATGAACCAGAGGAGGGGGAGGATGATTATGAACAGTGTGAATGTGATTTTGAAAGTCTGGATGTGCCCATTGAACCGGACATCTCCCCAGACAGACCTTTAGGAGAATCTCCCCCTAGGCTTTCTCTGTTTTATAAAAAAGTTGCTGAAACCCTCCAGCTTCCTTTGGAGGAAGCTGTGGTTGAGCAAGAGGAGCCTGACTTTGTAGAGATGATGGATATCCCAGAGTCCAGGAGATTGTCTATTCCTTTACATAAACTTTTAGGAAACAAACAATAAAAATTTTAAAAGCTCCTAATTCTGTGCCTCCTGTGGATAAAAAGATGGACAGGAGGTACACTTTGTCAGGTCCTGATACAGAATTTCTTTCACAGCAATGCAGCCATGTTAGTAGTTCAGGCTGCAGCCTGTGATAAAGATATATTCCCCTGGCTTCACATCCTCCTGACAAGGACTCCAGGAAGATTGATGCCATGGCTAAAAACAATACATGGCAGCGCCCTTGGGACTCAGACAAGCAAATTATATGGCTTATGTTGCAAGATACCAAAATCTAGATGGGATACTGTCATGGCTTTAGCCAAACAGTTCCCTGGCCAGCTTGCCAAGGAGCTGGAGCAGGTGGCTGCTGATGGTATTGAGGCATCTAAGGTGCAATTCCATGCTGTAGTGGATTCTAATGATGTATCCTCTAGAGTCATGGCTACATCTGTGGCTTTTCGTAGATTGGCTTGGCTCAGGTGTACTAGTTTGTCACAGGATACCCAGGCTAAGGCTATGGATTTTCCTGTGGTGGGAAATTCTCTGTTTGGGGAGCAGACAGAGAATTATATGAAGAAAATGGATGAATATAGAACCACTTATAGGAGTGCACAAGCCAAGGAACGGCAAGCCATTCCTCAGAGGCAGCCCCCCAGGGGTAGAGGCAGGCCTTTTTAACAAACCCAGTCCTCCTCTTCAGCTTATGTTCAGAGGGGGTTCTTCAGAGGGAGAGGCAGACGGGGTACAAGCAGGCCTGCTCCCACCCCTCAGCCTAAAGCCCCTGCCAAACAGGCACCCTGATGGGATGCCCAGGGCCGGTTCTGCATTACCTGTAGGGGGCAGGCTGGCTTACTTCGTCCAGGACTAGGAGTCTTTAACATCAGACAAGTGGGTCCTGGAAGTAGTAAGCCAGGGTCTGGTTCTCAGCTTCAAAAAATTTCCAAAGATGAGAATCCGATCTTTTCCACCTGCAAACCCTCTAGAGACTCTTGCTTTTGAAACAGAAGTCTCAACCCTCTTGGCTCTCAGAGCTGTAGAAAGGGTTTCTAGGGACATGGATATGTTGTTCATCCACACTCATTGGCAGGTATCCTTGCCGCTTTAAATCTTGCCGGAAGGTCTTCAAGCTTGCTCCTCCCACCCACCCGGGTGGTATAACTCTCGGCTCCGCCCCATGACGCCAGATCTTCCTTACCGCTTGGAAGCTCAGGTTCCCTCCTTAACGCTCTGCGTTTGAGATTGGTTCCTATTTCTCCGCTTATGGATTTAAAATAAATTTTGCGAAAAGACTTCAGTCTTCGAACCTCGTATCGCATGGATAAATCGACTCCGGATTTCGGAGATGCCCATGCTGGCAGAAGATGTCTCGGACGGATCCACACTCCACGTGTGTCTACTGCTTAGGCCTTGAGCACGACCCGCAGGCTTGCGACCTGTGCTCATCTTTCTCGGCCTACGTCCTCGAAGACCGTGCTGCCCGATTGCAACTGGGCCGTCCCGAGAAGCGTTTCCCTCCGGTGAAGTCCAAGGAGGCCCGGTTACGTGTCCGCGCGGCGGGCTTCCGGGCGGATCAGCTCGAGCGGATGATCGCCCTCGAAGAGGAGGCGGCGCGGGCCGTATATTTCTCGGCCGCGGCATTTATCCCGCTCTCTCTGGGTTCTTCCTACACGGCTTCTTTTAAGGAGCTTTGTCTGTCCCTCTCCACTAAGGGAGAAGGGCCTACGCCTGCTGGACCTTATTCTCGGTCCAAAAGAAGGACAGGGTAAGTCCCTCCGTCGACGCTCTTGGGAGCGGAAAGGTCCTCTCCCCGAGTCGCCGACCGCTGGCTTGCCGATCACCGCTTCGCCACTGGCCCCACGGTGTCCCCGCCAGGTCAGTTGACCGAGACTCCCACCCACTAAGTCGAGATTTTTCTCGACCCGTTGGACGGCTGTCACCTTTAGCAGCCGAGATTCCTCTCCCGTTCCTGGGAGAGTCGAGGATCCGTGGCTCAGCTTGTGCCTCCGTTCGGAGCCTCTGATGGACCATCCGAGCGAAGGGAGTGCCGGTTCCGGCCGACACCTCCCCGCACCGACCTCGGAAATTCCGGGACTCTTGGTCTCGGTCTCGGACCTCTTCGCGGTCCAGCCGATCCCACCGTCATAGGCGGTCTCGGCTCGGCACTCACGAAGCGGCGTCGCTGGCTCCCCTCGGCCCTCCTCCTCGGACGAGGGAGGCTTCGCGTGAAATTACGCCGACGGTACGAGGACCTTATGTTGCAACAGCTCCTCCTGGCCGGGAGTAAGCCGACCCCATCGCCTTCCCGCCATTATGGTTGTCACCGAGCGGGCCGACAACCCTCGACTTATCCGGGAGGAGCTCATACCCAGGCCGGGTTGTTCGCCAAAACCAGCTGCTCCACCGACAGTGTGGAACCTCCGCCCACAGCACCAATTGGGGCCCGACCAAGGATTCTCGGCTCGCTAAGGGTTTACCCCATCGGTTGTCAGTTACCCCTCACTCCCGACCGACCTCGGCAGGTGAAGGGTGGCTCAGGCCAGAGGCAGCTTTCTTCGAGGACTCTTCCGAGTCCGAAGATGATTCCTCCTTCTTCTCCAAGCGACTGGACTTGGAGTCTTCAGGAGGTCAGCCAATGGACGATAGCCCGTCGTCCTTCCTAGGACTGCTTCGGCTCATCTCGGAGTCTACCGGGATGGAGCTCGAACCCGTTTCCAAACGGGCTAGGTATCCCCTCACGGAGATTCTGGACCGAGGGGATTCTCCGACGGAGGCCTTTCCGGTGGCCGAGGCCATAGTGGGTCCAGCACTGGAACTTTGGCAGCGCCCTGCTTCCTGCCCTGCGCCTTCGGCCAGGATGGCCAGGAAGTATGCGGTCCCTACCGGTTCCTTGTCCGGTTTTTCGGAACACCCCTCTGCTGAGGGGTTGGTTACCGACAGCTTTTCTCAAGGCCGGGCAACGCCAGGGATGTGGACAAACCTTCCTGACAAGGAGTCCAAGAAATTGGACTCATGTCGGGCGAAAAGTCTCACGCTTTGCGTCCTCTCTCGGCTCTGCCAGGCCAGTCTGGCCAGTCTCATGGCACATTTTTCTCATGCCCTGTTGGGCTCCCTGGATGAGGTCATCCTCATCTTCCCGCCGATCTGCAGACTACGGTTAAGCAGGTGCGGGACCAGGGCAGGGCAGTGGCCAAACAGCAGCTCCAGACTGCTTTGGATGTAGGGGACTCATGTGCCAGATCGGTGCTGGCCGCAGTGGCTATAAGTCGGCAGGCTTGGCTGAGGATATCCACCTTTACTGGATACCCAGCACAAGTTGGCGGATGTTCCCTTTGGGACTGACCTCTTCGGCCCTGGGGTGGAAGGTCACCTGCAGAGGATCGAGAAGTCCAATGCCACCTTGGACTCGGTCTCTTCCTTCAGAAGGACAAAGGCCGCCAAACCACAGCCTAAGCTCCTTCTGTCTCCTTCTGTGCCCCGCGCCCTGCCGGCAACGCCAGGGCCAGCAGGCTCGGCCTTGGCATCCCAAACCCAAGCCGCCGGGCTTCCCTAACAGGAGGCAGGGAGGAAGGGCCCAGGAGGTCCCGCGGCCGGTCCCTCCTCCAAGCCTGCCCAGTGACGGGCTGAGGGTACGCCTCATCCCCTGGCCACACTCACTCCCCTGGCCTCTGGGGACGGCCCGCACTTGCTCCGCCTGGTCCGCTGTTACCACGGACAGGTGGGTCTTGAGGTGTGGGAAGAGGCCTGCCTCTGAATTCGAGCAGGCACCACCCTTCAGCAGCCGCCCCTCGGGGCTTCGGGATCCCCAGCTCATCATGGCGGCTCGTCGAGCCGACATCACTCTCCTCCTCCAGAAGGAGGTGGTAGAGAGGTGGTGGACCCTCCTTCAGACCCAGGGTTTGTGTCCAGGTACTTCCTGGTTCCAACTGACGGGGTGGCGCCCATTCTCGACTCGACACGTTCTAAACAAGTTCCGTGGGTCCTCGAACCTTCAGGATGGTCACTCTGGCTCAGATAATACCATCCTTGAACGCGGGCGTGGTGGTTCTGCTCTGGACTTGCAGGACGCTTTTTTCACGCCCCTATCCGTCTGCTCCCACCAGAGATTCCTTCGCCTGAGCCGGAAGGATCTCTTCGAGTTCCAAGCCATGCCCTTCGCTTGTCTCCAGCTCCCAGGGTCTTCACCAATGCATGGCAGTGGTGACAGCATTCCTGGCGGCGCCGAGTCGGGTGTATCCTTACCTGGACGACTGGCTGATAGCAGCTCCCTCCAGGAAGGAGGCGGAGGTCCAGAGATCTGGCCTCCAGGTCTGCTTCAACTGGGCCTCCTTGTCAACGAGGCCAAGTCGAACTCGAGTCAAGCAGGTGATTTTATTCATCGGGCGCAGCTCGACTCTCTTCGAGCCAGAGCGCTTCCGGCGGACAGGGCCGAGGTTCTTCCTCCTTGCCGATCATTCTGGTTGGGCAGCGCGCCTGCCCGGGACTTCCCGCGCCTCCTGGGTCTCTATGGCGTGCCTGTACCAGCGTGGTCCGTTGGGGCGCTGGAACATGCGTCCCTTCAGTGGGGACTGGCCAGCTAGTGGTCACAACGCCACATCCCTTGGACCAGCGTAGTCGGTGACACAGGGATGTGGAATGCCTCCAGTGGTGGACCGCTCCAGATCAATTGCAGGAGGGCATCCTGTTCGTCCGCCTCGAGCCGGCGGTCTCTCTGTCGACCGATGCCTCTCTGATGGGTTGGGGTGCCCATCTGGGGAACACTGGGCCATGGCGGCCTCTGGTCCCCGCGAGTCCCGATGCCACATCAACTCCTGGAGCTCCGAGCGTCCGCCTAGCTCTCACCGCCTTTGCTCCGCTCCTCCGGGGTCAAGTGGTCCGAGTCCAGACGGACAATACCACTACATGTACTATCTAAACCGCCAGGGCGGGACGCTCCATGCTTCTATGCAAGGGCTCTCCCGTGATGGTCACTCGTGGCGCAGCCTGGAGGGATCTCTAGCCATTCACGTGGCAGGAGCCTCCAACACCTGGCCGATGCCCTGAGCCGGATAGGGCTGCATCCCACGAGTGGTCTCTCCTGCCGAGGTGTACAGCATCTGTTCTCCCTTTGGGGCACACCTCAGGTGGACCTGTTTGCTCTCACGGAGAACGCAAGCTGAGTCTGTTCCACCGTGCCCTCAGCAGGGCTCGCTGCAGGGGATGCCTCTCGAGGCAGTGGACCCGGGTTTTTACGCCTTTTCCCATTTCCTTGATCCACAAGGTGCTTCTCAAGGCGAGGAGGGACAAGGCGAGGTGATTCTGATAGCCCAGACTGGCCTCGCCAGTTCTGGTACCCAGATCTCCTCAGTCTCAGCTCCAGGACTCGCGGACAGCTTCCAGCTCGCCCGGACCTGCTCTCAGTCAATCAGGGAAGGTGTTCCATCCGGACCTTCAATCCCTGCACCTGACGGCCTGGTTCCTGTGCTGGCTAGAGTTCCAGGCTTTGGGTCTTTCCCGACGAGGTCCTCAATGTAGTTGAGGCGTCCCTGTAAGAGTCGACCAGAAAATGCTATGCCTTCAAATGGAAAAGGTTTTCCATTTGGTGTCAGAGCAAGGGCTTGGACCCTTCCTCCTGTTCCTTGGCAAGCATCTTGGACTATTTATGGTCCCTTTCTAGTCAAGGGCTTAGACTCACGACCCTAAGGGTGCACCTGGCAGCCATCTCTGCTTACCGGGCGCTGGCCGGAAGCAGTCGGTGGCGCAGGAGAAGGTGGTCTGGCGCTTTTCAACGGGCTTGATCACATTTCCTCCAGTGCGGAACCCCCACCTCCGTGGGATCTACTGCTGGTACTGGCAAAGCTCATGGGATGCATTCAACCTATGCACAGGTGTGCTTCTCACCTGTGGGGAGACCGCCTTCTTGGTGGCTATCACGTGCCAGCCAGAAGGATGGGAGAGGCTCCAGGCGCTTTCCATCGAGTCTCCTTACCTGGTCTTCCACAGGGACAAGGTTGTCCTCGCTCCCCCACCGAAATTCCTTCCGAAGGTGGTGTCGGAGTTTCACCTTAACCAGGTGTTGACTCTGCCGGTGTTCTACCCCAATCACACCTCGGGAGGCCGAATATGGGCTCCATACTCTGGATCCTAGAAGAGGCGGCAAGCTATTATAAGGAGCGCACTGCTGAAATTGAGGGAGAGGTTCCTAGCTGTTTGTCACTCTACGCTGAAGCCCGCATCTGGCAGACCTGCAGCCGCGGACGATAAGCAGGTGGTAACCTCCTGCATAGATCTCTGCTATAAGTTAGCGGGCATGGAGCCTCCCAGAGGGATGAGAGCTCATTCTACCACGCATACTGCTGCAACGGTGGCTGCTTCCAGGACGTCCCTATCCAGGAAATCTGCAGGGCTGCTACTGGAAGTCGCAAACACCTTCATTACCCACTACCACATCGACCTTGAGTCACGCCCGGGATGCTGGTTTTGGGCCTCGGTTCTCCAGTCTCTCTTTCCCAAGTAAGTATATGGAGGTGCTGCCTTTGCCTCCTCCTCCGGAGAACTGCTAGAGTCTGCCAATGAGTGTGATGAACTAACATATCCATATCCCTAGAAATACAGGTTACTCACCTGTAACAGGAGTTCTAGGAATGGTATATGTTGTTCATCCACACCCACCCACCTCCCGGCTTCGACGCACAACCTGGCTTCCAGCGGGCTGGATCTGGCGTCATGGGGCGGAGCCGAGAGTTATACCACCCGGTGGGTGGGAGGAGCAAGCTTGAAGACCTTCCGCAAGATTTAAAAGGCAGATGATACTGCCAATGAGTGTGGATGGAACAAATATACTATTCCTAGAACTCCTGTTACAGGTGAGTAACCTGTATTTACTCACCTGTAACAGGAGTTCTAGGAATGGTATATGTTGTTCATCCACATGACCCACCCGACCTCCCTCCTTGCTCGACGCAAGACAACCTGAGCTTCCAGCGGGCCAGATCTAGGCCATGGGGCGGAGCCGAGTTATACCACCGGGTGGGTGGGAGGAGCAAGCTTGAAGACCTTCCGCAAGATTTAAAGCTGCAAGGATACCTGCCAATGAGTGTGGATGAACAACATATACCATTCCTAGAACTCCTGTTACAGGTGAGTAACCTGTATTTCTCCACACCAGGGCAAGGGTCTGTACTCCAGGTACTTCTTACCCCAAAAAGATGGAGAGTGGCGGCCCATCCTGGACCTAAGACATCTGAACAAGCACCTTTAAAACCAAAATTCAAAATGGTGACTTGGGAATGATTTTACCCTCCCTAAGGCCAGGGGACTGGCTAGCTTCCCTGGACCTCAAGGATGCCTACTTCCATGTTCTTATCAGAAGCTCCCACCGAAAAGAGCTCTCAGATTCGAACTGCCTCAGGCCATTATCAGTTCAGAC